>OU015753.1:73932083-73954083 GCA_907169655.1 Acomys percivali | reverse complement strand
AGAAGAAGAAGAAGAAGAAGAAGAAGAAGAAGAAGAAGAAGAAGAAGAAGAGGGGGAATTCAGGTTTTTACCTCCCTCACATCTAGGTTGTCCTGGAGGCTGCTGGCCAGTGCAGCAGAAATGATGGTATGGAGATTATGGGCTAGACGTTCAGCAACTTTGTTCCCACTCTCTTGAAAAACTCATGCTCTCACGGAAGACAAAACAAAACCAAAACCTAGGTGAGCCTCTCCAGGATGTGAGGGACATGGAAGAAGACACCCAGCAGCAGCTACTAGATGGGCTGGCAGCAGACATTTCCGGTCCAGGTGATTCTTTGTTCCACAACTATTAAAAACTTCAAGATGATGAGAGCAAAACAACAAAGTAATCACTGGATCTCCAGTGATGGGCCCAGAGCATCTGTGTGAACTGGTCCTGATCCCTAGAGACCATTTTGGGTCTTCAAGTACCCAGTGAGCTCTGAGCTAACTGTCAATACATCCATTTGAAATCAAGAAAAATCTCCAAGTGCAGTCCAATGTTGACTCTCAGAATTGGTAGCTAGTAGCTGAAAGTTATTTGAAGTCTGTGGGAAGGAGTGTAAGCTTTGTCACAGGTGAAAGCAGTCTTGGCAGGCTTTGCCCTTGGACACACCATGGATACTCCCTGAGATTAACCTTGATAGACTGGGTGGAGCCATCCTGGGCCTAGAATTCAAGAAGCAGACTGAAGGCAGGGGGTGGGGGTGGGGTGCGCACAGTCCAGAGACACCTAGGGACCCGTCCCATGGAACAGATACCAGAAAGTTCACTCTTGTTTCTCTTTAACTTGTTTTCCCTCTTGTGTAAGATAGTTGGGTTGTATAATAAAGTTTAATTGTTAAACAGATCCAACAGAAGCCATTATGTTTATGATAGTTTATTAGACAGCAGTACATTTACACACACACACATACAAGTATATATATATATACTTTTATCTCCTATCAAGGGTTATTAAAGCCTGAGTTGTTCAGTGTCACCACATTTCACTTCACTGAGGACCAAGGACTGCTTTGCACTGTCATATGTTCTCTTTGTACCCAAGTGTATGGACTTTTACTAACTGTGTGACTTGGAGCACATTTAAACACATTTTCTTTGATTTTGTCACAGGGCCTTGGTATATAGGCCTTGGAACTTGAGATCCTCTTGCCTCAGCTTCCAGAGCGTGTTGCAATTACAGGTGAGCACCGTTGGTGATTACTCATTTGCTTGTTTGTGTTGGTATTTCCTCATCTGCAACGTAGATATAATCCTTTTTTAAAATGTAGGTCTGTGCGACTTGCACGCTACGACACCCGCAAAGCGCTTAGCCAATGCTTTGTTGAGTAAATGTGATAACTGCTGTATGCAACCACACTGTCCATCAAGTGTGCATCATCAGAGCCCCAGGAGATTTCTGTACCCAGGGAGGTGGAAGTGGAGGTGGCCCTGCATGCGATGAAGGAGTGAAAGGTCACCAGGAGCCCTAGAGACAGTCAGAGTTCTCTTCCTTTGTATCTCTGCTCCTGAGTGCTGCTTCCTCCAGGATTAGCTTGGTCAGAGTAAAGTGAAAATAACAAGAGACGTCTCCATAACCTTATTGGGAAGGTTGAATAAAGACTAAACCAGCCTCGGAGCATAGACTATGCCTCCCATATATATGATAGTTAAAGTGGGAGGGTTGGTCAGAAGTGCAGGCCAAGGCCACTGAGAGGAAAACGACCAAATTTTGCTTTGTATTGGTCACAGTATCAGCAGATCTTGGCATGTGTGCTTGCTAAGCCTCCCTGCAAACCAGGACAGGAAACAGCAGCTGCTCCAGTTAAAAAGAAAGGCACCAAGCAAGCAATCCCAGCTTGATATATGCCACCTAGCACCAGGAGCCCCTTTCATCTTCATCTTCAGAATACCTCCCCCATCCTCCCCACCTCTGTCTTTTAAATTTTATTTATTTTAGGTATATGATTACTCTATTTACTCTATTTGCATGTCAGAAGAGGGCATGAGATCACATTGTAGATGGTTGTGAGCCACCATGTGGTTGCTGGGAATTGAACTCGGGACCTCTGGAAGAGCAGACAGTCCTCTTAACCACTGAGCCATCTCTCCAGCCCTCTTTCCTTACTCTTAAGTTAAAACTCCATGTGTTCACCAACTATTTGTTGAGTGCTTGGGAGTACAGTAGTAGTCTCATAGAGATTTGGATTAATAGACTCATTCCATGAACCAGCTTTCTCAACAGACCCAGAGCTTGAAGAGAGTCACTCAAGGCTTCCTGGGGGAAGTCATGTTTAATGTGGATGTATAATGCAGGCAGGCAAGTAGCATCATCTTAGCTGGGGGGGGGGGAGTGAGGGAGAAATGTCTGAATGTGGCTGATGAGAAAGAAATCTAGGCCAGGCATGGTGGCAGGCCATCCTGGTCTACAGAGTAAGTTCCAGGACAGGCAGGGCTATTACACAGAGAAATCTTGTCTCAAAAAACAGAGAGGGGGGATGGGGGGAGAAGGGGAGAGAGATGGAGAAGAGACGGGGAGAGGGAGAGAGATGGAGGGAGGGTGGCTGTAAAGCTTCCAAAGCAACACTTACAATTGTGTAGAAGGTAGAAAAACCTTGGGGATTTTAAAGTAGCTAGATAGTGATTAAAAAAATGAGTTAAGGCAGAAGTGGTTGGACAAGAGGTAACTTGTTTATTCAGTTAAGAAATTAGACCTTTATCCTAAGCAATCAGCGAGAAACCACTTAGTATTTAAACAGAGGAGTGGCATTTAGAAATAGCATTCCCTGACTACAAGGTGAGGAATAGAGGGCAAGACAGAAGGCTCGCCACCTGTTGTTATAAATAAAGCTATCGACAGTTATACCCATTCAATTGTACTGTCTTTTAGGTCTTAGATGTGCAGCTGAGTAACTGACCATCTGAGCTATTTACTATTGGGCCCTTTTAAGAATATTTGTGGCCGGGCGTGGTGGTGCATGCCTTTAATCCCAGCACTTGGGAGGGAGAGGCAGGCGGATCGCTATGAGTTTGAGGCCAGCCTGGTCTACAAAGTGAGTCCAGGACAGCCAAGGCTACACAGAGAGACCCTGTCTCGGAAAACCAAGAAAAAAAAAAAAGAAGAAGAATATTTGTGGATTTTAGGTGCTATTCATGTAACTTAGGGGAAAATAATAATAGCAACCTAGCTTTGGGAAAGGGCCTGGAGGAATTGGTAAAGGGAGATCAGAGGAATTCATCACACAACTCTAGTAGAAATTTTAAAATACTCTGTTAATTTTCCAGACATCCGATCTTAGCTTTACGTTGGGGACTCCATTCCTACAAGATGAGAGTAAAGGAACCAAGGTCACAGTTGTAATGTAAACAACTGAGGGATCAGAGTGTGTTATAAATGAGAGAGGCGGCCAGGGGCCAAGCATGATGGCTCATGTCTTTAATCTCATCACTTTCGAAATGCAGGCCAAACTCCTCTACACAGTGAGTTCTAGGGGGAGCAGCACAGTGAGACCCTGGTGAAATAAGAAAAGGTAGGAATCATCAGGACAGTAACAACCAAATGAATTAAACTGTAGACACCTTGTAAAAAGATCTTATCTTTGTGTGTGTGTGTGTGTGTGTGTGTGTGTGTGTGTGTGTGTGTGTGTACACTCAGGTATGTACAACAACTAATACAATGTGAGACACACAGTAGGTTACAAGATGTATTTAATGACTGAACCTTTAACATGACATTCCTAATATCGGCTTTGTGGTTCTGAAACTTTTCTGTGTGATACAGATTGACTTACAGTGTCTGAACAAATCAAATATAGCATAGTTTAGTTTTTGAACAACCCAAGTAAAATACTGCCAGTAAGTGTGTTTAATATGTCCCTCTTTATCTCAAAATTTGCAGACAAATGGATGGAACTAGAAAAGATCATACTGAGTGACTTAACCCAGACCCAGAAATACACAAATGATATATACTCACTCATAAGTGGATATTAGCCACATAGTACAGGATAACTAACTACACTACAATACAAGACTGGTGCACCAACCAAGGACCATGTATGATGTGGACCTAGACTCTCTGCTCAGATGTAGTAAAGCACAGTTTCCATGTGGGCCAAACAATACGGGGAGTATAGACTACTTCTGACATGGACTCTGGGGCACCCTAGCTGTGCCACAGAGGAAGAGGATACAGAGGATGAGACTTGATAGACTGATGTCAGATGTTAGGGGAGGAGGGCTCTCCTTTCTGAGGACAAGGGGAAGGAGGAAGAGGATATGAGGGAGGGTGGGATTGGGAGGGGGCTACAATCGGGATGTAAAGTGAACAAATTAAATAAACAAATAAAACAAGCTTGTATGCAGGTATATCTATCACATGGTGTAGGCAACTGAGCTAAAGTGGCAAGGTGAAAAAAAAAAAGAAAAACAAAGAAATCCTTCCTTTAAGAAGACCAAGGCTTGCCAGGCAGTGGTGGCACACCCCTTTATTCCCAGCACTCGTGAGGCAGAGGCAGGCGCAGATCGCTGTGAGTTTGAGGCCAGCCTGGTCTACAAAGTGAGTCTAGTGGCACACCCTTTTAATCCCAGCACCGTGAGGCAGAGGCAGGCAGATCGCTGTGAGTTTGAGGCCAGCCTGGTCTACAAAGTGAGTCTAGGACAGCCAGGACTACAAGAGAAACCCTGTCTCAAAAAAACAAAACAACAACAATAACAAAAAAAAAGAAGACCAAGGCTTGGTCTCAACATATTTATATCACAATAATAATAGCAATAAACAAGTTAGCAGAACCTTATCATTTATTGAGTGCCTACCAGATCTAAAATATAGCATCAGACACAAACCTAAGTTCTTCAGCCCCTATAATACTATGATACTATAATAATAGAACACTAAGTTACTATAATAATAGATGAGGAGACTGTGGCTCGAAGGGTTCTCTTTCCCAAGGTCATGACCATGTCAATTTGTCTGACTTTAACATTCTTCCTGTCAGTGACATAAGCAAGCCCTTGCTGCCTCATAGCTGCTTGGCCCTCCTCTTCTTTCTCAATCTTTCATCTCCTTATTCTGTGGTTTAAATACTCCACTCTCTTATCTCCCAAGCAGAGTCTACATAATTCGGCAAGGCGTAGTTTCATAATCTCTCTCGGCCTTAGTGGTCTTGGCTTCTGTTGATGTTTCTTTAAGTGTATGTTGAATATTCCTAGTTCTGGGGGTTTCTTGGGGACAGGCTGTGCCCTCTATGCTTCTATGGATTTACATGTTCCTTTTCTTTCCGGAGACTTCCTCCTTTACATCTGCCTGGGCTGTGGGCTAAAAATCCAAGTCCCAACCAGTCCCTCCTGTGAGATCTAACCACTCAGTATTTTGGTTCTCTAATTGAGAAGTGGCTATTTGAAAGATTGGGGCCTTTTCCACCCTCTGCTTGATCTCTGGAAAAGTAGCTTGGCTTCTGTAAGCCACATGATTAAAAAAAAACTTTTTATTTATAAAATAGGGTAATATGCTTTAGTGCTACCTGTCACATTGCAAGTACTCAGAATAAACAGTCATTATTCAGCTCTGTGCAATTAAATAAGACTCACATACATTATTCTAGCACTGTAATTTTGAGAACACTGTACTTCCTTTGTGATGCTCTGGTCATCCTTTTATGTTCAACACAAACTGTTTTGTCCTTTTCCCCCCTTATTTTTTGGATGTGTGTGGGGTCTTCACGTGTGCAGGGGTGGGTGCCCGTGGTCCTGAAGTTGATGTCAGGAGTAGTTCTCAGTCATTCTAAACCTTATTCATTGAGTTAAAAGCTCTGACTTGCACTCGGCTTGCTAATATAACTAGTTCTAAATAGCCAGCTTGTTCTGGGAGTTCCTTTTCTCTGCCTCCAGAGAAGTCCCCTGTGTCCATCTCTGTATTTATATGCATTCTGGTCTTCATGCTAGTGTCTTATTCACGGAGCCATCTCTCCAGCTTCTTTTTCTGTAAATATTCTATACACTGAATCCATGGTTGTCCATTTTCTCTAAGTTCTCATCTCTTCTGCTAGCCGGAACTCTGTGAGTATACGGATGATTGTTTATCAACCCCAACCTAGTGTAAATTGGTATTTAACACATATGGCTGATTGGCTCAACAGATATACTCATGAATGGACAGAAATGAACCTCACAGGTCTTATAATGAGTGATAGTATGTCTAATAGTATTGGTTTGGTTTGGCAATGTTTACTGAGTCTAGTTTGCTTTACACTTTCATTTTTCTTTCGCAGTAATGGGACTTGAGCCTAAGGCCTCACATGTGCTGGACAAGTGTTCTACTGCAGAACTATGTCTCCAGCTCTCTTTTCACTTTTTCTTTTGAGACTGAGTCACACAACATTACCCTGGAAGCACCCATACTTGCTGAGCCACATTGCCAGCCCTAATCAGCTATGTATGTATGATTTATATGTATTTATTTTCACAAGATTGCTGCAGTTATTTTACTAGTAAGGCCTAATAATGTTTATTATCAGCCTATAATTATTATTAAGACAGTCTTTTCTATCCTGTTAGCAATCAATCAAGACACAGACACCTGTTATATTTCAAAATAACCTTAGTTAACCTGGGGCAGGGCAAATATTAATCCCCTAAACTGCTTCCCATAGTGGGGCAGGTATCCCATGTTATCTGGTTCTAATTATTTCCATCAAGCTACCTCCCATCCATAATCCCAAATACTTGCTAATGTTCTTCATTTGGGCCAAATCCTCCATCCACGCCGGCCATGTGCTTCTCCTCCACCTAACCCATGGCGGCCTTCCTTCTTCCTCTCCTCTCCCCTGGTCTCTCTTCCTCCCAAGATTCTCTCTGTCTGCCCAAGCCTGGAGACCTTAGCCACGCCTATCCTATTTGCCCTGCCCAGGTGTGATGGCCTTTTATTGGTCAAATAGGTTAGGCTCTAGACAAGGTGGGTCACAGAGACAGCAAGCAGTAACTAACATCAAAACACATCAGACCAACCTCCAACACAAGATTCTCGTTATTTTGTTACGGATGGTTTGAAAAACATAGTTTTCAGCACTTATCTCCAGAATACTGGTTTCCTAGTAAGAAAAATGAAGTACGTGTGTGAAACAATTTGTAAACTTGTGAAAACGCTTGAAAGAGCACAGGGAAGCTATGGAGACAAATGAGAAAAGAGGTTTATTTAAATGACTTGTAGTTGGGTTTAGGTGGGCTGAGCTGAGAACTGAAGTGACCATGAAGGATATGGTGGTAGAGGTAGGTCTGAGCAAGTATGGAGGCAGTCCATACCTGCATTGATCTGATCAGCAAGGCAGCCCTGAGTTCAATCCCCAGCACTGTATAAAGAGGTATAGTGGCATGTGCTGTAATCTTAGCAGTTGGTATGTGGAGGGAGGTGGACCAGATGTTCAAGGTCTTTGCCAACTCGACAACAAATTTGAGACCTGCACACATATTCGTCAGAGGATGATTTGCAGAAGTCAGTTCTCTCCCTTTACCAAGTGGGTCCCAGGGATGGAACTTAGGTTGTCAGGGTTAGCAACAACGGTCTTTACTCACTCAGCCTTCTCTCTCCTCCCCCTCTCCCTCTCCCTCTCCCTCCCTCCCTCCCTCCCTCTCTCTCTCTCTCTCTCTCTCTCTCTCACTGACCCCCAAATCCTAAAGTTTCTCAGTTAGATAACAAGAGGCATTATGATTCCAAAGCAGAGAGAGAGAGAGAGAGAGAGAGAGAGAGAGAGAGAGAGAGAGAGAATGAAGAGTATGGTTTACCACCATGCCACCCCAAATGCACCCCGTCTCATCTGATTCTGGAAGTTAAGCAACGTCAAGCCCTGGTTACAATCTGGGTAGAAGAATGCAGACTATGGAGAACAGCAAGAGACAACGCAATATATGCTTTAACACATCAATCTGGGAAAACATAGCAGTATGCCAGGAATGCTGGTCTGGAGCTCAGGGGAGTTTTCAACCGCTATTGTACAGTGGAGTTGATATCAGATGTATTTTGGGAGGGTGGGGAGACAGCAAAGAGAGATTAAAGTAAAAGTGAGATAAAGTTAGCAGTCAGTGAGATGATCACCTGTCACTGGCTTCAGGAGGAAGTGAACTGAGTTAAAGGTTAGTTGCAAAACAGGGAGCTGACTATCAAAGCAGGAAAGCCTGAGTGTTCTTGCTTCCGAGGAGTCATCCAAGCGTGAGTATGAGAAGCCCAAGGGCTTGGGGATTGCAGCAAGAGCTAACTGAGGTGTAAGAGCTGAAGGTGGATCAGTTGATTACTTTGTGTTCATGTGCATATATATACATGCATGCTATCTGTGTGTGTAGGTGTGTTCACCTGTGGACATGTGTATGGAACCAGAGGTAAAGTCAAGCTCAGTGTCTTTCCTCTACTGTTCTCTGATGCCAAGTGTTACGGCTCCTTGTTTGAGCTACTATGCTAAGCACGGCAGAGGAAGTAGGTGGGATGGAAGCCTCTGGAAGGCAGGACCAGTGAGACACAGGCCCGTCGGTACTTCCTGGGGGGAGGGGATCAGCTTATTTTGTGGCAGAGTCTCTTATTGAAGCAAGAGTTCGCCATTTTTGGCTAAAATAGATCCCAGTGAACCTCTGGGATCCTCCTGTCTTGCCTGACCCTGAGGTGGAGACGTGCCAGCACCTCCAGCTTTTTAAATGAGTGCTTGGCCAGAAACAGATGAAAGGGCAATACATTTAGAGAATAAAATAGACATGCTAATACCTTAATACCAAGAATTCACCAAAAAGAAGAAGGAGGAGGAGGAGGAGGAGGAGAAGGGAGGGAGGAAATTGCAAGAATATAAAAGAAAAAAAATTGTAGACAAGATGAAAAAATCCTCCAGTGTTCAACATAATCAATTAAACAAAAAAAGACTCGTCAGGCACAGTGGTGCATGCCTGTAACCCTAGCACTCAGGGAGGCAGAGGCAGGCAGAGCTCTGTGCGTTTGAGGCCAGCCTGATCTACAAATCAAGTCTAGGACAGCCAGGGTTACACAGAGAAACCCTGTCTCAAAAAAACCAAAATAAATAAATAAATTGTACTTCAGCATCCATAGTCAGGGTGTGGCCTGGGTCCCACATCTTGCGGCCTGGTCCAGGCACTGCTTGCCTCCAGATGAGAATGTATGGTCCTTGGGATCAAAGGTCCCAAGGGCCAGTTTCTCCCTCAGAGTTAGATAGACTGCTTTAGGGTAAGGCCCATAGCCTGGGTACTGGGCCAGGTTCCCGGCATCTCTGGGGAAGTGGAAAGTGAGATTTCCATGGGGGTGTCACTGCTTAGCTCTTTTTAGAATGAGACTGCAGTGGAGACTCAGGAACCCGACAAGCCCGCGATGATACCAAGTGTCATTGCTCTTTGCTTGAGTTGCTGTGCTAAGTACGGTAGAGGAAGCAGGCAGATGAAACCTGTCAGCAGGCAGGTCCGGGGAGATGCAGCAGGCCGAGTGGTGCTTCATGGGGGCCCAGGCTCAGCACCGATCTAGTGGCAGCGGTGGAACAGGACCCAGAGGCTGCAAAGGCAGTTCTGCCGTTGCTGCCTGACCACCGGGCATCCAGCCACGGTTTCCCCCAGAATAAATGGAATGATGGTCATGGTGGAGGAATGGTGAGGGAGAGAGCACAAGCAAGCACCCCTAGCAAGCCATCCAACCTTTACTTATAAACTTTGGAGAGTAGGGAGGGGTTTTGAGGGTGACTGTGTCTTATTCGACAGGGCTAAGGATGCCAGGATACTTAACCTACATACAATGCCTCATTTACAGTCAGTAACATGGGGTCCTATCACAAGAAGGAGAAAACGCCGGGCGTGGTGACGCTCGCCTTTAATCTCAGCACTTGGGAGGCAGAGGCAGGCGGATCGCTGTGAGTTCGAGGCCAGCCTGGACTACAAAGTGAGTCCAGGACAGTCAAGGCTACACAGAGAGACCCTGTCTCGAAAAACCAAAAAAGTAAAAAATAAAAAAATAAAAAAAACAAGAAGGAGAAAACAGTACTTTATTATCACTTCTAGGTACAATTAAAGGTCATTTGCTGGAGGCTAGGATCTCAGCATAGGGCGGGGTGCTTCCAGGACTTCCCTATGCTTGTTGAAGTTCCTTATCAGGAAAGGGTCAGGTCTGTGATCTTCCCTGAGGGCTATGTGACTCTCCTCACAAGATTGGTGGTGGTGGTGGTGGTGAGGTTGCCAGATCAGGTGGAGTGACAACCCCCCACCCCCTGATCCCCGACCCCATGTCCCCCCCTCCCCTGCTAAGAAAAGGGAGTCCATCTTCATAGACCCGAGTGAGAAACGGCTATCTGGAGAAGTCAGATTTTAACCTTATCCATCAGAGTCCCACAATAAACAAACAAACAAACTAATAAAACAGAATAAAAATTAAAAAGGACTCATTTTAGATTACATTATTGGAAAGTTTCAGACTTTCAAGCATAATGGGAAAGTCTAGGAAGCAAAAGAAGACAGGTTAAAGAACTATGGAGGCATCAGCTGCTTCAACCCCACTAGGATAACAGGAAAAAGATATTATACCCCCCTACCTCCCCCTCCCCCCCTCCCAAGAAGGTGCCAAGTCAGCACTTCACCAAAATGACTGCTGAGTCAAAATGACATGTTTGGGTGTTGGAAGATATTACTGATATAGACATTTGATGGATACCTTTAAAAAATTGGATAGCATTTAGGTTAGACATATGTTCTGAAAAGAAAAAGGAGGGGGAAAGCAAGGCCAGTTATTAACACCAGGGGGCAAACGTTCAAGGAAAAACGTTATTATGAATGCTACTTGACTTGACAATTCACCCTGTTCACCTCGTCAGGATGATGCAAGCCCTAATTACTGTTTATTGATTGTGATGAGGCTAATTTGGGTGCAAGGGCAGGGCCGATGTTGAGGGACTTGGTGGCAATAGTGTTGTGGGAAAGAGCTAGATCCTCAAATACTGTGGCAGGACGTCAGTCAATAATGCCTAAGAGTTGAAAATCAAGAAACAGTATAAGAATAGTATTAGAAAATAGGGAACATATTGCAGGCTTTGAAGAGTGTGACTGAAGATAGGTGAGGAGTGGGCAGGCCATGGCTTTTACTTGGCACTATAAGAACCATTTAAAAATTTCATATATATATATTATTATCCATGGAGAAAAACACATAATGTAAGCAAAAAGAACTCAAAAGGTATCCAGAATGTCACCCCCACAGGGAAAACATTTCTAAATATCTTCAAATGGCTTCCTAAAACACAGTTGAAAGTACTTTTAAATGCTCATAACATCTGGCAACAAATTTCTTAATACACTGAAAATCTTAGACTGGTCATTCATCGTTGTCAGTAACTGAACCCCGCCCCCCCCCACATGCCCGTCTTTAGCTTCCTCCCTCCCACTCCTGCGCTGTAGAGGAATTCAGAGCCTTGCACATCCCAGGCAAGGGCTTTACCTCTGAGCCATATTCCCAGATCCAGCTAAAATTTTCCCATCAGAATGTGTGGTATCTATCACCTAGGCTCCATCGCTCTAACAGCAACAAGAGAACTGACGTGAGCTACCTTGTTATTTTTTTTTTTAAGATTTATTTTATTTATTATGTATACAATGTTCTGCTTGCATGTATGCCTGCAGGCTGGAAGAGGGCACCAGATCTCACTATAGATGGTTGTGAGCCACCATATGGTTACTGGGAGTTGAACTCAGGACCTCTGGAAGAGCAGGCAGTGTTCTTAACCTCTGAGCCATCTCTCCAGCCTCAACTTTACAATCAGCTCTATTTAGGAGTGCAAAGAGTTTTTTTGGAAACAAATTCATGGGGGAAATTTGCATCATCTAAGGGAATTTACATACATACACACACACACATTCTTTTTAAGAGTAGATGGATAAATACTTTTACTTCTCTTGAGCTGTTTTCATGAAAAAAAAAATGCATAAAAAGGCCTGGCAGTCATGGCCCACAACTGTAACTCCAGCACTCGGGAGCCAGAGGCAGGCTGATCTCTGTGAATTCAAGGCCACTTTGGTTTGCAAAATGAGTCCAGGACAGCCAAGGCTACAGAGAGAAACCCTGTCTCAAAAAACCAAATACCAAAACCAAACCAAACCAAAATAGAAAAACCTAAAACAAACAACAAACAAACAAAACAAAAAAACCCAACCAACCAACCAACCAACCAAAGCATAAAAAGTACAACTTAGACTTAATGTGACACATTAAAAATGCAGGACTTCATATAGTAAACACAGAATTTTGAGGACCTTTCATCAACAGTGACAAGGATTTAAAGGTGAATAATTGAAATGAACGACCTAAAGAAATTAAATTGCATAAACATTTCAGAAAATAAACAATTGATATGCTTGTTCCTAAAGTCACTGTTTGTTTGTTTAAAAATTTTAACATTCAAGGGCTGGGCTTGGTGGCACACACCTTTAATCTCAACACTTGGGAGGCAGAGGCAGGCAGGTTGCTGTGAGTTTGAGGGCAGCCTGGTCTACAAAGTGAGTCCAGGACAGCCAAGGCTACACAGAGTAACCCTGTCTTGAAAAAAAATTAAAAAAAAAACAACAACCATTCACCAGGAGGTGGTGGTGCATGGTAGAGGCCTTTAATCCCAGCACTTGGGAGGCAGAGGCCAATGGATCTCTGTGAGTTGAAGCCAGCCCTGCCCTCCTCCCACCTTGAGACAGGGTTTCTCTGTGTAGCCTTGGCTGTCCTAGACTTGCTTTGCAGACCAGGCTGGCCTTGAATTCACATCGATCCTCCTGCCTTTGCCTCCCAAGTGTTGGGATTAAAGGCATGCACCACCGTGCCCGGTGGAAACCCAGTCTCAAAAAAACCAAAAAAAAAAAAAAAAAAGTTTCAAGCTGTGTGTGTATTATGGTGAATCTTGCATGAATTAGATGACAGCCCGGCCTAGCTGAGACTGTTTCAAAAAATGGGGGGAGAGGGTGAGAAAAATAAGTTTTGAGATTCAACTAGTGTTTTTCTGAACTCTTTTCAGATCTTAGTCCTTGTCCTTGGTCTAGGCGCTAACTACGTCTGTGGAATCTCAATACAGTCTTGTACTTTGTTGATGCATCCCTAGAGGCTTACTATGAAGGAATAGTGGGACATCGAGTACAGTGTATTTCTGTAGGGTTGCTTGGCTTGTTTGGTTAGATATCAAAGGCAACGACTGTCCGTTTACCAGGAGGGAACAGGGCAACCGGGTGGCCAACAGTGATAAGCTAGGATAGTGCCTATAGATGACAGAGCCCTGAGATCTCACTGTGAAGTTTGTCCTATCTGAACTGTTCCTATAGATATCTGCATATAACCATCACATGCCCACAGAGGTATGAGATGGCTACATGAGTGTATGGGATAGTTATGGAGCAAAGCAGAGCAGTCAAGGGCTATGCAGGAACTATCTATGGGGAAACAGGTGTGGCTATAGCACTGCTGCCCTGGAATGCTCTGAGACTCCTGCGCAGAATGAGAGGAATATTCTGCATGGGCTTCCTGATTATGTTTCTGACCATGTAGCCCGATAGAAGTTTTCTCTGTGGCTTTGCCAAGACCAGGGGCTTTCAGAAATAACTGAATGGTTCCATTTATAGAGACGAAGAAGTGAGCTTTTGTGAGGTCAGTTAGCTGAGGACAGCTCTGCTTTAAAAAATAAAAATAAAAATCCAGGTTCTAAAAACTAGGATGTCAGTTCTATTGCTTTTTTTTGTTGAATATAAATACAGATGTGGTATGAGATAGTGTGTGTACATTTTCCGGCCTAAATTGGCAGTCGATGTATCTCTATGTACATATTAGGTCAAGTATGTAAGCTTTATTGGTAGGTATTTTTCACTAACAACTGCGGTATATCATTAATAGTGAAATTCTCAAATGACTCAATTCATTTACAATTTACCTCTTTGCAAAACTAGGATGTGTGCCTGTTTTTATTTTATTTTTATTTTTTGCAAATTCTACAGTTTATGTGTATCTCTGCATTATTTTGTTTTATCCAGGCAATTAATTCTATCTGGTTAGTAGAGCAGGTCAACACCACAGTTTTATAGACTTAGCAATTTAGGGTACTCAGCCAGTATATATAAAAACCAGTACTGTCCTTTTTAAACACTCTGACCGCAGAGGAGTCCCGGATATAGATGGATTGCTAGTATATCCATTTTTGTTACTTGGAAATCGAATGCAGGGCCTTGGGCATCCTAGGCAGGAGCTACGCTCTAAGACTGCTTGCATTCCTTCAAGGGTGTTCTCCAGGGGTTTGAGAAGAGTCTGCTGAGACTTCACGCCTCTTCCATACATGTGTCTCCTACCCGGTTTGGCATGCACCTGCAGCCTCAAACGAGAAGGGGGCGGAGGCTCGACTTTGGCCTTAGCATACGTGGCAGAAAAGACAAAATAAATAAATAAAATCAGCGGTTGCCCTTTCATCGCCTTCCCAATAAGCAAACCATGCGGATCATTTTTACCGCATTTGGGCATATAAAGCATAATTCACCACTGAAAGAGCTTTTGGTTGCGTGGAGAGCCAGGGTGCTCACTGCCGCGGAGGCGGACTCACATACTTCTCCCCGTTTATTGAGGTCTGTGACTTGCCGGGAAAGCCCGCGAAGCGCACACTGCACCCGGGGCTAGCTGTGGGCTCTCAGGGTTCCCTCGCAGTCCACCGCCGAAGCTCGCGGCTCCCAGCCCCTGCCCAGTTTTGAGTTCCAGCGCTGGGAGGTGGACCCCACGCGCGGCCTCCGGGCCCCGCCCACTCTGGCCTGGGGTTGGAGCCGCGGCGAGTGTCAGCCGAGTCCGAGCAGTCGCGGCCCCTTTAAGGAGCCGCTCTGCGGTAACCCGAGCCCGCAGTCCGGGCGGGCGCGGCGGCGGCGCGAGCCTTGGCGACAGCTCCTCCAGGCTTCTCCGGCTCCTGCGAGCATCTCGCGCGTGGCTCCGGCCGGCGCAGCCCGAGGGCCGGGCCGGATGACCAGGCGCTTGTGAGCTCCGCTGCGCTCTCCCGGTCCCGCGCAGCCGCCGCCCGCGCGAGTCGTCCCGGGACCCGGCACAGGTGACGCCGTTTGGACGGGATCCGGGAGGAGGGCGGCCTCGCCCAGCGCAGCCTCCGGCAAGGCTCCGCGTCGCACCGGCCTAGCGTGGCCGAGCTTGGGCGCCCGAGGCGGGTGGGAGCGCGCGGGAGGCTCCCGCAGGTGTGCGGCGGCGTAGCATCCTTCCTGCCGCCAGCCCCGCGCCGCCTGGCTTGGAGCAGATGGTGTCCCGGGCCCGCGGCCCCCGCGCCGCCCCGAGTCCCCTCGCTTCTCCGGGGCTGCTGGGTCCGGTCCTGGCTTTCCTGCTTGGTGAGCGGCGATGAAGGGGGTCTGAGCCCAAAGTCGGTGGGTGCAGCCTCTGGGCCTGCAGGGGACGCTGCTTTCTTGCTGGAGATCGGCTCACTGTCTGGGCGCATCAAGTGGCATCCCCCTGGCTCCCTATCCTCTGTCTAAAAACAAGTAGCTTTTATTTACCCCCGCTGCTCTCAAGTGGGTCCCATTTTTAGCCACCTGAGTGCTGAAGTCCAGTGTATACATAATTGGTTTCTTTTTCCAGGGGTCTTCTGACCCCTGGCAAGTTGATTAAACTAAGTGCCTTCGTTTACCGCGGCAGGAAATGGGGTCTCTCATGCCAGTATTTATTTTTCTACCTCTTCAAGACGGTTGAGTAGTCTCTGTGAATGTAGTTTTGAGTTGTTGCAGTTCATTTAAGGATCACTTGTTGGCCTGTGTTTTTTGTTTTGTTTTTTTTAATTGTAAGCATTTTGGGGTCAGTGGGCATATGTATGTGAGATTTCAAAATATTAAAAAGTGACCTTTGATGTTTAAATGAATTCAGATATCAGTTTGGAGACAATGTGGAAGAGTTTGTGTGGATGGTGGGAATTAATGTTTAAAGTAGAGTCTGTCATTTTATTTAATGAAACCTTTACGTAGTTAGGTAATTGGGGAAAAAAGATCTATGGTTGGGATGTTTTAATGCGTAATGCTTCTGTATAAACATGAAGTGCAGAGTGGGACATTAGTAAGTAGTTCCTTTACCTTTATAAGTAGTTCCTAAGGCAGTAAATCTGGGAATTTCGCTTCTTATTTAAAATGCTCTTATCAGGTTAAAGACCCTTTCTCTTTGTTTTCATTTTTCTTAAGTTGTATGACTGAAACTAAACTAGAAATGTGTACCCACAATGCAGGAAAGTTGGTGGGCAGAGCTTCCCCCTCTCCATGTGATCGAAGAGAATTTATTTTGAAGGCGCTTCTTTTTCTCCCCTTCCTGCAACTCCTTCTCTTTCACCACACTGCCTCTGCCCAGTGTTTGCCTCTTTACTGTGTCATCTTTCATGGATTTTATCTGTCTGGGCTGGATGCCTTTGACCCAGTTGCTTAGTCATTATTATTAGCTTTGTGTATCTGTTCCTTCAGTAAAAGCTTTCATCACTTGGGTTAAAAGAATTATAGCTCTTGCCACCGAAGGCCTATAGTCACTTGGAAGGAACAAGGGATGGCGGTTGTCAGCGGCTTGAAACATCAGTCAGCAGAGAAGGTGGACATGTGCTAAGGGTTTTCTGAACAGGCCCACAGAGTAAAGATGCAAGAGTTGGCCTGTCCTTGCATCCTTGGCCGAACTCTCTATTGGAGAGATTCCATTGGAGCACACAGAGACACCCTGTGAGGTGAGCGCTGAGCTGGGACTGTCCTACTGTGCTAAAGCTAGATGAAGTCCCACTGTGCCAAGCCAGGTGAGAGCACTCTCTACAAAGGAGTGGGAAGGAAGAAGTACCTCCTACAAGAAGGGGCGGCCATCTTTCCCTGACTCACGTTGCTAATGGGGCGAAGAACTTGCCTTTCTGAAGGGGAACCGGAAAGGGGCTGGGGCGCAAAGAGCGAGTGGAGTAGTCTTGAGGTTGACCTGTCACTCTTTGAGTATTTATTGTCCCTCATCATCAAAGGCAGCTGTGTTCTAGTCATCAGACCTGCTCAGGACCCTCCCTTGATGCTCTAGAGGAGGCCTGGCATGCCTGTGTTCTTCTCAAAGCCCCATTCATTAGAGGACACCACACAGTTTAGTTCATTAAAAAAAAAAACCCTTCAGACCTCAAAGCTCCCTCCACCCTGCTCCCAAGTTACTATTCTCTGCCTTACAGATTAAAGACTCATGTGAGCTTTAGTGTCACTGACAAGGGCTAGCCAGGCAGTCTGCACTGACATTCAGAAACACTTTTTTTTTTTTTTAAGTTTTCCTTTTGACGAAGCTAGCGAACTACTTAGAGTGGTGGGCATGTGCATAAGGGAGGGCAGCCTGAGGGTAGAGTTATGTCCGATAGCTTGTGCCAGCCGTCATCTTTGAGCAAGGGAGGGATCCCACCAAGTCCAGACTGTTTCCTGGTGCCTTCCCTACTTCCACTTGCTTGCTTCGTGAGGGGAAAAAGAGAGGTAGACCTCCCATCTGCCTTTGGGATGGCAAACGGACTAGAACTAGGTGGTAGGGACAGCCGTATTCACCTGACAGTGGCCACAGCCCTATTTGTATGAAGAACACATCACATCAGGAAAGTGAGGTAATTTTGTAAGGAAGCTTAAAGTATTTTGGCAGTGTTTTTCTCTTAAGGATGAATGGTGGCACACTGAGAAATGGAGCCCTGCTGCTCTGAGGCCTGTTGTTCCTTGGAAAGCTTTGGAGATCCCAGCAGATCCCAGACTGGATAAGCCAAGATAAAGCAGAAATAGAAAATGGGTTTCTTTGCTCAGATGACACGGGCATATTTAGGAAGAGGTAATCCTGTGGATGTATGAGGAGCTTGCGAAGCCGTGTAGAAGGCCAGTGTTCTTGAAAATAGTCCCGGAAGATAGCTGCAGTCTGCTCAGAGCTTGAACCCCACAGGAGAAAGGAGCTGCTGAGCAGTGGGACCAGCATCCTAGGCCCGTCTGAAGCAGTGATCAAACATCATTGTACTAGGATGTCAGAAAGTGCATTTTTACTTTTGAGACCCAGAACATACATAAGTGTATGAGTGTCTGAAACAAGTTTCTATTCTTTTTTTTGTTTGCTTGTTTTTTTTTTTTTTTTCTGAGATAGGGTTTTTCTGTGTTATCATGGCTGTCCTGGTCTCACTTTGTAGAGCAGGCTGTCCTCGAACTCACAGTGATCCACCTTTGCCTCTGCCTCCCGAGTGCTAGGATTACGGGTGTGTGCCACCACGCCCGGCTCAGTTCCTATTCTTGTTCTGCTTCAAGTTGGCACTTTTTAGAAACTCCTAACCTCCAGTCCACTCTTTGTTTCATCAGTGGAACACCAGGTTTCGTGGAGGTGGGTGGGCATGGTGGGGCCAGGTAAAGGGTTGGGGGAGCTGGGGCTCCCGGAGGAGGTGCCTGAGAGCTATGTGGGTCTGTCAGTGGGGGCAGAAGGGGGCGTGGGACCTTGTCTGGTAGGAGACTCATATAGACAAAAGGCAGCTGGATGGGACAGATGCGAACGGGGACTCCCCACCTGTTCATCCACTGCAAAGCCAGGCAGTTGCTTCTGAAGGGCGAGGAGGAAGAAGTGTGGGAAGGAAG
Organism: Acomys percivali; assembly: GCA_907169655.1. NCBI lineage: Eukaryota > Metazoa > Chordata > Mammalia > Rodentia > Muridae > Acomys > Acomys percivali. The sequence continues at coordinate 73,935,481 of OU015753.1, read as the reverse complement.
TGGCATTTGGATTTCAAAGTAGATGTCTTTGGAGCAGTAGCTTTCTCTCTGTAGCGTGAGGAAAAGGAATGGCCCAGAACAAAGTAACTGATGATTTAGGTCACTTCCACTTCTGTGGGCCGCGGAGGGGCTCATAGTTCCCACCTTTGAGAGGGTTCTGAGCACAGCTCAGGGGGCTACGTTGTTTCCAAGCTTCACTTGCTGGTCAAACTCAGCAGGGACTTGGCTGCTCGCCTCCCCAAGAATTGGCACAGTGTTCTCGGTCTCTTTTATAACACAACTAGTCTATCAAGACTTCTTTCCGAGGCCTAGTTTATGATCCACTCTCAAAATCAGGTTTCTGCCTCAGCCAGTGTCAGGGAGCTAATTCTACTGTGTTCCCTGGAGTTGACTAAAGGGAGAGACTATTGGGCCTTTTTATTTTCTTTTTCAGAACAGTTAATATCTTTCTCCCACCGCCTCACACTTCAACACTCCCACCGCTAGGTAAAATAAAGCCTGCTGGAAAGCAGTACCTGGGTATCAGAGCCTGTTGCTTAGTGACTGCTGGATTTTGTCATTGACATTTGACCAAGTTGGATGGATGCTCTTTTTGAACCATCTGGACTCCTTCTGTGCTTGTCTTACCACAGGTGATATTTCTCAAGTGTTAACTTCACCTCACCCCCCACCCCCTTTTAAATCTGTCTGGGGTTTGTCCAGTGCATTCAGGCCTGATTGGGCCAACAATATCTCACATCCTCCAACTTTGGGTATCTGCCCAAATTTTGGGTGCCAGATTCTAGAGACAACTATGTGCCGATGAGTTGGTTTTTTGTTTTGTTTTTCCCGAGACAGGGTTTCTCTATGTTATTTTGGCTGTCCTGGACTCTGTAGACCAGGCTGGCCTTGAACTCAGAGATCCACCTGTGCCTGCTTCCTTAGTGCTGGGGTTACAGTTGTGTAGCACCACACCTGGATTTGTGATTTGTTAATGCTGTTTTAAGGATTCATTGCAGTTTTGCTCATATTGAGCAATATCCTTTGTCTTTTTTATTTGTTGTGTGTATATGTGTAGGGGTGGTGGTGGTGGTGGTGTGTATGTGTGTGTGTGTGTGTGTGTAAGTCAAGAGTCAACACCCATGTCTTCACTAGTCACTCTCCACCTTGTTTGTTTGTTTTCAGGGTCTCACTACATAGCTCTGGCTGTCCTAGAACTCATTTTTATAGACTAGGCTGGCCTGGAACTCATAGAACTGTGTCTGCTTCTTAAGGCTGGGCTTAAAGGCATGGGCTCTGTCATGCCCACCTGGCTCTTTTCACCCTGCTTTTAAAGACAGCATCACCCACTGAAACTGGACTTCAGTGTTTCGGTAGACTAGCTGGCTGGAAAGCCCCTAGGTCCAACTGTCTCTGCAGGTGGGAAACCACTTCTCAGGGCGAGGCTGGCGATCCAAAGTCACTCAGGTCCTCATGTCTGCACAGGCAAGCTCTTCACCAACTAAGCCGTCTCTCCAGGTCCACTTTTCATGTTTTTGAAAGCCTGTGTATTACCAAAAAGATGTCTTACACGTTTTGTAGAAAAACGGAGTGTTGTGGGGCAAGATAAAGATTGGAGTGGGAGGCCAAGAGGAAAGACTCATCTCCAAGGCAGAGGCGGCATTCTGGCAGCTCCGAGATTCGCATCTCAGAAGTGCATCCTTAAGACAGTGTGGATTTGTAGGGCTTGATAATGTCTCTGTATTGGCCAAGATAATAAATGTTTTCCCATCCAGATGTGGTACAGTACCATTATCTTAGGTACTTGGGAGTCTGAGGCAAGAGGATTGCAAGTTTGAGGCCAACTCTAGCAACGTAGTAAGACCTCCATCTCAACATAAAAGTGGGTAAAAGGAAAGGACGTGTGGTCACGCATACCCGTAATCATAGCCCTTGGAAAGCTGAGGCAGGATAATCAGGTTTCAAGAGCAGTCTCTGCTATATAAGGAGTTCGAGGTCAGTATGGGCTATATGAGACCCTGCTGTAGATGGATAGATGGATGGATGGATTGGAACATAGCTCAGTGGTATATATAGTGGTGTATGCGCTATATGTAGAAATATGTAGAAAGCCCTGGGTTCAATCACAGCAATGGAGCTGGGAAGAGGAGAAGGGATTCAGGACAACTTGAAAACATATGTATATATTATAGCAGCATAAACTAAGGAAAACAAAACATAAAAGCAATGGAAGCGTGAATAAGGCTGCCTGTTTTCTTCTTGCTACAAGCTCTGGTTTGTAGTACTCCAGTAGCCAAGAAGAAGAATTGACTTTGTAACCCAGTTCAGGATTCTGAGTAGGGAGATGAGAGCAGAGAACCCTGAGTGTTCCTGGTTCCGAGGGTACCAGAGCTTTTCTGGCCTGCTAGTCTAGCCAGCCACCTGAGCTCCTGTTTCAGTGGGTCATGCTGTCTTTGAAAATAGGGAGCGGGGAGTAGTGGCTGAGAAAGACACTAGATGTCGGCTCCTGCTTCTGCATACACATTCACACATACCTACACAGGACAAGTTTGAGACAGGGTTTCTCTGTGTAGCCTTGGCTGTCCTGGATTCACTCTGTAGACCAGGCTGGCCTTGAACTCAGAGATCCGCCTGCCTCTGCCTCCCGAGTGCTGGGATTAAAGGCGTGCACCAACACACCCGGCTTCTCCTTTGAACTAACTTACTTTCTTTCTCTCTCTCTCTTTCTTTCTTTCTTTCTTTCTTTCTTTCTTTCTTTCTTTCTTTCTTCCTTTCTTGACAGTCTTTTGAACTTTCAATCAAAGCAACACTGTATCTATCTGCAGGGGCTTGGTGAGCACACGGATCATCTGTGCTTCATATAGTAAAACTTAGCGGCTTGACTTTCTGATGCCATTTCGGATCAAGTTCTTCGGTGCTAGCCAGGGGCATTCAGTAAAAGGTCAGTAGGGTGAGGTATAAGTTCATGGGCTTAACCCAGAAATAACTTTTAACAGGACCTAAAGGGACACATGACCAAAATAAACAGCAATGCGATACTCTTCCTGGACAATGTCTTCACAAGAACACAGTGCATGATTTGAGTCTATTAGCCTGATCCTAGTTCATAAAGCTGCAGAAGTCGACTGCTCAGAAGCCTTCTGGATCCTGGCATGTGCAGTCACCAAATACCTGTCTCCGTAACAGCTCCCTAGAACAGATCTCTGTAGCCAAGGCAGGGCTCACCTGGGACCCTCCTTTGCAGCCTCTCAGGTAGCTGGAATCACAAACCTCCAACATCAAGGCAGGCATTTGGGACAGCCCTTTGTGACCGAGGCCGGGGGCCATGCTTAGTTCCTTTTGCATGATTCGCTGTGTTTAATGGATTCGAATGTGAGTTAAACTCGAGGCTGAGTGAAGTGAAATGGGCAATGTTCATG
>OU015753.1:73893665-73914685 GCA_907169655.1 Acomys percivali | reverse complement strand
TTTCTTTCTTTCTTTCTTTCTTTCTTTCTTTCTTTCTTTCTTTCTTTCTTTCTTTCTTTCTTTCTTTCTTTCTTTCTTTCTTTCTTTCTTTCAGACAGGGTCTTATGATGTAGCTCTGGCTGTCCTTGACCAGACTGGCCTCAAAATCATTGAGCTCCGCTTGCCTCTGCCTCCCCAGAGCTGGGATTAAAGGCGTTATGCCACCATGCCCAGCCCTAAGGTTTTTTTTTTTAGGAGCCAAATAAAGTGCAGCTTAAACAACATAGAAAACATACTTTGAGTGTGTGTGTACATGTATGTACTATTCTTTCCACTGAGTATTCTTGGTTCTTGTTTTGGTTTTTGACACAGGATTTCTCTGTGTAGCACTGCTGTACTGGACTTGCTTTGTAGACCAGGCTAGCCTCGAACTTGCAGCGATCTGCCTCCCAAGTGCTGGGATTAAAGGTGTGGGCCACCATGCCTGGCTTCCACTAACTGTTCTTAAAACCCAAATCTCACTTATTTATTTATTTATTTATTTATTTATTTAAAGTAAAACAGAATAATCCTTTTTTTTTTAAAGAAATAAAAAGCTATTGAAGGCATTTTGGTCTAAGGAAAATATTAACTTTGCCACTAATTTACAGTTCCAGTGGCATCTTATTTTGTTTTGTTTTATTTATTTATTTATTTATTTATTTATTTATTTATTTATGTTTATCTGTGTAGCCCTGGCTGTTCTGGAACTCACTCTATAGACCAGGCTGGCCTTAAACTCACAGCGATCAACCTGCCTCTTCCTCCCTGGTGCAGGGATTAAAGGCGTGAGCCACCACTTCGAGCAGATTTATTTAATTTGTAATTGTGTGTATGCATGTATGTCTGTGTATCTTTGTGTAGACATGAGTGCAGTACCTACGAAGGCACCTGAAATTGCAGATGGTTGTAAGTCACTGGCTGTGGGTGCTGGCAGCTGAACTCTGGTCCTCTGCAAGAGTAACAGGAGCTCTTAACTGCAGAGCCATCTCTCAACCCTTGCAGTTCATTTTAATCACTTATTTCTTTTTAAAATTAAAACTTTAGTATTGTACATCACAATACAATCAGTTTTTAACTTTATCATTTATTTTTTGTTTGTTACTGCAGGCAATGGTCTATGATTTTTGGCTTAAATGTTTCTTAGAAATTATCTGACCAATTCTCTCAATTTATAGGTGAGAAAATTGAGTCAAAGGGAAATCAGGTGATTTGTCTTCATATAATTAAAATATTGTTAAAATAATAATTTCAATTGTAGCAGTTGAAATTCCCTCTTAGTGTTGAACTTCTAGGATTAGATAAGTTTGAATCTTGATGTTAAAATGTCTTTTGTTTGTTTGTTTTATGATATAGAGATATATAAGGTACTAGGGTACCTTTTAGGTACTTAAAAAAAGGATGTTTAAGATATTTTGTTTTAAATGACAAATGTGTGATATGACACATAGCATATCAAATGTGAAGAAACGGGAGACTTAAAATGTTTCGTTTATTTTTTCCTAGATTAAAAACATTTATTACATTCTTATACTTTTATAAAAATATTGGAATAAATGTACACTTACTAAAATGTTAAGCACTATTGTAGGCTTGTTGTGTGTGGTGTTAACTCACCAGCGCCTCTTCTCTTGCCAGGTTGAAGAGCGATGGAGGCCCGCACTGTTGGCATTGTTTGTAGCAGTTTTGTCATCTTTCAGGTTCTTTTCCGTTTTGTAAGTTATTGGTTCTCAGCAAAAGTTTCTCCAGGTTATATTAGTCTTAGCGTCGAAAAGAAGATTGAATGGAACTCAAGGTAAAGTCATGAAAATGTAATTACTTGACTTAAAAATAGTTTTATGAGATAGAAAGTCTTCATTTATGCTCTTAAAAATTCAAGGTCAAATATTTGTTTGATCTTAGGAATAGAAGAAGGACAGTATCTCATAAAAGAAAAGTTAAAACAATTTTACAGTCGGGTGTGGTGGCGTACGCCTTTAATCCCAGCACTAGGGAGGCAGAGGCAGGGGGATCATTGTGAGTTCGAGGCCAGCCTGGTCTAGAAAGTGAGTCTAGGACAGCCAATGCTACACAGAGAAACCCTGTCTCGAAACAAACAAACAAACAACCCACAAAAATAAAACCAAAAAAATCTTACATCAGAAGATGGCGGTGGCTGGACAGATGACTTAGTTCTTCAGAGCAGTGGCTGCTCCTCCAAGTACAAACATTACAGTTTACACCCTCTGTAGCTGCAGTCCCGTGGGATCTATACTTTCCTCTTGCCTCCACAGGCACTAGGTATGCATGCAAGCAAAATATCCATACACATAAGATAAAAATGCAAGGTACATTGTTTTCACTTTCTGCATAAGTTTGGGAACATTAAGTAGACTCCAGCTGACTGTAGGAAATTCTGTTACTCATCACTCTGAAAAGTTCACAGCAACAAACACGCATCCTTTGGCGGTGGCATCGAAAGAAAGCATTTCTTGGAGTTGTGAATAGCCCACATGGGTTAGCCACATCCAGTGTGATTGAACCCTTCAGACCAGAGGACAGAGTGTTCAGTCTATACCTTACCATGGATTCTAACTATAATTTAGAGCCTTCTAGATTTATTCTTTAAAAAAAAAAAACACATTATTTTATAGTGTGTGTTTTGCATGTGTATCTGTGGACTGTGCTGGACTGGTACCTGCTGGGGGCCAGAAGGGGTGCTGGGTCCCCTGAGACGGGACTAATAAATGGTTGTGAGCCTGCACGTGGATGATGGCAATCGAACTTCTATGCTCTGGAAGAGCATTCAGTGCTCTTAACCTCTGAGCAACCTCTCCAGCTCCTGTAGCATTAAGAAAAACAACAACAAACAAACAAACAGACAAACATAAAACAACAACAACAACAACAACAACAAAACCCCAAAACAAAAACCTTTTGCTAACATTTGAAGATAGAATGGTGGGAAAGACAGTGGGTGAGACATAGATGTTCTGAGTAAAATTTGAACTCTTCCTCGTTGTTTCTCTTTCAGTGTGCTTAGAATTTGTTAAAAGTTTTTGAATACTATGTAGCTGCAGGATAAAGAAATAGCGAAAGCACAGGGAGATAGAAAATGAAATTGAAGCTATTTTGTGTTACTCGGTCTCATCACTGTTCCATGGCGCAGGAAATTATAACGTGTGAAACTGAGTTCTGCTTTGAAGAGGGAATCTCGACTCAGATAACATTCATTTAGGTGTTTACTTGGAACTTAGAGATAAAGAGTGCAAAGGAAAGTTGGGCTATTTTTTGTTTTGTTATGTTTTGTAGACCAGGCTGGCTTCGAACTCTCAGTGATTGCCCGCCTCTGCCTCCTGAGTGCTGGGATTATAGTCATGTAACATCACGCCCAGCTTTGGGCTGATTTTTAAAAAGAATATACTTTCAGCCTTGAAACATGCTCCAAAGAGCAACTTAAAAAAGAAAGAAAGAAAAAAGAAAGAAAGAAAGAAAGAAAGAAAGAAAGAAAGAAAGATTGATTAAAATCTTTTGGTGTTTCTACTATAGGACTTACATTTTTGCCTTTCCAGGAATATGATTTTTTTTAAAAATTAAAACCGGCAACTTCCATGAGTATGGTTTTTTGAGACAGAATCTCACGTATCCCAGGCTGGCCTGCAATTCTCTATGTAACTAAGCTTAGCCTTGAACTCCTGTTTTTTCCTGCCTCTACCTCCGCAGTGCTGTCACCACACTCAGCTGTATAAGAGAAGTCTGTTGGTGCAGACTGTGGATGGTTCAAAGTATCTGCTTTTCCATCTCCATACAGTATAGTGAGAATTTTGACTAAATGTTATTTCTACCATCCGATAGCTCATCATATTTCATTTACCATTTAACACCCCAGTGAGGAATAACACTTGAAACCTGCAAATCTGAAATAACATGTAAAAATTAGATCTTATTTTTGAAAAGGAAACCTAAAAGTCTTCATCTTTCCTGCATATTTTTATGTGTGTGGAGGGCAGAAGAATCAGTACTCTCTGTCCACCATGCGCATCCTGGGTACTGAACCCAGGTCCTTCAGGACTCAGGATCAGCAAGCAAGTGTTTTTACCTGCCTGCCCATCCCAGAAGGGGGCTGAAAACAAAATGTTTTGACATATGGTTACCAAACACTATTCGGGACTTGAGGAGAGGTTATGTTTTCCTCTCATAGGATTTTGGATAACTGTAGGGAGCCCTCTGTGCGGTGATTTAGATGCAGCATTTGAATGCCGGGTTATGGTGGTGCAGACCGTTAATGCCAGCAGAGGCAGAGCCAGGAGGATCTCTGTGAGTTCAAGACCAGCCTGGTCTACAAAGAGAGTTCATGACAACCAGGGCTACATAGAGAAACCCTGTCCCAAAAATAAATAGGTAGGTAGGTAGGTAGATAGATAGATAGATAGATAGATAGATAGATAGATAGATAGATAGATAGATAGACAGACACAGACAGACAGACAGACCGATAGATGACAGAGTAAATAAAATAGATGCAGTGTTTGACCTCAGATCAAGGAATTTACATTTTGTTGTTGTTGTTTTTGGAGACAGGATTTCTCTGTATAGCCCTGGCTGTCCTGGTCTTGCTTTGTAGACCAGGCTGGCCTGGAACTCACAGAGATCTGCCTGCCTCTGCCTCCTGAGTGCTGGGATTAAAGCACTACCACCTGCCTGGAATTTACATTTCTATTCTGTTCTCATAGGAGTGCCAGTGTGCTTGACAGGAAAACCCCAGGCTTATAAACCAGTTCAATTGGGTTAATTATTCATACTTCCAAATGATGCCCTGATTGACAACAGGTTTTGTTTTGTTTTTTTTGTCAATGGCCAAACTAATGAGATTGTCTGAGTTTAAGACCTAGTTTGGGATAGCATGGTTTATCTATTTAAAGGCCATCTAGACGACTCACTGGGTTCAAGGTTTAATGAACGTTTCCATTGGTTGATGAGGTTCTTTGCTTTTAGAAACTTGAGGGTCTTATCGTAGACATTTATCTCACATGGGCAGTTTCTAGTTTATCTCTGCATCCTTCGTTTTAATGAAAAAAAAAAAAAAGACTTCATTACTTGTAAACTTCTAAATAAAGATGCGAAAACCTTGTAGCTGGCTTAAAACCCAGCTTCATTGTATGTGGGTGATCACGCCATGTCCTAGATCGTCAAGTTGCAGAACCATGGTTACATCATGAACCTGATTAGGTCAAAGAATTGATTTTCACCCAAAACTTACTTTATTCTATAAAGGAAAACAATCTGGTGATGCCTTTAATCCCAGCACCCAGGGAGGCAGAGGCAGGCAGATCCTTGTGAGTTTGAAGCCAGCCTGGACTACAAAGCACACACAGGCTGTCTAGACATGATCAGTTAAGGTGTGAACTCCCACTCCACATTCCCTCTGTTTTTGTTCTTCCGTGTTGGGTGGGGGTTGGGCTGGCATTCTTTATAGTGAGAAGAAGGGAAGAAGAGAGTATGTCGTCTTAACTGCCACTAGAAACATTTAGGATTCTTTTAATCCAAATAAAATTATTTTTATGTCCAGGGAAGCCAGGGCTTGTTACACAGAGAAACTCTGACTCAGCAAAACAAAACAACAACAATAAAAAGAAAGAAAACAACTTGGATCTTGTGAACTCTGTCACCTCAATATCTCCTAGATTGGGGGTGTGGCTCTGGAAGAGTGTTTCTCTAGCAAGCATAAAACCCTGGGTTTGGCCGGCTGCACCCCATAAAGCCAGGCATGATGGTGGCAAGTCTGCAGTTCTAGCACTAGGAAGTGAAACACAAGTCTCAGAGGTGGCGGGGGCGGGGCAGGGGCAGGGGCTCCTTAATGCCACGTACTTGAGAAGATCCCTTGAAGTTCAAGCTTGTGGGATACAGTAATACCCTATCTCAAAAATGGAAAACTAAATAGATAACTAAATAAAAACAGTAGATCCGGTGGTTCTCAACTTTTCTATTTGGAAGAGTTTTCCTTCTATCGATGAACAGAGGCCAAGAGCATCTGCTGTTGCTCCTCACAGATCCATCACAAGTGTGCTGATGCATGTCCGTGCACACTGAGAACGGAATCTCTACTCACAAGCCATTCAAAGTTCTTAGGAATATGGAGATGGGTCAGAGCCGTATCTCAGTTGTGGAGCACTTGTGTGGTGTAAGTGGCTCCCAGGTTCCCTGCAGTAGTAGTGAAAGGCATGAAAAGGAACCCGTTAAAGGCAGTAGATTTGGAAGTCATTCCTACCCAGAGCAGGAAACTCATCCTGCGGCCACACTGCTGTGGGTGGAACTTGAAGGGTGCAGGGCCGTGGCCTTGTCAGCTGTGTCAGTTTAGGCAAGACTGTATTGACGGGGTCATCAAGTGTGTTCCCACTTAAGAACCTGAACACAGAGAAATGATTCGCTCAGGATTATAGAACGTGTTCCCTTGAAAATAAAGCCGTGGCCCTATGATTTAAAAATGACTTTATTTATTTCCAGCCATTATTATTATTATTAGGTTTCTTGAGACAGGGTCCCACCATATAACTGTAGCTTGTGTAGAACTTGCTATGGAGACCAGACTGGTCTCAAGCCCACAGAGATCCATCGGCCTCTGCTTCTGAATGTTGGGATTAAGGCCTGTGCCACATCCCTGGCCCCTAATTATTGATTGGTGCTGGAGATTCAATCCAAAGACTTACTCGTGCCAGGAAAGGGCTCCTAAATGACAGTGTTTAGTCACTCTCAGATGCACTCACCTCCTACGTGTCATTCTTTTCATGCTGAACTTTTAATGCTTCGAGGTGTGAATCTTTCAGGACGGAAAATGTCTTAGAGGAACAAGCTGTTTATTGCAAGGACTCAGATCTTTGTGTGTGCGCTTTGTTTCATTTCAGGGTAGTATCTACATGCCACTCTTTGCTGGTTGGGATTTTTGGCTTATACATCTTCTTCTTTGATGAGGCTACTATAGCTGATCCACTCTGGTAAGCTCTTTCTTTCCCAGCTGCTTCGATATTAATTATTAATAAAATCCTCGTTTACATTCCTTTAAAACAGAAAACATATCGATTATCTTTGATGTACGCCTTATTAAAGTCCTTATATTCAGTCCTACTTCAGCCAATTACATTAAAATGATTTTAGATTTGAACACAAATATCAAGGGCCATTTTGCTTTCATATTACAATTGCTACCTCAAACAAGAAGAATATGATTAGTTGAGCAAAACCAAATTATTACAAACACGGCTGTGAGCAAAACAACATCTTCATTGAGCTAGGACAGTCAGCTAGAGTAGTCATTATTTGAGACTTGTTTTCAAATTTTTGTGTGACCCATTGTTTGCCATCAGTGAGTTGAAATGAGACGTATAGATAGCCGTACAGGAGGGATTAAAACCTACACTTATAAATATTTGATGATTTAGTACATGTAATAATCTAAAGTTGTAGGCTTTGAACTTTTTCAAACCTACTTTATTTGGGGTTCTTTAATGCTTATACCTCCCTTCCAGCCCACCTACCCTAGAGAGGAGAGAAAGGAGGTTATTGGGAACAGGAGAAGTAGACCATTTTAGAGTCAGTTCCTTGGAGCAATTGTAGTCAGGATTTCAGCAGACCCATTAAAAAGCAAAGCAGCAATTCAGCAAAGGTGACCTCAATTGCAGCAACTGGAACCCAGAACCTCGAAGCATTCTCTGGAGCAGTTCTCTTTAGGAGCGTCTAGAAGCAGAGCAATAAACAGCCAAACGATCATAAACGATGCCAAGACTAAAAAGCCAAGCCTCTTGTTTTGGATCTCTCTCTCTCTCTCTCTCTCTCTCTCTCTCTCTCTCTCTCTCTCTCTCTCTCTCTCTCAGAGACTACTAAGATGTTTATCAGTTGGCAAAGACCATGCCCCACAAGAGGCAGTTCCTTTTCTAGTGAACAAACACCACATGTCCTCTCACAAGTCTGTTTGCATCACACAAACACTGCACACCCTCACACAAGTCTGTTTCATATCCCACACTTGGGATCAAAACAAAAACATGTCTACATCCGCTACACTAAAGTAATGGCATCTTGCTGATAACATGAAGTCCTTAGGAAGATTCTGGAGGATGGCTCAGCCTTAGAGTAAATGTCATGGGCAGTAAGGGCAACAGGTCTTCTGAGTAAAACAATTCATACTGTGTTGGGCGTGAAGGTGCATCCTGTGATCCTAGCAGGGTAAGGGGAGCAAGACATCAGGAATTCAAGTTCAAAGGTGGCCCTAGCAAGTTTGAGGCCAGTCTGGATCACAGGAAGCCTTGTTTCAATAAACCGAATGAAAAATAAAAGCATTCAAATGTTTAGGAAAATAATGTAATGGGTTTTTGTTTTTTCTTTTTAAATATGTTTAGGGGTGATCCAACACTTGTGAAAGTGAATGTTGCAATTTCTGCAGGCTACCTCATTTCTGGTAGGTAACATTGCTCATTGCTTACTGCTTTTTCAGCTACCCATGGAATGATGCAAAGAATATATTGCTTATGCTTTTGGCTTACTTGAAAGATGGCTTTAAGGACTTGTACAGGGAAAGTAAAACCTTCAGTGATGGCAGAGCCTGGAACTTAGTTTTGGGCTTTGCTTTATAGATTCAAAAAAGGGCTTAGATGTAGAGTGAGGCCTCAAATAATTGTGGTCTTAACACTTAAAAAAAAAAAAAAAAAAAACAAAAAGAGCACCAGGCGGTGGTGGCGCACACCTTCAATCCCAGCACTCAAGAGGCAGAGGCAGACCGATCACTGTGAGTTCAAGGCCAGCCTGGTCTACAAAGTGAGTCCAGGACAGCCAAGGATACACAGAGAAACTCTGTCTCGAAAAACAAAACAAAACAACAAAAAAAGCAAAACAAAAATCTTCATCTCTCCTAAGGAACTTATTACTATAATTACTATAAAGCTAATGATGGGTAAGCCTGTGCCCCTCACTAGACAGGGCCCTTGAAGAATGTTCCAGTAGTCATGATTTTTTATTGTTTGGGTAAAGTTTGCACATAAGGCTGTCTGGACGTGATCAGTTCGGGTGTGGACTCCCACTCCACATTCCCTCTGCTCTGTGTTCTTCCGTGTTGGGTGGGTTGGGGCTGTCATTTTTTTTTTTTTATAGCAAAGGACAGGGAAGTAGAGTATGTTATTTTAACTGCCACTAGAAACATTTAGGATTATTTTCATAAAACTTGAAAGATATCAGCCACAATTTGGATACTTATATAAGAATCCTATTTTATTATTCTAAAGCTTACCAAATAACTGAAAGAAAATACAAGTCAAAATAGAATATGACACAACAATGACAAAGATGGGGTGAAAAGAGAAAATGTATGTCACGAAGATGTGATTATGACAAAAATAATTATATTGAAATAAGTGACTCTTTAAGGGGAAGAGATATTAGGGAAATGATATACTGTTGACTTGATTACCCAACTTAAGAAAGGGAACTCAGGCTGTAGAGATGGCTCTCAGAGGTTACATGCACTGGCTGTTCTTCCAAAAGTCCTGAGTTCAATTCCCAGCAACCATATAGTGGCTCATAACCATCTAGAATGAGATCTGGTACCATCATCTGGCATGCAGGCACACATACAAGCAGAATATTTTATAAATAATAAATAAAATAAAATAATTTTAAAAATAAATAAAAATTTAAAAAAATTGGGGAAAGATTTGCTCATTTGACAGAAAGTGGTGTCATTGACAAGATCACACAATTTGTTGTCTGCCACATCCCTGGGCTAATGATACTGTTACTACAGAATAGTAACACTCAGGAAATCTTTTATGCTCATTTGTTCTTGCTTTTGAAAACAGGGTCCCCTATAGCCCAGACCGGCCTCAAACTTGCTTTATCATCAAGGATAACACTGAACTTTAGATGCCCCAACTTAAAATTGCTGTTAATATCCGCAGGCTCCACCATGCAGCTTCTGTGGTGCTGGGAACCAAACCCAGGTTTCTTGCATGCTAGGCGAACACTACAGAGCTCCATCCACAGCAGCTCTGGAGTATTGTACAAAATAAAATTATGGAGATTTTCCCAAATAAGACAACAATCCATAAAGCATTGGGTAAACAAAGTGAGGTCATTTAGTCTCTATAGAATATACCACAAAATCATCTTAGCTTATGATCAAGAAGTATGCAACCAAAACATACAGGGAAAATGGATGTATCTGGATTAAAAATATCAGGTAATTACTGATATTCTTTTTTTTTTTTTTTTTTTTTTTTTGTCTTTTGAGACAGGGTTTCTCTGTGTAGCCTTGGCTGTCCTGGACTCGCTTTGTAGACCAGGTTGGCCTCGAACTCACAGCGATCCGCCTGCCTCTGCCTCCCGAGTGCTGGGATTAAAGGCGTGCGCCACCACGCCCGGCTCATTACTGATATTCTTACATTATTTTTCTTAGCTATAGAATTTAGTTTCTCTTTAAAATTTATAGTTTGAATTCAAACTGTAATTTTCAACTGCTTATATGTAGTTTTGTGCTAGTAACTTTTAAAAATGAAATCTCTACATTCTAGAAGCTCTATCCCACAAGTATGAACCTGTGGCGGCCATCAGTCTTCCAGTCTACATTTGATATTCAGCCATTTGCTGGAGAAAATAAGTGTGTTGATATTCTGAGCAGTTTCTATTTTGTTAAATGAAACTATTTTCCGAGTCATGATACATGGGCTGAGAGTCTCTTGATGAGAAATCGATGCCTTTTCTTTCTTTGTAGGGCTTTTGAATAGTCATAATTCTTTGTGATTTTTAATAGTTTTAATTAATATTTAGCTGTGTCTTTTGATTTTTTTTTCTATTGAGGCGATAAGGTAGTGTATGCATGTTATCCCAGCCTTGAAACAGGAGGATAAGGACTTCCAAGTGAACCTTGGCTACATCGCAAATTGGCAGGTAGTTAAGCTACGTGGACTCTTTCTCAAAGGGGAAAAATAGTATTATAAATGAGGTGATAAATTTTTAAAACCTCTTATAGGTACCTTACCTGTCTGCATTGTTGTAGGGCTAAAAATTAACAATCTAAACTCACATTAAACTTACCTTGATTGATCGTACTTTCATTTTGTTTAACTCTGGAAACAAATTACTTGCCTATAGTTTAGCAGTTGTCAGTATTGGTGGGTGCTGGAGCCCTGGCTGTGTTCTGAGGTATGAAGCTTCTGCTAGCTTAGCCGGTATTCTGGAGGAGCCACAGTAGGGAAGGCAAGGCAGGCAAACAAGAGTCAAGGATGGACAACACAGTGTGGCATCAGAATGGACAGCCAAGAGTTAACAGATAATGAGGTTAATACACTTAGAGAAACAAGCAAATTTTTCCTTCCAGTATGACATCTCATTTTTCTTTCTTGCAGATTTATTGCTTATACTTACAAATTGGAAAGTGATTGGTGACAAGTTTTTTATAATTCACCATTGCTCGGCGATAGCTGCATACTACTTTGTACTGGTGAGTATCAGCGTTCAGAGTAGCCTAGCCAGCAGACACAGGTGGAGAGAGACGCCTGAGGCTGAACAAGCAAAAAGGCTTGTCTGCCTGCTGGTCTGTCTGTCTGTCTGTTTTGAGACAGGTTCTCTCTGTGTAGCTCTGGCTGCCCTGGAACTCCCTTCTTAGACCAGGCAGACCTCAAATTCATAGAGATCAGCCTGCTTCTGCCTCCTGAGTGCTGGGGTCAAAGGCTTGCGTCCCCACACCCACCCAGCGTTCAATAAACCTTAATTCACCGTGGCTACATTCAAATACATGCAGGGATCACTCTTAAGTTAACTTAAAATAAATCATGTGTTTTTCTACTAGTGTCTATTTGTTCTAATGTGTTTAGTGTGGTTTTGGTCTTTTGAGGTGGGATCTCACATAGCATATGCTAGCTGAGCCTAATCTTGAATTAGACTCCCTGCCCGCTCCCCCAATTGTACCAAATATATATATTAAAAGGAAAAGTGGTGCATTACATTACAATATTGTCAAGCTGATTTAGGGATCATATGCATTTCCTCCATTGCTTGTGGGCTCCTAAGTAATAGTAATGATAATTCACAGTTGATATCAATATGGCTGAAGTTACAGTTGTGAGAATGACATAGGTGAGTATGTTGTACTGACATCCTTTCCATCCCTCCTTCTCCCTCATCCAACTTCTCCCTTCCCCCCTAAACTCTTGGCTTGCCTGCCTTCATCTCTCAAGTGGAGGCATGACAGCATGGGCCACCACTCCTGACTTAGTGTCTCTTTGTGTTCACAAACCAAGTCAGGCAAATGACACTAACTGCTTGAGCTTCCATTTTAAGAACAGAACAACAACAACAACACAACAACAACAACAACAACAACAACAACAACCCCCCATAACCTTAGGACATTGCAGATGTAGATCCTTGTCTTTCTTGATGTCTTTGTGGTTTAACAGCCTTGGATATGTATAGATTTCCGTGGAAAGAATATAAACTGATAAAGTTTGAAGGTCCCTTACATGCATGTATAAGTATAGATATTATGAACTGCTGTTGTGTATTGGCCTCAAGAATCACCAGCTTGTTAAGTGGCTGACTGTGCGTAGACTGGCAAGTTGAATGCTTAATTATACGAGATGAATAACTACTTGCCCCTTGGGCTTTTATGTCTGCTTTTAAAAAATCAGATGCATGCTGTTGTTTTAAAGGATAATTAATGGTTGTCTTTATTTAGTAAGTTGATGAGTAAGGACCATTGTAGTTGTTATTTTAGTTCCTTCCTTTGTTATGCTGTTTTAATATGAAATGTAGCTAAAGTTAGTCTGTTCATACCAAAGCAAAATAGATTGGTTTTTGTTTTTGTTTTTGTTTTTTGTTTTTTCATTGAGGGAGGGCATCTATATGTAGTTTTGGTGCCCTGGAGCTTGCTATGTAGACCAGGCTGGTCTTGAACTCAAAGAGGTCTGCTTGCTTCTGCCTCCCAGAGGCTGGGATTAAAGATCCTGTTACTGAACAATCTGCACCGAGCATTTTAGGGCAGAAATCTCAGGCTCCCAGGGCCTCATCATGTCATTTAATAGTACCAATGAAAATGATCGTTGATGGTGAAAAGCAGAGAAAGGGAGAGTTTGTCAATCTGGAGAGGATTGGATACCCCAAGTTCATCTTCAGATTAGTGACATGAGCTTCAGTTTTAAATAGAGGAAGGCTTGGGGCAGGACAGTGGGTGTGCATAGAACAGTAAGTGTGCATAGGGGATCTTGTCTCAGATCTTGTCCTGCATGCTGGCCCAATAAGTCATCACTATCATTGCTGAGGGCACCAACCTGGTTCCTTGAAGATTATTTGTCCTGCTTAGGGTGGCTTCACCATCCTCATACCTTCCCTCAGTGTGTGGACTGGTCTGTTTTAGACTTGGCTGTTGCTCTTGGGTAGTTTCAGTCCCCTCTTGTAAAGGTCCTGCTGTTTCTAAAATCTAAGGTGACTGCCAGTTCTGATAACAATGGAGACCTTTTGGTATCTTTGGGAGCCTGGTGCTTTGTGAAATGCTCAAGGAGACAGGTGAAATACGAAGGCAGAGGATCTTCATTGTGCTTTAGTTATCTTGTGGACCTAAAGGAAGAGTCAGTATTTCTTAGCAAAAGCAGTTTTCTTTAAATTGGGAAATTTTTCTTCTATGATTTTGTTGAAAATATCTTTTGGGCCTTGGAGCCGGGCATCTTTTCTTTCCTCAATTCCTATTATCCATAGGTTTTATTTTTTCATGATGTCCTTGATTTATTGGATGCTCTGTGTCAGGAATTTTTGAGATTTATCTTTTTTTTTTTTTTTTTTGATGGTTGCATCAAGTTCTTCCATTGTATCTTCTACTCCGGGAATTCTTATCTCGATCTTTTGTATTCCGTTGTTGATGCTTACCTCTGCAGTTCCTGTTTTCGTCTCCAAGTTCTGTCTCTCCAGGCTTTCCTCAGTTTGTGCTTTTATCATTGTTTCCATAGCCATGTTCAGATCTTGAGCCACTTTATTGACTTCCTTCACTTGATTGTTTGCATTTTCCTGAATTTCTTCGAGTGAATTCTTCATTTCTTTTCTATAGGTCTCTGCCATGGCCTCTCTAAGGTCCTCAGTCTGTTTGGGTGTATCTTCCTGTACTTGCTTATGGAGTTTATTCATTTCCTTCATTATGAAGGATTTGAGGTCATTTTCTTGTGCTTCAGTTGTGTTTGAATTTCCAGGGCTGATTGCCTTGGGGTAACCAGGTTCTGGAGATGCCATATTATTTTGGCTTTTGTTGTTTGTGTTTTATGCTGACGTTTAGTCATTATAGGTGTTGGGTGGTAGTTTCTGGTGTTCTTCACTGGCCATTGATAGCAGCCCGTAGGCAAGTGGCTCAGGCTGAGACCCCTCACCTGCGGAGATCAGGGAAGCCTTCTGTGGATCAGGCAGGTAACCTGGGTTCAGATCTGGGAACTTTCATGGATTGGCCGGATCTGAGGTCAGATCCGTTTGTGCTCTATACCATGGGGTCTCCTTTGGGCTCTAAGACCTAGACACTGTCACCTTGTGGCCCACAGTTCTCTTTGAAACATAGGGCACGAGTTCTTCTAGCTGGCCAGTCTATGGCTACCTAGGCTTTGGGGTGTGTGTCTGTTTGGACCTGGGAACTCTCCGTGGATTGGCCAGGAGACCTTAGGTCAGAGGCACCCATGCTCCACACCTTGGGGGTCTTCCCTGGGCTAGCAGCCCCAGACCCTGGTGCACTGCAGTGCACAGTTCAATCTGAGACAGAGTGCCAGTGTAGTGCTTTGGAGATCTTGTCTGCACCCACCTTGGCCCTGGTGCCTTCCCTGGATTGGCTGGGTGATCTGAGGTCAGATCCTCCTGTGCTCCACACCCTTGGTTCTCCCCTGGGCCAGCAGACCTAGACGCCATTGCTCTGCGGCCCACAGTTCAGTTTAAGACAGTGTTGTGTGTGGTGTGCTAGCCTGCATTTGGCTGGGCTTTGGAGAAAATGCCTGAACTCACTTGGGCCCTGGACCCTTGCGTGGGTTGGCTGAGTGATCAGAGGTCAGATCCAACTGTGCTCCACACACTGGGGTTTCCCCTGGGCTAGTAGACCCAGATGCTGGTGCTCTGCAGCCCACAGTTCAGTCTGAGATGTAGAGCACAGCTGCAGGTCACAAGCAGGGATGCATCCAGACTCTGGGGACTGAACACACACCCACAGGGATCCAAGGACTCCTTCAGGAACCAGCTGAATGGCCCAAGGTCAGACCTACCTGTGCTCTACACAGTGTGGACCCCTCTCACCCAGGGCACTTAAGCTCCGGTGCTCAGTAGCTCCCAGCCTGGTCCCTCAGCTCAGTCCTGCCGGTCAGACACAGTGTGTGATCAGCACCGCCATGTTCGATCTCTTCCAATTATATACTCTAGGGAAGAAATAGTTTGAATATCAGGATGCGAATTTAAGATATTATAGGTTATACTTAAGATTTTTAAATGTACACACACATACACATCCACACATCCACACACACATCCACATATCCTTATGCACACACACACACACACACACACACACACACACACACACATCCACACATCCACATCCAAATATCCTTATGCATACAAGTGTTTTACCTGCATGTATGTATGTCTATATACCACATGCATACCTGGTGCTTGAGGAAAGCCAGAAGGAAATGTGTCCTCTAGAACAGGAGTTAGTTTCAAATCACCATGTGGGTGTTGGAAATCCCTCTGCAAGAGCAACAAGAGTCCTTAACTTTTGAGAGGTCTCTCTAGTCCCCTATACCTAGGTTTTTGCAATGCCTTTGTATGTGTGTTTGTGTGTTAAGTGTGTACATGTATGTGTGTACATGTATGTGTGTATATGCCTGTGGAGGTCAGAGTTGCTAACCCTCTTGCTTATCGAGACGGGGTCTTTCGCTGGCCTGGAACTCACCAAGTAGGCTAGGCTGGCTGGCCATTGAGCCCTTGGATTCCACCTGTCTCTTTGTCTCCCCAGAGCGGGATTTCAAGTTATGTGCCACCAGGCCTGGATTTTGTATATATGAGTGCTAGGCATTGAATTTAGCACCTCCTGCTTGCAATGTAAGCATTTTACTGACTGAGCTGTCTCCCCAGCCTTGGGTTATAGAATGTTCTGAGTACTCTTTTTATACTTCTCTTTACTGCAATTTTTTTTTCCTACCAGAGTAATTTAAATCTTGGGAATTCGGCTTCTTATGACTCACTGCCTGGCTCCAGCCAAACCACACCTGTGTATAATTAGTTACAGTTCCTTCCCAAAACATGTAAGCTTGAAAATCATCGCGCATTCATCATTCTCAGCCCTGCAGCTGTGTGTGGTGTCCTGGCATTATTTATTAAACTGAGCTGCTACAATTTCGGTTTGGTTTCTAATGGGTCTTCATGAATTCATTTAAAAGTATTGATTGTAATGTGGTATCTGAAGGGTCAGAATTGTTTAACACTTTACCCCAGTTTCTGTATTTCAAAAATACCTTAAAGGAGTTGTGGGTGAAGTACTGTTGAAAGTGAAAGACTTTGTTGTGCCACATTCACCAGACTTGTAGTTTGTGGTAGACTCTAAGGATTAGGAAAACACTGGCTCTTTCTTTAGCCTTGGCGAAGATCTCCAGGGGCTGGAGAGCTGTTGTCCAGTAAGCCTTGGGCTCCCGAGCTCCTTCCTTAGCCTTTGTGTAAAAAAGTGGATGTGTAGTGCATGCTTGTTATTCCTGCAGTTAGGAGGGGAGCCAAGTAGATATTCTACCAGCTAGTTAGCCAAATAGGTGCATTTCAGACTACTGAAAGACATTGTCTCAAAATATAAGGAGAGACCAGGGGTGTTGGCATACGCCTTTAATCCCAGCACTTGGGAGGCAGAGGCAGGTGAATCACTGTGAGTTCAAGGCCAGCCTGATCTACAAAGTGAGTCTAGGACAGTCAAGGCTACACAGAGAAACCGTGTGTGTGTGTGTGTGTGTGTGTGTGTGTATGTGTATGTGTGTGTGTGTCTATATATATATATATATATATATAGAGAGAGAGAGAGAGAGAGAGAGAGAGATGGCTCAGTGGTTTAGAGCACTGGCTGTTCTTCCAGAGGCCCTGAGTTCAATTCCCAGCAATCACAGATGGCTCACAACTATCTGTAATGGGATCTGATACCCTCTTCTGGGTGTGTGTGAAGACAGATTACTCATATACATAAAAGTAGATAAATATTTTTTAAATCTTAAAAAAAATAAGGGAACTTTAACTGAAGAAGACATCCAAGATTGACCTCTAGCCTCCATATGCATGGACGTAGACACCTGCATACACACATGCATGAACATGCAAACATATACACACCGTAAATATTTATCTCCATAGCAATGCCATGAAGTACTAGTCTTTTATGGTTAATGGAGTTAGGAAGCAAAATCCATAGCTTAAAAAGATTTTGTTTTTGGAGACAGAATTTCACTGCGTAACCCTGACTGTCCTGGAATATGCTATGTAGGCCAGGCTGGTCTTGAACTCTCAGAGATCCACCTGCCTCTGCCTCGTAAATTCTGAAATGAAAGGCATGTGCCACCATGCCCAGCTAAAAAGATTTTAGTAGTGTACTTAACCATATTCAACATGTACAAATACTGTATCCCCATCACCCATTCTTTTTCCCCGTTAGGACAGTCTGAAGAAAAAGGTTAGGAACTGAGGAGACGGCTCAGTGTTTAAGAACCACTTATGTGACCCAAGGACTGAGTGTGGATTCCCCAGAACCCACATAATGCCTGGGCCGTGAAGCTGCCCTCCCATTAATTCCAGCCTTATCAGAATGAGAGAGGGGGTCCCCAGAGAAAGACTAGGTATATCACCAGCCCTTTGGCTCTATTGAGAGACCCTGCCTCAATTTATAAGGTGAAAGGAAGGGAGCAACGGAGGATGACTTCCACAGCCATTCGGACCTCCATACGCAGAAATACTGTGTGCCTGCAAACATGCATACTGATACACATGAAAATGGTAAGAAAAGAACAGTTGTAGGTAACTACTGTAGTAGTATGTCCACCTTTCTAAATTTCAGGAGTTTGTTCCAGTATCCACTGTTTGGTATGGAATGTTTGCTGTGGGCATCACCATAGATGGGGCACAGCTGAGTTTCTAAATCTATTCAAGTTGCTTTCCCTAGGTTTTAGCTTAGGATCTGGACTTGAACTACTAAGAAAAGGAAAAAGCAAGCCGAGGATGTGGAAGGCAGGGCCTTTGCGTGCTATTCCACCGTCCTCTGGAAAGAAGAGTTTTGTGTATTGAAAATAACTTCAGCAAACCTGTTGTCTTTTTATCTTGCTTGGTTTTTTAAATCCCATTTTATTTTCAATAAGGAAAGAAAACAAGTGGTGGATTGTGCTGTCACACTGCCACATACAGTTCAAGTGGAAATCGTGACTAGATACAGGGAAGTTCCTTTTGGATCCGCAGCACCAAGCTTTGGGTGTTGAACCTTTGTAGCTCTTATTGTTACAGTCCAGAGTCTACTACCTAGTACCTTGGAGCGTAGGGTGTCAGGACCCTAGCTCTGGATTGCTCCCCAGCACCTAGAGACAGTGGAGCTCTCCCAGCAGCCCCTACTTGCAGTGTGTCCCCTTCATTCACCTTTTGTGTCCTCTCTCCACTGCCCCTGACCTTCTCAGCACTCCCACAGTCCCCGAGAGCCTCGCTTCTCCACAGTCTTTACTCTCAGGCCTTCCCCCCACCCCTCCCCCTCCTTATCTTTCTTTTTTCTTTGCTTTTCTTTTGACTGGTTCTCTTTGTAGCCCTGGCTGGCTCTCCTGGAATTTACTGTGTAGACCTGGGTGCTCTTAAACTCACAGGGATCTGGCTCATGCCACTCTTAAACTCTTCTGTCCTACAGAGGCTGCTGGGTGTGCCTGGAGCTGTCAGCCTTGGTAGTCATCCATTGTTCATGCAGCAGGCTTAGCCTGCCCTCCCTTACACCACAAGTGGACAATTATACCATTTCGGATGATGCCTCATGGCATCTCTCCTGCTTCACAGAGGCCATGTACAAGAGAAAGAGCTAGACTGCCACCTGATGATGAGGATGCTGTTCAAATAGTCAGGAGTGGATGGACACTAGGTGTCATGGTGTGGGAGGTCTTGGCTGACTCTGGAACTGAGAAGGTGACTGCAGTGTCTCCCAGTCCAAGCTTCTCTTCCCATCCTAGTGAGTTGCTCAGTTGCTACTCTGGGCAGTTGCTGCTGTGGCAGGGCGTGGGGAATTGACCTGGCAGCTGTCAGTCAAGCTGCTCAACTGCCTTCCCCGATAGCTCAGCTCATTTAAAACGAAAGATTTTCCATGCAGTCAACAATTTACTTCAGTGAGAGTAAGAACAAACAAACGAACAAACAAAAAACCAAATAGTGCTTAACTTCTAGATGTTAAATAAGCTTATCCTGGGCCTCTGAGCTCTCTCAGCGCTTGGTATATGGTGATAGAAAAGCTGTTAGCCAACAAGGTGAACATGCCCTTCATGGCCAGTATATTACTCTAAATTAGATTTCCCTAAGAGCAAGCTTATCATGATTTCTTCTCACGAGATGCCTAGAATAATCAAGTCCCTAGAGAGGAAATAGATTCCAAGTTGCCAAGTACTGGGCAGAAGGGATAATGGGGGCACATTATTTTATGGGACCAGAGTTTTAGCCAGAGAATTTGAAAATGTTCTGGGAGTGAAGTGGTGATGGTTGCACGACAGTATGAATGTCCTTAATGTCACTGACTCTACACTTCTAAAACCATCATGTTGTATGTTTTATCACAATAAATTAAGAAAAGAATGCTTATTTATGAAGAACGAGAAAGAAAAAAACTATTGTATTGGACAATATTGTATTTAAAAAATAAACCTACATCATAGAATATAAGATTAAACAAATAGAGCTTAAGTTTGCATTTAGATTTTGTAACATGTAAGTGAAGACAGACTGTAAAGGAGAAGTGGGAGGAGTCTTACTCTGGGTTAGCTCAGACGTTGCACCCATAACTAATGTGAATGCTCAAGCTAGCATATTTTGAACTAAGAGGTGTGTGTGTGTGTGTGTGTGTGTGTGTGTGTGTGTGTGTGTATGTAGAGTGATGGCAGTGTCTTATGAAGCCTGTGGTTTTCACTGGGGAACTAACTGAGAAAACAGCCAGGCATGGCGATGCAGATGCAGGCCTGTCATTCTGGCATCTAAGTGCCTAGGGCAGGAAGATAGCAAGTTTGAGGTTAGCCTATGCTAGAGGAGAGCAAGACCCTTTCTCAATAATGAAGTAGATAAATAAGTAACCAGGGATAAAGCAGTGATACTACAGCATTTAGGCAATGGAAAGATCTTGGGTTAGTTTCTTTTTTTCTTCCAAACATCATATTGACTGTACTTGATGTATGTTATTACAGTTGATATATATTGCACATATATACTTTACTGAATTTTCTGAGAGCCTTTGAGATATGTGGGACTCAATTTGGCCTTTAGAAATACTCATATTGGGCTGGGTGTGGGGGGCCCATGGTCTGTACTCCCATCACAGAGCTCAGGGGGCGGGGTGATGCAGGCAGATGTCTGTGAGTTCCAGACCAGCTAAAGCTACACAGTGAGATGCTGTCTCGGCAAAAATTCATATTTAGATTGGCAGAAAAAGCAGAGAAGGTTTTGTAGGTCAGAAAGCATTATAGAGAGAATCCCTGGGAGAAGACATCCCCTCTTCCGTACAGAGAACTTGCTAGAGTTGGCATGCTAGTGATGCTATGCAGGAAAGAAATCAGAGGGTGGGCATAGCGGTACATGCCTGTAATCCCAGCATTTGGGAGGCAGAAGCAGGAGGATCTCTTGAGTTTTAAGCCAGCCTGGTCTATAGAGTGTGTTCCAGGACAGACAGGACTACACAGAGAAGCAGAGAGGTTGGGGGAGGGGGAGAGAAATCAGGTGGGGGAGGATATTATTAGCAGGTGAGGGGAAGAGGGAAGAGAGAGAGGGAG
>OU015753.1:73876484-73892387 GCA_907169655.1 Acomys percivali | reverse complement strand
ACTTGCTGTCCTTCCAGAGGACCCAGGTTCGGTTCCCGGCACACACATGATGGCTCACAATAGTCTGTAACTGCAGGTCTAGGGGGTATGACACCTTCTGCTCTTCCAGGGCACCAGGCATGTATATGGTGCCCATACAAACATTCAGACCCACATTCATATGCCTAAAGACAAATTTTTTAAAAAGGAAATTAGTTCAATGTTGAAAGGCAGAAACCTGGTCTACTTTCATAGCCATGGATTATACAGAGGAGTGGCTGGCTGTGTGTAGGACATTTTGTGTATTTTGTTAAGTTCCTAACACTGTTTCTGTCTCTCATCCAGCAAAATGGAGTGGCCGGGTACATTGCCAATTTCCGCCTGCTTGCTGAGCTTTCCAGCCCCTTTGTGAACCAGAGGTAGGTTACAAATATTAGTTTTGAAGTTATGTGGTAGTTTGTGGAAAATCTTTTCTACAGGATGCCGAACCTTTGGTAGAAAAACCAAGCAATCCTGATATAAATGATTGTTACCATTGTAAAATAAGGAAGCTAGGTCTGAGAAGGCTTCTGAGGCCCAGGTTTCCATTGGTCTCTTCATATTTGTAGCTCTATCCAAGATCCCGTGACTCTCACAGAGCAAAGCTTTCCATTCTCATTTGATTTTCCATTTCAATATTTAATCCCTCACACCCCTGGCCTGTTAGCATCTTGCCTTACTGAAGACTGGCTGTTAAAACAAAGAGAAGCGAAGCACTGACAACTGATGGGCATGCAGACTCTTCGTTCCATTCTGGGATGCAGTTGAGAGTGTCCCACTGGATATGATGCCTCTCCAGTCTAGTGGCCTGTCTCCATCATCTCCTCTGGTCCATAGTAGTTTCTTGTGTTTGCTGAACTTTCCTGCTCTTTGTTTCTTGGTCAAGGATTGACCAGTTTTCTCATACAGTGTCTCCAATTTGGTCTCACTGGATCCTTTTCTCATGAAGAGAGCCTCATACAGGTAGGAACCCCTCCTGTTAGGCCTTACCAGGGTTACTTAACTGTGACATTACTAGCCATGTTGACGTTCATTGCCTGGGTAAGATGAAGTTTGCCAGGTTCCCCAACTAGGAACATTTTTCTGTTCTCTATTCTGTTCTTTGAAAGCAAGTCTTCTGTCACCCCTACCTCCCAAGACAGGGTTTCTCTGTGTAGCCTTGGCTGTCCTGGACTCAGCTTTGTATACCAGGCTGTCCTCGAACTCATAGAGATCCGCTTGTCTCTCTGCCTCTTTGAGGTTTTTAGGATGAATATATTTTTTTACTCTTCATTTAACAAGGTTTGTTGATTCTTTTGCTTGGACTGTTTAGCTGTCCCCTTTCTTTCCGTATCTGTGGCTCCACATTCAGCCTTCAGACACGCCGCTCTGCTTTTCAGAGTTCTCTGTGATGGCCTTCGTAAGTTGCCAACTTTGTTCCTGACTACTCACCATGAATTTTGTATCCTCTCTCTGTTCTATCTGTGGTCTCTTCTCACCTTTCTTCCTGCAATTCCCTCATCTTTCGTTTCCCCCCAAACCTGAGAAAGCTAACTATCCTTCAAGTTTTCAGTCAAAATCCCAAACCCACAGAAAGCTTGCATTTAAGTCTTTTGTGATTTAGTACAAGATAATACAAAGCTGGGAGTCTCAGACAAGGTGTGAGTTGGAAGCTTACACCACCACATCAGGCCTTGTAATGTGTTCACAGGTACCATGAGACTTGGGCACACAGCAGGGAGATGTCCAAGGTCATGGACATCACCACATCCTTTCTTCATTGGATACACTTCAGATTACCTGTGAGGTCTTTAGAGCACGTGTGTTGTTCATATTGTTGGCATAGAAGGGATCACTAGTTATAAGAGTTCTCTTGATTAGCATTCAGTCAACAAGCTTCTGTAGTATTCATCACTAGAGGGTCAGACCCACATCCGTACCCTCCTGGGTTGTTGGTCATAAGTCATCCTAGACAAGGCATAGTCTTCTAAAAGCATTCCACTCATGAGGCTGGCCTGCTATAAATACCTTTAATCTGTTTATCGGGAGATCAGATATTAGTATGTTTACAAGTGATTAGCATGGATTCCCCCTCCCCCCATTTCGGTCATTGGGACAGAAAGTTGACATTTTTCATGTAAATCAGAGAAGAAGTTGAACAAGTATGGTTAACATTTTATCAAGTACTATATAAGCCTTTGCCAATGTCTTATACACTTTAACGTTATTTGTCCAAGAAGATAATCTGTTTCGCAGGCTTAAGGCCCTTTATATGTTTTTCAGAAATGGGTTTCTGACCTGTGCATGGTGGTGCACACCTTGAATCCAGCAGTGGGAGTTAGAGGCAGGAGGTTCAGGAGTTCAAGGACATCCTCAGCTTCATAATGAGTTCCAAGCCAGCTCTTTAGTTCCATGTGTCTCATACCTACCATAGAACATTTTCATGGTGTACAAAGTTCTTTTGGATAGTGCTGCTTGAGACCAGGTGGACAGACTTCTGCTGGCCAGCCAAACCAGCTGCTGCTGCTGTTCATTTTTGCAGGAAAACCACCACAGTTGCTTGCTTCCCATGCTTGCTTTAACCCCATAGCTACAGTACCAAGAAGCTAAACCCAGGACGTCCTGTCTCCAGAGCTATGGCGCGAATGTCCCTGCTGCAGACCACTGACCTTCTAGCCTTTCCCCCTGTGCTATCAGTTTCCTCAGTGAAAATGATACACAGCGCCTTGCTGCTTAGAGGATTAAATTCGAGCTCTTTAATTGGTAAAGAACTGTCCCCAGCTGCGGCTGTTTTACAGGCTTCTGCCACACTTTCCCCCAAACTTTCATCTCCATCTTCCTTGCTTTCTGCCAAGCTGTCCTGGTCATCTTTCTCACTCTTCGCCATTCAGCCCAGAGACATTTGTTTCTCTGAAGTGGGTTGAGTGCCTCTGGCTTTGTGTTTTTGTAACAGCAATGCATGTCCACTGCGGTTTTCCTCAGTTAGATTAGCTGGGTTGTGTGTGAGTATATGTTGCTTCATAAGTGCTGAACTGCCTTCCAAGACCACTGTATGTATCTCTGTCATGTTGGTGTTTTCCTAATGACAGACAGTGGTGAACATGTTTGCTTTTTCAGCATGATGAGGTTTTTTTTTTCCTTTTTTGTTTGTTTGTTTGTTTTGTTTTGTTTGAGAAAGGGCCTTACTATGTTGCCCAGACTTATCTCAAACTGCCTGGGCTCAAATGATGGTGTCTCTGTCCCCTACATGGGCCACTGGCCTTCAAGTGTCTTTTAATCTGCTCATTCTCCATCTGTCTGCTTTGGATCTTCTGTATTGGGATGTTTAAGATCATTTTCCCTTGTTGTAAATGAGGTGTTCTCATACTGTTAAATTTTAAGTGTTATTTTAGATATGGTATCTTATTGCATATTAATGTTTTAAATATTTTTACCCACTGTGTGGTTGTTTTTTGTTTTTTAATCATCTTTCAAAATGAAAATGTGGTTTTTGAGACAGAGTTTCTTGGGCAGCTCTGGGTGTCATTATGTAGACCAGGCTGGCCTCGAACTCACAGAGATCTGCTTGCCTCTGCCACCCGAGTGCTAGGATTCAAGGCAAGTATCACCATGTCTGGCTTCAAAGTACAATTTTGTTTTGTTTTGTTTTTGTTTGTTTTTTGAGACAGGGTTTCTCGGTTTAGTCTTGTCTGTCCTGGACTTGCTTTGTAGACCAGGCTGGCCTCAAATTCACAGAGATCCTTCAGCCTCTGCCTCCCAAATGCTGGAAATAAAGGCCTGTGCTACCACACCTGCCTGCAAAATTTCAATTTTAGTGAAGCCAGGGTTATCAACTTAATAGTAGTGTCCACCCCGCCTTCCCCCATGGCTTGCTTTTCAGTGTTATATCTTTGTAGATTTGCATTTCACATGTAGATTTGTAATCTGTTTTGAGTTAATTTCTGTGCTTAAGTTCATTTTTCCTACCCATGAATGCATGCACAGTTTGGAGGAAAAGACATACATTTTCTGTTGTGTCACCTAATGTCAGTGTCAGAAAGTGGCTTGACTGTACCTGTGTGTATCTCTGAGTTTGTTGCTCTCACTGATGCCATGCTGTATTAATTGTGTAGCTTCACCGTGATGTTCCAGAAGTTGGTGGTACGACTCCTCCAGCTGTTCTTTTGTAGTGTGTTGACTCTCCAGGTGCTTTGCCTCTTCATACAAATCGTCACCGACACATATGTATATTATCAGAGGTGACGTCACTTGTTTCATCTGTCGCTTCATCACCTTAGCTTTTTTAGACAAGGTTTCTCACTGAACATGGTGTTTGGCTTTTCAGTGAGATGAACTGGGCAGTGAGTTCTCAGGGTCTGTTTGCCTTCACCTCCGCTCTCTCAGAAGTGCTGTTACAAACGTGCATTTTCTTATATGAGTGATGAGGATCAGAATTCAAGTCCCCAGGCTTGTACAGAAAACACTCCCCACAGAGCCATCTCTCCAGCCCTTCTGTATACATTTCTATGTGATCCTTCAGTTCTTCCTATAGCCTAAAACATGAGAGTAAGATGGCAGGCAGTGGGATTCCAAGCCGTGGAATAACTGTGATGTTTCTTTAATTCTCTTCTCAGGTGGTTCTTTGAAGCCCTGAAGTACCCCAAGTTTTCCAAAGCCAATGTCATCAATGGAGTTCTCATGACAGTGGTCTTTTTTATTGTGCGGATCCTTGCAATACCTCCAATGTATTTCTACATGTACTCCATGTACGGAACAGAACCCTACATAAGGCTTGGCTTTCCAGTCCAGTTTGCTTGGATCACTACCTGCTCTGCTTTGGATGTGATGAACGTCATGTGGATGATCAAAATCACGAGAGGATGCATCAAAGTCCTCTCTCTCATCAGACAAGAGAAAGCCAGGAACAGCCTTCAGAACGGAAAGCTCAATTAAAGGCGTGCTCACCACAGACCTTTGTTTCCATAAGCCATCTTCATTCCTCCCTGCGTCGCACCTCCCAATAGATGAGCTCCTGGCATGCTCCTATGCTGCTCCGTTAGTAATGATTGGTATTCAGGGTCTTGGTATTTTCCTCCTTCTTTTCATTAATCTTTAGAAAAGAGAAAATAAAATTTACTTTTCACTACATGATTTCTCCTTCCCTTCAGCATTTTAAGCATGGATAGAAATGGCAAGGTTTAGCAGGGCATGGTGGCACACACCTTTAATCCCAGCACTCGGGAGGCACAGGCAGGTGGATTGTTGTGAGTTCGAGGCCAGCCTGGTCTACAAAGCGAATCCAGGACAGCCAAGGCTACACAGAGAAACCCTGTCTTGAAAAACCAACCAACCAACCAACCAACCAACCAACAAAAACAGATACGGCAAAGTTTGACTAAAAGTTGTAAGGATAGTGGTGAAACTTCTCTGAACTAACTCTCAGTGTACACGGGATTATTCTCTGCAGAAAAACTGATGGGTAATTTGGGGGCCTTGGCACACCACCCATTTTGCTGGAGGAATGGGAACCACTTTTAAGTCTGTAGCAGCTCAATTTGTTGTACTTCTTTTTTCTAATGCCAATGCCTGTGTGGGGTTTAATTTTTAAGTTCCTAACATGTCCCTTTTCGCAGGCCATCACAATTTCATCAGGATATGCAGTCATCTATTATGATGGAGCATTTCTCACTTTGATGCTGCTTTATTTCTATCAGTTAGTACTTTATCTAATTCTATTTTTAAAATTTCATAGTCAGGTAACGCTTAGTGCAGGCTGGCATGTAAGCACTAAAGACAATAGGAAGTCTCTTTAGGAACGCCTCCTCAGTGCTGCTGCCTTCCTTCCCCTCTGTTTCCTTGTACTTTTTCCGTGAAAAAAAAAAAAAAAAAAAAGCATACCTTTTGCAAAATCTTCCCTGAGCTCAAAGCCTGACACCAGAATATCAGTCTTTTCCATAATGCAATTGCTATACTCCTGAAATCAGCCTTGTTTGGTGAGACTGAAACTATAGACAAGTCAGTGTTTGTGTTTTACTCATAGATTTTACTCAGGCTTGCTTGGTTTATCTTTGCTTTTTTATTTTTCTTAAAGAGCAGAAAGGAAGGTGAATTAACCCAAGTATTATGATTATCAAAACTGTCATTCAGACAGTGGAGGGGGGGAGGGGAGAGAGGGGAGAGAGCATGCAAGCAGGTGCCTGTGCGCGTGCATGTGCATTTACTTTTACTTTGGTTCTTGCAATCCAAATATAGAATTATATATTTAGCTATTATTGCCTTTATTTATTTTTCTGAAGTACTTGATTTTTAATGATTGTTCTTAAGAAAAAGACTTAATCCAATTAGTGGGGAACACTTGAATTTAACTGAACCTAAACCAAAAGATCTAATCCATTTGGAGTCTGAGAAAAAGGAGAACGTTTGAGTCTTTCATTGTTCATCTTATGATGATGGAGGGAGGCTAGTGGAATATAATCAAAACATTTAATGTAGTGTAGTGTATTTGTCTCATACAAATAGAGTGTGGCAAGTTCTAGTATGTTTAAAGATGGGAATTGATGGCTGGAGAGATGGCTTAGTGGTTAAGAGCACTCTCTGTTCT
Source organism: Acomys percivali (assembly GCA_907169655.1). NCBI lineage: Eukaryota > Metazoa > Chordata > Mammalia > Rodentia > Muridae > Acomys > Acomys percivali. The sequence continues at coordinate 73,885,810 of OU015753.1, read as the reverse complement.
TCCAAAGGTCCTGAGTTCAATTCCCAGCAACCACATGGTGGCTCACTATTGTCTGTAATGAGATCTGGTGCCTTCTTGTGGCAGGCATGTACACATGCAAGTGGAATACTGTATAAATAATAAATCTGAAAGAGAGGGGGGGATTGAAATCTAAGTCAATCAAATGATAAAATCAGGTTGATTGTCTCATACTTGGCATTTACTTTTGAAAGATAAAGTAATGTAAGAGATAGCACATCGCCGTCAAAGCAGCTGATGTTTTGGTAATGGCTTGCTGAGCTTATTTCTGTCTACATCAAAAGCACTCAAGTGTGTATTGGTTGTCTAAAGGGTGAAGGTATAGGAATGCAAGTGACTTTATACTGTTCTTGGCTTTTACAAGAAAAATGGGGCTTTTTTTTTTTAAAGGAAAGAAGACATTTGTATTATAAAACTATTTTGGAAATTCACTATGAAAGGAATACATCTTGAAATCAATATTTTTGACTCTTTATTGAATATTGCTACAGTTCTGAATACAGAGTTTAAACGCACCATCAAAAACGATGACAGCATACAGTGACGACTCTCCATGTAGGCAATAATTGTTTCATGATTAAAAGGTCATTGTATTTCATTGCCATTACTTTTCATTGATTGGTATAGCCAGTCAGCAAATAAGTATGTTCAGAGTACCAAACATTAAACTAAGATTCGTCATTGCTCTTGTTAGCTGTAGCATCCAAACTTCAACTGTCCATGTTCTTTCATTGAAAAGAAATGCAATGGAAAGTGCCCTGAAAACCGCCACTGCAAGCCAGCCCATCACTGGGGCTGCGTTTTGCTGTTCTGTGATTATATTTACCAAACTAAAATACAAATGAGGACAGCATACTATTTATTAAAACAATGAAATTTTGTTATTTACGAAATAACAAACTTTTTGCTAGATATTTTAGATATTAAGTATTTTGGCTACACGGATTACTTAAAATAAATCTATTAGGCATTCTGATACTTAACAACTCTTAAAATATTTATAGAAAATAAGAGCAAATTGGTATAAATTTTTAGGCAATTCTATTTTTCTAGAAAAGATTAGTGACAATCCGAATGTGTAGTATTCTAGAAAATAAAAGTTCTTGTGAAACTTAAAAAAAAAAGTAAAAACCGACTAATAGCATATAAGATCGTGGATCCTAAATTCAGTATTTTATGGGTGAGACTTAAAAATTTTTGGAGCTTGGGTTCATAGACTTTGCATTCTTGTGTCTAAAATCATTTGGAGGATTGTTTGCATTTATTTGAAATTCAAAATGGAGTTACATATGCATGCAAAGAAATTAACTCAAACTTAAATTACTCTCTGCTCTTTTGGCTTTTTACATTTTAACTGCTTTTTATTTCATGGGCCAGTTATATGTTAAGAGGAATAATGGTGTTTGTTACCACCTCTGAGAGTCACTTTGCTGTGTTTTGTATAAACTGGGTCCAGAAGGATCTGGTTGGAAAATTGCCTAATTTATAGGTATTTGGGCGAAATTCTTTCATAAGTTTTAATAATTTGCTTATCGCAAAGGTTTTGTTCAAGTATCAGATTTTTAAAAAAGATTTATTACTTTTTTATTATCACGTATACAGTGCTCTGCCTGCATGTACACCTGCAGGCCAGAAGAGGGCATCAGATCACATTATAGATGGTTGTGAGGTTGCTGGGAATTGAACTCAGGACATCTGGAAAAACAGTCAGTGCCCTTAACCTCTGAGCCATCTCTCCAGCCCCCAAGTGTCAGATTTTTAAATTGCTTCCTTTGAGACCTTGAGCATTTGGAAACAAGGTCTTCATGAGGATTTTGCTTGACTAAGGATGGCATATTTTAGGCATTTGGAAATGTCATTTGTCACAGAGGCACGAAGTGAAAAGTGGTGTCACAATGCACATGTCTTCCATTTTTAAGAGAAACGAACATGTTTCAGAAGGACTCTTAACATATCTGGGCAAGTTTGTTCCTATTTTGCTATTAACGCCCAACTATGTAAATCTGCATCTTAAAGAGTGCTTTGTTTGCACTGCCTTGTTTTAAGTAATTTGGTGGTTTATGCACTTGAAAAGCCCACATAGTGATGGGCATCAATAACGTTTCATAAAAGGCTATGCATTTTGTGTTTTGGATTTTATCGAAAGGAAAAATTTTATTTTGTCAGAATGGCAGAGTGTTTTTCAGCAGGTGTGAGCCAACACACCAGTGAGAATCTTCCTGTGTGAAGAGACTCTGAATGTACACACACATCCTCCTGGCCTTAACCATAACTGGCTCATGCTAAATCTCCCGAAAGCCAACCCTGATAAAAATTCGAGTTGTTTGTGTAGAAACGAGAAAAGCCCACAGGACCTGGAGTGGGAGGAGACAGCAAGGCTGCTTTTCCTTTCAAAGGTGGTACTTCTTCCTCTACCAGTCTTCTCTCTGAACTCGCCTGGCTGGCTCATCCCCTCTCTCTTAATGCTCCACAGACATTAGAGTCCCCTTTTGATGTGTCAGGATCTTTCTATGTCTCTTTTGACATCCCCAGTCATCTGTATGCTCCTCAGTCTCTCGTGGCAAGTGTTAATGTTTACAAATAGGTTCCCTCATATAGAAATGAGCATCATAGCAAGTATAAAGATCTGACAAAAAAAGAATTTATTAAGAGGCTACAGGATGCCAGTCAGCGTATAATAATACCCATTTACAACATGAAACAAAGGTAATTATGGTTTTAGTAAGGAACATCTGTAAGCTCTTAAACTGGTTTAGCAATATAAGTTTTATAAAGTGTTTCAGCTGGGGATTTATTGTAGGTGTGTTAATTATATAAATGTTCTTTATAGACCCCATGCCAGTATTGAGGGTACAAAAATGGAGCTGTTTTGGTGAGGGCAGGGTCTGGCTTGTGGCAAATTGTTTTAGAATCTTGCTCTTCAATATAAAAGACTTCCGTGGTATTGTTCATTTAAAAACAATCTTCCTAGCTGATGAGTTCTTTTGTGTTTCCCGGACTACAACACCCAGGGTCTTAAGCCCTGGTACCTTTGTGGTCCAGACTTTAGATTCCACCTACTTGATAGTGTGTCATACTTTGATTGCTTTCAATAACAGTAGGCAGCTTCTAAGGATGGGTTTGTTTGCATTGAAAACGTTTACATGCATCCACTTGGAGCAGCAGTTTTGATATCAGGCCCTACACACAAGACCAAACACAATGAAAACTGTTTCTAAATCTCAGATTTATAAACTATATACCTCTGGCTGGTAATGTGTTAGACACCATCACAATTTTTTTCTTTGCATTTTTATGTAATTCTGCAAATTAATGTGCATTATAGTCATTTGCTTCTTTTTGGTTAATGGAACCTAAAAATATGGTTGTAAATAAAATGTGCTCTGTGTTTTGTTTCTTGCTTGATTGGTTTCTGTAGGAGTATGTCTCCTTTTTTACTTAAGGAGTTTTTGTGTAGCTGATATTTGTAAGAGTAGGATAAGCTATAAAGTTTTTGAGTTATTTGAACTTGTAATAACATTTCAACATGGATCTTATTTGCAAAAGTCACTTTAAAACTGCAGTACATGCATTAGCTATAGTGATACGTACAATTTTTTCTCTGATATAATATATAATATTGTCATAAAGATTTTTGAAGTCTCTCAAAATATGCTTAATAATTTATTTCCATAAGACTGAAGTTTTATTTACAAAACATAAGACCAGATAATTTATGAATTAGTATTACTAAGATGCATCAGCAGTAATTAAAATTCAATCTAGGATCTTTGATTTTGGTTTTTGGTTGTGCTTTGTTTGAAGGAATAATAAGTGTCTTCAGTACTTTCATTAAAATTTTGAAATGTTTGTATACTTTGTATGTGCGTCATTTTAAAGTTTATGCAAGTTCTAAGCAATAACCTGCATGTTCTACCTGGTCAGCATCCTTTGTCATGACAGTTTCCTTTAATATTAAGAATGGTACAAATCAACATTGTATAAACCCTCTCCCAATGAACACCTTGGGATTTTCTTGTGTTGAAACACTACTATAATGTGGTGCAAAACTTTGTATTTTGTGAAATAAAAATAAAGCCACAACTATTTAGTGCAAAAGCTTGTCTGTATGATGTGTGCATAAATAGAATTTGAGTGAGCAGATGGATGAGACTCAGTTCTCCCAATTTCATAATCTTAGAACCTGGATCTTGAAGGTGGGATTTTAATACATCCTCCCTCCCTCCCCGGTGAGATTCCAGCCTCATAGAAAGCAAGAAATTGCAGACATTTTAGTTTGTGCTTATTATCAGGAGGATTGGCGTTATCCAATCACTAGGCTCTTATCCATTAAATGAAGCCTTCGCAGTTAGATTTTGATCTCCTTTCCTGGCCCCTCTGGCCCCTCTGGCCTCTCTGGAGCTCCAGCATTTTTGCCAAGCATCTTGGCTCAAATTGCAAGCGGTCTGCATCTTGCATCTGGGTCTGGAAGTATCTGTAGGTCGGAAAGCTGAACACTAACTGAGCAGAATGCCAAGTGGTTTTGCCTTCAGAGAGTATCCTGAGTTATGCCTCTGAACATGCCTAAAATGTTGTGTCTAAACTGCCACAGGAGTAGCTGAATTTCAAAATGAGACTAGCAATGCCAGAGGTGGTGAGGCCCCAGGTGAAACTGCATCTGTCAAAACCATGTGAGGTAAATACAAATGGTTCATGCACAGCTTTGACTGTCACAGATGCAATTCATTTGTTCTTCTAATGGCAGTCTTTTTTTTAAAGTATTTGTTTTTATGTATATGAGATCTCTATCTACATGGACAGCTGCATGCCAGAAGAGGGCATCAGATCACATTCTAGATGGTTGCGAGCCACCATGTGGTTCCTGGAACTTGAACTCAGGACCTCTGGAGGTTATGAATGCTCTTAACTTCTAAGCCATCTCTCCAACCCCTAATGGCAAGTCCTAAGCAAAATCGATTCACCGCTCCCCCTTCCTCTGCATGGTCCCTAAGCATGCCTAGAAGTATAATATGTCAAATGTGTCACTTTCCCCTAGGCAAGTAACTGATAATCTACCACACGTAACAACATTCTTCATGGAAGACTGTACATGCTTACGGCTGGTGTCCATTGTAATTTGTGGCACAGTGTTCCAAACTCCTTGCCCATGGCAGGTAGTCTGTTCCCTTTTCTTCTATCTCCAGCTAAAGCACATGGCCAGCTAAATATCTTATCTTACCACACCCTTCATTATGCCAGCAGAAATGGCCTCAACTGTCAAAGAAGACTTGTAGGGACAATAACAGAGACAGTGGACATTTCTCTTGAGGTCAAAGTAAATGGGAATTTGGGAGAAAGAACACAAAAGGAAAAAAGGAAATGACTTCAGAGAATAGGAAAACTTGAATGTAACGCATAGGTTACAATTTCATTAACAGAAAATGTGTCAGTGTACTGACTCAAAGAAAGAGGGTCACTCAAGGATGAGTTAAGCCTTGCTGGCAGCAGGGAGCTCCAGCCTCTGTGGACTGAGTGTCCAAGAGCCTCACAAAAGCATGATTACTGATTGCAAAACACAAAAGTTGTTTTCTGGGCAAAGCAAGTTCCTCATACGAAAGCCCCAATCTAATCTGTGTCTGGTGAAAGAAAACATCACACATCTGCAACTTTAGTTCTTATTGTGCACTGTTTGTAGTATTCATAGTGCAAGACACTGCAAGTGTGTGTCCAAAGTCAGTGCAAAGGCTGTAAAGCTCCTTCAGGAAGACAGCCCTGTAGATACAGATAGTTGAAAACATCTATCAATAATAGCAATCACTACAATGATTTCTTCAAGGTCAAAGTACTTCTAGAAAACAGCTATTTCATTCTAATGTTTACCCCCAGATAGAATGATTCTGCTAGATTTTCTGCTACAGAAATTAAGATGAGGTTCTGATGGTTACTTCAGCATAAGACATTTTGTGATTTCAATATTAAAACGCAGTGTGTGTATACCTATGTACTTCTGTCTATGTAGGGCATGATTTTACCTGAGGTTTCAAAATCATTGTTCTAAGAGCAAATATTTTCAATATGCCACCCACTGCCAATGATCAAGTGCCTTCAGGCAGTGGCATCAGCACAGTGAGCTGTGGACCTGGTGAATTGCCCTACAAAAGAGCCCTTGCAAGTCTGGATCTGTCCTAGTAGTTAACAAAACCCCAAGCAATACCCAGCAATTACATTTCCTGGAAAGATGCTGCCCATGGGAGGATTTAGAAGATAAAATGAGCTGTGTTTATGCTGTGTTTTGGACAGAAAGGATATATGACTGGATGCAGCACCTTAGGGAAGGACTCTGAATTGTGAATTGGGAAGCATAAGGTACCTGGGCTATAGTAACCACGACTCAAATAGAGTCTTAGTTTTATCCATGCTAAAATAATATTTGATGCCTCTAACATCACCTCCGACTCTCCTGTGCTATTAGGAAGAGCTTTAATTTGTAGTAAGGCAATTTTGGAAGGAACAAGCATAGTTTTGAGGGTGGCTTTAGTAAATTTGGTTTAAATGGCATCTGAGGGGAATTCTCAGCATCAAACTAGATGAGGGAAGAACAGAGGTGGGTTTAAATGTCAGAAAAAATAGCTAAAAAATTGCTGAATAAAGGCCTGGTGGCATGAGCCTTTATTCCCAGCACTCGGGAGGCAGAAGCAGGTGGATCTATCCTGGTCTACAGAGTGAGTTCCAGGACAGCCAGGGCTACCCAGAGAAACCCTTTCTCGAAAGCAAAAGCAAAAACAAACAAACAAAAAAGAATTGCTAAATAGTTAAACCTGGTAGGACATCGGGGAAGGGGAGGGGGCGGACGCAGAGAGATTTAAAACTGAATTCATAAAACTCATGAATAAGGCTGTGGAACTGAATAGAGACTAGTGTCTTTGAGCTACTGAGCCACAGACCTGGGTCTGGGGGTGGGGGAGGGAGATGGGGATGGGGAGCTGGGTCTCAGCAGGCTGCCAGCAGCTCTTCAGGAGACCCTGTGCCTCAGGGGGAAAGGGACAAAGTCACACTCTAAAGCTTTTGCTAGGATCACTGAGAAGGAGTTAGCGGAACAGAGTGCAGACCAAGTTGACTTTTATCTGAGCAGCAAGGCTGTGCAGAAGCAAATTTGGGAGAAGTGCCTTCTGCAAGCTCTCTGAGTACCATACTGGATATTTTGACTGCCTTTAGGACCCACTGTTGCCTCAGGTGTCTTGAGTATTTTAAGTTCTTGGCCAGCCATTGAAACCATTTTCTCTTGGCCCTCTGAACTGACTCTTGCCTCCTCATTGGGTCAGCCCTGCCCACGAAGCCTTAGTGCTTTAGAACCGGCTGGGCAGTCCTTTGGTCAGACCCCAGGAGTTTCAGCTGAAGGTCTGGTAGACCTGGAGAGCAATAGCACAAGGACACCCCGGCCTTGCTGTGATTGACTAAATCACAAAGTGTTCTGAGCAGGCATTTGTGACCTCTGCCGATTGCCAGTTAGTTGTTCAGACTTTTACCATGTTTTTCCAAGGGTCACCACCTCCTGTCTCCCAGTTCCCTCAGCCCATCTGCTTAATCTTATCATCTACCTGTAAATTATACCAATGGGGGCCCACTGCCCACCTGTTCCTGTCTCTGTAGCCTCAGCCCCTTCCTCCCTTCCTGGCCTGTGTCCTTCTCAACACCACATATGAAGGGGGTTGATTCTCTTTTCCCTCCTAAAATATAAAATGGAATATAAGTTTATGGGACCTGCAAGATGGTCTTGACCCTCCTAGATGTTCTCCAAGCACCACCTGCTTGGCAAAATTAATCTCCAGTAAGTAAATATTTTATATGGAAAGCTTACGGATAGCTTGTTTGCTTAACATTTGTGCAGTACCTCCTAGCTGTCAAGTGAGTCATAGAACAACCAGACAAGGCCGGGAGGGCAGTGGGAGCACAAGCTGAGATTTGAAATAACAGGTAGAAGGCTCTTCATTTGGGGGTCTAGATACTGGCATTCCATTCGGCCTCCCCGACACACAGGTGATGACCTTAGCCAGGTGTGTTGACCTCACTGTTGCTTGCTTTTTCATCTGTAAACTGAGAGTTTGAACTGTTCACTTTCTCTTTCAAAGCCCATTTTTCACCCGCTGTAGTAATTAGAGTCAAGGTGAGTTGTTGCTCAAGGCACAGTAGTCTGTGAGTATGAATTCTATCAGCGAGAGATTTCACAATACTCTTTTAACTTGTGCAAGGTTTTGGAGTTAGCCTAATTTTTTTTTTTTTTAATGTGTGAGCCAGGCGTAGTGACCCACATCTTTAATTCCAGCACTTGGGAGACAGAGGCAATCAGGTAGATCTCTATAAGTTTCAGGACAGCCAAGGCTATACAGAGAAACCCTGTCTCAAAAAACCAACAAAACAAAAGAAAGAACTCCAAAATAAAACCAAAACAAAAAACCTGTGTGTGTGCACCTACATTTTCATGCGTGTGAATGAGGGGGTGCGTGTGTGGAGCTCAGCGGACACCTCGTGTGTCAGCTCTTGCCTTCCACCTTGTTTGTGATGGAATTTCTCATTTGCTGCTGCTGCGTATGGACAGGTAGCCAGCCCTTGAGCTTTCAGGGATTCTCCCATCTCTGCCTCTAATCCTGTTGTAGGAACACTGGGATATTAGGCATGCGCAATTGTATTTGCTTTCATAGGGGCTCTTGGGACTTGAACTGGGGTCTTCATGCTTGCTTCACTCACTGAGCCCTAATCTCTCCAGCCCTAAATTCTAATTTTGATTGTGACTCTATGGCCTTGAGTGAGGCTATTTGTTATGATGCTGTAAGAAGAGATGGTATGATCTGCAATTGGTGAACCCAGACAAAGAGTCTAAGTACCTCAACATTCTTAGGGGAGACAGACATGGTTTTAATGATGTGCTTTCCCAATGTACTTGAAACCCAGTTGATTTAAAAAATACTAATATTATCATTAACCTTTGAAAAATATAAACATCTTTATCATGTTATCCAAATACAGAGCCCATTTTCTTTGCTTACAATAGTAAACTATCAAGATGAAAAATGAATGACTGATAATAATGTAAATAGTAAATTATTTATTCTTCTTTCATTAAAACAGTCTGAAGCCTCCGTTATTATGAAAGGCCATTAATGGGTTAGTTACCTTAGGTGACCCACTCCTGGATTATCAGCATTTTTGATAAAACTTCCCTGTTATTTTGGTGTGTGTGTGTGTGTGTGTTGTGTATGTGTGTGTGTGTGTGTGTGTGTGTGTGAGAGAGAGAGAGAGAGAGAGAGAGAGAGAGAGAGAGAGAGAGAGAG
>OU015753.1:73824620-73876474 GCA_907169655.1 Acomys percivali | reverse complement strand
GAGAGAGAGAGAGAGAGAGAGAGAGAGAGAGAGAGAGAGAGAGAGAGGCAAACAGCCAGAGACAGACAGACACAGAGAGAGGCTGAGAGAGAGAGGCAGAGACAGACAGGCAGACAGACAGAGACTCTAACTATATAATTTGGCAATTGTTTGGTGGACTTGATAGATTCAAAACCAAGTTGAGTTGGTTAGGGGAGTTAGTATGTCAGGGTTTATTGTTGATTACAGTAGATTGGAGCACTGTTCCTTGTGATTTTGTTGGTCTGATTGGTGATGACGTTATCTGTAGTACACTCCTCAGTCTAGCCTTCTACAAGCAGTAGATAAACTGTCTAACAGACATTTTAATATGAAGGAAAGTAACAAAAGGAATACATCGGTATTGTTTTGGAAAAATAAGAATAATATCGTATTGAGTACAAATGCGCCAGGCTGGATGGCCAACTAGCCCCCGGAACCCACCAATCTCTTCTTCCCTGTCACTGGGATTCTAAGCATGTGCCACCAGGCCCAATCTTTTGATTTGGGGGTAGGGATCAAACTTAGGTCCTATGCTTGTGCAGCAAGAATTTAATGACTTAGTTATCTCCCCAGTCCTGGCATAGGATTTGCATTGAGTAAACCGGTAAGTCAAACATATTTACCCACTGTATATGTTACACAGTAGGCTGTATTTTAGGTTCTGGAGACAGACATGTGAGCAAAGGAGCCAGACAAGGTTCCGTTCTCCTGGGTCTCCATCCTGGCAAACACAGAAGTAGCAAACAAGTCTGAAAGCCAGAAATAAATCAGGTAGTTTCGTAGATGAGTAGGTGCCACGGAAGAAACACAAGAAAGTAGAGATGTGGGGCTCATTAGAAAGGGTTACGTTGTGGAGGTGACCTTAGCCTTGAGAACAGGAGGAAGCTAGTACAGGGGAAGCAAGTGCAGAGCCCCTGAGGTGGGGACACTTGAGTGTATGTTCACGGGAGCATAGTAAGTGAGAAGAATAAGAGCTACAGGTGTGGCAGGGTGGCTGCCGGCCCATGTTACGGCTATTATGCCACAGAGTGATGTTTGGCTTCTTAACATACTTAGAATAAGTGTTCCAAGATTTAGGCAGTTCAAGCGAGAAATATGTAATTTTAAATGTAGGCTCCCCCAACCTTCTTCTTCTTTTTATTTTTGGCCACAAGCAATACATTTCATCAGTGACCCAATACATAAACACACACATAAACAAAAATTCCACGACACAGCATCCTGACCATGAGGGATGCACCCCAAGGCTTTGTACTCCTCTTGATTGTAGAAGAAGAAATGCTGGTTGTCACCCACTAAACTGATTTTATCATTCATCACTGGGGTGCAGTTCCAACTCTGTAAAATGTTGGTTCAGACAAAAGTGCTGGCAATAGAGATGAAGAAAAAACGGGCACATTCAGAATGGATCGTCGAGGGAGAGCTGACAGTGCCTCTTGGCTGACTGCTTGTGGGGACAGGGTGAGGGGAAAGCCAGATAAGTGATGGCTTCTGTGATTCTGGCTCAAACAAACAGGAAGAGGGTGGTCCTGTATCCTAAGAAAAGGAAGGCAAAGGACGGATGGAGATGGTATAAAGGGAGCAGTGAGGGCAGATTTTAACTCTCTAAATAGTTAAAGGTTCTGATTAAAATATGTCTGTGCACTTAGATTTGTGATGCTCATTATTAAATTACAAACCAATTACAAAATTGAGGGGAGGGTGCCGGAGAAGTGGCTCAATGATTAAGAGCATATATGGTCCTAAAAGAGTTTGGTTCTTAGAATCCTTATCTAGCTTGATAACAGGCTGTAACTCCAGATTCATGGGATCCAGCTCCCACTTTTGGCTTCTGAGGGAACTTCACACAGACACACACACACACAGACACACACAGACACACACACACACCACAATTATCTACAAAAAAATTATGGGAGCTCTAAAACTACACAGGATTTTATGTAGTCTCTATTGGCCTGGAATTCACTAGGTAGCTAAAGATGACCTTGAACTCCTGATGCTCCTGGCTTCCCCTGCAGAGCTAGGATTACAGCCATGCCCTGTTTATGCAGTCCTAAGGATCAAATGCAGGCCTTCCTCATGGTAGGCAAGTACCCTGCCAACTGGGCTACACCCTCAGGCTTAAAACTACTTTTAAAAAAGGAGCTATTATGGTGTGTGTGAGTGTGTGTTTGTGAGTGACGGGGGAGGGAATGAGGGTGAGGGAAGAAGGGATAAAGATGGAGACATAGAGCATGGTGTGTGTGTGTGTGTATGTGTGTGTGTGTGTGTATGTGTGTGTGGGGCGGTTCTGGGCATCAAACTCAGGCCATTAGACTTCCACAGTAAGCAGTTTTGCCCACTGAGCCATCTCACTGGCCCATGAAACTACTTTTTAAAAATCACTTTAATTTTGCCTGGTGTGGTGGCACACATCTATAATTCCAGCACTCTGGGAGGCAGAGGCAGGAGGATCTTTGTGAGTTCGAGGACAGCCTGGTCTACAAAACAAGTCCAGGACAGCGAAGGCTGTACAGAGAAACCCTATCTCAGAAAAAAAAAAGTTAATTTTAATCATAGAAATAAAACCTGCCAAAATAAAACAGAAAGAAAAGTGACCCATAATCGAATGACACAGAGATGCTATTTGAGGCTGGAACTACCTGAGGCGTGTCTTAGTCTGCTCAGAACACATTAGATAAGTCGATAAACAACAGAAATTTCTCAAAGTTCTAGAGATTAGAAAGCTCAAACTGATGAATTTGGTGTTTGGCGAAGGCTTCTGAGTTTTACTTCCTGGTTCAGAAGCATCTTCTCATTGCATCTTCATGTGGCAGGGAGGGCTAGTGAGCCCCTTTGGATTACATTATAAGTACCCTAGTCTTCTTCTTCAGGACCCCAAGGACCTGCCTTCTAACACCATCACTTTGAGAGCTAGAATTTCCACATGTAGATTTGCAGGTGATAGAAACACTTCTAACATTGCAAGCAATTTAGAGATGACCACTGGATCAACTAATCATTGATTATTGATTAATTCCATTTTACTAATGATAAAGTAGAACTCAATAATTTGGCTCAGTGGTTTGAGCACTTCAAAGTTCTTATACATATCTCCCTGTAATTTCCAGCCAATTTGTCTATATCTCATATTTGGGCATAAATACTATATAACACTGACTTAATGCTTAGCATTGCCCCAGTGGATACACAGATGCTTTTCTTCCATTTTCCAAGTATAAAATCATAAATAGTTTTTTCCAAGGGCTGGAGATGTAGCCCAGTGTTAGAATATATGCCTACCATATGCAAGACTCTGGGTTTGATCCTCAGCATTGTGAAAGCAAATAAATATGTTTTTTCGAAGTACATGTGCCTTTTCTGGCACTCCACATTCCTCTTTTGATGCTCCCTTAAAAACGCCAGACAACTGCCAGCCTGCTCCACTATTCTCTCTCTGGATAAGCACTTAAATAAGACCAATTGGTCTTTGCATTCCCCAGAGCTCATTTCACAGCGCTGATAGAACTGGTAGATGGTAACATGACAGCTCTCAGCAGGCTGAGGCAGGAGGCTCAGGAATGTAAGACTGGCTTGGACTATTGAGTGAGGCTCAGCCTCAAACATATAAACAAATAAGCAAATGAATAAGTAAACAATAAAAATACTAAAAGCGAGACCAGAATTCCATGTTCTGTTTACAGAAAAACTATCTCTAGAGCAATATGAAGTCCACCAAAATATTCCCTCTCACCTTGTGGTTCAACACTCATCAGGCACTCTGTGAGCCTCCATGAAAACACGAGGAAGAGCATATTATGCATTTATAATCGGGTCTTGTCAAACAGCTTTTGAAAAATAAGCTATTTTATTAAAAGTGCTTTCACCTTTAAAATTACAGCAACAAATAAGCAAACAATAACAAAAAGTATGATGGCAGTGCGTGGTGCTACACATGCCTGACTCAGTTTCCCCTTTAATTATCATCTTACCCGGACAGGAACTATGCCTTTATGTTCATTTAAATCATGATCATCTTGAGCGCTGTAATATTTATTTCCACTTAAAATGAGTATTGCCGCATACCGAGTCTGGATTGCCTTTCCCGATTACCAGCTTTTTAGACGAGGGAGCTGAGATGCAGAAAGACCTTAAATGTTTTGGCCAAAATTAGAATTTAGAACAAAACCATTTTGCCAGCTGTGACTAAGGGCACTGAGTGACACATGATTACTTTTCATCTCCCAAAATGCTTTGGGGTACAGGGAATAATAACTTCATTTAGCCAACCAACAATCACAAATGCCCATATAGTATCTGCAACTGCTGCTGGTAGGGAGACATCAGTGAACCCCACGAGACCCCACTTCGAGTTTACTCTGTTGATACCGGCAACAGTTGAGGTCATATGATAAAGAAGACCCTGAGTTTCTGCCTTCCTTTGCTGAGGGTCAAGTGCAAAGTATCCTGGGAAACAGGAGATAACTCATTTCAGATGATTGCTATGCGGAAATAACACACACACATACACACACACACACACACACACACACACACACACAGAGAGAGAGAGAGGGGGGCGGAATAAAATCTGTAAGAGGTGAGATAGGACTTTATGCTGAAGCTTCCAGAAGCCCTGATGACACTGAATTTGGACCTTATAGACCTGCTCTGGGCCTTTGATTTCTAGACCCCTCTGAGAAGAATTTTGTCTGGTAGCTATCACTAAAAATGTGCTGATGTCTGGTAGCAATCACTAAATATGTGTTGATTTGGCTCAGCAGTGAGCCAACTCAACCGGTGAGTTGTCTGTGCAGAGACCACTTTGTTTGCTTGAGACATGGTCTCTCTTTGTACCCCTAGCTTGCCTTGACCTCACAGAGATTTGCTTGCCTCTCAAATGCAGGGATTGAAGACATGTCCCATCATGCCAGGCGTAGGCAAAGGACTATAAAAAGCCTGTCTACAATAGTTTCATGTTTTTAATAGGAAAATAATGAAAACAACTCATCTGCCTACCATTTTCTTGCTAAAACCTTTTTTTTTTTTTTTTTTGGCACTATCCTATCTATTTTATTTTATTTTTATATTGTTTCTTTTTTAAGGTATACATTTATAACATAAACTACATACAGCAGGAAGAACCACACACCAATCAGGAATTATGTAAATGTTACATTCATAGTGACAGAGAGTGTTGGGTGACTGTTCAGGCAGTAAAACTGTCTCAGTCGTTTTTTTCATTTTAGAAACTGCTAACCTGCACTTCCAGTTCCAGTGTTTAGGTTTTATTCCTTCTCAAATCTCTGATGGGACTGAAGATCAGATAGTTTAGTGTCTCAGTTAAGATTAGCAGGTTAGGGGTTTAAATGTTTTTAGATCAATATAGATGTTTTAAGTTAATAGAGACAAGATATGATGGATATTGATCTTCATTCAGAAATTTAGACCCAACAAGATAGGAAAGATGTTTACTTCAAGTTTGCCATATACAAATAGCTAAAACCTTTTTTTTTCTTCTTCTTCAAGTCATCTATATGCATGAGCATGATTCATACTAGTTGCTGGAAACAACTCAAATGTTATGAACAATAGAACAGAAAACCAAAGTGTTGCATATTCCTACAAATGAACACAATTTGAACTCATTCTATTTTCTTTTTGTTGTTGTTTGTTTTTCAAGACAAGGTTTCTCTGTGTAGCTCTGGCTGTCTTAGAACTTGTTCTATAAACAATGCTGGCCTTGAACTCAGAGCTCTGAGTGCCTGGGCCTCCTGAGCAATGGGATTAAAGGTGTGCACCAGCTGAATTCACTCTATTGTTGAAAAGCCAGATGCTAAAACATTAATACTATGTGATCCATTTACGTAAAGCTCAACCTAGGCACAATTCATCTATGTTGCTAAACCTTGCTTAGGAGAAGGATGTATGGGAGGGATGGAAAAGGATGTATGGGAGGGATAGAATGGGGTTTTGGCAATGTTTGATCCCTTTATTTCTCTGCTACTAATATGGACGAAGTCACTTTGTAAAAACCCTTATTATTTGTATTAACATTTATGTGTTAACACTAAAAAAAAGTTTTCTTGCTACTATAAGAATGTGTGTAGTTTCAGGGGTTATTCTAACAGTAGTTCACCTGAGAGAACACAGGTTTAAAACAGAATCAATGGACACACTTTTCTTTGATCCAGGACCCAAGAGGAACCAAATATACCCCTTCTGACTTTTGAAACTAGGGAGATAATTTCAAAAGACATTTGAGCCACTTACGTATGTTCTACCCATCAATCTTTTTTCTCCCATGATAGTTTCCAAGCTGGTGTTTTAAAATAATATTTAATATTATAAGATAATATCTAATATTATAAAATTATCTTATAGTATAAAATAATAGTTAATGTAATAAAATAATAGTAATATTATAAAATAATATTTAACATTATGAAATAATAAATAGTGCTTAATATTATAAAATAATAAAATATATTTAATATTATAAAATAATATAAAATGATATTTGATATTATAAAATAATATTTAATATTATAAAACAATGAACAATACTTAATATCATGAAATAATAAAATGATATTTAATATTACAAAACACTAAATAATATTTACTATTATAAAATATATTTAATAATATTTAATATTATAAAATAATATTTAGTAATATTTAATTGTGGGTAAGTAATCTTGGCCATAAAGAGAGTCTTAAGTAAATTAAGCTAAAGACCCATTACTTAGTTATGGTTCTCTGAAGAGTGAGTCTGGTATGTTTGCAATCCTGTCTATATGCACCCTTCCCCTTGAGCTACCCTTAGCTTGAAAGCCAAGGACATGATCTGCCTACTGAGACCTTTCACCCTAGATGGTGTGACCAGCTGGTCTGCTGATGAATGTATTTAAGGAATGCTGGATAATTCCTGTATTAGACAGCTTCTGGTTTAAATTAGGATCTAAACAACAAACATCTTTAATAAATGAGTATTTGTTTGTGGCTAGCGGTTAAACTTCTGACCTTCAGCAAATGTTCACTCTTCAATTAAAATTGGAATAAGTTCTTTCTCCATCTAAGCAGTCTAGATCTTTGTTTATTGTGTTTTTGAGGTCACTGGAATGTGCTTCCAGTATTCACTTATCTCCCGAAAGAAGGCGAGGAGCCAATTCAGTACTTAGAATTCTCAAAGTACTTAGAGCAACAAGATTACTTCTGCACAAGTTTCTTGGCAAGTATCATTGTGACCTCTAATTTTTCCTTTCTTTTTTTTTTTTTTTTTAATTTTCTAGGTTATCTCAAGATAAAAACATTCAAAAGGTTGAATGTAATTTTATTTCACAATTTTAAGGAGGAAGACCCAAGTTATGGAGTTAAAAATTGTCAGTGCAGTTTGACTTATTTTTACATTGAAAATAGGGTTTTTTTTCCCCTTTTCTCCCATAAGATATCCCGATTCCCGGACTCTACTCCCAGTTTTCACCCCACCTCCCCATCCAGACCCATCTGCTTTCTGTCTCTCATTAGAAAACAAACAGGCTTCTAAAGGGTAATAATAAAATAAACTATAATAAGATAAAACAAAACAAATACACCAGAATAGGACAAAACAAACAGAAGGAAACGAACCCAAGAGAAAACACAAGAAGCCCATATAGACACAGAAGCCTACTCATTCACACACTCAGGGATGCATAAAAACACCAAACTGTAAGCTGTTTTACACACACACACACACACACACACACACACACACACACACACACACAAACTGTAGGGTAAAAAGAGGAAAGGGAAAAAGTATATATACTAAAAATAACATAAAAAAATTTAAAGGCCTTGACACAATATTATGAGACAAGAAAACTTCATTAAAGCCGTTGAGTTTGTTTTCTGTTGACCACCTACTGCTGAGCACACAGTTTCATTGTTTCTCTGGTGAGATTCCCTTAGAGAAAACTAAATTTTCATTTGCAAGTGGCTATCAATTGGAGATAGGTTCTCTGTTAGGGATGGGGCATGTGCCCGCTTCTCCTTTCAGCTCTAGGACCCCACCTGGTGCTGACCCATGTAGGCCCTGTGCATGGTGGCCCAGAGTGTGTGAGCTCATATGTGCATCAGTCCTGTTGATTTACAGGGCGTTATTTCCTTGGTGTCTTGCATCCCTTCTGACTCTTACACTCTTTCCACTCCCTTTTACAGAGGTTCCCTGAGCCCTGACAGCAGGGATTTCATGGAGACACTCCATTTAGGGCAGAGTGTCCCAAGGTCTCTCAATCTCTGTAAAATGTCTGACTGTGGTCTCTCTATTTGTTCCCATCTGCTGCAGGAGGAGACTTCTCTGATGATGGATAAGCAACATCATTAGGAGTCACATTATTATTATTATTATTATCATCATCATCATCATCATCATCATCATCATCATCATCATATTTTTAAGAACAGTAGCATTTGACTTTAGCCTAGGACTTAGGCTATCTAGTCTCAAGTTCTTGGCCACCCAGGCAGTGTTCTGTCTCATGGAGTTGGCCTTAAGTCAAATCAGATAATGATTGGTTACTTCTACAAGCTTTGTACTAACATGTCTGGCAGGTCACCAAGTAGATCGCAGGGTTGTGGCTGGCTTGGTGTTTATATTTCTCCTTTGGTAGTACACAGAGAACCTTTCTGTACTACGGATGCTAGCATGTAGGGGTGAAGGCTCTATGGAGGCACCAGCTGGACTTCTTCATGATTAATGCATTGTATAGATGCCGTCTTCAGCAATGGGACCTTGCCATATCAGTTTGTGGAGAGCAAGCTTTAGTCTTGGCAATACCCTGGGCTGTTTGTGGGTTCCCATAGGACCTCATTTGGTCGATAACTCAATTAGAGATGACTCAATCCCAGTATTGAAAGCTTCATTTGCTGAGAAGAGATAGCCAGTTGGGAGGACTCTGCCTCCCTCAATATTTGATACCTTCATTTAGAACTGTTATATATTTATAAAAGCTATTATTATAAGGAGAAGCAGTGACTCATGGCAGCCAGGATACAAAGAACTTTTATATATGATTTATGTTAGGAAGCTTCTATTGTATTAAGTTTCCATACTACCCCACAAGCAGCCCTTAATTTTAGCTGTCTTTCCCCATAGTCCCTCCATCATCAGCCTTTTCTCTCTCTCCTCACTTGATCTCCCCATTCTAGTCCCTTCCATATTCATCTATAACTCTCCCATTTCCTTTTCCTAGAGAAAGCTATTTGCCTCCACCCCTAGTCCTTTATTCTATACCTAACCTCTGTGGTTCTATGGATTGTAGCTTAGTTATCATTGACTTAACAGTGAACATCCATATATAACTGAATAATTTTGTGTTTCTAAGTGGGTCTGGATTACCTCACTCATGATGAATTTTTCTGGTTCATTCATTTATTTACCTGCAAATTTCATGATTCCATTAAAAAAAAAAACCCAGCTGTGTGGGAAAGATTAAGCTTTGTCACAGGTGGAAGCAATCTTGGCGGGCTTTAACCCTTGGTGCACCCCATGAATACCTCGTGATAGACTGAGTGGAGCCATCCTGGGCCTGGAATTCAGGAAGCAGACCTGGGAACCCCACCTGGGCTATTGTTTTCCTAGTGGACCCTCAACGGGAGAAGGAGACCGCCCTTCCCATGTGACTCAGGCAGGTGGGGAAGAGAAAAACAACAGATTCAGCCGGGGGTTGGGGAGCGCGTGTGGAGAAAGCGAACAGGCTGGGCTATCACGCGGGCCAGAGAGACACCTAAGGACTCATCCCGTGGAACGGATACCGGAAGGTTCACTCTTTTGTCCCTTTAGCCTTTTTTCCTTCTTGTGTAAGCTAGTTGGGTTGTATAATAAAGTTTAATTGTTAAGAAACAGAGCCAACACAGCTGTGTAAATTACACTGCATAAATGTTCCATGTTTTCTTTATCCATTTGTCTGTTGAGGGACATCTAGGTTGTTTCCAGTTTCTGGCTATTATGAATAGAGCAGCAATGAACATGGCTGAGTAAAAGTCTCTATGGTAGGAGGCAGCATCCTTTAGGTGTATGCCCAAGAACAGTATAGCTGGATCTTGAGGTAGATCAACTCCCATCTTCCTGAGGAAAGTCCACACTGAATTCCATACAAGCAAAGGATAGGTGTCCTCTTATCCCACATCTTCAGCAGCATGAGCTGTCCCTTATTTTACTATTCTTAGCCATTCTGACAGGTGTAAGATGGTATCTTGGGGGTAGTTTTTAGTTGCATTTCTCTGTTGACTAAGGATGCTGAACATTCCTCTAAGTGTTTCTCAGCAGTTAGCATTCCCTCTTTTGAGGATTGTGTTTAGAGCTGCACCCATTTTTTAAAAAATTGAGTTATTTGTTTTCTTTTCTTTTTTTTATTTAATTAATTTATTCTTGTTCCATCTTAATGGTTATCCCATCCCTTGTATCCTCCCATTCTTCCCTCCCTCCCATTTTCCCCTTATTCCCCTCCCCTATGACTGTTCCTGAGAGGGATTACCTCCCCCTGTATATGCTCATAGGGTATCAAGTCTCTTCTCGGTGACCTGCTGTCCTTCCTCTAAGTGCCACCAGGTCTCCCCCTCCAGGGGACATGGTCAAATGTGAGGCACCAGAGTAAGTGAGAAAGTCATATCCCACTCTCCACTCAAGTGTGGAGACTGTTCTGACCATTGGCTAGATCTGGGTAGGGGTGAGTTATTTGTTTTCTTGAGATCTAGTTTTAAAAAGTTCTTTATATATTTTGGATATTAGTCCTCTGTTGCATGTGTAGTTGGTAAAAATCCCATTTCATAGGCTGCCACTTTATTCAACTGATGGAGTCCTTTGTCATGTAGATGCTTTTCAGTTTTTATTTTTGAGGTCCTATTTGTTAATTGCTGATCTTACTGCCAATGTTAATGGTATTCTATTCTGAAAGTCTTTTCCTGTGCCAATGACTTTTTGCCTATTCCTCACTTTCTCATTGGTCAGGTCCAGTGTATCTTACATTTTATGTTGAGGTCTTTGATCCATTTGGAATCGGGTTTTGTGTAGATGATAAATATAGACCTATTTGGGCTCTTCTACATGTAGCCGTCCAGTTGACCAAGCACCATTTGTTGAAGATGCTGCCCATTTTCTCCAGTGTGTACTTCTAGCTTCTTTATAAAAAGATAGGTGTCTATAGGTATATAGAATTATGTCTGTGTCTTCAATTCAATTCAATTGATCAACATGCCTGCTTTTGTGGCTATACCGTGTTATTTTTATTACTATATAGTTCTGTAGTAAAATTTGAAATCTCTGTCACCAACAGAAAGACACTTGGATTGAGCATACCCAGTTTATTACTGTGGCAGCAGGGAATAATGCAGCCTTTGGACAGCAGTCTGGACAGCTAAGTAAGTCAGCAACCCACAGAGGTCTGCTGTAGAAATCCGGCTTCTGTAAAGTGCTTTGGGGAGGATTTTTGTGGAGGATTGGCAGTTGTCGAAAATTGAGGTTAGTCGTATGAAAGAAGATGTCAGTAAGCCTGCTCTGGAAGAGACAGGGGCTGTTGACCCTACTCGATAAAGGAGAAGCTGTCACTCATGGTGGCCAGGATACAAAGGTCATTCCTCTCTACCACCCTTTGAACAATGTTCATGTTGGGTCTTTTGTGCAGACATGATTATGGAATTGTCTTGTTTCTCTCCTGCCCCATATCTGTCATGGGTTGACCTTATTTGAAGGTAATGTGTTATGAAACTATGTTTGGCAGAAGAGCTCTGAGACCTACCTGGCAGTATCAGACGCAGCTGTGCCACTCCTCACCTCAATATTTATTTATTTATTTGCTTATTTATTTATTTATTTATTTATTTATTTATTTATTTATTTATTTATTGTGTGTGTGTGTGTGTGTGTGTATGCATGCCTACTATGGTACATGGGTATAGGCTAAATGATAACTTATAGGAATCTGTTCTCTTCTGAAACCATACTGGACACCTGCCCCCCCGGGCCCCCCCTCCCCCTCCCCCTGCAACCCCCTTCCCCTACCCAGGGAAATGAACTCAGGTAGTCTGGCCTGGAGACAAGTGCTTTAACTCACACAGACATCTCAGTGGATCTAGCCTAAGTGGTTTTTTTTTTTTTTTTTCCCTATCTCAGAGTAGTATAAAATAGAAACATATTTGAGAAATGAACTTGTGAGAAATAGGAAGACAAATGTTGAGATTTGTCTTCAGATCACATAAAAAGAATGGACTGTGATGGGCAGGCTGGAGGCAGAGAGGCTAGAAGGAAGGAAGCAGTGATAGTTTCTGGATGCACACAGTGCGTCATCCGTGAGACCGGACTGCAGAGTCACAGTGGGAAATGAATGAGGCAGTGGTCCCTCACAGAGCATGTGACACCACATCCAGGCATGGTGACTCTATCAGCGTGATCGGGCACTGGAGAAAGAATGTCTCATGCAGATTTCAGGAGCAAAGGCTGCCAGGTGGGGAAACTGGGAGCATTTTCAGTCAGGGGAAATACAATGATGATATACTGTAAGATATGAGGAGGCAATTTGTTAGACTCAACCGGAAGTGCCAAGTATTGGAATCACTAGAAGGACAGTCACCAATAAGAATAGATGTGTTAGTTGATGGAAACTGGCAACCCGTGGGGGGGAGGGGGTGCGGCCAACATTCTGCCTAGATTAGTTCCAGTATTAAGATTAGTGGAAATAGGTTTTCTTTGGAGATGTAGTGTACTTTGGGGTAAGTACAACCCTTTTCAGACAGGCTAAGTATTGAGGTCACCTGGAAGAGCCAACTGAAATTAAGAAGGCAAGCGGAGACAGGGAAGGGAGTTCAGAATTTGTGGCCGTTGTGTAGGAGACACTAGATTATAGAGGATAAAGCCACAGGCTAGAGGGAGGCATTGAGGAGAACATTGCATCTCCAAACATAGCATTAGGCAAGGTCAGAAGAACTTATGGAGCTGATGTGCTCACTACAAACAGGGTACACCAGTGCCTGTCATTTCATTGTCTTTATGCTATTTGCTTAGGACTCTTTGATACTGTAATGGAATTATTTAGTCCAGGTGTGTTTGTCCTTCTCTTCAAATCCATGTGTTCCTTCCAGTACCTTCTGTAAAGCTGGTTTAGCCATCATAACTTCATCTCCTTTAGTCATGGAAAGTTTTTAGTTTTCCTTAAAATTTTCTAAAATAAAAATAGCTTGTTTCTAGGTATGTTGCCTGCATGTATGCCTGTGCACTGTGACATGTCTGGTTCTCAAAGGGGACAGGAGAGGGCATCAAATGCCCTGAGATTTGTGAGCTGCCATGTGGGTGCTGGGAATTGGACCCAGGTCTTCTGGAAGAACAGCCAGTGCACCTTAAGGGCAGAGCCATCTCCCCAGCCTTGTTTTTGATTTTAATAGTTTTACTGCGTATAATAGTCAGATGTCAGGCAGTTTCTTATGTCAACATGGGACATAAGAATACATAGATTCACCCAACAAGTGACTTCTAGACTAGGTCCAAGGATGCCCAAATTCCATATTATATATAAGCTCTGACAATCACCTACTGTAGGAACCGGGCCCGACTGGGCTGCCTGCCTGTCTTGCTGTTTCATGTCCTGTTTCTAGCAGCTTCCATGGCTGTGTTTATCTTGGTTAGCTAGTCATGTTTACTGCTCTGAGAACGGGCCCCTGCCTTCCTTGAGACTTTTCCTCCTGTGTGCGATTACCTCTTGAGGGATTTCACCTGGGAGGAGGATTCCTGTTTTGCTGCCTATAAGAAGGCTCTTTGGAACTCTGTATGGGAGAAAGTCATATCCCACTCTCCACTCAACTGTGGAGAATGTTCTGCCCATTGGCTAGATCTGGGTAGGGGTTTAAAGTTTACTGCCTGTATTGTCCTTGGCTTTTGCCTTAGTTTGAGCGGGACCCCTTGGCCCAAATCTGCCTATCATAATGTTCTACTTGTAGGTTTCTAGGACCCTCTGGATCCTTCTACTTTGCTATTCTCCCATGCTTCTATCATCTAGAGTCCCAATAGGGTGTCCTCCCCTCTGTCCCAGTTTCCTGGTAAGTGAAGTCTTACGTGGGACATGCCCCTTGGGCTAGTATGCAGATAGAACTCTGGAGGAGAATAATAAACCACTGCCGTGGCTGCTGCTCTCTTAGCAGGAATGACCTGCTGTGTTATTGTGTGTGTGTGTGCACGTGTGTGTGTGCATGAGTTAAATCCGCAGTCCCTCGCCCTCGACTCGGTACTGCAGTGGCGTGGGCGCCACAACCTACAGGTTATTTATGCATATACATACAGAAAGTGACACAGAAACTGTAAACAGTGATTTAAGTGTGAAACGTGAGAACTCTGCCCTTCTCTTCAGTCCTGTATACTGCTGTAAGACAGTGTGTGGATAAAAACCACTGAATGCTTTGTCAGTTCTGACTTTCGTCATTACTCTGTAAGTGAATCAAGTAAAGACTTGGACAACAATCTGCTTCCTTAACATTGCTGTGTGTCAGTATGCCAATATGGTCAAGAGATAAGGAAATGGAGTAAAAATCATGGTGGAGGTGGTGAGAAGAAAGAGCCCTAACCTGCTTAATTATACACCATATTACATTCAGTCCTCCCCCAACGTGTGTGTGTGTGTGTGTGTGTGTGTGTGTGTGTGTGTGTGTGCGCACACACACACACGCGCAGGTGCATGTGTAATCCAGAGGTTGATATCCATTGTCTCTCTAATCTCTCTCCATCTTAGTTTTTAAGACCAAGGTCTTTCACTGAACCCAGAACTTGCTGATTTAGTTAGACTGGCTGTCCAGTACACTTCAGGAATCCTCTGCCTCCACAGAGCTGGGATTATAGGTGGGTGCTGTCACCCTGGCCAGCTTTTGAAATGACTGCTATAAGCACATTATTGGCTGAGCCATCTCCCCAGTTCTCATCATTCATTCATTGTTGGTTCAGTTTACAACTGAAAGCCTTTTACATGCTAAGCACTGTGTTGAGTGTTGGACATACAGTTAAAGATGCCATAGAAATAACTCCCACATGTTGTGTGATTATAGCCACACGAGCAGTTATAGCATGGTCTGGCAAGTTACAGACACAAAGGATGGAGAAATGCTAGAGGAATCTGCCTGCTGATCCAGATGCAGAACCCTCAGCGACTTCTCCAGCACCACGTCCGCCTGCATGCTACTGTGAGGCCTGTGTAACCCCATTTCTGAAAAGGAAACTCCATTTTCAAGGGGAAGTGGCCTTGGTATGAGCTCCAGTTTCAGAAAACCCACAAGAATGTGCTTCGATCAATTCACCTCTGATAATGGTGATAGTGTTGCTTACCTCCAAGTTTGACAAGCCCTTAACTCCAGACCAGAGTCATGTAGCCTCAAGAACACCTACCAGTTTGGGTTGGTTTGAACCCTTTCAGAGAGCTCTTAGCCCCGGACCAGAGCCCTAGCCAATGCCAGATGTATTTGTACTCTTGCCCCTGATCTGTGCCAATAGAAGTAAAGATTACCTAATCCACCTTGCAATTCCCTTTTCTGCCTTTTCAACGCCTTGAGGCCTGCATGTTCCCCTTGGGGTTGTTGCCATTTTTGTTTGAGCAGTCGGCCCTAGCATGCTGTAATAAAGGCTCTTTGCTTTTACATACAACTTTGGACTCCTGGTGATTTTGGGGGTCTTCTCAATCTGGGCGTAACACTACCATGCTTCCCACCATGATGATAATGGACAAAAGCTCTGAAACTGTAAGCCAGTCCTATGGTTTTCTTTATAGGAGTTGCCACAGATAATGGTGTCTCTTCACAGCAATAGAATCCTAACTAAGACACTCATGGACAGAGACCTCATTAAGTGGTTAGCATGTACGAGTTAGGTACTTAGTAACTCTGTTAAGGAAGTGAGTCTATAAGCAGCTAATTATTAATTTTTTTTGTATCAATAAGTTTTTACTGAATTCTAAATTTAGGAAATTAAAACTCTGAGGTTGGAGAGATGACTCAGGGGTTAAGGGCATTGGTTGCTCTTCCAGAGGATGAGCATTTGATTTCTAGCACCCACATGTGTAGGCATAAGGTTATTGTGTAACTTTAAATGCTGATTTCTGTACCTCTCATGTCTGGATGTGAGCTTTGTTTTGAGAATTTACTGTCTAAATGTTGGGTAAACTCTGTTTTTCAATTGTCCCCCTGATATATCAATAAAGCAGCTTACAGCCAATTAAGGAGCAGGGGAGAGAATAGGGCTGGACTTCCTGCCAGCCAGGGGAGGAGGAGTTAGAAGAGGAAGCAGGGTAGAGATCCAAGGAAGATCAAGCAAGAGGAAGGAGCTGGAGCTGAGGAAAGCTACAATGTGCAAGTATCACTGGGATGTTTGTTAGGAGTAAAACAAAATATCATAGAGGGTTAAGAACAGACTTAAACTGCTCAAGATTGAGTTGTGAAGCTTTGTATTATAAAAGAGTCTCAGTTATTTGTGTGATAGCGAGGATAAGAAATAAGAGAAAGAAACACAGTTTTATAAAAATAACTTCAATACACATGGAGGTTTACAGTTGTCTGTAATTGTAGTACCAGGGAATCAAATATCGTCTTCTGGCCTCCTTGGGCACTACTCACAGGTGGTGCACAGACATACGTGAAGGCAAAAACCACATATAAATAAAATGCAAAAGGTAAATAAATCTGTCCAAAATTTTAAAATGTTCAGGAAACTTATTTATGTATCTAGCTATGAATCTATCCATCTTTTGGATTTTTGTTGCTGTTTTGCATTTTTTTTTTGAGACAGGGTGTTATGTAGACCAGACTTGCCTTGAACACCTGATCCTTCTTCCTCCCAAGTGCTAGGATTAGAGCATGCCATATCTGTCTACTTGGGGAATTTAAGTTACTGGAGATAGATAATGAGCAAGTCATACACTCCCATCCTTTCAAATATGCAAGAAAACGTGAGGATTTCTTTTGATGCTATGGGTCAGTAGTATTTAGAGAGTGGAAACTCCAGTGGTGTGCAGAACTGTAGGCTTCAATCAAGGAATGCCAATGGTGTTTGCCCCACCCTTCAAAACATCTTGCATTATCCTATTCTACCCAGAAAGCTTCAGCCTCTGAGAAATGGTCCTCCCCAGTTCCTCTTGGAACAAGAGTTATCTCTGAGGGCAAACTGGACTGATTCAGTGATGGAGATCTATTATTCATCCTGTGATCTGTGTGATGTCCAAGGATGCTCTGTCAAAGGAGCTCGGGCCATGTAACTGATAGACAACACAAATTCATGTCTCAATATTCTCAAGGCTGAGGAGTCTAAAATTAAGGCACTTGCAGTATTGGGTGAGGGTAGTGGGGTGGTTTGAATGAAAATGGCCCCCATAGGCTCATAGGGAGTAGCATTATTTGCAAAGAGCAGAAGGTATGGCCTTGTTGGAGGAAGTATGTCTCTGAGGGTGGGCTTTGGGGTTTCAGATCCTCAAGCCAGGCCCAGTGTCACTCTCTCTTCCTGCTGCTTGCTAATCCAGAAGAAGAACTCCCCAGACCCATGTCTGCCTGCATGCCACCCTGCTTCCCTCTATGATGATAATGGACAAAACCTCTGAAACTGTAAGCCAGCCTCAATTAAATGTTTTCCTCTGGCATCTCTCCACAGCAACAGACCCCTAACTAAGACATCCAGCTTGCTCACAGGTGGGCTTTCTCTCTTTTTCATTATTTGGTTAAAAGGACAAGAAGCTCCCTCCATCTCTCTGTTAAGGACATTAATCCATTTGTGAGGGCTCCGCACTCATGTTCCCCAAAGGCCATACCTACCAACACCACCACATTCAGGTCATAGACTCAAAGAAGACACAGATATTGAGACTAGAGCCTAGGAAGCCATAAGGCGCAAATAGACAAAGTGACTTCAAATAGTGGTAAATGTTGTGAGAAAACTAAGGCAGACTGGTAAGGTAAGGCCCAGGGTGGTGGTGGTGGTGGTGGTGGGGGTCAAGGGAAGGGGGAGTGCTGGACTACAGAGTTATGTGACAACTCAGTCTGGTGGCCAGCATTGATCTTGATGTGGCAGGGACAGTCAATTGTCTCACCTTAGCATTGCCCTTCCCTCATAATAAAGAAATGATAAGAATTATGATACTTAGTTTCTTCTTCACTATTTAGTTGAGTACATGATCCCTCTGACTAAAAATTGTATTGTTCACATTGCCCTTAAACTGGGATGTTAGTGGATCGATATCTAGCTAACAACATCCGACTGGACCATATTCTTCTGGCTAGATATAGACATGGTGTTGGAACACCTCAGGACCATGTATCATGGACTACACAAAACTGGGGATCAAGCTAGAACAGAGCCACAAAATAGAAGTCCGGTTCTAGACGCCCATCTCTCCAGACCAGAACATGTGACAGAAACCCATGCACGTGCTGTTAAAGCCATGGGCGTTTTAAAGTTCTGTGTGTTTCCCACCTGCGCCACTCCTAAGCCATAAATCCGTTAAGCATCTCAAGGGCAGAACCTTTTAACTTCCTGTTCACCATCTTCCCCTACCTCTGTCTTCTCTAATTAGCTCTGGCATGTTTTATTTCCCTCCCCTCTGCTTTTCTTACTGCTTTCCCCCCCCTTAAATTGGGCAGTTTTCAAAATGTAAGAAGAAACGATATATTGAGTAAATTTAAAAATCAACTTTCATTATAAAGAACATGAAACCCACGAGAGAATAAGCTACAGTCTCCTTACTTGCCCATCATACCGTCCCACCCAAAGCCCCCATACCATTAATGAGTGAAATTTCAGACTTTCATTGTTTAAGATGAATCCACTTTATTTCTTCTCTACCTGGAGGGTTTTCCCCCTTCATTATTTCCCTTTCTCTATAGCTTCCCTTTCTCTTCATACTTCCTTTCCTCCTTCTATCCTGTTTCTGTTTGTTTGCCTTTAAGAAAGCCAGGCCTCACTTTGGCAGCTCTGCTCTGGTGCCTCCCTCTATCCCCCTCCATTTCTATCACTATCTTCCAGCAACAGCAGCCTTTGCACATCCATAGTTCCTTTCTGAAAAGGGATTTTAAAATGTCGCACAACCCCCAGTCTTTACCTCATATAATAAGAACTGGATATCCTAGTCTTATGCTATAAGATAATGTAATTAGTAAGAAGAATATATTTGCTGTAGCAACCAAAAATTAAGTATTGGGTATTATTTTAATTAAATAAATATTAAAGCCCTGATGATAACGCGTTCTTTGGATAACACTGATAAACACTGAACTGTCAGTGGACATTGCCCCGGGGACAGTTTCCCACAAAACAGGCTTGAACTGTTTTGAGGCCATTTGAGTTTAGGAGCCAAGCACAGGCAGGGATCAACGGCCATGCTAGATTGAATACAGATTATCTGATATGGTGCTGGCATATCTTCCCCCCAAAACAGAAATCTGAGTCAAATTCTCATAGAATTTAGCTGTTTCTATTTTGACATCATGGTGGGCGATAATTTTGCAACGTTGACCCTGTAAACAGAACAGAAAGATACATGGCTAATTAATAGCACCCTTTTGTTCACTTTTTGGAAGCCTGCAACATTTCTGAACATTACAAAATGATTTTTTCCTCCGGGCAAGTTGTGGGCAATAACATGGGTAGCTCCACCTCCACTGCTCTCAACTGTGTCAGGAAACTGAACTTCACCTTGGTTAACAATATGTGGCAATTCTTGTACCCACAATATGGTGAAAGAATTTGTGACGGCCTTAGGTTGTATTTACTTATCTAGATGGGTGATGAGTCTGAAAACAGGGACGACTTGCTTCACCCCTGTAACTCAACCAGCTTCTACAGCCAGGTCAACAGTCACGGAGAGTCTAAGACCATTCAGAGACATGAGTAAACACAGGAACTCTTTAGACAGAGGCAGCTGCATGGCTTCCAGTTAGGGCCACTTGGGGAGCTGGCCTTCAGTTCCTGTCCTCATTAGTTTAGGGGCTGGAGACTGAACTCTGGAGTGTGTGCAGCCTAGGCGAGTTCTCCACCACTGAGCTACACCCTTGGCCTAATGGTTTTGCAAGTTCTTTTTAAAAATGTTCTTAGGACATAATTTTTCTTGTTAAATCCACTCAGCTTTTCCCAGATACTAAAGTTTCACCTATCCTGTTCTTCAAATTGCATATTACTTGTTTGTGAAAGTGGGTTTTGACTTATGATTTTAGATTCAAGTATTTAATTTACATGTCTTGAGACAGATACAGCTGTTCTGGGAAACTTAAAGGAACTATCTGCTTACAACCGACTTCCTTGATTAGTGCTTTTACCTGGAGATGCGAGGGCACCAGGCCTTTCCCATTCTAGTCCTGGGGGTACTGCTTTTTAGGATAAGTGCACAGAAAGGTAACATGGCTTTAGCAACTGGTGTGTGTATGTGGGAGGTGGGGCTCGTGATAGATAAAACCGTCGCCATCCCTTTCACATTTGAATATTTAGAATTTCAGTGGCCAGGGACTAGAAGAAAATTTATTACAAGGAAAATGATTACCGTGTGGTAGATTCAGAGAGCTGCCATGTACCTGCTATTTTCCTAGTGTGAGAAATATCAAGCTGACATTATACTGTCTCTGTGATGATCGCTTCTAAATGTCAGAGTGCAAGGAAAGCATTCGTGGGACTTCAGTGTCTCGGCATAGTGTCAATTTAAAAGACGTTCATGGTGACTTTTTATTTAAACATGCTAAATGAAGTATGAAAAGCAGGTTAAGGAATCAACGGAGAAAGGAAAGCAAAGAAGAAACCCACCGACCAGAAAATTTTAAGCACCGTAATAGATGGTTGTACTTTTACCTCAATTTCTGTGGACCCCTTGCTGACAGCAGGCTCTGGCGATCCCCTCCTAAGACTGCTGACAACGGCCATCACATGGCTATTTTGTTCATCTCACACACTGAATTTGAAAAATTAAAAACAGGATGAGGGCTAGTCAATAATTGTGTGAACCATCTCAATGGATATAGCAAATGACCAAATTAATATTTTTCCCATGACTTTTAGTAGTAACATTGGACTTCAAACTAAAATTTAGTAACAGAATGATATTGTTAATTTAAAATGTAATCCATTCCCCAAGTCTCTCTAGCAGTTAATTATGAGCCCACTGAACTTGCTTGAACTGCTATTTTGGAAATAACTGAAAGGATTTATTTTTTTCTTTCTTCTAACACAAATTGGTCACAATATAGATAATTATGTGTTTAAATAAACCTTTATCTTTCTAATTATGTGCACAGCATGGTTCCTAATTGCCTGGGGTCACTGAAATCTCAGGGAGTCCCTAGGGAAAGCTTTCTTGTGTAGCTTGCCAGATTTCCTTTCTCTTCTTGGAAGCCAATTTCTCTTTCCTTTCCAAATTCCTCCTTTAGCAATAGAAATGATGATGGTGATAGTAACGTGGGTCAGGTAAAATTATTCAGACGTTTTGCAGAAGTCAGTGAAAGGAACCACTGTGGACCTACTACATTTCTTTGATCTATTCACAGAATGTTATTTCTGATACAAGCCAAAGGTGTGGAACCTCCCCGAGGGAGCAAACAGCTTCTGGGAGCTGCAGAATTTTAAATTTTTAGTTGAAAAATAAAAGGACAGGCCCAACCCACCCAGACAGAACCACTCACCACATGTAATTAATTTCGTCACTAAAATCAAAGTCGAAACAGGATGCAGTACTGATTAGGTTATCTTAGTTCTTGCTCATGTTTTCAAGTCTCGGTCAAGATTTAAAGACGGTGGTTTCACTATT
Organism: Acomys percivali; assembly: GCA_907169655.1. Lineage (NCBI taxonomy): Eukaryota > Metazoa > Chordata > Mammalia > Rodentia > Muridae > Acomys > Acomys percivali. Next base: position 73,854,686 of record OU015753.1, on the reverse strand, counting down.
AAACTCCAAGAGTCCCATTGATAATAGACACATGATGTTGTATGCATCGAATATCACCCAAATCAAACCGAACTGCACCAAATCAAACCAAAGAAACGGTAGTATATGGCTTTGGACCAGTCCCTTCCTTTTTCTGCACCTTTGACAGGAAAGAGGACCGTAATCCCACGGCTAGTGACCATGATTGTTGGGCTAGATGAAGGTTTGAATTCTCTGGAGTTGATTGCCTTTGAATTTATTTTGTTTTTGTTGTTTTTGTTTGTTTGGCTTTTCGAGACAGGGTTTCTCTGTGTGATAGTCCTGCCTGTTGGCTGTCCCGGACTCACTTTGTAGACCAGGCTGGCCTCGAACTCACAGTATCCTGGAGGTCATTACCAGTGTCTTTTCTGGAATTCCTTGACAGCGGGGATCACTAACAACAACAAGAAGATGAGGAATTTGTGTTTTGCTCACTGTGGGATCTAGGACACCAAGTTCAAAAGCCCTACACGGGCACACGTTGTTTGGCCTTTCTTGTTTGCTTAGATTTCTTTTACTCTCTTCATCCCCTCCCAGCCTAGTATAGGTGAAGCATGGTGGGTTCACAGCCTGGGTGTTCTTGAAGGGGATTTGGGGCTTTACTGGACTTTCTCAGCTCTGGAAAGCAGCAGGGCATCGCTTTGAAGGAACTTCGCTCTGCAGTTAATGGGCAGAAGGGCCTTGGGCGGAGCTTCCACACGCGCGCCCCGCCCTACAGACACGCCCACTCTCCCGTTCCACGCCATCCCGGCGGGCTGTGAGGCCGGGGCGCCCCCCAGTGGCCACGTGCGCGCTCTGCTCTGAGCGGCGGCGGAAGCGGCTTCGGGTCTCGGCGACACGGATATGGCGGAGGCGGTGCAGGAGGAGCTTTCGGCGCTGGCCGCGATTTTCTGCGGGCCCCGCGAGTGGGAGGTGTTGAGCTGTTCAGGTGAATACCTTGCTTCCTACCCTGCGGCCACAGCGGGGAGCCAAGGAACCCCGACTCATGTAGCCGTGGGCAAGAGTGGGAGACAAGTAGAGGGGCGCGGCCTAAGCTCGCTGTGCCCTCCCCTGGTCTCGCCCTCTGCCTCCCCTAGGCGCTCACAGCCCTCCTCAATGGAAATCCAGCTCTCCCCAAATATTCAGTGCCTCTCCCCCTATAAGTATTTGTGCATCATCCTTGACAAGATTACGCTGTATTTGGTTGTCAGGGTCCCGAGAACAGTCGCGGAACACAGTCCAGAAATGATTGTTGGGTTGAATGAAGGTTTGGATTCTCTAAGAGTTGATTGCCTTTGAATTTATTTTGTTTTTGTTTTTGTTTCTTTGGCTTTTCGAGACAGGGTTTCTCTGTGTGATAGTCCTGCCTTGCTGGCTGTCCTGGACTCACTTTGTACTACACCAGGCTGGCCTCGAACTCACAGTGGTGATTCGTCTGCCTCTGCCTCCTGAGTGCTGGAATTAAAGGCATGTGCTACTGGGCCTGGCAACCCTTGAATTTTTGTTGTGGTTTTTGCTTAAAAATATTTTTATTGTTACGTTTTCCAGGCTGCTGAAAAGTGACAGCCAATTCCAGCCTCTTGCTGGGTGCTTAATCATATAGCCCACATTCCTGGATGCGTGGCTGTCTTCTCTTATAACATAAGCAGGGCACCCCACCTCTCTTCTGGGACTTAATAATCTGTAAAGCTATTATGATTATTATTATTGAAAACTGAAAGTTACTCCATTCTTGTCTTAGCTTCCCTTAAGGACCCCCAGTCCCCCAATTTCACATACTTTTAAATGTTATGTTTTATGCCTGTATATATGCTTGCCAGTGATGGGGAGGCCTAACGAGTGTGTTCAGGGGATCAGAGTTGTAGAGGGTTGTGAGCTAAGAACTGAACCCAGGGACCTCAGGAAGAATACCCAATGTCATTAACCACTGAGACATCTCTAGTGCACCCCTGATGCGAACGGGTCATGTGCTTTTTGAGGTTAATAGGCGCTAACCCTACTGTTACAGTGTAACTCCTATTGAAAATGCCTTTCTGACCGTAACTTGGTTTACATCTAAGAAGATGGTGTGATATGTGCTAGACCTAAATAAGCTGGATCTATGATTAAGAGGTCTTTGGGTTTCCATATGGTAAGTTGTTGACTCTTTGGGAGTTGGCCCCCTCTCTTTTATTTCTTCATGCATACACCCATCTACAGACATTTTGTGGTGCTTTGCGATATCCAGGTAATGTGAACGTTCTAGAAAAACGGACCTGCTCTTTTCTTGAGCACCTAGACCTGTCTTGTGCCTTTTTGAAACTTCCTTAAGACACCTATGAAAGGATTTGCTGTAGGAATTTGCCACCCTGTTCTGATTGGGTAGCAGTCATAATTGGTTACCACCTCCTCTGAGTCCACAATTCTCTATTGATAATTGCTTCCTCCAGAGGTGGATATTTAAAGGGATTACTCATGTCTCTGAGTTCTTGTATCCTGCCTCACTTGCAGATATCTGGGAGAAGGGAACCTGTGATGTCCTATGACATCTTTAAAAAATGGCGCTGTTTTGCATTATGCATTCATGGTTGGCCATTACCTACTCTTGATAGGTCAGAGAAACCCCCCAAAAGAAGTGCTGAGAGAAAGAGGGTGGTTTCTTAATATTGGGAAGAACACTGTGGCCCTTTATCCGCTACTAAATTGAGCATGACTTTCAAGCCATGCCTCCTAATTAATTTAATTCAGTGTTCTGGCATCAATAAGTAATTGAATTATAAAAGAATCCAGTGTAACAACTTTGGACATTTTGTTACCAGAAGGTTCTTTGGAGAGTGGAACAATTCAGCAGTTGAAATAGGAATGTTTGATGCTCACAGCTGGGAACTGTGAGGAAGGCTTTATCAGAGCAGACCAAGTGTAGCCGGCTGCATGGCTACCACTTTCACTGTCTGTGGCACTTTGGGTTTGAGGGTGTGACTCTGTACCCCATCATGTCTTTCCTGACCTCTGTTAAATAAGTTTCTCCTGGCTTCAGTGGAATTAGAAGAATATTGCCAAGGGCCTGCATTTCTTTGCAAGGCTAGGAAGGCCCAGGCTTAAACAATGGGTTCACTTTAGTGAGGATCAATTGATGTTAAGAATTTGAGAGACTCTATTTTCATTCTGTCCACTCAGATGTTACAGTAAGCTCACAGGAAGAGGCACTGTGGGTAACTATCTCTTCAGGGTGCAAAGAATGTAAACATGTTTCTAGCTGTGGGAAAAGAGTGGGAATAGGACCAAATCAGGGATATCTTATTCTCTCCATCCCATGTGTCATTCCGGATGCTGGGTTTGATGTCACCTTACACCTCCTGATCTTTACAAGGGTTTTGATGAAAGGTTTTCTTAGCTACGGTTTGCTCTGAAGATCACAGATGATCAGACTGGTCAAATAACCCGCCAAGCTTCATAGGGTTGGACTTGGCACTGTGTCATAGTCCTCTGTAGCAATAGGCTTGTAGAGGAAAAGTTCTTAGCAAAAAAACTCCACATATTGAGGACAAAAAATTAGTTTGAGCATCCAGTACAGAAGTACAGGTGGGATCTTGTATAATGAATCAATTATTCTTCGTATATTGATTATCACAGGAAATTATTATGGCAGTAGTTTTCTTTAACTAGCTAGTTTCCCAATGATTGACACAGAGAGACTATGATTTATCATTAAGTTGTAGTCCTTATGCTGGGCAGATTCTGAGCTAGTCTAATCCTACTACCCTTAAAACCCATATAAAAGCCAATCTCTGGCCACTCTGATGACTCCCGTTGGTTTCTGCTCCATCAGTCTGCTCTCATGGCTTCCTTCTTCTCTCCTGCTGCATCTTCTCTACAGTCTCTCCTAGCCTGACTCTCTTCCCAACCCCAATCCTGGGAACCTAAACTCCGCCTACCTCTCTTCTGCCCAATCACAGGCTTCAGCATTTTTATTAACCAATCAGGCATAGTTGGGTAGCATTCCTTACATCACATGAATACAGGAGATGGTCCAACACTCATAACTATGCCCACATCTTGGGACTCAGAAATCAGCATCTGAAAACATGGTGCATAAGATCCTCATCCAACTAGACATTAGCTCATATTCAAAACAATCTAGTGGTGGTAGTGGTATAGGGCTGTGTTCCCGTGTGTGTGTGTGTGTGTGTGTGTGTGTGTGTGTGTGTGTGTGTGTGGTGTTGTGTTGGCAGGTGAGGCCGGTGGTGTCCATTTTCCTGGTGGGGTTTCAGAGAGCACATTGCTTCAGCCAGTGCTCATTATTAATGGAGTTGCAGTTTTAAAAGTTGCAAAACTAGGGGAATCACTTAATAGCCCAAGATGTAACATAATAGGGTTTTGTTTTTGTTTTTTTTTAAATACCAACCTTCGGTTTGGACTCCACCCTTTTACAAAATCATTCCATTGTCACAGTTGTTGTCTGCTAAACTCACCTCTCTAAAATCAGCACAGTCTTGAACTTTATTTTGAAAGGCTGAGATTGCCACCTTGGCCTTCCATTCCTTTTAGTGGTTTTGCTTCCTTCTATAAGGACATTTAGAACAGATGGCAATCCAGCTGAAGTGTCAAACAAACATTCATGTATGCATATTTGTGGTGCTTGGCCTGGGTGTAGGAGCAAAGAAACTCTTGGTTTTCGGGAAGTATAAAGGGCGTGGGGGAGGCGTTTGAGTGCTTTTCTGTGCAAAGGTTCGTAAAGGATATATAAAGACTGGGGAAATTAGACAAGCACAGAGAGCGTGAGTTGGGTATGGTATGTAAATGGCTTCTTGATGTGCATTAAATATATCCTGAGAACCCATCCCATATAGTTTTCCCCAGCATCACTGTGGTGGGACCGTGTGTCTATCCTGTGTTGTAGCCAATGAAGTAGAGAGAAACGCTTAAAATAGGATTAGGGTGGAACCTGGTGTCTAAGTCAGTTTCTTTAGTTGGAACTTCTGTTGTCTGCCGTGTTAGGAACATGATTTCTTTCCTGTGTATTTTGGAAAGGTTAAGATTTGATTGTCACCAACTTTAGATCCTCTTGCCTTGGCTTCCTAAGTTCTGTGTGTGCCTGGACTAGGAAGGGCTAGATTTGTTTTTTCCTTGAGTTGTAGCTATAACATCAATATTGCTATAAGTTACAAAGCAGAACGACTTGGGTAAATACTGAATGTGGTTCTGAACTTGAGTAGAAGGTGAATCCTGCATCTTTTGGCAGAAGGCTTAGGCTAGGGGAAACCAGGCTTGGGTCTTATGGAAATTTTGCTGTGGTAGGGCAAGCCTGAGTTCTTTAGGATGCAGGCTCATTGAGAATGATGTTTACAAGCTGTCCTGGTGTGGGGGATGGGAGTGGGGGACGGGGGTGGGGGGGAGGGCGCAAAGATTAACAGCAGATGGACAGTTGTTTCTGTTACCCATTCTCTTGCTAAGCTGTTACTAACTTTAATTAACCTCAAAGTACATAATAACTTTAAAGTGCAACAACTCTGTAACTGCCCCCCCCCCATAGGGTCTCCCTGTATAGCTGGCTGTCCTGGACTCACTTTGTGGACCAGGCTGCCCTCAAAATCCACCTGTCTCTTGACTCCTTGAGTGCCGGGATTAAAGGTGTGCACCACCAGACCTGGCTAATTTTTTTTTTCTTTTTTAATAATAATGATAAAAAGGAAACAAACAAATAAAGACAGTTAGACTTTCAATGAAGGAGACACACCAAGACTAAGGAGCAAAAGGAGCCAGTTATTGCTGTAGACACTAAGGCAGATCAAAATTGAGAGGGCAAGAGAGGCACTTCTAAGGAGTTCTTGAGGGAGAAAATGAGTTTTTAAGAGAAGATCCTGTGATTTTTTTTTTTTTTTTTCCCATCTCCCACCGCACTTGACTCAGAACAGGGTCTGTTCAGGTCTTCTCATGGAGATTGACTAGGAAGGCTTTGATCCTTTTCTTCTAAATATGTAAGTCGTGCTTTCTTCCCTAGTTTTCCAAAGGGAGAACTAGGGTGCCCCATCCCATTGCTGTTCTGTTTGCTGACGGAGATTGAGCTGGCTTTGGTGACACACACACCTTAAATCCCAGCACTCAGGAGGCAGAGGAAGGTGAGTCTATGCGTTTGAAGCCTGCCTGGTCTATAGAGTGAGTTCCAGGATAGCCAGGGCTACACAGAGAAACCTGTCTCGAAAAAACTAAAATGATGAAGAGGAGGAGAAGAAAAGAAGAAAAGAGGAAGAAGGAGGAGGAGGAAGAAAAGAAGGAAGGAAGAAGAAAGAAAAAGAAAGGAAGAAAGAAAGAAAGAGGAAACTTGGCAAAGATTTGCCTGGCCTCTCACAGCTTCCCCTGGGCTGCTGGCCAGTTTATGCATTTCACTGGGCTGAGACTTGCTGGGTTTTCCTGTAGCAGAGTAACAGGTTACCACAGTAGCCACCCGTGGCTGCTACAGCCAATACCCCCCACACAGGTGTTTTAAAACAACACATCTTCAGTGTACTGAAGTTCTGAAGGTCAGATCCAAAGTCGGTTTTTACCAGGTGAAACAGAAACCGATGGATGCTCTTTGCTCCCCTCAAGCCCCTGGGGGCGTCCCTTAGCCTGCCTTTCTCAGCTTCACTGCCATGTATGTACTGAGGGCCCTCTTCCTCTGTCATCGGATCCCAAAGCAAGAGCTTTATGCCTCGGTGGATATGTTTCCTTTTTCTCTGATACAATCTACATCTCCAGTTTCAGTAAGCCAGGGCAATTTCCCCATGTCAGCATCCTTCCTCAGGTCTGCAGGGGCTCTTTGGCTTCAGGGGAGCAGGGCACGTACATTCATAGGTCTGTTGCTCAGCATGCCACAGGTGCCAAGGACTTCCGCACTCATGTGATCCATGGTTATAAGCCAGTGGCATAAACCGAAAGCCTCTGTAACTATAAAATGTGTTTCTTATTAAACCTTCCTCCATTTGGGGAGTGCTATAAAACAAAATTGGCATACTTCAGAGGTAGCGAAAAAGTTAATTTGGTTTAAGTATAATAAATCTGCATCTGAAAATGCCATAATAAGTTCAAAGTACAATGGACATTGTAAGGTCGGTGTTAGAGGAGTGTTGTGGTGGAAAAACACTCAGTGATCTGTAAAGATTTACAAGACTCAGAAAATCTGTTAAACTCAGAGCTGCATTTTGTTATGTACTAGCAGGGGGGAGTGAATCTGTGGAGAGAAAGGTGCAGGAGACTCAGTGAGCAAGCTACTGGATGTGGTCCTCCGGTAGGCTTGCCCAAGCATGCCAGATTCTTACGAAGTGTTGCCAACCGGGAAAGTGCACTTTCTCCTGCACGGTAGCAGTTAGGAGGTGGTGAGTAAACTGGCTTCATTTGAGAACCAAGCTTCAGAGAGCAGTGATGTTAGGTGTCCCAGGACAATGACGTGCTGGCTATATCAGGGCTCATGTAGGCACACACCTGTGTGGCTGACTTCACCCTCACTGCAGTGCCATGGGTGAGTGTAAACCATTGAGCTGGCCTGGGACCGTGGGGGTCCAAGCTGTCAAGCGTACAAAGCATATTCCTTCCAGACAGTGTTCTAAGGACTCGGCCTCGCCTCTCAGTAGGTAGCCATGGACCAGTCCTGACGACAGCCTTGCCTGGGAGTGTGCAGGGCGTGAGCAACCCAGGCCTGCTAAGCCTTCCCATTCTTCATAGTAGCATTTTAGAGGTCATGGGTCGCATTTGAGAATGCTGCTTCGGAAGGAAACGGCACTAGAAGTTACAGTTTAAGCAGTTATGGGGAGGCTGGCTTATGAGACAATGGATGTGGGAGGCTGGAGTTCTGTGTTGCGGATGACAGGGAAGCAGCAGAGGGAGATAGGGCTGAAGCTTGTTGAGGAATTAACAGCATTGGGTTTTTGCGATGTTTGGGGTTGTTTTAAAAACATGTTCTAAGTAGGAGAGAGAAGAAGGAAGAGTGAGAAAATGCACAGGAAGTTAAAATGATTAGAACAAAACACTAGGGGTGGTAGGATTTGCTGTGGGAAAAGACACTTCTTTATCAGAGCAAAGCATGAAAAAAGGAAAGAACAGTAAGATAAAAGAAAATGGATATATGGCTGAGTGAGTGATGCAGCAATTGCAGCTTCTGGGCCAGGGGCAGCTTCCCTGGCTTCAGGAGTAAGGAGACAGCGCCGTCAAGTGGCGATAGGCAGTACTGCTCCCTGCACACCCAGCACTTTGCACGCATTCTCCTAGTTCCACGTCTCATATGGTGTACTGTGAGCAAACACCTCACAAGAAAACGGGAGAGAGCACTCTTTTCTCCTGTCTCACAGTGAGAGTACTGCTCATCATGGGGGAAAAGGTGGCTGCGGGAAGGGCTCTCAGCTGTGGCAGCAGGGGCATGAGGTGTCTTCTCATATCTAGGTTGATTAGGAAGCAGAAATTATACAGGATGTGAGGCCAGCCTGTAAACTTGAAGGCCCACTCCACGTCTTCCAGCAGGGGCCCCTGTTCCTGAAGTTGCACTACCTTCTCAAATAGCGCCACAACCGGAGACCAAGTATGCAAACATACCTGTGGCGTGCATTTTACATCCAAACTCTAATACTCGAGGTAGCACGCAGGTGAATAGTTGCACACCATGGGTCTTTCTTTGTCACAGCTGAGGGACATTGAGCTTAAGAACATCACAGTGTTCGGGAGGTCAGTAAGTTTACCTCAATTTAAACCTTACAGGGTATCAAAATATGATAAACACCATGTAAATATATACAATTTATATTTAATAAAGAGACAGACCTTCCAGTCTTATGAAAGTAGAGTTTTGTTTTGTTTTTTCTCAGCTTTTGTCTTAAATATGCTATGTGTATTGTCCTGGTCAGGAAACACCTGCTTTCTGACCCAGAGGAAGGCTCCACAGATACTGAGAGAGACCATAGGGAACTGTACCCCAAGACACACACACACACACACACACACACACACACACACACACACTCAACCATACACACTCACACATGCTTAAAACTGGGTGTGGTGGCTCATGCCTCTAGTTTGAGCACTTGAAAGGCTGGAATTATATAGCTGGTTTTTGCTATATGAGTACTTGCTATATGAGTACTTGCTATATGAGTACTTGCTATATGAGTACTATACAGAGTACTACAGCCTAGTACTACATAGAGTCTGCCTGTCTGTCTGTCTTGGCTCTCTGTTTCTGTCTGTCCCCCCTCTTTCTCTTTCTCTTTCTCTCTGTGTCTGCCTTCTGTCTGTCCCCCTTATACATGGCACAATAGTGATAATAGTAACAATGATAATAGAAGAAGAAAGGAAGGAGGAACAGAGAGATTTGAAATGTGTGATCGGTTTTAGAAGCATATATGCTGCTAGATTTAGAAAAGTTTCTTAAAAATAGTATATACATTACATATGTAAAAGAAAAGGTTATATGATTTTGGGCATGGTTACTACCTGTGATTCTGGATGATGTCTGAAAATCATAGTTCCTTGCAGCTGGTATTGACATCCACTAAAGAAACTCTCTGCAACAGATGTGCTTGGCTCAGTGTGAATCTGCGAAACAATGGCTTTTATATGCCATTGGGCTGAGATGGCTAAGAAGTGATTTTAATGTTCTGTTAGGGTCTTTAAAATGGGCAGGGGAGGTGCATCCAGGTCTCTGTTACTGAGGCAGCCATCCTGGCGTGGGGCCTGGATGCTCCCCTGCTGAGGAGAAGTAGAGCAAGGGTACAGGAAAGAAGGCCGAGAGGTGCCGCACACCACAGCCACACATCTGGATCCAGCTCCCTTCTCCACTCTCTCTGATCTGGCTGCATCTGCCCCCTGCAGAATGAATTAGCCTGACATTTTATCAACTTTTTGGAAAGTGGGGTGAAGTGATGTGGAACACATCAGAGTGGTGAAGCCGAGCACATCTGATAGAGAGCAGAATATTTCATCTCATCGCCTAGGTGCGCTCTCCTCTCCCCCTTCTCAGAGGGCCAGCGGAGGCTGAAGGGATGTCTGCTCAGGCTCCGTTCATCTTGCTGCCTTCATGTCCCGCTGATAGGAATGCATTTGAATCGGAACAGCAGGTCCCATCACTTTCAGCATCACACCCAGTCATCAGCTTCTCCTAACCCTGCCACCACCAAGGCTCCATGTGACTCATCATAAGTAACTTCAAGTGGACGTCTTTCATATTCCCTGTACGTGTTACTGCTCCACTGAACACCCGTAGGAGTTGGTTCGTGATTTGCATAATTATCAGTGAAATGTGGGAGGAAGGTATATAAACCAAAACTACTTTTTTTTGGTAATTTAATAAAAATGGATGATAAAAAGTGTGAATTGCAAGTGTGTTTGTGTGGTTTTGTTCATATATATTTATGGCTGGGGGAAAAGACTTGTAAATCATGGCTTTCTTTGCATTGTATGTCTCTTCATAAAATAACCCAGAGTTTTCCTACGAGAAATAAATTGAGATTTAAAAGGGAAATTGTAAGCGATTAGTATTCCATTGCAATTGAATTATGTACAGCTAATGATTATCTTTGGATGTCTTCCAGAGACAGATGGGGCTGTATTGAGAATTCACACAACAGCTGAAGGACTTGTGGGTGAGGATGTGCCCTTAGCACTGGTGTTCCATTTACCAGCCGGCTACCCTCTGTGCCTACCCGGCATCTCTGTTAACTCAGACCGTCTGACCAGGGCCCAGTGCGTTACCATAAAGGAGAAGTTACTTGAAGAGGCCGGGAAGCTTTTGTCAGAACCTATGGTTCACGAGCTGGTTCTTTGGATTCAGCAGAATCTCAGACTCGTCCTCAGCCAGCCAGAGACAGCAAGCAGCAGCGAGAAGTGTGCTTCGCCAGAAAGCACGACTGAGGATGACGGCGTGTGGACAGCTCTATTGCATTTAGATCACATGAGAGCAAGGACCAAATATGTCAAAGCTGTGGAGAAGTGGGCTTCAGAGCTAAGGCTGACAGGAAGACTGATGTTCATGGGTAAACTAATACTGATTTTACTACAAGGAGGCAGAAGCAACATCAAGGTGCCAGAAAATTTAATGTTGAATACGAATCTGCTTAGTTTCGGTTAAACACAGTGTATCTTTAAATGTGTTTTACAGCAGTGGGATGCTTGAAGCATGGTGTTTCTGCTTTACTTATTATCATGTTAAGTGATACTTTGTTTTTTCTTTATTCTTTAATATATATTTATTTATTTTATGTGTATGGGTATTTTGTCCGTATGCATGCCTGTGCATCTCATGTGTGCCAAGAGCTCACAGAGGCCAGAGGAAGGTGTTGGATCCCCAGGGACTGAAGTTGCACGTGCCTGTGAGCTGCCAAGTTCGAGCTAGGAATCAAACAGGTCCTCTGGAAGAGCAGACCTGTTTTTAACCACTGAGCCATTTCTTTAGCCACACCCCAAGTTTTTTTTTTTAAAAAAAAAATGAGTATTTTGCTCCTAACAATAGCTATAGGCTTGCAAAGCTTAAGAGTAAGTATAAGATTATATTTAAAAAATTATGCCACTCAGTGAAAGTGACAATTTTAAAATATGTATTTTGCCTGGTCTGCCAGTCCAGGACAACCAGGACTGTTATACAGAAAAACCCTGTCTTTTAATATGTGTGAGTGTTTTGCCTGTCTGTGCATCATGTATGTGCAGTGCCCAAGGAAGCCAGAAGAGGGTGTAGGATCCTTTGGAACTGAGGCCACAGGCAGCTATTAGCTGCCCTTTGGGTATTGGGAATCAAACCCAGGCCCTCTGAAAGAACACAGAGTGCTCTTAACCTCTGAGCTCTCTCTCCAGCACCAACAATAGTTTTTGAAAAAGTCCCACAGGGTGTATTTGTTTCATATTAATGATAAACTGCAACCGTATAAGGGAACATGAAAATACTGATTTTTCCATAGCTCAGCACAGCATGGAGCATGTTTGTGAGTAGTCTGCAAAATTCCTAACATGCAGGTGCTTAAAAGTGCGTCCTGACACTTCAGCGTTGTGTCTATAGTGCCTGAAAAGAAAGCATGTCCCTTACAGCAGAGAGCCAGCCTCAGAGGGGAGCAGGTCGGCAGGACTGTCAGCAGGTCACCTCCTCCCTTTTTCTGTCTTCTTTCCACCTGACTTGTCCCAGCAGCTGCTTTCAAAGCCGTCATCTTCAGGCTTCCAAGCCCTCATCCCGAAGCCCCCTAGCCTGTTGTTTTATGAGGAGCCAGACAAGGGAACCTGCTCATTACATTTTAAACCTTTACTGAGCTACAGATCATGCAGTAAGTTTTACACTGTCAGATAGGGTGGGTCAGGCACAGTTACAGAAGATTTTATTTAAAACTGATTTAGCACGAACAACCTATAATCTTAAAAATTTGAAGAGTAACAGCCCAGAGTTTTCCCAAGGTAGGTTCTTAAAACAACTTTCTTTGACATTTGCTTAACCAAGTCCTTGCTGGATTCTGGTGGAGTGAAAGTAAGAAGCTGGATTTAATCTATAGATGGCAGTGGGGCCTAACCAGGGAACCACAGATTTGGAGGCAATCTGTGTGCATTATAAACATTGATCCTTTAGAATAATATACTAGCTGATGAAAATGGGGACAAGGCTTCTTGTCCCCACATTTACTTAATTCTCTGATTGTGACCAGCTTGGGTACATTAGGATAAACACAGTATTTTTGCTGACAGAATCATGAATTACTAACATGTATTTGTTCTTATGACTACAATTCCACTAGTTCAGAGAAATGTATTTTTTTAAAAATAACTTTCTCTAAAATGTCATTTTACGTGAATCTCTGTTAATTTTTTTTTTTATAAGGTTGTATACTAGAATCAGGAACACGTATGTGCATTTATAGGTGGGTGGTGAGTGGTGTGTGCCTGATGGCCCCACTTGCAGCTGGCTTGGTGACAACAGCAGTTGCTATTACTGTGCAGTGTTCCGTGTTCTGGAAGGCAGTCATTCCTGGAAGTGCTTTGTGTGTCCTGCTTCACTCAGTTGTCCCAGCGTCACCAGGAGGTGGATGCTGGAATGAGTCCGGTTGTGTGGAGTCGGTTAAGTAAGGCTCTGAGACCAGCTCAAATAACTAGTTTAAATAGCTGGTTTAAACAACAGAGGGTGCCAGTAGCCTACCCTAGCATCTGCCCAGTCCAAATTTAAAGGTGAACACTTTGTTTTTATTGCTCTTTACATGGCATTCACTGGAGCAGTGTTTGGCCACCTATGTGAAGATGCTCTCACCTCTCTCACTGATGCGCTCCAGGCAGGACAGTGCCTATGGATTCTGCCTCCTTTGTAACAGGGCTGTACCACTCAGCTTATGACCCGCACTTAACATATGGTTATCCTTCAGGAGTACCTGATTCTTCAGAAAACCTCCAAAGTGGACGTGGACTCAAGTGGAAAGAAATGCAAAGAGAAAATGATTAGTGTACTGTCTGAAACAAAAGTGCAAACGGAACACAAAAGGTATAATTTAGTACTACCGCAGATGCAAAAGCAACCGAATGGGTAATTATCCTCTGACAAATCTGCGCATATTCATGAGCTTTTCTCGTATAATGCAGGTTTCTGGCGTTTGAAGTCAGAGCGTATTCAACACTGGAGGAGTTACAAAAGGAATTTGAGGCTGCAGGACTTGAGGAGCTCTTCTCAGAATGTGTACTCGGGCTGGTAAAATGAAGTGACTGACAGGAACCATTGGACAACAGCCGCTCTGTTGCTAACTTCCTGCTGCATTTGGGGAGGGGCTCCCTGAAGTAGTTATAAGAGAGCAATCTGAAGTTTCTCTGAAGCAAAATCATTCTCATTTCAGGAAGAAAAGCGAGTTCTGGTTTATGGAATATTAAACATGAAAAGACCCCATATATTCTAATGTTTGCCAGAAAAGACTAGGTTCAATAGATGGGATTATCTGAAGGAGAAATTAAAAAAAAAAAAAAAAAACGGTAAATGAGCTGGTTCTTTTTTTTTAAAATATAGACAATTTGTTTAGAAGTGTGCAATTTTCAGGCTAATTTTCTTGTAATTAAATGATTTCTTAAAGTGATTTGTTTTCATGTTTACTTTCTCATGTTTACATTTTTGGCATTTAATCATGATTTTTCCCCATTCCGCTTATTATATCTAATGTTTTAAGTTGAATGTTGAGAAAAATCTAACACTAATTTCTTGGTGCAGTTGCGTAAATTGTTGGATTAAATTCAAAACAAAGAAGTTTTACAGAACACAGTTGCTTTTTAGGGTTCCAGACTGACATGGTATTGCTAGCTATAAGATTACATAGTAAGTTTAAATTAAGATTCTTATTTGAAAAAAAAATTCTGGTTTTATAAGGGAAATATGTCCAACAAAGTGAACCTGCCTTGTTGAATAGGAAAAAAAAACACTATAGCTATACAGTTTTCATTGTGTAATTTTTCAAATAATGGTAAAATACACTTATGTCCAAGAGGAGATAAACTCAAAAAATAATTATTTGTATTAAAATTTATGATGAAAAGTAAGAGGACCCTTGTTTTTGAGAAGGGTATTTATGTACATAAAGTCACTGGGCTTCTAAAGTTAGATGCTGAGATATGAAAAAGGGCCACGAGGCACCATGACACTGTAACTGGTGTTGGGGTGAACCGAGCACAGCAAGCTCATGCACGGATGAATGTGAGTGCACACACGCATGTGTGCACGTGTGTGCGAGTGTGCACGCACTTGCCCCTGTATGTGGAGGCCAGAGGTCAATGTTAGATGTCCTCCTCAGTTGCTATTTATTTATTTATTTATTTTTATTGCTTTAGTTTTTTGAGACACGGTTTCTCTGTGTAGCCCTGGCTACCTAGAATTCATTCTGTAGACCAGGCTGGCCTCGAACCCAAAGATCCACCTGCCTCTCTCTGTCTCCCAGGTGCTGGGATTAAAGGTGTACACCACCACTGCCTGGCTGCCATTTTATTTAAAAAGTGATGTAACTTACTTTTTGTGTATGGGTGTTTTGCCTATGCCTGTGCACCACATGTGTGCACTGCCTAAGGGGGCCAAAAGAGGGTGTTGGGTCCTGTGGAACTGGAGTAACAGAAGATTGTGAGCAGCCATGTAAGTGCTAAGAACAGAACCTGGGTCCTCTGGAAGAGCAGCCAGGGCTCTCAACCATGGAGCCATCTCTCTCTTCTTACTTTTTGAGACAGTCTCTCACTACACACATGGAGCTCACTGTTTGCCTAGGCTGGTTGACCAGCAAGCCTGGGATCCTCCTGTCTCCACTGAAGCCCTGAGGTTACAGATGTGTCCCACTGTGCCAGGCTTTTGCATGAGTGTTAGGGATTTGAATTCAGACTGATGTATTTGCACAGCAAGTATTTGGCCCACTGAGCCTCTTCCTAGCATCATGAGGAATGTCTCTTGGCAGTGCTGTTCTGTGACCATGGAGGTTCGGTGTGACAGTCTTACTTTTCCCACTATTATTACATTTTGTTCACCCAGTGATCATTGTATGGAGCTCTGTTAACCAGAGGTGATTGTCAGTTTCTTAAGCCATGCTCCAGGGTGTTTATTTCTTTCCTGAAGAACTGACAAATGCAGTCAGACTGTCCCAGGGAAAGACTACACGTGGCAAGTTGAAGATGCTCCACTTGGCTACCAAACCGAGAAAGGACTGTGAAGATTCAGGCCTGGCCATTATTACCCATTTACTTGATTTACATGGTTTTAGTGAAAATTTAAAAAGGGCAGAAATCAGAACTGAGAATTCTGTGCACCCATGGTTGAGCTGAGCTGAAAGGGATTGTAATATAGTAACACCAAGGTCATTGTCATCAGGACTATAGGCTAGCAGCAGGAGGTCGGCACTGAGCCTTATCACAGCTGCACTTCCGGTCCTGTCTCACTGTGACTTTTCTCTGCTGACATGCTGCCTGTCTCATGCTCTATGGAACATTGTCAAGAGTTTACTCTGTATTCCTGAAAAGGAACTAGGGCAATAGCAACTCTTTCCACTTCACTACGTTTCTGTCTGTTAAACTTATTCGAGTAGTATTATTACTTTCTTGTATATTTACATATATATATTCACATCCAGAATAGAACAGGAAATTTTGGCAATGTTTAAGTCACAGTCATAGGAGAAGGGAGTAAGGGGAAAATGGGAGGAAGGGAGGAATGGGAGGATACAAAGGATGGGATAACCATTGAGATGTAATATGAATAAATCAATGAAATTAAAAAAAAAGAAAGAAATTAAACTTGACCTTTGGATAAAAGAAAGTTTTAAATTATGTACCAAGAAGCTATAGTCTCTGATTTTATTTTCTTAATTATGTTTTATGTGTTTGTGTGTGTGTGTATGTGTGTGGGTGTGTCAGAGGACAACTTGCAGAAGTCGGCTATTTGCCTCCATTTCAAGAGTCATGGGAATGAAATTCAGGTAGTTAGGACTGCTGGCAAGAACCTTGACTGCTACTGCCTAGGAGAAGATAATCTTTTTTTTTTTTTTTTTTTAGACAGGGTTTCTCTGTGTAGCCTTGGCTGTCCTGGACTCCCTTTGTAGACCAGGCTGGCCTCAAACTCACAGAGATATGCCTGCCTCTGCCTCCCGAGTGCTGGGGTTAAAGGTATGCGCCACCAAAACCTGAAGCTGTCCTTTCAGTTTGCTTTCCTTAGCCAGGTGTGGTGGGGCTTGACTTCTGAACTTCTGATTTCTTGTTTCCTTCCTTCCTTTTTTCCTTTTCCTTTTTTCTCCTCCCCTCCCTCCCACTTTCTTTGATACAAGGTGTCTATTATGTATCCCCGGCTGTCGGGGAGCTTGCTGAGTAGACCAGGCTGGTCTCCAATTTACAGACATCCGCCTGTCTTTGCCTCCCAAATGCAGGCATTAAAGGCTTTCACCTGGCAACTTGTTTCTTAAAACCAAACTAGCTTCTCATAGAAGAGAGTGAAAAGCAATATCAAACATTTTCTAGTTACTAAGAAGTCAGAACTGCTGGAAGAAAAGAGTAAGTCCTGCGAAATGAACTTGGATATCTTAGCTAGTTTAGGAGGGCTAACAGAAGCGTTGACTTAATTTTTTGCAAGTTAGAAAAACTCAGAAGTACAAATTTGGGCTCTAGGGGATAAGAGGAGGGAGGAAACTAAGGACTGTGCTGAAGGACTGTGCTGCAGGAGGAGGGAGGGTGAGCTCAGCGAACCAGTCGGTCCCGCTAAACATTGACTAAATCTAGGAAATCTTAGACCTTGAACTTGGATTGAGGAAGTCTGTGATTCTAAAGCTCTCAATCCCCTGAGTCTTCTTTGGGGGAAAATATCAATCTTATAACCCTCTAATTTTATCTCTGAGATATTTTAAAATTCAGTGTCCAACAAGTAATGAGAGATAATTGGATACACCAAGAAACAAACAGTAGAAACAAACTTGAAGGTAGAGCTGGAAAACGCTGAGAGTTCATGGTCAGCATGATAGTCAGTCCTTGCCTGCCTGACACAGACTTAGAAATACCCAGGTGGAGAGAATCTCAATTGAGGAATTTTGTCTACACACTGGCCTGTGGCCATGTCTGTGAGCATTTTATTGGTTGCTATTGATGTAGCAGAGCCATGCTGTGGGAGATGCCATCTCTAGGCAAGTGAGCCTGGGCTATATATGAAAGGTAGCTGAGAAAGCCATGGGAAGCAAGCCAGTAAACAGTTCCTCTGTGGTCTCTGATTCAGTTCCTGCCTTGGCTTCCCTTGATGACCTGTAAGGCACATCAACCCCTTTCTTCCCAAGTTGCTTTTGGTCAGTGTTTTATCACAGCAACGAAAGCAAACTAAAGCATATAATTAATCAATGAAGATCCATTAAGGAAAGGAAATGACTCTAAGTTCTTCAAACAGAGTGTCTTTAAGGTAGACATGGATTAAAAAAATACTGAAAAAGCAAAAGGTAGTGAAATGTGGCTGGGTGTGAGGAGTGTGGTAGAAATCCTTAACCACTACACCTTCCGGTTTTAGCCACTAAGTATCCATATACATCACTTATGCAGCTTTTAAACTTCTGCTTAGCAGTAATAGTGGTATATATAATAGTGATATATATATAATAGTTATATATATATATATAAAGTATATACTACATCTGTTTAAGAAATATATATATTTCTAACTATTTTTTTGGACACAGAAGAAATTCTAACCTTTCCCTAAAGGGAGAGACAAAGTCTTAACAGCTACTATTATCTTTATTAAAGTTAATTCTTCCAGTTTCATTTATATTCCCTCCTGGATATTCTGTAATGCTAACCATAAAGATCATTACCAGCAACACTTTTAGCATAAAGTCAACAGGGGATGTGGATTTGAAAAGAATAGTTACTACAATACAAAGATACCCAGGACAAGCAGTGAAGAGAGCTTGCATACTTACTTTGTATTTTGTATAACTGGTCAGGAAGCTGTGGTTGATATTTATTACTTTTTTTATTTGAAGGGTTTCTTCAGTGGCCAGGATCTTCATTCTGATACAAGGTGAGACCTTAATTGTTGAGTTGCTTAAAACACACACTGTTAAATTCGAGAGTTGGATGAGGAAAGCTAGAGAACCGTAGGTTCCGCACCTCCCTTGTGGACCCCAGTGTGTAGCAGCAAGCTGCCTTCCCTGTAACAGTCTCGCTAGCTACTTCAGCCAGTACCAGAGCCTTTCTCTGTGGTCTAGCGACTTAGCCCAGTGCAGTTAATTGTTAGTCTTAGCTTTCTGTCCACTAAAACCATTTTATGTGCTCTAGTAGAAACATTCTTGGTAATACATTCTGGGATAGAGTTACTAACTCTAATACTGGAAAGTATCAGTCTTATTTTTATCTCTTGAGTCCTGGCTCTATGTCCTGAAGAAGGACATAGCATGCATGAGAGAGCATGTTTTTTGACTGGCTAAAGTTTATGCTTTACACTTTGTGTAATGACACCTCAGTGACAGAGGCTCTCGTCCGCTTCCTGCCCTAATGACTGAGTCTGCGTAGGTTATTATATACTCTTTTAGCTAGGTACTTCAGGGTGGTTTGGTACTTGGAAAGACCTATTGCATAGTTATGGTCTCATTGCTATACCGTTTTGTTGGGAAATGAGTCTCTTATCATTTGCATGTAGTTTGTGAGGGACACCTTGTCTGCAAGATCATATTTGATGGTACTATAGGAAGAGACTTCAGGTTCATCTCCAGAGTGTGAGTGTGCTTAATCCTGATTGTCAACTTGATTGGATCTCAAATCAAGTAGGAGACATGCCTCTGAGATCTGTGATGGAATTTCCAGGAAGGAATAACTGAGGGAACAATATGCCTGCAACTTCTTATAGCGGGCAGCATCTTCTAGTGTTGGCTTGTAGGCTTTGATTCTTTGATTTTTTCTTTTTTGAGCCAGGGTTTCTCTGTGTAGCCTTGGCTGACCTGGAGCTCACTCTGTAGACCAGGCTAGCCTCTAACTCAGAGATCCACCTGCCTCTGCCTCCTGAGTGCTGGGATTAAAGGTGTGTGCCACCTCAGGGGAAGGACAGTAGGTCACCGAGAAGAGACTTGATACCCTATGAGCATATACAGGGGGAGGTAATCCCTCTGAGGAACAGTCATAGGGGAGAGGAATTAGGGGAAAATGGGAGGGAGGGGAGAATGAGAGGATACAAGGGATGGGATAACCATAGAGATGTAACAAGAATAAATTAATAAAAAAATAATAATTTCTAAAAAAAAGGTGTGTGCCACCATTGCCTGGCAAGGCTTTGATTTGTCAAAACTCTACTTTATTTAAGGTTTTTAAACACTTCTACCTTCCTTCTAACACACTGACCTGAGGTAGGGGAAGAAGGTTAGTAGGAAAAAGGGATTGTGGCCCTATTTAGACATGGTTCCTTGGGCTAATTCTACTCAGCATTGTCAGGGTACAAGCAGTTCAACTCAATAGCAAACACCAAATAGCAACACAGGTCTGTAGTGGGGGCGTGATTCAGGAGAAACAGCAAGGACCCGCTGAATGAGCACGAGTCCGTGGGAAGAGGCCAGAGTCAGCCAGAGTACCATGAAAAGTTTTCTGGTGCATTTCTCTCTATGAACTGAAGACCAGCACAGACCAGTACAGACCAGCGAAGACCAGTGAAGCATTGCAAGGTATAACAATGCAAAAGTGTCACCTCACTGTCTGTGGTGTTCTATTTATATTCTTTCTAAACATTACATGCCCTCTCATATGTCTGTTTCCAGCAAAACATCATATGCCCTCTCACAAGAAAATTTCCAGCAAAACATCACATGACACAGCTGAATTTTATTTTTATTTTTATAGTTTTTTTGTTTTTACACATAAATACAATACAGTAAATACAGTAATACGGTAAATACAGTAAATACAACAAGAAGAACAACATGAAAGAATCAGGAATTATATAAATGTTATATTCATAGTGTTTTGGTTATTTGTATTTGGCAACTTTAAAGAAAGCATCTTTCCTATCTTGGTGAGTTTAAAATTCTGAATGCAAATCAATATCTATTATATCTCATCTCTGTCAACTTAAAGCATCAATCTAGACCTAAAAATAACTTACCCCCTAAACACTAAGCTTAATTGTAAAACTAAACCATCTGGTTTTTCAGCCCCACCACAGACTTGAGATCTGGTTTACCGGAGTAAACCAGGAAGTATAGGTTAGCAGCTTCCAAAATGAAAAAATGATAGAGACAGTTAGCTGCCTGATCAGTCATCCAAAACTCTCTATCACAACTGAGTTTTTAAAGAAACCAGAAACTTATACTTAATATCCCTCTTTTTGTTTAAAAAAAAATAGTCTTTTTCTCTAACATTAACAATCTACACAAAACAAACAAATTTTTATCAAGATACAATAATTTAAGAGCATTAAAATCTATCAATATATAATTCTTAAATGTTATTAATATACATTAATACATACCAAAGTAAAATATTTACAACTAGTAGATTCTTTTTATTAAATATTTTAAAGATTTTCATTATGTAGTCATTTATATTTTGATATTATTATTTATTCCATTTTCCTCTTCTCCCATCAGTAGTTAAAAGAGAAAGATAAGGAAAAAAGAAAAATAGAGAAAAGAGAGCCCTGATTTAAACTTTATTTTGTTTTCTCCCTGACCAAAGCCAATAACAACCACCCACCCACACTAGATGATAACAAACAACCATAACACATCAAACAACCAAAAACATCCACCCCACCTTTTGGGAATAGGGGAAGTATGTTCTTAAAATTGTCTAGAGGCAAAGGTATCTTTCGGGTGCCCTATAAAAATTGGGACATTGGCCAAATCCCAGGAAAGCTAGCTGTGCCTTTTTCTATCTAGTCTCAGTGTAGTTCAGTTTCTGTGTTGTCTGTTCAGTCTCTCTGTTGTCCAGTCTCCGTGTGAATGGTCATTTGGGCTAGTCCTTTTGAAGTTTATTTGCATACATATTTTGGGGAAATCAGTAATTGAGACAGTCTGTGAGAGTGAATCATTTGGGCTATTTGCTTTGTGAAGACATGTCTCAGCTGATAATAGGGTTTCCTTGGTCAGATCTAATCTTTATAAGTTTTGTTGGTAACCGTATTTTTTCATTCCCTGTAGATAATAAGCATAACCATGCCTCCACCTCAAAGCTATTGTAGGTTTCCATTCTAACACCAACACATTCTTATAGTATATTGGTTGGCCTAGTTCCTCAGTTTTTTCGATAACCCAGTGTTTCTTGGCTGTTGTTGTTCCTTTTTCACTGATGTTAAGAAAATGTAGAGTTAATAAGGTGTTATTTAGTCTGTCCCTGGGGATCTTTACTCTTCCTTTTTGTTTAATAAGCATCTCTTTTAAGGCATGATTGGCTCTTTCTACAACTGCTTGTCCTTTGAGAATATGTAGTATACCAGTAATACGCTTTATATTGTAATATGCAAATGATTGCTTCATCTTATTTGACACATATGAGGGAGCATTATCATCCCTAATTTGTTCAGCTATCCCCATACTGGCCATTATTTTCAATAAGTGTGTAATTACATAATCAGCCTTGTCAGTATTTAAAGAAGTTCCCTCGGAAACCCTGAGGATGTGCCAATGGTATGGCATATATATAATTGTTTTCCAAATTCTGCAAAATGAAAAACACCCATCTGGCAGATTTCATTTCTTGTGGTACTCTTAGGTTTACTACTGGCAGATAAAGAAGTTTGGTTGTATAGAGAACATGGACATTTTAAAAATTATTTCTTTTGTTTGCTGCCAAGTGATAGAAAATGTTGTCTTTAAACCTTTCCCATTAACACTATCTTTCTCATGAAAACTTGAGGCTTCTAACACATTTCTTATTAGTAATTGGTCAATTTCCTCATTTCTTTGTGCCAATGGACCTGGAAAACTTGTGTGAGACTGAATATGAGTAATATATAATGGATAGTTTCTACTTCTGATGGCCTGTTGCAATTGCATAAATAACAAAGTTAATTTTGAGTTATCAGGAACAGATACAGCAGTCTTTATATGTGAAACAACTCTTTCTGCGTATAAAGAATCAGTAATTATATTAAGAGAGTCAAGAAAATCTAATACTATCATAAGGATTGCATAAAGTTCTGATTTTTGAATTGAGGTGTATGGATTTTTGATCACCTTGCTTATTTTGTCTGACTTATACTCTGCCTTCTCCATCTTGTTTGCATCAGTGTAGAGTGTTGATGCTTCTGGCATTGGTGTTCTCTTTACAATACATGGAAGAATCCAATTAGTTCTTTTTATAAACTGTATACATTTGCTTTTTGAATATTTGTTATTACTTTCTCCCAAGTAGTTACTATAAGCTCTTTGCCAATCTTCAATTATCAAAATGACATAATCTCAGCATTAGTAAGAGGTACTATAATTTTGGCCCGATCTGTTCCTTACAATTGACATAGTCTTATTCTGCCTTTTATAATTAATTCAGAAATCTTTTTATATATGTCTTCAATTTTTTACTTTGTTTATGAGCTAAGAAAATCCATTCCATAATACTATCTTTCCTTTGCATAATGAGCCTAATAGGAGAATGAGTTGAAGGCAAAATGATCAAAATACATTCAAGTTTAGGATCAGTTCGACACATTATGCATCTTGCAGTCTTTGTTCGACAAGCAGTAACTCTCTGCCTCATCTGTTAGACATCTTGAGCTGTTTAAATTTGAATCTCCTTATAATGTTTGAAAAAAATTACTTAACTCATAAGTACTTAATTTAATTGTAGGCCTCAGCCAGTTAATATCTCCCATTAATTTTTTTGAAAAATGTTAAGTGTTTGTTATTGGTCTCTATTGATCTGTACCTTTTGTGGTCAAATTTTTTTGCTGACTTATTTTAAAACCAAAATAACTAAGTGAATCTCCTCTTTGTATTTTTTCTGAAGCAATCTCTAACCCCCAGCATGGTAGAAATCTATGTGTTTTCTTAAACATTTTCTCTAAAGTATGGGCGTAAGAATCAGCCAACAAAATATCATCCATGTAATGATAAATGATAGATTGAGGAAATTGCCTAAAGATTATCACACAAAATATTGACATAAAGTTGGACTATTTTACATTCCCTATGGAGGTACCTTCCAATGGTATCTTTTTATTGGACCACTGTTGTTCAGAGTAGCAATAGAGAAAGCAAACCTTTCTCTATTTTGCTCTTGCAAGGGTATTATGAAAAAGCAATCTTTCAAGTCACTATTATAGGCCATGATCTAGGTAACAAAGAAGGTAAAGGAAGCCCAGGCTGCAGTGGACCCATCGGTTGAATCATTTTATTCACTGTTCTTAAATCCGTTATCATCCCCTATTTTCCTGATTTATTTTTTTAGAACAAAACGGGAGTTGCATGGGCTGGTAGACTCTTCTATATGTTGAACCTCCAGCCTCTCTTGTACCAGTTGTTCAGCGGTGGCCCCTTTTTATAAATTTGGAAACTCGATCCCTGTGATGTCCTGTGTTTGGACAATGGCACAGCTTGTGATTGTTCTTGACTACATGTATCAATACCTTCTCCAGGAGTATCTACCATTTCACCCCTTATTTCATCCTTGGCTGTCTCTGGAATTGCAGGAATTTTGAGTACTCCATTTTTTGCAAAAGATCCTTTCCTCGTAAATGGGTATGTCAGCCGTATAAGGTCTCAACTTCCTTGTTTGTCCTTCTGATCCTACACAGTTAATCCATTGACCACTTTGTTTCATTCGTGATAATTTATCCCAGGAAATGAGGCCTCGTTGTGCCTCAGATTTTATTTTTCACAGGTTAGGCACGTAGAAGTGACAGTAGCAAGTTCAAGTTATTGAAACGAACACGATGTTGTTGAGTCCATCTATGTGCGATCTCCATTTCCACCACACTGGCTTACTTTATACATGGGCCCACTGAGCAAACTGGGTACTAGGGAAAAAGCCTGGCTGAGCTCACAGATGAGCTATCCTATCAGTGAGTTAGTGAGGGCTTTTTCTGCTGTGGTTACATTTGATAAACATCCCATGAGACAGACACAAATGTCCTCCCATGTTGTGTTAAGTCTGAGAGGCACGCTTATATACTCCTCATGTCATCATCTTTCTCATTGTGTCTTTTCATTGGCTCCGACCATCAGGCTAACTTGGTGCCTCTGCCCATGGAACACTGTGGATCACACCGCTTGGCTATCTCTTCACCTATATAAAGTGTATTCTTAGAAGCACTGGTCCAAGGAGTTCTACTCTCTGAGATTTGCTTTCACTTCTTTCTTTCAAAGACAGTTGGCAATGGAGTGATTATTGCTGAAGCATATTATAGGGAACCACATATTAACAGACCTGGACTTGGCCTTGCTTAGTTAACAAGGGATTGTATTCCCCATGTGATAACAAGTGTGGACTGAGGAAGAGGAAGCTGCTTAGGAGAAAGCTTCAAAGATAACAGAGCTACACTTGCTCTTGGGGATTCCATGCCCCTCTAAGACCTGCACTTACTGACCCTGTACATTCTACTTCTGTGCAAAGGGTGGAATAATATTCAGATTATGTTATGTAGTTAAGGTTTCATGAATTCAGTCCCTGAATTGTTAATTAATATCATGAGGCTCCCAGTAGCGCATTCACATATTTGAAAAATTAATATTTATTATTATTTTAAAATTTACATTTATTTATATACTTATTTATTTATTTTGTATGTGTAGGTCCTAGGTCATCGGACAGCTTGCACTACAGTCTGGATATTTTTTCCTTTCTCACTCTGGGCCCCACTCAAAATAGGCAACCTCAAGGGCTAACTAGAAAATGAGTCAAAGGTGGGTTTATTGCTTCCAAACTCCAAGAATTCCTAGGAACATACCTTAATGGTGAGAGAACTGGATAAAAACAACTTATCATACAGACATATTCTGAAATATATCTCAAAACACTGAGCCTCTAAACATCTACCAAACTGGAAGGTTTCTGAATTTTTATTGGTTTTGGCTCCTTCCCTCTTATAAATTTGAGTCCTCTAACATGTTCAAAATGCTTGCTACTTTCTGTTCACCAGGTTCTATAGAATCCCTGGTGGGATGTTAAAATGAGTGAGGCCTTTGAACACTGATTTATGACACAGAGCGAGAATGTTGATAAAATTTTAAAGTAAGAATTTTAAAGTAATTCCTGGAGAGAAAATATAGCTACATTTGCTTCTAGTGCTCTTTTCAAATTGATATAAAGAAAAAAATCATCTTTTACATTAAGAGCTAGATATCAAGTATTCAGTTATTTTGACAAGTATAAGATTGCATTTGAGGCTTCATGGTGAGATTCTGTCCCTAAAACTGAATCAAACCAAACCAAGCCAAACTAATGAACTGATCAACCAACCAAAAAATTCCAAGGGCTCTACAAAAATTACCAAAAATTAAAGACATTTTCATTCTGACTAATGCTACTTACTTAGCACATTGCTGGAGATTGAACCCAGATTGAACCTAGGCAAAACTAGTGCTTTACCAAAGCAGCATCACTAATTATCATTTCAAGTAATTTGATGCCTCAGTTGGTCTGCTTTCCACCATTAATTTAAACAAGTTTAATGTGTGTGTGTGTGTGTGTGTGTGTGTGTGTGTGTGTGTGAACATGTGCACACCATAGCACATATATAGAGGTCAGTTGACAACTTCCCAGAGTCAGTTCTGCCTTTGGCTTCTGGGAATGGAACTCAGGCCATCAGGCTTGGCAGCAAGCATCTTTTCCTTCTGAGCTATCTTGGCAGTCCACCTCCCACCATTTGGGCTTTGACTACATTGCTTTTTCTCTAAATAACCTAGATTATAGATATTAATTCTGCACATGATGTGAAGTCATTTGCCCTTCTTTCTTCTATCTTTTTTATTTAGAGCTTTCAAGATAAATAGAACCAATAGGTTTTAGAAATAATAATTTCTATATGTACATATATGTCTATCAATGGGGAGAAATTTTCTTGCTTACTTCAAGGAACTGGCGTATGTAATTACAGAGAATGACAAATATAAAATAAAGAATGTCTTGGTGGGCTAGAGGCTTGAAAGAGCCAATTTTGGGGTTTTAAATCCCAAGTCTGTCAGGTTGGAGACATTGGGATGAGCTACTGGAGGTAGTCTGCTGCCAGTACTCACCCTCCCTTGGGAGAAGATCAGTCTTAAACTTTGTGTGGGTCTTCCACTGATTGGGTGAGGGTGATACCCAGCACCAATATGGAGAGCAATCTGATTTCCTTACAGACCTCAGATCTTTACAGAAACATCCAGGAAAATGGGCGGCTAAATACCTGGCCTATTCAAGTTAAAGACTGAGATGAAGTATTATACTTCCTAAGAAGTAACCCATAAATGGCCCTGCCTTTAGAAAGAGAAACCTGGCATTCACCTCTTACCCACTGAAAACATTGCAACCACATCACTTTCATCTTGTACCCATCTAACAAATTGCAATCTCTTCCTCACCAAGTTCTCAGTTCTATAAAACATTAAATATTGGTCTTAAACCCCATCAGAGACTTGAGAAAGAATAAAATTAATTAGCTGATAATTTAATTTTACAATTAAGCCTAGTTGTTTAGGGATTAAGATGTTTTTAGGCCTAGATAGATGTTTTAAGTTGATAATGATGAGAAATGAGAGAGATTGATTTACATTCAGAATTTTAGATGCACTAAGATAGGAAAGATGTTTTCTTCAAGGCTGTCAAATACACATAGGCAAAACACTATGAATGTAACATTAATATAATTCCTGATTGTTTTGTGGTTTTCTTGATGTAGGTAGTTTACTGTATATATATGTAGTAATATAAGTATATATGTAAAATATTTAATTTTAAATAAATAAATAAATAAGCTTGATGGACACCCCCCCCAAAAAAAACCCCACCCAAACCAAAAACCTTCAGACACTGGTGGGAAATCTGTAGTAGCATTGCTAAGAAGGAAGCCATTGTGGGTAAGTTAACAACTTGGCACACTCTGGCCAGAGTATCTCCTCTTGAGTCAGAGCTGACAGAAGAACAAATTCCTCAAAGCTACATTTCTGGTAGCATGAGAATATAAAATATATGGACATTCATGATGCTGGCTATGAAGTTACATCTCAGACGTACTTTTCAGGTCCTGGCATCTCCTGAATGCCAAACAACTGTTTCTAAATCTGTCTACACTAATTGTATCTTCCTCTGTATCCCAAATCAGCATCATTAAACCAAGCTTATTAGCAGTCTATTTCTTTTGTTGATGCTGTTGTTGAATATATTACCATTAGGTCCCAAGACTTAATCTTGAAATGTCCTTTGTTTTCTCATCCCATTACATCCAATTAGCTTCCACATCTGGCTCACAGTGAGGCTTACATTAAGCCATCTTTTCCCATCTCATGGCTTCTTTTTGCCTCAGGTTCTTATTTTTATCTGGCCAGAACTATTGAGAGTCTTCAAAGTGGTCACTTTACCTTCATTCTTTTTCCTCCATCCCACCTATTGTCACATGAGATGTTCCCTCACTGAAAATGTTAGATAGGCTTTGTAAGGCAGATTTTGACTTTGACTTTTCAGATTTTTGAAAATAGAGTGGGGCAAATATACGATGTATTTTTACAAAATCTCCCCTAACTAGAACTTGTCCAATATCCTGTGATCAAATCCAGTGATTCAGTGAAACTGGGTGTCATACTAAGTAGAACAAAGAAAACAGTGAATTCACATTGGTTCAGCTTAAACTTCATGCCAAAAGAAATCAGAACAAATTGGCTTTTATCTCCAAGGAAATTATTTCTTAAAAAAAAAAAAAAAACAACAAAAAACAAAACATAGGCAGAAGGAGCTGAGCACAATGATATATTGTTTAATCTCAATTATTCAGAAGCAGAGCTAGGTGAGTCTCTGTAAGTTCCAGGCCAGACAAAGCTACATAATAAGATCCTGCCTCAAAAACTACAAAATAAAACAAAAAGTTGGCAAAAAGCCTCACACTTATGATTTTTAGAGTTTTTTGGGTTTTAGAATTATAGATGAGAGATGGCAGATCTCACCTGGACTTCTCAAGTAAATCTTTTTCAATTATTCACATGTTCCCCCCATTCCCATGATAACTGTAAACTCTTTTACTTTGCTATTTCACATGTCTTCTCAGTTTGG
The DNA here is from genome assembly GCA_907169655.1 of Acomys percivali. Classification (NCBI taxonomy): domain Eukaryota; kingdom Metazoa; phylum Chordata; class Mammalia; order Rodentia; family Muridae; genus Acomys; species Acomys percivali. Next base: position 73,826,075 of record OU015753.1, on the reverse strand, counting down.
CCCCAAACATTATTTTATTGTTTCACTCTTCTGTTCCATATTGCTCCCCCCTCAAGTAAAATGTGCAACTATTGCTGTTTTTTCTTCTTCTGCATATGGCCAGGTCTGCATATGCCTGGGTCTGCATATGCCTCAGCAGTCACAGTGTGGCCCAGAAGGCCTGACGGTTCCTGGAGAATTACTGCTCTTCAGCCCATGTTGCAAGGCTGGGGAAGCTGGAGTCTGATCTTAGTGAAGGATGCCAGCCACAGCAACAGCAAGCAGTATTAGGGACAGACACCAGGAAGAACAGAAGGTTGGCAAACAAGACTGCTTTTCTCCCCCAACCTCTTTGTGCCTGGGGTCACCCTTCAGAGGGTACTGCCCACTCTGGGAGTGTCTTCTCTCTTCAGCTAATGCTTTCTCTTAATTGATTGCAGTTCCAATCCAGTTGACGATGAAGATTACTCATCACATGAGAGGCAAATGCTCCAATCTTCCTTTATAAATAGCATCTTCTCTTAGCTTTGACTTCCACTTTGCTCTAGTCACTGAAACAAAATCTATGATGTTATTATTGGATCTCCCCTGTCTTTGAAAGATTGTGCTGTGAAATTCATTCAGTGCTCACAAAAAATGAACAAAGTGTAACTGTAGGGCTACATCATGATCCTTCATACATAATTCATACATAATAGCATATGCAAACAATGGTCCCATAAGATGTTGATTGTGGCATCATAGCTATGTTTATTTATGTAAGAACATTCTATACAGTGATGAAATTGCCTAATGATTTCTTTTCATAAACTGTCCCTCTTGTTCAACCATGCACCAACATTTATTTGATATTTAGATGAAAGTATTTGTCACTCTTAAAAATGAAGCTACAAGAAACATTATTGTGTATGTTTCCTGATAGGCTAGGTAGAATACAGCAGTCAACCCAAAGGTGTCTACTGTTTGTGAAGAACCTAGTGGCACAGGAGGCATGGGCTAGTTTATCCCAGTGGTTAATGATACCACAGTCCAGGTGGATTAGTCATTACAAGGCCCCATCATTGTGGAGACCTCAAAGGTTACTGTTAGGAATGGTAGAAAACTTAAACACTTTAAATGCCATATTGAGCATATCTCTGAAAAGTTTGAGGGCCACAATCTATTAAGTACATCCAGAACAAAGAAACTTTGTTCCAAGTTACCTGCTTCAGACTCAAACCCGAATACATGTACAGGAAGATAGATGAAGCTTATTTATAGAATTGATACTTTGTATTACTACTAATATCATGACAGGAAGTTTATATATACATAATAATCACATAGTTTTTGAGATAATACTTATACCGTAAGAAAAGTTTTAAAGTCAAATGAAAACCAAAAGATTATGAGATCAGTGGCAATAGAATAGTTCTTTATTTTTTTCCTTTGTCCCATACCAGGAGGCTCTTCTGATATGAGACAGAGATTTTTCAT
>OU015753.1:73816881-73824610 GCA_907169655.1 Acomys percivali | reverse complement strand
CATTTTCTGCCCCCAATGAGGCAATTTCAGCATTAGCAAAAGGTACCACAATTTCTGCTGGGTGTGTTCCTTCTAATTGACAAAATCTCATTTATCCTTTCAGAATCAATTCAGAAACCTTTTTTCTAAATAGATCTTTATTTTAACTTTATTTTTTTACTCTGTGTGCTAAAAATATCTATTCTAAAATATTATCTTCTCTCTGCATAGGAATTCCTGTGGGAGAATGAGTAGAAGGCAAAATAACCAAAATACAATCTAGCTTTGGGTCTAAGTGAGCCACATGTTCATCCTGTAATTTCTTTTCTACATAGGCAATTTTCTTTTAGCCTCAGTTGATAATTTTCTTGAACTATTTAAGTCCTTACCACCTTGTAAAGTTTGAAATAAATTACTTAGCTCTTTAGTAGTTAATCCAATTGTGTACGATAGCCAGCTAATATCTCCTAGCAATTTTTGAAAATCATTAAGAGTCTGTAATTTATCTCTCCTGATTTGTACTTTCTGTGGTTATTAAATTTTCTTAAAAAACCTATCATATATTATAGATAATTGATAGAATCCCTCTTTGCATTTCTTCAGGAGTAATTGGTAATCTCCAGCAAGGCAAAATTATCTTTATTTCATAAAAAGTGCTTTCTAAGGCATCCACATCTGAATTGGCCAGTAAAATAGAATCCATATAATAGTTAATTATAGCTTGAGAAAACTTTATGAATTCCTTCTACAGCTGTTATACAAAATATTGGCAGAAGGTATCACTGTTTACATTTCTTGTGGCAAGTCTTTCTAATGATATTTCTTTACTGGACAGTTATTATAAGTAGGTACTAAAAAAGCAAACATTTCCCTATCATGCTCATGCAAAGAGACTGTGAAAAAGCAATATTTTAAGTACATTACTACCAAAGGCCATGACTTAGGTAATAAAGAGGGCAATGGGACTCCAGGCTGTAAAGAGCCCATTGGCTGAATGTTTTTATTTATGGCTCTTAAATCTGTTAATATCCTCCATTTTTATGATATCTTTTTTATAACAAACACAGGGGAATTTCATGGACTGACAGATTCTTCAATGTGCATGTGGCTGCTCCTGTACCAGCTGTTCGAGTGCCTATGAGTTTTCTTTTGTCATTGGCCATTGTTCCACCCACATGGGTTTGTCAGTTAACTATATCAAAGTTCGGTAGTTGGTACCTTTGAAAGAGCAACAGCTATTGTGTTCTGCTTATGGACAGTCTGGACAGTCTGTGACTGTTCTTGATAATACCTCTTAATATTTTTTCTCAGAAGCATTCTTTATTTTATGGTTTGTTTCTGAGATTGGAAGAGTGTTAATCTATATTTTCCATTGCTGCAACAAATCATGTACAAATAAATTCATGGCTATATTAGCCACATATGGCTTTAATTTTCCTATTTGTCTTTCTGGCCCTATACACTTGACTCATCTTGTACTTTGTTTTACGTGAGAAAAAAATTTCAATCCCTAGAAGCTGAATATTTACCTTCTGAAGAGGCCAATTTGGATACCAAGATTTTGGTGAAATTATTGTTATATGTTTTTGTGTCTACTAAACCTTCAATTTCAATGCCATTTATCTTCATTTTTAGCATAGGTCTCTGATCATTTATAGCACTTTGCCAAAATACTTGTTTTCTGGTCTTGCCTGAATTTTTTGTTTTATCTACTGAAGCTGTTCTGTCCAAGATTACATCTAGAGCAGTGATGTTTTTAAACAACAGGCATTACATTTTAAAAATTTCTTTGTGGATGAGTGTCTCCAACAATGACAGGGAAAGATTGAATCAAATTTGATATCAAGGCCTGCAGGGGGCCTCTTTGGGCATTTCCATCAGGAGATTATATAAACGGGTTTCCATGCCTGTCCCTTGTTGATCTGCAGTCATTAGCATAATGCTGGGCTTTGCCATATCTTCTGCATACTCCAGAAGGCTAAGGACACTTTTTAAATTATCTCTGGAAAAAACATTATTTTTAGGAATGCTTTGCCTATAATCCCTTTTCAAATGACCTGGATTACCACAATTAAAACATTTGATATTTTGATTAAAAAACTTTTAGAAATTACTTCTCCTATCAGAGTAGCATCAAATTTGAGATCCAATATCAGCTGTATCTATAATCCATTTCTCTATTGATGCTGATCTTGCCTTTAAAGGCCTGATTACCCCTTTGCATTCTGAATTAGTATTTTCAAAAGCTCACTTCTGAATCTGATACTGTTCTATTTACAGATGACATCAATCTTTGCAACAACAACAAAAACAACCAGTGATGATTTCTTTTGGGCCTTGCATAATTTTAGTAACTGCCTGAGTCTTCAAACTTATCCCAAGCGTTTAAAGGCTCTAGATGACATAGTGCCAAGCTGTGATCATCAAATTCCAACTGCCTTTGTAAAGCAGCATACTGACCTTCACCTAGCAACTGATCCTGGCAAATATCAATACCTCTGGCCTGATTTTGTTGTTCTGTGAGCTTTAATTCTTCTTTCCACCATGATTGCCATTGTAACTGAGGACCAGGTTCCAATATTGTGGTTGCCAAATCTTTTCAGTCTTGGGGGTATAATTCTATTCTGAATTGACCATGAATTTAGAATCTGCTTCACATGAGATGAATGCATACGATAGGAGACAATTGTTTCCTTAAATTTTTCTCTAATCTAATGGGTTGATAGGATTCAATTTAACTTCTTCACAACTTTGGGCTTATGATGAGGTTTCTATGACATTGAGAGATACAATCTGTTTAAAAAATCTCAGTCATTCAGTTTTACCAATGAAGATTTGGGACCCAGATGCTGGGGTGAAAGCCTGTTAGCTCAGAGAGGCAGGGAAAGCACCCAGCTGACCCTCCTCCTCAGTCAATGTTCCAGAAGGAAAAAGAAGCCTCCTCCTTCACTCTATCTGCCCCAAACCCTCAAACTGAATGTCTTTCTCTTCTATTTTCTATTTGTTTCTGTATTCATCCCCCCGACTTCCTTGTATTCTCTAGGCTTTTCTTCTATATTCACTTCCTGTCAAATGATTGCTTGCTATACTTCTTGACCTATGGTTGACTTTATTTAATCTTGTTTACAATATTCAAACAGAAGGCTTTCAGATTAAAAGTGTGTGCTATGGCTGAATCACACTACAACTAGAAACAGGTTTTTCCAGTAAACAACACAATTTCAGGGTTCACAGTGTGATCAAATATCATGCAATACTGGCACTCGTGGAAGTCAGAAGAGAGTATCAAATCTCCTGGAACTGAGGTTATAGATGTTATGAGCCACCATTTGGGTGCTGGGAATTGAACTTGGCCTTCTGCAGGCGCAGCTCATTCTCTTAACTGCTTAGCCATTTCTCTAGGACCCATATTTGTCTTTATGGAATGCACAACTAGAAAATAAACAGTTTATGTATCTTCAGCTATACTCCATAGTGCTATCCTTCTTTCCCAAGTAGATAGTACAAGGTACACTTTCACCAGCATTACACATAACCTTTATCAGACTCATGCCTGAACTTGGTACTGTCTTTCTATTTTAGTTATTCTGGGGGCATGTCCAGTGATACTGGCTGTTAATAACATTTTCTAGTCTCTTTTAGGTCCTTTAGATATTCTCTTTTGTGAAATGCATTTTGAAATTGCTTGTTCTTTATGCAATTGGGTGGCTTACTATTTTCTTACTGGCTGCAGAATTCATTATACATTCTAGTTATAAGTGAGTTCTTTGTTAAAAACACATGTCATGTCTCAGGCAGATTCTTTCATTCTGGGGTTTGTGTTTTTTCCTTTCTCTCTCTTTTTTTTTTGGTGAGAAAAAATGTTAAATTATATTTTACTATGATTATATAAATAAAATCACCCAATTTAAGATTGTATATTGTTGATTTTTGACACACATTTGCCACCCAATCGTTGGGTCTTATGAGCTCCACTATTGTTTTTCCATGTCCTAAGTGGGAAATGTAGGGTGCATTGCCCTTTCTGTGACTTGACCAACTGCTGTTTTCCTTAGTAGGCTTGAAGCCAAGTCAGGACCATGAACATTCCAGGTCCTGGCAAAGCTTGTTAGGTTGCTGATGGACATATCGACCACGCTAAACATATAGAAACTACCTTCAATCCTTAAACCCTCAAACAAACCTTATAACACAATGTAATATTTAGCAGTGTTGGGACGCTACTAAATAGCAACCCTCTTCTCAGTAGTATTCCCAAAGAGGGGTTGTAGCCTCCCTCCACATGTCCGTCCCTGATAATGCTTTGCACCCACTGCCTTGGCACTTAGTGCTTCTGTCCTTGGAACTACAAATGGCCCATGTCTGGAAGTCACTCTCCTACTGTCACCCTAGAGGATGGTTTTAAGCAGATGGAAATGCATTCTAGATGCAGACTCTTCCCATCTCACCAGAAAGCACCCTTTGTGTCCCTTAGCAGTCATCTTTTCATGCTTTTCTCATCAAGTAACCCTGTTCTGATTTCTGTCACTGGAGATCAGCTTTGCCTGTTACAGAACAAAAGTCTTATCACATAGCATGCGTCCTTTGTGTCCAGTGTCTTTCACTCCCTGTGGTTCATGCACCTCATGGTGTGTATCCATGGTTTGTTCTTTTTATTGCTGTCAGTAGCTCACTGTGAGAATCTATTTATTCACAGATTGATAGATGTTATGAATAAAGCTGTCTAAAATATTTAGGTACAAATCTTTGTTATAGATACTAATTTTCATGTCTCTTACTAAATATCTAGGAATGGAATTTCTTTAAGTATATATTTAATCTTGTAAGAAGCAAACAGACAAGATACTTGTAAAAGGGTGGCACAATTTTATAGCCATCCCACACATGTTTTGGTTTTCCAACCTTCAGTAACAGTTGGGATTACTTCTCTTTTTACTTTAATCACTCTAGTGGGTGGGATATCACAGCAAGATTTATTTTTAGTACCTGTAGGTTTTCTTAAGTAGCCTAAGACAAGCAATCATCAAGAAATAAAACATCTGAGAAGTTAATAAGTTTTGCGGGTGTTTGCCTTACTCCATTTCTGTAATAATCAAATAGCAAGAGCTGGATACTTTACAAAGAAGAAATTTCTGTCTAGCTTATGACTCTGGATGCTTTAGGAGATCTAAAGGCATGAACCACATCTGATGACAAACTTCTTACTGATGGGGACTCCCCCATTAGAACAAGTTACCATATGCAAGGGGCTCAGGAGAAGTGACCAAACTGGTTTGCATAACAAACTCAATCTCATACTCTCCATCAATGTTCTGCATAATCCTATGTCAACTTGACACAAGCTAGAGTTAGCTAAAAGGGAATGCCAATTGAGAAAAATGCCTCCGTAAGATCTGTCTATAAGACATTTCCCTAATTAGTGATTGACAGCACCATTATGCGTGGTGCCATCCCTGGCCTGGTAGTCTTGAGTTATATAAGAAAACAGGCTGAGCAAGTTACAAGAAGCAAGCAAGCAAGCAGCATCCACTCATGGGCTTCTGCATACATTCTTGTCTTGTTTGAGTTCCTGTCCTGATTTTCCTTCAGTGATGGACTGTTACTTGAAAATGTAAGCTGAAATAAATGCTCCCAAGTTGCTTTGATCATGGTGTTTCATTATAGCAATAGTAACCCTAAGTAGGACACTCAGTAATGCATTAGTCCATTAATCCATAAATGGATTAACTCATTCATGAAGACAGAGCCTGCTTCCTTAGTCCACGCTTCCTGCAAGTGAAATATGGGAGACACATTCCAACCATTGTAGGATTGCTCATTATCATTCTGGTTCAATGAGAACCCTTGATCTAGTTTTTTTTTTTTTTTAATTTATTCTTGTTACATCTCAATGGTTATCCCATCCCTTGTATCCTCCCATTCTTCCCTCCCTCCCATTTTCCCCTTATTCCCCTCCCCTATGACTGTTCCTGAGGGGGATTACCTCCCCCTGTATATGCTCATAGGGTATCAAGTCTCTTCTTGGTAACCTGCTGTCCTTCCTCTAAGTGCCACCAGGTCTCCCCCTCCAGGGGATTGATCTAGTTTTGTGCTAGTGAGAGTGTACCAGTGCTTTCTTTAGGGCCCATTTGATGGCTAGCATTACAACTTCTGTTTCAGTGGCCTTCTGAAGGCCCAGAGCTGTTGTAAGACAGATTGCCTCCATGGCCATGCCTCAGAGCCAACAAGACACTATCCGTAGAGGAACTTAGTGGTTGGCCAGCGAGCTACTGGGAGTCCTTACTGGTGTGCAGTACAAGAACTGGGGATATGTGGTGCTACCATGCATGGAACCTGCACGGTGGCTGTCATTGATCCTGCTCCCAGGTTTCCGGGGACTTAATCTAGCAGTTAATACTGACTGTGCTTTTGTCCACCTGATCCTTTTGGATTGGTCTCTATCTCCAGACTCTACTATTTATTTGTTTCTTTAAAAGCTTCTCCTTCAAAACCCCTTGCATTGCAGCTCAGAGAAAGTGACATTATCTGGTGAGAAAAAAACTAGTTATGGTAGAGATCACCATTTACAAAGTTTCATCGCAGACTTCCATTGGTAGTAATGGTAGGGGCAGGAGGGACCCCAGTTGTGATTGTAGCTGGCAGAAACCACTGAAAAGTACCAGGTATAAATGGTTATACCCCACCTTTCTCAAGAATAACGTCAAGAGAGTGGGGCGCGGGGAAGAGATGCTATAGACCTAATTTAAAAGCTTTCCCAGGTTTGATGAGCTCTTCTCTGATGATCCATACACACCCAACCAAACAGAACCAACCAAACTGGATTAAGCCCCTTACACTCAGCTTCTTGTTCAGCAACCAATTTATGAGTCTCTTCTTGGGCACAGAGAGCCTTTTGCTTGATAAGAAAGTGTTCTGTGTATCGGAGAGTCTTAGGTTTACTTTAAAATAGCAAAAAAAAAAAAAAAAAAAAAAAACATATATCAAACATCTCTTTGAGCTATGTTTATGTGTTTTATTTTATCTACAAAACTACCAGTTCTTAGAAAGAGACTCAAGATTTCCTAGCCCAATTTTCAACCTGTTCAATATTATAACTGACAGACATTAATGCTTGAAAATCTGCAGGGCCTGGAGACCCCCTCCTGAGATGGTTGCTGCTGACACTGGACAGACAGCACCAGCGGCACCGACAAGTTACTTCTGGCATCAAATCAAAACCTGCTTTCTTTTACTTCCAGCCTTTTATCGTAGTTCTGCCCCGTGCAGCAACTTAGAATTAGTATACACTTCTCTCCATGACAGCTCTTCAAATATTTGAAAGTAGACATTTGAAAGTAGGTATTATGACTGTCTTTATTCTTCACCTCCCAAGATGCTTGAATAATTTATCAAAAATTATAGCTTCTCCCATTCACCTGGACGCTTGCCTTTCATTACACTCTAATTGGTCAATGTTCCTCTTAAAATGTGGCATCTAGAATTGAATTCTATGTTATAGACATAGTTTAACCAGCCAGAAACACAATAGAACTGTCATAGGCAGTGATCTGTGGGTAGTAATTTCTCAGAGAAGATTCATCCTTCAGTTAAACCCGTGTGTGTGTGTGTGTGTGTGTGTGTGTGTGTATGTGTGTGTGTGTGTGTGTGTGTGTGTGTGTGTGTGTGTGTGTAGCTCAGTAAGAGGGCACTTGCTTAGGCTGCATGATGCCCTGGGTTGAATTCCAGTACCACACACAAAGAGACACTCCTT
>OU015753.1:73806881-73814381 GCA_907169655.1 Acomys percivali | reverse complement strand
GTCAAAAGAAATTACTATAATTTCTAAAACATGACTATCTTGTAGTAGGTATGGTTTGACTTGTAACATGTGTTAAGTACTTTAAAGAGCATAAATTACTTAGAAATATATACATATTTAGAACTAGGTGTCTACTCTTCTCTACAATGGGGAAAATTATCAAAGAAAACCAAGTAAATTATTTCCAATAAAGATATAATTCTGACATATATTTAGGAAAGAACAAGCCATTTGTTGGCAAACTTTTTAAAATATTTATTCAATTTAAACTTCTTTTATATTTACAAATCTTGGCACTGGGAGAATGTAAATTAGAGGAAGCCTGCTTTTCAAAGTTAGATTTGGAATTACATAATTCATATAAATGCTATTAGGTCCTGACTGTCTTATTCTGCTGGATTTGCTTTCTTCTTATTGTGTTTTAAATTACTAAACAAATAGGCAAACCTTTGTAGAGAAATGTGGTGCCTTCTTTTTGTGTTTTGTACACTTAATCTTCCTGAGCTAGGTATTATTTGGTTAACTATGCAATATACAGACACGCACAGACTGAAGAATTAGAAATGCTGTGATAGCATTGAGTGGTTATTGTTTTGGGCCATATGAGTGTGTAGGCTTTTATATCAATATCAGTGAGTGTTTTCTAAACTTTCTAGTATTTCCTGCTAGCAAAGAACTGTCTCTGTTTCTGAGGGGAAAAAGAAAGCTTGCTTATAAAATGAGGCCATTTTGCATATTAATTAGTAGGTCTTTGAACTCTAAGAATAAAATCCGTTAATGCTTTGGCTATGGAACAAGTATGCATTCAAGGACATTAATTTTATGCTAATAACAAGACAAGCTTTACATTTTTCTTTGTTTTGTTTGCATTTCCTAAAGATAATTTAATGCAAATAATCCATCCATATGCTGCACAGAGCGTGGCGGATGGTGTTCCTATAGTTAAGATTTTATCAGTGCTTCCATTATAAATCTCTATTACCCATGCTTTATAATTTAATTGAAAAAACTCACTGCAGGCAGAAATTCAACACTTAGAGTTTCAGGCTGAAAGCAATATTTCTCTTTTAAAAATTGCCTCCTCTATTTAATTTCATAGTTAATGGAAATGTAAGAAGTACCCTCCCGGAGCTGATTCTGAACAAAGCCAAACAGATCACTGTCTCCAGCTGAAATCTTTCCTAAGTGAAAAGTGCTCGGTGTCTTATTATTGGCCCAGCCCTACAATGTTTAGCCAAATTAAGAAACAATACAATAACCGAATCTGTTTATCCTCCCTCTCTCCGTGACTCCCACATGCAAGGGGAACTAGAAAATTCTGTTAAGAGGAGGCATCTAAAAATGCACGTTAAATAACACGGGCTGCGTGTTGCCTTCTTGTTTGCCTTCCGCGTGCACACTTGACTCTGTTCAGTGGGTCTGAGCTCCAGCTGGGGAGCCTGCTCTTGTCAAACTGAGATAGGAAAGGGACAGGAGGGCAAGGGGATGCGTGCTCCAGAATTCTTTATCTGCCATGTAAGTGTTCATCCTAACCTTATGCTTCAATTACCTTGACGGGATCCTAGGGTTAATTAACGGGCATACTGTTTCGGCTGGCTTACACAGTCGAACTGAGAAGATCAGGGTTTTTGAAACATGGTGGTTTTGCCATCAGCTTTTGAACCCAAATCCTGTAGTGTAGAAAGGTTAACCTGCCAGCTAATACATGCTCTCCAATCAAGCCTTCACTGCAATTTTAGCAAACCCAAGGAGAAAAGAAATCGTGAGTTAGAGGGAGATGCAGTATTTCACACAACCTACCAACCTTTCTGTTTGTGCTGCATCTGAAACGTATGGGTGAGTCCTTAATCTTATGTAGTCTTGGAAACTTGCTTAAATATAGCCTGTCTCTGTCTATGGATAGTATTGTTTCCAAAACAGTTGTCTTGACACCCTAAGAAACAATATTGAGGAAAATAATAAAAACACTTTTTTTTGACATTTTGCCATGTAAAAATGCATTAAAATACATATTTTATTTAAAAGAATTTGTCAATGTCATAATAATGATGTTTCTATTTTGAGAAAAAAGGAGGTAACAGGATTAATTGAGGAAGAGCTATCAGGCATATTCATTATTAATGATTTAAATTTGAATTGCCTTTATATTTGCCACTTACAGAATACCTAGCACTAGCAGTTACTGTGCCGTGGGTTTTACCTTTGCCATCAAATTGAATCCTCACAGGTACTTGCTGATGTGCATGCAGTTCCCATCTCATTGACAAACCTGGAAACAGCTGCTCACGTGACGGAGAAAGCCAAAGGTAAGAGAGGCAGCAACTTGCTAAGGACCCTGGGAAAACAAGTAGCCATCAGCGCACACATTCTACCTTCAGCCTTGTGGTCTTTGTCCAGTAGGCAAGCAGCTTCTAATGGCTTTTGGAGTAATTCATATGTTAAACTTTGAGCAACAGAGTATAGCAAGGTACTTGGATCCCATCCTTCTTATACCTAGTCTGAATAGTTTATAAGTGATAAAGTTTTATTTCTTACATCTCTGGATGCTGGGTGGTCTGAGTTCTAGGCACCAATAAATAGATTTGGTTCTGGTGAGGTCTCACTCTCTGCTTCATTGCCACATCTTCCTGTAGTCATACATGCTGTGGTCACACATGCTGTGGTCATATGTGACACAAGGGATCAGGGGGTTAGTTAACTCAGAAGCCTCTTCTCTAAGGGCTATAATTGTATTCATGAGGGCAGTGACCTCATGACTTAAAAGACCACACTTCTTAATACTATCACAATGTGGATTGAGTTGACACATGAATTGTAGAGATACACTCAAACCGTAGCAGATACTGTGACCAGAATGTCTTCTACTTATGTGATATCTGTTTTTAGCAGGAATTTGTGAAATTCCTATGTCTAATTCTCAAAGTATTCTATATAGCTGAGATTCTTTTTTTCTTCTTTTTATTGATTGTTTGGGAATCACACATCACATACCCTATCACGCTCACCTCCCAGTCATCCCATGTCAGCCTTATATCCCCTGTGATTGCCCTTCACTCCAAAACACCACACACACACACACACACACACACACACACACACACACACACACACCAAGTCCATTTTGTGTTGTCCATATATTCACTGTAGCATGGTCAAACTCTTAGTAGCCAGCTCCGAAAGTGAAGGTGAGCCTTTCTCCACCTGCATTCACTCCAGATAACATCATCTGTGGAGAGCCCTGTGATAGCCCTCCTGGGGTGGGGCCAGCTCTTCTGCTTGCCCACACTATGCAGGTGAGGGGTGAGGTCAACTTAGCATAGCTCATGGATATCAACATGGCTTCTGTCCACAGTCTGTACCCTGGATTTCCTTAGGGTCTTCAGTGGTAACTTGGGCCACAGACATCACCATAGCCCCTGGTTGTATCAGGACCAATCTACTCATGGCCCTGAGGGGCTATATGAACCATGGGCCTCAACATGGCCTCAGGTGGCTATACATGCCATTCATAACCAGGTGGCCTCCAGAGGCAGCAAAGCCCGAGAACATCACCAAGGCATCAGTCTGTAGCACAGACTATATACATCCACATCCATCTCAGGCTTCTTTGAGGTCTGGGTCAGCAGCATGGACCAAAGATACCAACATGTCTTCCAGTGGCATCATGGACCACGGTGGTCCTTAGAGGAATGTCCTGTCCAGAAAGGGAACCTTTCCTTATCTTGTACCTCGATTGTTGTCCAGAGCTAGGCCAAATTCCGAGTCTGAATCTGTATTTGCAAAAGCTCCAGGCTGATGAACACCATCCCACCAGTCCTATACTCAATTTTTCTATTTTTTCCATCTCTTCAGCATGTATTTGTTTATCATAGTGGTTCCCACTGCCAGCACCTCCAAGGAAGGTGGCCTAGTTGGCTTCCACTGACTATGCCCTTAGCTTAGATTCTTAAATAACAATGCAAAAGAAAAGATTCATATGCATTTAAATTACACAATAAATCTGTGATTAAAAAAAAACACATTGGGGAGCAGGAGAGATGGCTCAATGGTTAAGAGCACTGGCTGCTCTTTCAGAGGACCTGGGTTCAGTTCTCAGCAACCACATGACAGCTCAAAACTGCCTGTAATTCTGGTTCCAGTGGATCTGATACTCCCACATGGATATACATATTGACAGAACACCAATGCACCAATGTGCATGAAATACAAAAAACAAACAAACAAACAAACAACCAAACCAAAACCAAACCAAAACAATCCATTCTGCTTTTCGAGAGGTCTTGAGTTTGAGTCCCAACAACCACATGGTGGCTCACAACCATCTATACTGGGATCTGATACCCTCTTCTGGCATGCAGGTATACATGAAGATAGAGTACTCACATAGGTAAAATAAATAATACATCTTAAATAAGGACATGGGGGCTCTTTCAGGTCTTTGCTCCATGATGACCAAAAAAGGGGAAATAATGGTTGTGCTAAAATGGCCGCAGTCATGTGCAGCCAGTTTGCTGCACGAACTGTGCCTGGTGCGTGTCCAAGGACAAGGCCATTAAGAAGTTTTATTTGGAACATTGTAAAGCCACTGCTGTTGGGGGCATATCCAAAGCCAGTGTCTTCGATGTGTATGTGCTTTCCAAGCTCTATGTCAAGCTGTATTGCTATGTGAGCTGTGCCATTCATAGCAAGGTGGTCAGGCAGGAATTGATCCCGAGGAGCCTGGAAGGATCGAAGACCTCATCATGGTTTAGACCTGCTGGTGCTGTACCACGATCTCCACCAAAGCACGTGGAAAGACAGAAAGACAGAAGAAAAATACTTTGGACAAATAAAATGGGAGTTATACTTAAAAAATAAAAAGATATGGGTTAAATTTTCTATGGGTTAATTATCCTATCCTTTTACAGAAAGCTTGTTCATCTTATATGATGGGTTTTTTTCCCCAGGAATCTCATGGAAACTGAAGGTAAATGCCAGCCAGTGAGGAACTTGCTTTCTGGAAGGAGGTTTCACATAGTTCTAACAGCTTGGTGGACTACCTTACAGGATGAAACTACAGCCTAAGACAGTGATGGGCAGGACCATATCTTGACTAAGACTGCTCATGTGTATCCCTGGCTCTCTATTTAAACTTTGATCACCTGCCAGGACCAAAAATAACTTGTGGAAGTCACTGGCTCTCTTTGTCCCTCTTGTCAATGTGACTACACTGATTAAGTCTCCTTTATTCTGCTATTATTAATTTGACTCTTTTAATTGGCTGATTGGGGACAGGTGGCTGAATGTGTCTTGGGCCACTGGCCTATGGCTTTTATGTTATCAAACAATAAGAACAATAAAGTAGAATTGGATTAGTCCCACAATACCCCATCGTAGAAGGTGGCTCCGCCATCTTCACTTATATAGATGTTCAGGGACATTGAATTACTTGACCAAGATTACCATTTATGTGGTATTATTACTCGTGTGTGTGTGTGTGTGTGTGTGTGTGTGTGTGTGTGTGTGTGTGTGTGTGTTGTTATTCTTTATTTCAAATAAGTGGTTGAGGCTGTGTGTCCATTAAATTTTTTTGCATATTTTGGCCACAAGCGGGACATGTGTGTCAGAAATAGCCAATTCCCTCATCTTATCCCATAATTTACCAGGGGAGTGGATGTATGCTGGCCATGTGACTCAAGCCTACCCAGTTAGTGGCATTTTCTGGGTCTTTTTAGTTCAAAGGTCAGGGTACCTCTTTTCCTCTTTGACTGTGAAGGTTGGAAAATAGAAGGCACTGTTGCCTGTAGTCAGAGACTGGCCTCATGAGAACCACTGGTGGGAGAGTACAAAGCCACCAAGAGGACAGAGGTCAGTGGATGGAGGGAAGAGGATCTGATGACCCACTTATTCTTTAAATTTTTATTGTGTGTGTGTGCACACATGCATGCGTATGCATGTATGTATGTTTGTATGTATGTGTGTGTGTATGTATGTATTTAGTGTGAGTATTTCATGGTCTGTGTGTGTAGCTCGGAGGACAACTCTAGGGAGCCAGTTCTATCCTTCTATCATGTGGGCCCTGGGATCAAACTCAGGTCCTCAGGCTTTGTCACAAACACCTTTACTGCCGAGTCATCTTGCTAGCCAGCTACCATTTTTCTAAATTCCATTATAAATTGTCCATGGTTTGGCGGTGAAAATCTTGACTAAATACTTTCCTCCTAGGCCAGTTCCATTTTTTTTTCCCCTGACTTTATTTTGTCAAAAGAGCATTGACTATCTAGAACCAGATGAAAATCTAGGTCTGGCTGACCCCAGTTCCCCGAGCTTCTCTTCCTGGCCTCTTTAGAGATAACAACTGCTGATGGATTGATACTTTTCTTTTTCATTAAAAACACCTAAATAGCTATTTTCTCTATGTGAATGTCTAAACCTGCTATTTAGGTTTTTGTCAAAGTTGGCTTTACAAATTTATGCTTGCCTCACACTTACATGCTGCTTATCTTTCATTGCCTTCTTCCGGGCACCAGTGCCCTTTCCCATGCCTGTCTTTTTCTCTACCTTGTTGGTGCTCTCGGGGGCTGGCCATGGAGGCGCTGGCTCCCCTGCCTTCTAGATTCTGATGTGGCTGGAGGGTATTGTTTCTCCTGGCTTTTCCTGGGAAGGTGTTGAGCTACTGTGGCTTCCCTTGACCGGAGAACACAGGTCCTGGTCCTCCTGGCTTGTAGCTGTGGGCGAGATGACAATATTCATAGCTCTCTCTCTATGTACATCCTCATGAATCAATCTCTGGAAAGGCTGGAGTGTTTACCAGACTTGAGTGTGCTCTTTGTTTCTGTCTGGACTTTGAGTAATACTGTTTGGATCACAGCATCGTCTTCTCCACATTTCATGTCAAGATATGACATTACCCATGTTTTTAATCATTTCAGTTTTCATGAGGGGAAAATGGCATCTTGTTTTAATTTATATTTCTTTGATTATTATTGAGTTTGAACATCTGTTCATATGTTAATTGGCCATTTGCATATTTCTGTTAATTGCTTGTTAATATTCTTTGCCCATTTTTCTTTTGGGTGATCTCTCTCTTTTTTCAGTTCACATTATGAGTGGAATATTTTTTCTCTTGTTCTGTTTCCCAACAGATTACTGTTACTTTAAGTGAAAACCACTGTGGTTTTTTTTTTCTTTTCTTTTTTTCTTTTTATATTTTGCTGTTTATTTTTGTTCTAATAGTTTTTGTTTGATTCTCTTGGATTTTCTCATACCATTTGCAAAGAGTGACATGGCTGTCCCTTCTTTTCCAGTTGATACTGTGTGTCTTTATCTTGTTTTATTGCTTTGGCTTTATCCTTCGAGATGCTGCTGGACCACATTGGGATTATGGGAATCAGCAGGCAGCAGAGATGTTACTGGGGATCCTTGTCTCATTCCCAGCTAGCTCTCCTCAGAGTGTGATTCACAGAATGCTGCCACAGGGAGTTAACACCCAGTGTCTCCCAAAAGCTCACATTCATCAAC
>OU015753.1:73773152-73803040 GCA_907169655.1 Acomys percivali | reverse complement strand
AGCCTACAGAGAGATGGCCTAAAGTCAGTGATGGAGCCTGCATCTTTCCTTCTGTGTGTTCCTTTTGTAGCTCTAGTAGAGCACCTGTAGGAAAGGATATGAGGAGAGCAGCCACATGTGAGGAGCCTGGGTGACTATACTCACCTATTCACCTTAGAGAACTAAAGCTGCAGCAGTCCTCACTCGCTGAGATAACCAACACTTAAAACTCAAGCTTGGCTTCATGCTCAGTTGTCTCAGTGGCCAGCCATGTACTGAGTTTCTGTGATATGGGGTTTATACTTGTGTCTGCAAAAAGTTATGAATTATACTTCTGCTAGGCCCATGTTTCCTCAAGGCTGAAAGGTTTAAACATACTCACATATTCCAGAAGTATTTTTATGATTCAGTTATTTGCCTGTAATACCTATGATGACACATTTTGAGAAATATTAATGATTTAGGTGACTTTGGAAGGGGCGTCCAAACAGTGTACTTTCATTTAGAAAGATGTGAAGGAGTTCACTTACACAGTTTTTTGGTGTTTGTGAGAGAGTATGGGTGGCATGTTTATATGGTGTATAAACAACTGCTTATGTGCATGCACACAGGCCAGAGGAAGACTTATGATGTCCTGCCCTACCACTCTTCACCATATTCTCTTGTGATAGGAGCTCTCATAGAATCTGGAGCTGGGCTGATAGCCATGAAGACCCAGTGAGCTCCTGTCTGTGCTCCCCATAGCACTGGGTTACAGGCATGTGGGCAGCCTGTGCTGGGATCCTAACTCAGGCCCTCATGCTAGGCCAGCAAGTACACTTCCTCACTGAGTCATCTTCCCAGAGGTCTTTCCCCCTAGCTATCTGCCTTCTGAGACAGAGTCTTTCTATGTAGCTCTGGCTGGCCTGAAATTTTCTATGCAGTCTAGGTTAGTTTGGAAATTGCAAGGATCCTTCTCCCTGCTCTTTCTTTCTACCTCCCTCCTCCTAAATGCTGGGGTTACAGGCATGCATTCCCATACCTGGCTTCCATTTCACTTTAATGATTGATGAGTGGTGAGCAGAGGTGCTTTGCAATATTGTATTAAGATGAGCTCTGACATGAACTCTGGTGCCCTATATTTGACCACCTACCCTTGGTGGGGAGGCCTGATGGCACTCAAAGAAAGAACAAGCAGGCTTCCAAGATGAGACTTGATAGTCTATGACCAAATAGTGAGGGAGGAGGTCCCCCTCGGTCTTAGACCTAGGGGAGGGGAATAGGGTGAAAGCGGGAGGGAGGGAGGAACGGGAGGATACATGTGATGGGATAACAACTGAGTTGTAATCTGAATAAATTATTTAAACACACACACACACACACACACACACACAAACATACACACACACACACACACACACACACACACACGATGGATTGTAACCCTGAGCCAGCAAAAACGCGTACCGGGGTGAGTAGAGTGGGTGACAGAGTAGATCACATACTTATGGCTTATTCTGTACCAAAACTGTAACATGTATGATGCTATCTTAGACTCTCACTATATTTTAAAATGCTTTGAAAATTTTAACTCTTTTGGAATTTTCTTTAACATATTAAATATTTATGTGTAGTAGTATATTATCCATATTATATGGTGCTTTGGCATAGTTTAGTTTATCTCACCTATAACTATGACAGATGCTTATTTTCAAAGGGAAGTTATTATTTTCACACACACACATATATATAAAACGAAAACATTGTCCCTGCCCTTTAGAAGTTTGGGGGTTAAAACAGACAGCATTCAGCAAGGGCTATATAGAAAGGCCCTGTCTCAACAAAACAAAACAAAACAAAACAAAACAAAACAAAACAAAACAAAACAAAAACAAAAAACCAACAAAAAACCAGAACAAACAAAACACAACCCCAAACAAAACAAACAAACAAATCAGACAGTACTGAGGTTGAAGGAAGGGACAAAGTAGCCACTACACTTACAATATTAGATACATGATCTGAATAAAATATTTGCTCCTTTTAATCACCAAGTGTGTTAGTAATTTTTGTATTTTTGTATTTTTTTTTCTTAAGAAAACCAAGAAGGACTAATGATTCAATTATACTGGGGAAAGAGAAAACATGTCATAAAATCATACAATTCTTTAAACTGCTTCCCCCTTCCTCTTATTACTGCCATGCTTTTTTTTTTAAAATCTATGATTGCTATTCTAAAATATTAACCTTTAAAAATTCATTGCACAGTTGGTCGTAGCACTGTGATCTGCTACACTGCAGCATTCTGAATGTTTATAAGTTTTGGGGAATCCCCAATGAGTCAACTAAAGTCCCTGAAGAGAAAGAGAATTTCATACAATTGTTTCTTTTTCTGATTTTGCTCACAGACAGAGCAGAACAGTCAAAAAGCAAACACACAGAGATGAGCCATTAGGAGGCTAGGGGATGCGGTAGCCCAGTCCTGCCTAGACGAACACCAGCAGGAATGAGTCCAGTCGTCAGTCACCATGAGGTGTCTCAGTGTCTGAGGGACATTTGTGTGAACTGTCAGTTGAAAGCATTGACAGTGTTCCATTAGTAATGAATTATGGGAGTAATTTCATTAATTTCTTCACCTCAGTCAGTGCATATTAGTGTAAGTTACTCAACCAAATATCAAAGGGACCGTTGCATTTTAACCTTTTAGTCTTTTTCTGCGTAGCCAGGAAGAGTGAAAAATAAATTAATGTAGCATTTCTTTAAAAAATGACTGAAGATAAGGAATGGACATAATTTTTCCTGTTTTTAATTTAATAGCGGGTTTATAGTTTTATGCAAAACCATTCACATTACATTTGACCCTCTGGGAACTGCCTTTTTTTCTGTGGATATAATTTTGAGTCTTTAATAATCTGTTGTTAAATCCAGTCTGAGTTTGATTAATGAATTGTGACGAACCAGCACATTAATTTGCAGGTTTGGTCTAATGCCCTAAAAGACTGCTTTGTTGCCGATGTTATTAGTGCTAGACTGTGCAGGCAGAGCCATTGGATGGCAGTGTGCCCCAAACAATGGGCAGTTACGATCATTACAAAGTTCCAATGAGATAGCTCCAGCAGCAACTGTGGAGCTATGTCCTAATAAAAGAAAACCCTGAGCTAATTCAGAGCCCTGAAATGGGGTTAGGGATCTCTGGGTGTGGGTTGTCTCTGGATGAAACTCAGAGGAGTCTATAAATTTAAATGGGGGCAAAAAAAATCTCTTCATTTTGATTAACCTGTAGCAGAGACGTAACATTCAGTTCCATAATAAACACAGTTATCAGACCACAGGATTATTCATCACACCTGTGACTTTGTCAGCTCAGGAAATTGTGGAAATTTTCAGAATATATCTCATAACCTCAAGACATTGCTTATGTCCCTCATTACCTCAAAGCTACAGTGCTCCTTAGGACAACTCCCCAACTTGTCATTTGCTGTAGTAAAGGAGAACATATACCATGTCACTCATTAAAAGAACATGAGATCACAATGTGTAGGAATCTAAAGGCATAATTCTGAGGAGGGGACATATATACCCTGGCCATGGGGAGAATCCTTTTGAGGGAATTGCACGACCATGTTTTCTTTGCAGGCTGACAGTTTGCACGCTTCTCAGGGTCTGTTCAAACATGCCACCACTGTGGCCGGCTGACGGCAGTGACAGAGCTGTGCCAAGCTGCTCCACCTTCCTCCCCTGAAGCTGCTGGAAGGTCTGAACTATTTGTCTTATTCAGTGACATTTTCCAAGCACATATTCTATTACTCGGCACACGGGAGGCACTTAGAAAATAATGAACACATGATGTCTTTAGGAGGAAATCAATTATTTTTTTCTTCCTCTGAATGAATCTGGGTTTTAAAAATCATTTTTAAAAAATGAAATAAAATCTGGTATCCACATTCTAAAGCTTTTATTGCCTCATAAAAGGCCTTTACAAGGCATTAGAAATGTTTATAGGAACTGATGCTAAGCGGTTTATTGTCCAGCAGCTCAGTTTATCAGGGCACTGTAGACGCTCATAACTGATTTATTTCAAAGCACTGCTATAATTAAACAAAGAGAACTGGGATTTTCCAAACGCAAACACAGAAGCAGTGAGACAAGAGAATTAGATGAAGGAAAAAAGATTAGCAAGTGGATTGGGATTGTGTGTATGTGGTGTGTGTGTGTGTGTGTGTGTGTATGTGGTGTGTGTGCGTGTGTGCGTGTGTGTGTGCGTGTGTGCGTGCGTGTGTGTGTGTGTGTGTGTGTGTGTGTGTGTGTTGCCATGTGCAAAAAAAGACCTAACCGGGTGAGAGAGTCGTTAGGGCTGTAAGTTGCCTTAGAGATTATTTTTCAATTTAATTTAACAAGTATTGAAACTGAAGCACAAAGAGGTTAAATGACCAGTGACCTCCTAATTGCTAAATCCAATAAACCCTTCTCAGACCTTATCTTATTTGACCACACTATTGCATTTCATGCTGTTTACCTCTCCCTTGTTCTCAGAGCACATGCGGGAGGCTGGTCCTGCCACTCAGAAGGCCTTCCTCTCCCCCTCCCTCCCATCCCCACCCTCCACGCTTCTCTCAGGAATGCTCTTCTTTTACGTACTTCTGACCCCCCACTTCACAAAAGCTTGTTCTGGTTCACTGTTTCTCAATATTTCCATTATTGCTTCCTTAAATAGTCTTTGTAAAGCTATTTCTCTGCCTTGTTTCCCCTCAATTTTCTTCCTCTTGTGCCCTTTCTGGTGGAATTTTAACCCCACCGATATAGTGTATATCTATATATATTTTGCCAATTATTGGAAATATTTCACACATACCACACACACACACACACACACACACACACACACACACACGCACATGCACACGCACACGTATACACACACACAATTCTCCACCCTTAGCAAATCCTTCTTTTGAGTAGAACTCAAATATGACAAAGGACTTTTATCTATAGCCATTTCTCTCAGATCAAGTTCCAGTCTTCCATAAGAGTTGCTTCCTCCTCAAATTCCTGTTAGTGTGTTCATTTCACTTGCTTCTACTACAGGGGAGACAGCATACATACACTGCTCTAAGGGGGATCTGGCATGAAGCTGTCTTCTCCTCAGCCTTGGTCAAAATGGGCACATCTTGCAAAAATGCTGCCTGTGTGGGTCGGGGTGGATGACGGCAGAGTCTGCTGGCTGTAGATGACCACTGTGTTGGCTGGTCTTGGCCACATGTCTGGTGAGGTATTAGTTTGGCCAAGTGTGCCCTGAAGCAGTATTTTTGGGGAGATGTTACTTCTTCAACTCTTATCAGGTGTAGCTGCCTCCTCTACTGACATCCTCTACTGGGCATCAAGGTCAACTTGTCAATTTTTGATTCACATTTTTTTGAAGAAAATACAAATATGAAAATTGTCATAGTTTTGGGTCTACTGACTTTTAAGCATCAGTATGAGATGCTTTTTACACATCTCTTTTACAGGAGCCGTTCTGTGTCTTTATATTCAATTTTTAAAGCCTGCTTTATAAGATGGACTGTTAGTTGGTACTGTAGCTGGCTGGGTCATAGACGCTCAGGGAGAACCTACTATGCTTCTGTGGAATGGATAGAGAAATAAGCTGCCCCGTAAGTTTGTGTTCCTCTGCTCATAGGTTATTGCATCTCTCAACCCTCGTCAGAGACGCTCCCTTTTGGCAGTTAGGTGTTGATTAATACAGAGATCTCAACTGGTCCACATGTAGAGAATAATGGAAAAAATGGGACATCCATATCATACCTCCTATACAGGTCAGGCATTATCATGGAGGAAAGGCAGAAGCATTGTAAGAGCCAGAGGGAGTGAATCTCTGCAGCAAAACATTCATCAGACGTGAATGGTTGCACATATGAGCTTATAATGGCAAACTGCAAGCACAAGACCTGTACAAGATCAAGCCAGCCAAAATCCCAGCATGGATGGGAGAGGGGCTCATGAAGCATTATGTCTTTCTGGGGATCTATTGGCAATTGATGGCTACATGAGGGAGAGAGAGTCAGTTTTCTCTCCCTCAGGATGAGGACCCTTAGAGATGCCTTGTGCTCCAGCAGCTGTTCCTCCACCCTTGCAAATGCAGGCAACACTAAGTGGACCAAAATGGCTATTAATTTATAAAAGAGGAAAGACTGCATGAAGAAGGTTATGAGGAACGAATAGGAGAGGAATAGGAGGGAGAGAAGTGGGAACTAATTCAAATACATTATCTGAACATTAAGTAAAATATTTAATGAAAAGAAGACCCTTCAATATTTCTTGCTGATCTGTTGAAATCAAATCCTTTATCAGTATTTTAGATGTAAACAGTATTTTCGTTGAATATAGAAAGCTACATTGACAACAATTTATATCAGACTGTAAAATATCATTTTGATTTCTGGCCTCTATGGGTTTGTAGAGAACTTATTTGAAGCTCCTGTGAAGGTAATATTTTTTGTTTTTGTTTTTATATGCTGTCCCCATAGTCCAGCTTTACATTTTTTCAGTTGGCTATTATCCTGTGACATCACCAGTAATGTGCTTTTCCTGATTTGGTTCTGACATCCTACATTTCTTATGGAAAATTCTTAGTTACTATCTTTTCAAATGTGACATTTGTTTGGATTTTCTTTCTAAACATTTCTGGCACACTTACATTAGAAGCCTGCCATTTCTCTGATGTCTCTTGCATTTTTCTATGTATTTTTTGCTTCTTTTTGTGGTGTTTGTGAGCGTACATTTATGTAGGGACTGATAAATGTGTACACATGCGTATGAAGGAAGGAGGGCACCATGGGCATCATCTCCTAGGTGCTGCCTACCTTGTTTGTTGAGATAGTGCATATAACTAGCCTAGAGCTTGCTAAGTAGTCTAGGATGGCTGTCTAGTGAGCTCCAAGATCCCCTTTGTCTCCACCCCGCACCAAGGCAGAGCTTCAAAGAGTGCAACATCACATTTGGCTTTTTGTATATAGGATGAAAGTTGTCTCCTCATATTTGCAAGGTAAGCTCTTTTTTGTTAAGACATCTCCCCACACTGAAGTGCAACAACAAAATAATAAAGCTGACCTCTTTTATTCCTCCATTTATGTGTATTCAACAAATATTAGTTAAAGTAGGTGCTGAGGGGGACTCAGTATCCGGAGAAGGATTCTACCTTGTTGGAGGATAGAGCTAGGAAGCAGGATGGAATTACACATCTTAGAAGCTATTGGTATTTTTGATGATTGAATCAAACAGGCAATCAGACATATTAGTTCTGACTATTGGTGATCTTCGATAATTTCTCACTTGCAGTTCAGTGAATCCCATTGCTGCTACATGGGATTTCCATGTCAGACCCGTCACTATGAGGGGGATTTTGAAAATTGGTCTATTTCTTACATGTTCTTCCTAGGATGGGAATAAGGTGCTGTGAGAGGAAGCAAGGCTCAAGAAGGAGGGGTGAGCATCTCTAGTCTTCTCTGTTTCCCAGGCTTTGCATTGCTTCCTGCTGGAGATGTACCTCCTCCATCCCTGTTCCAGGGAAGATGTCAACCCAAACAGTCAGACACAGTGTTGCTAGAGGAGTTCCTGGCTGCTGTTTCTTCTCACGCTTACAAACATTGTTCTCGTTGCATCATCTTGATTTGATTCAAGGTGCACGATTATGCTCCAGACACTGTACATAAAGCAATCTGTGTTTTGACTGGTGATAAGTTGCTAACCATCTAGCTGGCTAAGCCAGTCCACAGAGAGGCAGTTAATATTGTGAAACTTCAATAAGGTCGGCTGTCAATGCGATAGATATTGCAGGTGAACGCCCTGATCTCCCCTTGTAATCCTTGGAATCTCTGCTATCCATCACTCTATAATACATTTGTTTAGCAGGGAAATAGGCTTCTAAAAATCTTACCATCAAAGTAAGCCTCAACAGCAGCATTTCTAAACCCGACACACAAGTCTCAACAACGCTGTCGGAACGCTATTTAGGCTTTCAAATTTAGTGAGGGGTTATGAATTTACAGAAGAATGACAAAAGATTGAACAGTGTTCTCCTTTGTTTTCCTTGGACGATAAATAAGTCCCAGAAGCACTTGCTTCTCTTTCTCTCTCAGCCAGCATTTGAGAGGTGTGTTTGGGTCTTAAGTTTTCCCTTCCTCTGACAGGTCTAAATGTAGATTTTTCAAAAGCTCACCAGATTTTTTCTACTGCTAAAACTGTAAGTGGTACAAAGGGGAGGAAGAATTAGGTCAAGGAAGGTACAGCTTTATTTTTATAAATGGAAACAAAGGTCTCGGGGTGGAGGTCTGTGGGACATTGCTTGCCTGCTTTGAGCTGGGCCTTGGGCTGCTTTCCCAGCACTGCAAAAACAAGCAAATAAAAGTGGAATTGTCAAATGTAAGTACTCCTGTCATTTTTTTTTTAATTCAAGAAAAAGAATGTTTATCTATGCATTTTGCTGTCTTTCACTTAGTTTCATCATCTCAGTAATTCCTTCCTGAAGAACTTGTGTTCCTTAAATGCTGTCTCAAGAGCAGGACCAGCCATGGTCCCCAGTCAGCGTTTCCCAGGTGTGACTTTGGGAAGAAGACATTTGCTCTATGCTTAGTATATTTTGAATTTATATGAACATTCTAATGAATGATCTTATTGTGTGTGGTTCAATCTCCCGGGGGAAGAGTTTTCTTCTATTTGATCTCAGGAAATAGGATCAGCTCTGCCAAGGTATTGTAGAGCCTAAGGAAACACTTCCCGTATTTAAATTAAGAGCTGAAACTTGCCTAGAGGGGTCTCACTAATTAGAATTCCAGTGGAGCAAGCATGGGAAGGTTGCAGACTGTGTCTACATGCACCTCTCTTCTACTCCTGGTGGGAATTTTGAAGGGATTTTGCATAGTTTCCCTAGGCGATCAATTACAGACCCTCTTTTCCCAGTAATTTTTGAATTCATTATTCTTAAATATCAAAATGCATAAAGGAAAATATATCCTTTAAGCTATGGTATAAGACACTGTGATTCAGCCAAAGGTTTCTCAGAGCTTTAAAAAATATATATATATTGAGGTTTTCTTGTCTTCATTCAGATTAGCCTTAAAATGGAGTCATGCTCTTGTGGAAAACTGGCTTCTCTTCATGATACCAGTCTCTCTGAGGACAAGGACTCATGTGTTACATTCCCTGATTAGAGCGCTGTGTGTAGTGTTTCATACAAAAATAGACATCTAATAAATTTGTAATTAAGTGTGATAGTGTCCGCTTTTCTTGAACATTCTTCTCAGATATTTTAGAGACTTCTGATAAACAGAGGAAGAAATGGTGTTGTTTCAAGGTGTGTTTCAGGGACTCCTTAGGCTTACAATGCAGTTTTTGTATTACCAGGACCTTCCTGGTGTCAGTACACTGCTGGGAGCTAATAGAACATTTACTTAGATTTTTTAAAAAAATTTTATTCTGCCCTGACTAAATTTAACAAGGCAAATAGAAGGAAAGATAGTCAAGGGGCTGGAGAGATGGCCCAGTAGTTAAGAGCGCCACTTGCTCTTCCAAAGGTCCTGAGTTCAATTCCCAGCAACCACATGGTGGTTCACAACCATCTGTCATGTGATGTGATTCCCTCTTCCGGCCTGCGGGTGTGCGTGCAGGCAGAACACTGTATACATAATAATAAATAAATCTTAAGAAAAAAATACTTAAAAAAAAAGATAGTCAAGATAATATTCAAAACAACAGAAATTGGCAATACATTTTTACATGAGCTATATAATTACTGTGGAAAAGAAAATCATACTTAGTAGGGTTAATAAACACTTCGTTTTGCAGATTTCTTGGAGGCATTTGGATAATATTTTTAGATATAGTAATAAAGGGCTGAGTCACTCAGAGAAGATCCAGTAATGGTGGCTAACATTTCTCAAACTCTTAGATAAGCTATGTTTTTTAAAAAATTTCTTTCAGTCTGTACAAGAATTTACTTGATCTTTTCAATAAACATTAACTGGACACTATGGTTAAAATTTTACACATGAACAATGCCATTTTCATACAAGTAAATTATGGCTTAGGCAACAAGGTAGACTTTGTCAATATGGATACACCGGTTTGTCTTTTCTTCTCCCAGAGCTGATTTGATTTTTACCGTGATAAAGTACACACAATGTACACCCAACTCCAAAATGTTTTTGTTGTTGTCCCCAGAGGAGACTCAGTACCTGCCATCCCATAACTTCTCATTTTCCTATCTCTCCAGTTGCCAAAGCCCCCACTTTACTTCCTGCCTCCGTCAAATTGGCAGCTGTAGGTATCTGGTGGCCAATATGCTGAGGACATTGTCTTCCAGGGCTGGGTTACATTCTGAACTTCCTAAAGTCAGCAGTTTGCCTTTTTTTTTTTTTTTTTTTAAAACAGGTGACCATCTGTATTTATGCCTAGCCTATGTTTGAGCTCAAAGGCTTTGGATCATTTAATAGCATCCCATCAGATTCTCCCAAGATGCTGCTAGGAAATTTTGCATCCCGTCTATCCCCTAGTTTCTCCAGTGTGCTCTGTCCTGAGACCTCTTTCGTCACTGAACCACTCAAGGTGCCTCATTCTGTTTAGTGTTCCCAGAAAGTCTTCATGACAGCACAGAATTCCATTAACTTGAAATTCAGTGTCATTGCACTTTTACTATAGGCTTGGCTGTCCTGGAACTTGCGGTGTTGTACAGGCTGGCCTCGAACTTGGAGATTCGCCTGCCTCTGCTTCCTCCGAGTATTGGGATTAAAGGTGTGCTCCACCACTGCCTGGCAGAAATGGAGTTTAAACAGGTCAGTCAAATCTATTTGACTTATAATCAGGGACATTTTTTTTTTCTATCTCTTTCACCATGTGTTTTCTGCCCCCTTACTAACTGGGTTTTATATGAGTAATGGTGGATTCATCAGGTCTGATCTTTAAAGTTATTTTTAACTGGGAGAACAGAAAGAAAGGGTGGTAGATGGGGAAAGGCGGATCTCCTGAAGCCTTTATTGTTTAACATGAAAAAAGATAGAGTCCCCAGTGGGGCCTACTGAGATATGATGGAATGAGTGTTCCTGAAAAGGCCCATGTGTGTCTCCGGTCATAGAAGACACTGGAAGGGTTTGGCCCTGTATCCTCCCTGGACTCATGTAGCCTGGGAAGTGGCAGCCCACCTCTGCCTGCTCGGGATCCTTTGGAAAGAGGTCACAGTCACTGGAAGGGCTCAGCTGACATTTTTTTCTACTTCTTGAGGCCAAGCAAGGATTCACTTTTCTTTGTTTTAGGAATTATCCTGTGGATACAAACAGCTGTTGACTAGCATGATGGGAACGGATGGCTACTAAGTTCATTTGTTTGCCTTCTCATTAAAAAAAAAATTTGTCTTGCACATTTAACTTCAAATATCAACTCTAAACTTCATAAACTTACACTTAACTGAGTTTGGGACTATTATTTCCACTGAGCTCTGGGATATGTAGCAAAAAAAAAAAAGTAGCAAATGATGGAGAATACTTTAATAGCTTTCTAGATTGAAAATGTATTATCAAAAATCATTTTAAAAGTACAAATTAGCTGTAATTTTTCACTGAATGAATAGCTCTTATTTTGATAATCATCCTTGTACCTGAAATAAAAAAAAAAAGACTCCTTAGATCAGAAGTTCTCAACCTGTGGGTCATGACCCCTTTGGGTGGAACAATCTTTTCACTTGGCTCACATAGCAGATATCCTGCATATATGGTATTTACATTGTGGTTTGTGACAGTAGTAAAATTATAGTTATGAAGTAACAATGAAAATAATTTTATGGTCGAAGGTCACTACAACATGAGGAACTGTATTAAAGGGTCACAGCATCAGGAAAATTGAGAATCACATCAGTGTCTTGGATGGCACTGCATATAGTTACAGCGTAGAGCCGTGCAACTGGGGGCACCGTGAGATCTCCATCATAGAGGTCTCAACAACTGGGGCTTCAAACAAATTCTCAAGTGATCTTGGTTACAAAGGCTTTGGCACATAGGAGATCCTCAGTCAATATTTACTTGGCTATTAAACTGAAGGAGCAGCTGAGTGCTTTTCGTGAGGAGGGTTTTGATGTTGGTGCCATGAAGGATGACGAAAACCAACTTCCTCTGTTGAGGAGTCCACAGTGGAGAGGATGCTTGGGTTAGTGTGTGAGCAGCTCAGGTCTTACTTCTAGTTCAGCCTCTGCCACGAACGTTGATCCATGGGCAAGTTGGGTGAGGTCAGCTGCCTCTCTCTACAGGGAAAGGTGGTTAGTAGTTAGCAAAATGTTATTTTCTTCTTCTCACGCAGTCTTACAAAGGAGTATAGTACACCCAGTGTGGAAAAGTAGATCATCCCGGGTAGGAGCCAAGGAAGCTGCCTCAGGCTAGTTTGCTTTGCCACTCTGTGGTCCCCCACAGCACAGCTTGGAAGTGGTCAGCCTTAACGATCTGTTAGGTCTCTCTCCAGCTGCGACCTCCAAGGACAGTGTTAATAATCAGTGTTACAAGGAGCTGTCTGGAGGTCTGCGGAGGACACTTGAGGACATCTTTCGAGAAGCACTTCTTCAGAGTATCATCTTGCCCCTCAAACCTACATTGGTCTTTTTAGTCTCCAACTCAGCTGTGCCACTCAGCCATGTCATCTCCTGAACCTGAAACTTGGGGTCTGCGCAAGCCTCCTTGCTCATGGTTCACATGCAGTAAGTCATCATTTCCACTCAGCTCCAAATAGTTGTTAAATTTACCAGCCATATTTCCAATCCCAGAACTCAGGCCCCTCTCTCGTGCCTTGGTGTAGTACCATTGAACTGTGGATTGTCATTTCCTCCTGCATATGCCACTGCATAGTGTCTCCCACAGTTCCTAAAACAAGCCTGGTATTTCCTGGACAGCAGAGGATGCTCCCCTGCGATGACCTCACCCACCTTTCCAGCCTCCACTTCTGTCACAGGCCACCTCTCATGCTCCACAGAGACCAGGCTGCCTCTAGTTCTTTGGCATACAGTTCTTTGACCAAGTGTCTTCTATTCTACGTGCTTGGGACCAAACGTCTTTCAGATTTCGGAGTTTGTTTTTGGATTTTGGAATATTTATATAGACTTTTCGAGCTAGGTTTGAAAAGCCTGAATTCAAACTCCTCTAAAATCAGGAGATTTGAGTCACATTGGTGCTCAAAATACTTCAGATTTTAAAATTTTGTATTCAGAATGATCAATCTGTATCATGTAGTTTTATAGCTTCATTTATTGGGTCATGGTGATTTTTCTCTATAATTCTCTCTTTTACCTCAGCCTCCAAAGTGCTGGGATTACAGGCATGAGCCATCACTTGTAGCTCTAATTTATAATATTCTTTAATATCTATAGAAAGCTTATAATGACTCTTGGCTAAGTGCCCCATATTGTAAGGGTTTTGTGTTATTACCACCTTGTGTTAAAATAACCCATACAGAACTATCTCTTCTACTACTCTATAATTCACTGAAAGATGTCATTTTAATTTTTATTTAATTTTCCCTCTCAAATTTATTTATTTTAATTGTCAAATAAAATTGTATCATGCCCAGGATGAAAGATTCCTCAGGGGCAAGCAGGAGGTTATTATGAAATACAATATTTAAAAAATTTAAAAGTCAAGCTTTCAAATTAAATGTGTTTATTGCACTTTAGTATTAGCATAAAGTTATAGTAAGCTTTAGATGCACTATTTTCTTCTTAAATTTCTGCATCATTTAAAAAGGGGGTGATGGCTCAAACATTTAATCCTAGCCTGGTCTGCAGAATAAGTTCCAGGACAGCCAAAGCTACACAGAGAAGCCCTTTCTTGGGGGGGGGGAATATATATATATGCTAATTTGGACATTCATTCCTAGAGGGCTCTAGTCTTTTGAGGTTGTTCTTTGTCCTACATGAGTCTCTGGGATGGTGACTGCACCTATGTCCCCTGATGCTGGGACACTTGGGAATCTCTTGGTCAGGCAGTCTTCCCCACCGTACCGTCCTCTCCTTGTCTAGCAGCAAGACTACCTATCATCGACATGGGTTAGCCTGCCCCAAGGCACAGAACCTAGCAATGCCTAAGAAAGAGATGACTCAAAAAGAAAGATTTGGACTTGGGACCCTTGGCCAGGCCCCTTTGTGGAGTGCACACACTTAACTCTGGGTACAGTGTATAGAGAGCACAGTGTTTTCTCTAGCTATCGGGTGACCTGAGGCTGTCACTGGGTGAGAGAAAGGACAGTCACTGCCTCTCTGATGAACCTTTGGGGCTGTTTTGTGATACCTTGCTCACTTTCCAGATGAGACTGGACAGTTGACTTAGTGGTGTGTTTTCTGAGCTCTGACCTAGAGAAATCCCTCCTTTGTCATTTTGCATAGCCTATTTTTCTAAGTGACAGAGTTGAGTCTGTCACAACGTGAGCCAAACAAAATGGTGATTCTCCAGCCCACTAGTGTGGCGTCTTTTCCTTTTAACCACTCTGCAGTGGTCATTATTAGAAAGCAGTCATTTATTGGTCTTTACGCATGAAACGAAGGAGAGCTCTGCTAAGTATTTATTGTTTCATATGTATATATATATTTTAAGACTTTAGCTCCTGACACTGGCTGAAATTACCATTATGAAACACTGAATTTGTACAATGGGGCTGTGTTGGGGTCTGTGACCTGTGGAAAGCTGCTCCGATGTACACACTTTCATTTTACTGACTAGATGGAGCTGTTCCATCTGCACACGGGCTGAAGCAGCCACCGAGTTCCACCAGGGGCTGCTGTTGAACTTCTGAAAAAGATCATAATTCAGAGAAGAAGGTGGGGAGTTGGTGAATGGGGAGGGAGGCATGGGACTGCTGGGGGTGTGTGGAAAAAATCTTGGGTGCAAAGCTGACATTTCTGTCTGAGGTGAGGCATGCTTTGCTGATGCCACACATGGAATGTTTCGGAAGTGTCAGTAATAAATACTTCTATCAGGAACCTTCATATTCCACGGCTCTACTTATCAAACCCCAAGGAGACTCATACAAAGACATAGCTGTCAGGGGCTAATTTGGGATCTGAAAATGATGGTGGTTGTCAGGCGCCTTCCCCATGTGTGATATTTATCTTCTCTCACAAACAAACTGAGTGCAGGGTTTTTAATTAATTTCCAAGTGTCTCCCATGGTAATTTTCTCTCTAATATATTAATACAATGATTTAAGCCCTCATTCAGGAGCAGACTTTTGGTTGAAAATTACCAAAGGCTTAGATGGTGTTTAATGTTATCAATAAGGTACACGTTCGTTGGTTTTCAGGGAATCAATATAGTTGCCCTTTCCTCATTTTTATTTTTAGAAGCATCAATGAGATTTAAAAAAAAATCTCTTTTAAGTATATTAAGGAAATCATGGGCCTGCTGATTTTATTTTTCTCCTTTTGATTGGAGGGAGCTCTCAGGCCATTTCTCTTATTGTTTGTGGAAGATATGCATCAGGCAAAGCTCTTGATTTGATGATGAACGAGTGAATTTTTAAAAGGATCCCCCTTCAGAAAAACTTGGTTTTTTTTTTTTTTTTGCTTTTGTTTTGTTTTTTTAAGAACAAAAGTCCCTGAAAAAAGACCACAGAAAAAGGGTCACACTTTGGAAGCAGGTAAATCAGACAGTTAAAGAGTGAGTGAAATCATCTTTTTTTTCTGCCCAAGATCCCTTTCAGTACAAAGCATGAAATAGAATAATAACAAATTGAAGGCATACATGCTCAATGTATTTCACAAAACAAATGAGTGTGTGCTAATTGACCAGATTTAAACACTTCACACTGCATCTATACATCTATATTCTCCAAGACATGCTATACATGATACAATTTTATCTGTCAATTAAGATAAATACATTGGAGAGGGAAACAGCGAATGGAAATGAAAGTGACATCTTTCATAGAAGCCACATTTAGGGTTTTATTTCTTTAATATTATTATGCTCTTGGCCCAAAGGTTGCCTCAAATTTCATAAGGAGGTTTTCCCTCAATTCACCTTTAGCATATTTGATTACTGGGGTGATAGGGCAGTTCTTAAAGAAATATTTATCTGTCTCTGAAAAATGACATTCAAAAATCATTGCAAACTACAGCAACAAGCGGAAATCCCCAGAATATATATGGGGCTTTCAGTTTCCTACGAATAAATGTTAAATCCTTAGAAATTCAGGAAACTTGCTCTTACAGGTCTGAAGATTAAATGTGTCATATTCTCCCTGTGTGAAAATTTCATTCTTTCTTCCCTTTCCAGCCTGTCACGTGAACATTTCCCCTAGACCCATTAGACAAATTTAATAACCAAATATCTATCTAGTGAGAACGAATTTTTAAAGTGTAGCTTCCCTGTGAATAACCTGTGTCCCCTTCACTCCTCATCCCTGGCCTGGTTGCATGTGAGCGCTACAAAAATCAACCTTTTAAGCACAGATTGATCCTGGCAGCTTTTATTTTATGTGATTTCCAAGGATCGGTCTAGAAACGCTTCTTAATTGAAATAGTTCTCCTCCTCTGGCTTTTATTTTATTGTCCTTTCCTTCTTGACATCTTGTACATCGCATCAGAAGCTATTTTAGACACATGAAATGACAGCTTTCTCAGAGTCCGACTCTGGATGCTGATAGATCTGTGCTTCTTCAGGCAGGCAGGTTGCTGGCGCCAGCTTTAGAGAAGCTTCCCGGGCACGGCACGATAGGCGAGCCACCTAGAAACGCAACCTAAACTGCAGGTTAATCATCCGGCACTGGCTGGTGTCAACTCTCCCCTGCTCTGAATCCTACCTAAGAGCAAGAAAGCCAAGAACTGTTTTCTCTTTGCTATTTAATTTAACAGAAGCTGGGATCAACTTTAGTCAGAAGTTATATCTCCTCTCGGCTGGGCTGGAAAGGCTACTGTAATTTAGTGGTGTGTCGTAAAGAAAAGCCGATGCAACCCCACAGCATCTTTGCTACTCTGTTGTATCTTCCCTCGGTTGGAAGAGCACACAAAGTGGTTGCTGTGTGTCTCAGATGTGCACAGATAACCCATGAGTTACATAGTCTGAGGGAAAAAAGCTCTGTGATGCCTTGGAGTTAGGGGAGGGTTATTTGTGAACAATGTATTTACATCAGGAGTAGAAAAAAAAAAAAAAAAAAGAAGCAGAATACAAAAATCTTGTCGTGAGGAACAAACAGTTCAGTGGATCAGACCCGTCCTCACTAGAAGTAGAGAGCAAACATCTCATAATGGGATGGGTAACAGTATGAGTACCCTACATTTGTTTTTCGCTTCTACCTAAGTCTTTGTAACTTTACAATGTAAGATTCAGAAATTGGAGCCAATTACCATAATATGTGGTGGTTTGGTGGGAACATGCTCTACATCAGACAGTTAAAAGGGTTTACTGCTATTAGGAGCATGTTAATGCCCTTGATAATGTCTCTACTTGCTTTGTAATGTCTCTTGCTGAAGTATAGGATTCTTTTATCTTCTTATTACATTATGCAAAAACTTGAATTGAAAAGATATTTGCAGGAACATTTAAAGTAGTGCATCAATCAGCTTCAAAGAAGAGAAAATGTTCTCGGAATAGCTTATAAAAGGATAACTGTCACTTTTATTTTGGGTGAACAAAGGCGACAACGCAGAAAGCACTTTATTGTAAAAGCACATGGTGTGATTCAATAAATACGCCGTATAAATATAAAAGAGAAGAAAGTTCGTAATTATCTTATGACTTAAGCGTAATTTAAGTAATACTTTTAGAATGCAGCCAGCAACGAGGTCCTCTTGGTACCAGGTCCTGAGTTGTAGCCTGTGAGTCCCCGTGAGGTGATAGCTGTCTCTGATAACACAGGATTTGAATGGATTAGTCATGCTCTGTTTTTAATACTTCTCAGAAGGCTACAGAGAGGAGCGTGTGGGGAGAGCATTAGCAAAAATCTTAACAACCACTTAATTGCGTAAGCTCCTCAAAACGGGTTCCCTTACGTGCATGCTACTCAGTTGTTGCTCTTCTTGTGGCTGCTGCTAAGGCAGCGTTGGGTTTGTGTTTAACTGTGTTGTGACTTGGGTTCGCATTGCCGGATGTTCCCTGTGTAGTAAGAGAAATCTATCTGCAGCATGATTTGTAGACCTTTAGGATTAGGGCTACTTTGCCGCTGTTTGTTAAGGATACTTACACCTTCCTTATAATAAGAGTTTTTTGATTTTATATTTATTTATTTTGTGTTAGCTTATAAGCATGCTTTTGAAACTCAGTTTTCTAAATATGTTTCCCAGGTATTAATCCTTAACCTGATGATAAAAGATGAGGAAGTGACTCGGTTCAGTAAAGCTTAAGAATCTGCAATCTGAACTTTAGTTTTATTTTTTACTTAGTACTGGCATGTACGCTTAGGGTTTCTTATACACTCTGAAGACACATTCCCCAGACTGAACTATCTATCTAAAGGAAATATGGCACCTGTAAGGCATAATATACATGTTCACAACAGGAAAAACCATCTACGGAATAGAATTTTTTACAATGCATATTTCTATCTATATAGACATACATATAGGTGCAGAGAGTCAGGTCCTGTATGTAGAAGCTATGTGACAAATGCCTGTTGATGAAAGTTAGTGTATTTAAAAAGATACTAGTCAGTAAAAAGATAGCTCTATTTTCTGACCTGACAAAAAGATGATATGCCTTGTTAAATGTAGTGAAATAATCTTTTCCAAAGCTCAGATTCTTCCAAGATTAAAAAAAAAATTCATTTAAAGTCAAATGTAGTGTAGGAAATTATCCTAATGCTATGACATTGCTAAGAAATAATGCTCATTTATTTAAAAACTACAAATATAGAAGCTTATAATAAGAAATCAGCTCATAGCCTTGTGACATCACTTTGCTCACATCTTATTTCTTATGGACATTGTACACAGTACCCAATTTATTAAAATAATTTTCTCCTCATTTCAGTGGGCCTCACGCAGATTCTCAGTAGAGCGTCATTCAGCCACTACTCTCAGAGATGCCCCACTTTCTCATCACTCCTTTCTCTTGGCTTGCTTGGGAACACTCTCATTTTGAAAGTACAGGGAGAATTATCTCATAAAAGAAATTTAATAACAACAGAACTTCTGAGATTCTGAAAATACAGACTTCTTAAGTTATTGAACTACAGGAGAAGCTGTAATTTATAACCAGCAAGTTAGAATGTTGTACACATCTGTGTACTGTTTCAGGAAAATAAAGGTTGTTACCATAGCAACTGCCACATAATACGGAACATACGTTACTTGCAAGATGCCAGGCTTCGTGTTAAATTTTTTTTTCTCCCTCTTCATGGCTGCTTCCTGATGTTTGAAGGATTCCTACCTCCTCTTTACTAATTCATGGGGTTTTCTCCATTAGCAGTCTCATTTCCCATTTTTAATACATTTCATTTTTAATACTTTTTTAGTTCAACCAATAAGTTTGCATAGCACAGCTATGCTCTGTCTCAACATTTCCCCCTCTTACTCATGTTTGGCCAATTTTTAATGAATTTTGGGTATAGATATGTATATGTGGTAAAGATATGTTTAATTACTATAACCATGACACATAAATGTACCTGCTGACTTTTTCTTTTTTTTTTTTTTTGGCTTATTGAGTGTTTCACAATTTGAACGACTTGACCATTATGGTATTTTACCACTTAAACAGTATCACTTGGAAGTATATATTTACTTTTTAAAAATTAATTAATTGCAGTGCCCAAAGGACTGGAGCTGCTCTCGCAGGGACTGAAAAAATAAAATTTAAACCCTCTAAAAATTAATTAATTGATTTATTCATCTTATATCCTGATCGTAGTCCCCTCCCTCCTCTCCTCCTCCTCCTGGTCTCACCTTCCCTCCTTCTTCCTATATAGATATAATTTTTTTACTTAAACATTTGTATGGTATGTTCAATATCATTTGAAATTAATCATAATTTAGATAGTTTTGAATATTTTATCTTTATTGTATATTTTAATTTTTTGAGAATTTCACACACGAATACTGTATTTACATAATTTCTACTCTCTTCCTCCTCATTCTCCCTCCTGTGTCCATCCCATTCATAATTTTTTTGCTTAACTTTCTTTGTTACACACATATATGTATGAACATACGAGCATATAAATGCACACTGCCACGTCTGTTTAGTGATGTTCATATGTGTTTAGTGCTCACCACGCAGGATTAGATAACCTATCAGAGGGGATGTTCACATTTTATGATGACAAAATTTATCTACTTAAAAATATTAGAAACTACCATTTGAGACTTGCCTAGCCTGCAATAAATGGGTTAATTTACATAACATTAAAAATATTAGAAACTAGATGTGATAGTTCATATCTACAGCCCCAGCACTTGGGAAGCTGAGACAGGGGGATCACTACTCGGCATCAAGATCCACGTTGGGTATAGAGTCAGATCTTCTTTTAAGAAAGAAAGAAAGAAAAAAACATCAGCTCATGACTTTATTTGTGACATCGTATGCTCACATCTTATTTCTCATGGCGATTGTACACAGTACCAAACTCATTAAAATAATTTTCTCCTAATTTCAGTGGGCCTCGCACAGATTCTCTGTAGGGTGTCATTCAGCCACTACTCTCAGAGATGCCCCATTTTCTCACGGCTCCTTTCTCTTGGCCTGCCGGGGAAAACTCTCATTTTGAAAGTACAGGGAAAATTATCTCATAAGAGAGATTTAATAACAACAGATTTCCAGTCTTTCTTGGAGGGTAGTACTAATTACTTTTCTTACGAGTATGACAAAACACCTGAGAGGAGCAACTCAGGAGAGGAAGCTTGATTTATTTTATTTTTTCCAGCCTCACTTCCAGGGAACACAGCCTACTGCGGAGGTGGAGTCATGGTGGCTGGGGTGGTCTGGTCTGAGGTGGTCTGAACTTCTTCAGGTCTTCTTAGACCAGGAAGCAGGGAAGCTGGGATAGGAACTGGAAGTTGGAACCACCTTCAAAGCTTGCCCCTAGTAGCTGACTTCAGCTGGGAAGGCCGCATTTCTCTTTCTTTCTTTCTTTCTTTCTTTCTTTCTTTCTTTCTTTCTTTCTTTCTTTCTTTCTTTCTTTCTTTCTTTGTGACTTGCCATCTCCATTCATCTCATTTGAAGTAGGTGTTTTTCCTGTCTTGTTGGGTCTAAATTTCCGAATGATATGCAATATTAATCCTATCTTGACTCTAATAGCTTGACTTCTTTATCTTTATCTAAAACGATCTTGTCCCCTAACCAACTAAGCTTGGTTGTAGAACTATACTATCTTGTCTTCAGTGCCCCTCAGAGACTTGAGAAGAAAGCTGAAGATGAGGCTCCAACAGTATAAAGTGTTTTGGGTGACTGGTCAGGCAGTAAACTGTCTTAAGTCAATTTATACACATTTTGGAAGCTGCTAAGCCACACTGCTGGTTCACTCAGGAATTTAAGTTTTATCCCTTCTCAAGTCTCGGAAGGCTGCATTTCTTAAAGGCTCCACAACCTCACAAAGCAAGGCTACCAGCTGGGGACCAAGTATTTAAACACATGAGCCTGTGGGAGGATGGACCCATTACAATTGGAAGAGCCACAAAATAACAAAGTTGACAAATAGTTCTGAAATCTTGGTTGAATTTTTTGTTTGTTTGTTTATGTATGTACTTATTTTTGATATGGGATCTCAAATAGGCTGGGTTGACCTTGAAAATCATCCGATTATCCGATCCTTGGGTCTTGACCCACCAAATTCTGGGATATCAGGTTCGCTCTACTTTGTCTGTCTTGCACTCCACTTTCCATTTTAATTTCCATACAAATCTTATTGGTTTTATAGGTATAAGAATGAATCAACAAAAGGAAGTAAGACAGCAACGGATTGTAGAGAACCATTCAGTATGGCTGGATATGGCATCAGAATGTCCAACTGGCTTGAAATAAAGCCTGAGAAACGGCTGAACATTAGAAAGACGGTGTTTGATGCTTCTTGAGGCCATTGGGTACTAAAGGTCTTTGAAGCGCAGATATATCTGGGGTGATGGACTTTATTGTGCATGCAACTTTGCAGCTCAGAGTCAAAATATCATTGTCGTCATTGACATATTTTGTGAGGTGGATGCTTTCTGGACAGTATCACCTGCATTTTCTTTTACACAGAGAAGATACTAGGTACTGGCTTTGTTTAAAACAGCTACCTCCAAATCTTCACAATGGCTCTCTGCCATAAAACTTTTTCTGTCATGAAAACAAATACTTCTGATAAAAAAGGACAGAATGAATTATACTCAGAACATTTTTTTTTCTAACAAGGGTTATATAGAAAATTATTTCTGCCTCTGTAGCCATATAGTCTTTAGTGT
Organism: Acomys percivali; assembly: GCA_907169655.1. Taxonomy (NCBI): domain Eukaryota; kingdom Metazoa; phylum Chordata; class Mammalia; order Rodentia; family Muridae; genus Acomys; species Acomys percivali. Next base: position 73,780,690 of record OU015753.1, on the reverse strand, counting down.
GTCCATACATATACGTGTATGTAAGTGCATGTAGGTAAAAATCAGAGGATGGTATTAGGTTTTCCTTGGGTGGGTGATGTCTTGTCTTCATCTCTTCCTAAAGATCTCTAATTTGGTCTAGAGTTCACCCAATAGGCTAGGCTGGCTGGCCAGCATGCCCTGGGGATTCTGCCTGTCTTTGCTTTCCCTACCAGCCTAACCGCAAGCATTGAGGTTACAAGCCTGCCTTGATGTTTTTATGTGGGTTCTGTGGATCAAACTCAAGTCCTGATGCTTGCACAGGAATCACTCTAGTGGCGGAGCCATGTGTATGTCTCCAGCACAGGTTATTTCACCTCTGTTAGCATAGCACAAGAACAACCACAGATACTGAACTGAACGTGAGGTTGGACTCCCATAAAACCTTATTTATACATGTAACAGGCTGGCTTGGTCTACAGACCATGACCTGCTGGCCCCCACTTTAGGCTAACTAGTCTCTCTTTGGTTCCTCCCATCTGTTGAGTCTTTCCTACCTCAAGGTCCTGCCCTGTCTCTAGCTCATGCCAACATTGTCCTGACATTGAACCCTCACTGTGAATGATGATTTTTTTTTTGGCTGTAATGTCTAAGTTGGCCCATTCTATTCTATTGCTAGTCATCAGTACCAGTGTCTTCCCAACTCTCCGACAGTCACACACTCAATAACTCATTTGCTCATTTGTTCACGTCTGTGTACCACCAGGTTAATGCTGTACATGGTGTGAGGAAGAATCTCTTTGGTGCTGCTTTTTCAGGTTTTTATAGTAGTCAGAGCGGAGTCAGGCATGGATAATTCAGCACATGGCTCACGTAAGTATAACACAAGGGCCCTGAGTCCAAACAATATAACTTTAATGATTTCTTAACATTCTCTTCTTGTGACTGAGGTCAGGCCTGGGATAGTTTGAGGGTTTTGCTACACTACCCTTACAGAGGACCTTACACATTGGCAAAGCCCATCTTCCATGCATTTCTGATGACCCAGAAAATTGCTCCCGTGGGCCTGAATTAGGCTGATGTTTTACCCAAGCTGCCCACTGTGCATTGTCCTCTGCCATCTACTTGTCACTGCCTTTGCTGACACTGTTGCCAAGTTCATTGCGTGTCATTATTTCCCTTAGGCTCCCTTGTTACTTCTACTGCAACTCCAGCATGCTCTGAATACTTTGGGTGTTTTATGATGTTACCACCAAGTGCCTCAAACAACACCCTGTGATGGTCACTCATCCTGGTGGACACCCAAGCCTTGTCTAGGTAATAGAGTGAGGAAAAACACCGTCTTTTTGTGTCACACTAATTGAAGAGATTTGAGTCTTTACTCACCACCACCACTCTTCACATATACAATAGCTTCTAACTAGGTAATGTTTACTGTGTGTTTGGCATTGTTGGGAGAGCTTTGGGAACATTAACCTGTGTAGCCCTCACAATAGATTGATGAGACAGAAATACCATTGTCCTCATCTCTACAAAGACCAGAGAGGTTAACTTTCTCACTCAAGGCCACCAGGAAGTGGCAGAGTAGAGATCTGATTTCAAGTGATCAGCTTTAGAACCCATGTTATTAACCACTTATCTATAATGAAGGATCTATATATGTGCCCATGGGACATGGCTGATTTCACACTGTACTCTAACTCTTTCTGCTATCATACTGGGCTACATACACTGTTACCCAGTTCCTTCCCTCCCCTACAGCCTCATGTGCAGAGGTTCCCTTGTATACAATAAGTGGTGTGTTAATAGATATGAACAGTTATTCCTGTCCTCAGGCTGGTGTGAGGACTGTTCCCTCCTCCCTGGGCGGGATGCTAAGATAACATCCTGCCATCTTAGCTGCTTGGAGAACTGTGCCTCTAGCCTGAAATAACTCTTCATGGAAGAAAGTGAGGTTTGAATTGAAGCCTGAAAGAGGAATATAATTTTGAGAGTAGGAGACTTTGGCAAAGGACATTAAAAACAAACAAAACAAACAAACAAACAAACAAACAAAAAAAAGCCAGGGAGCCATTTCAAACTGCATGGCACACAAAACAGGAACCAGGCCAAGGGAGATGCAGCCCATTTCCATTTTCTAGCATGTTCCTTGGGATACATGACATGACTGAGATGGAGAATGTGTAGGACCTTGAAGAGTATTGGCTGTCACTCAAGAATTTGGCCTTGAGTAACCAAGAGTGGGTAGGTAGGGGTGGATACCAGGTGCAGTCACTCATGAGAGTTCAAGACAGAATTCATCAATACTCCTCTCCTCTACAGTTGAATGTTTCAATGTATGCCTCAAAGCCTACACAGTGTATGCTTCATTTGTGGGACTGTGTGAATTCACCTTTAAGAATATTAACTGGGATGGGACTTGATTTCATACTTATAATGTGAACTAATAATTAACAAGCCAAAGGTCAATGCTCCTTCTCAAAACCAGTTCCATTACCCCCCAATTCCTTGTGATAAAGAGTCCCCTCTCTAGTAGGCATGAGGCTGATTATTGAGTATCAGTCCACTGGTATGATTCCAAGAAGTTATAGGACTACATTCCTAGAGGCCCCGCCCCCATGCAGATGATGCCACATCTGACCCTCTTGAATAGCTTCATCCAGGTTAAACATTGTTCTGAGGCCCTTCTTCAAATAGCCTATTCCTGCAACAGTGAAGAAAGGAAAGCACACACTCTTAGTCTGGGGTGCTTTCTGCAAAATAAGTTCATCACTCCTGATGATACTCTTAGGTTCATGGAACCCAAATAAGGTAATGACACTCTCTAGGTTCATGGAACCCAAATAAGCAGTTATATTTCAGTTTACTTTAGTCTCATTATACTCTCCTGAGGGGAACAGTAAGGAAGTTTTGCTGCTGTGACATCACAAAGTACCGATTGAAGTGTGTGGTCCCTTTGGGAATCATGTGTCCACTGGAAATAAATGAGCCTCTTCTGCTGAAGCTAGCCTGGAATGTTGTCAGGCTGGCCTGGAATAAATATGTGGGCTTATTTTACTCTTGTCAACAGAAGTCTTACTCTTTGCAGTTTATGTAAAATCTGGAGAGACAGTGATCCAGCCCGTGTGTTCTGTGTGTCTCCTGACTTTACATCTCTTCCCCTGTCTGCCCAAGGTGGGTGATAAAGAGAGAGGGGATTAATTTCTCATTGGGTAATGAGTCCCACAGGAGGCCTGTGTGGTGCTTACTGAGCCTTTTGAAGGATTGTAAGGGAATAACCCATCTGAAGAAGCATTCACCGTTCTTACTCCTTGTTCCTTGTTTTTCCAAACACTCAAATTTTGTGGCCTTTCAAGTTTTGAAATGGGGTGTCTTGGTGTCTTTCTTCTTTCCTCTCTTCTTCTTCTTCTTCTTCTTCTTCTTCTTCTTCTTCTTCTTCTTCTTCTTCTTCTTCTTCTTCTTCTTCTTCTTCCCCCTCCTCCTTCTTCCCCCCCCCTCACGGTTTTGTTTTTGTTTGACACAGAGTTTCTCTGTGTAACAGAGTCCTGGCTTTCCTAGACTCACTTTGAGGGTGGCCTCAAACTCACAGCAATCTGCCTGCCTCTGCCTCCTTGAGTGCTGGGACCAAAGGTGTGTGCTACCATGCTCATTTAGGGCATGATTTTGTGGCTGAAGAGGTTGAGTATCCTGGAGACTCATTTCATTGCCTGTTCTACAAGGACATATAGACCCAGTAATGTGATTAGAAATTCCATCCACTCTGATATTTGCTGTGAGAGGTGTGGCTTATATAAAAAGAGTTGTAAAGAAACACTCAAAGGATTGCTAACTTTGTTTTATAGTGATTACTCTAGATTTCCCATAGTTGCCCCTGGGAAATGGGGAAATGGCCTGATTGCAGGACAGGACAAAGAATATAAAATATAGACTTTCTCAGAATCTCCAACTCCAGGATCATCCCTTTTAACCCCGTACTTCCTGTGAGCCTTCCTCTCTCCTCAGGAGCCTGGTGCTTCAGCTCTCATGACAGCTCTATTTTAATCACCAGTGAAGAGATGTCCCTCCAGGGGCTGCATGAGAAACTCAGTTTATAACCACTTGTAACCTAACCTTCTTAGAATCAGAAATATAAAGTTTCAGTCAGTCACATCTAAAACTCAGAAAACAAAAACTTTATATAAAAAGGAAGTCGATAGTGAAAAATAGACTCCTATACAGTTAGAGCCGGTTCAGGAGGTGAGACTTGGGAGAAGCAGAAATAAAGGAAAGGAAGGGGCTGAAGGAAGCAGAGTAGGAGACCAGGAGACACATGGAGCTTGGGACCTAGGGCTGGCCGGTAACCATGTAGCATCTTTGTTTCTCTCTACAGTATCTGCATTATTTCTCATGTAGGAGAAACCCTTACCTGGTGGTCAGCCTCATGCCATCTTGCTTAGCCACGAGAAGCAGCCCACACCATTTTCAGAGCTAGCCTGACTTGCATGCAGGCTCCTTACTGGACCTTGTATCTTCAAAAGGTCACTTGCCTCAGGTCCTTCTATACATTGAAGAAAAGTTCCAGGGTGGTATTGCCTTAAGTCTTTTACAGAGATATGTTCTGTGAATCAGAGAAGAAAAAAAAAATAGAAATAATTAGATCTCCCATGGGGACTTAATTCTCCTCCCCCATTTTTTTCCAAGACAGGGTTTCTCTGTGTAGCCCTGGCTGTCCTGGACTCACTTTGTAGACCACACTGGCCTCAAACTCACAGAGATCTGCCTGCCTCTCCCTCCCGAGTCCTGGGATTAAAGGCATATGCCACCACCTCGCTTCTTTCAATTTTCATCAGCCTCTGATGAGGAACGACTTTTTAGGCCAGCTTTACTCACCTATACATCTCTTTCTTAACCACTGTGTTATTTCTATCAATATTTTTCCTTACATGAATTCAAAGTGGCATAATTTGGTCTTATTATTGTTATAATATAAGTTATAATATTGGCAAAATCATAATTGTATGACTTGAAAAGAATAAATGGGCAACAATTGAAATATTGGGGGATATGGTACCTCTATTTTAGTGGATCAGCAGAATGATCAGCCTTCATTGTCAACTCTAGGGGACTTAGAACTAACACAGAAGCACACCTCTGGAAATGTGTATGAAAGTGTTTCTCGGAGCCCTTAACTACACAGAGAAGACCCACCTTGAATGTGGGGGGTACCATCCCCATTAAGTAGAGTCCCAGCATGACTAAAGAATTGAAAGCAAGCCGAGTAACACACACACACACACACACACACACACACACACACACCTCTCTTCAGCATTTATATCCTGGATCTGAGTGATGGAGTTAATGAGTTGACAAAAAAGATGACCCTCTGCAAAGGCACCAGATAGCCAGTTCCAGAAGGTTCTCTAAGTGGTGTTTCTTAAAGGGCACATGATAGTCTTCTCACTTCTCTATTTGTTATTCCTGGAAAAAACAGGGTTTCTGTGATTAAAAAAAGAATCATATTACTTAATAATAATCTCAATCAACTGAGTACCTTTGTGGTTTCTCAGGAAAAAGATGAATAAGATTATGTTATTACTTCATGGCTTTGTGTTTGCCATAGAATTTCTTTTTCAGATTTCAAAATAAATAGAACAAAGGCTTGCTTCTATAGTTCATGATTTTCCTGGAGTATCTTCTGGTGTCTCATTATTTGGAGATAGTGGTAGAAATAAAAGGATTAAGAAAATAGAATGGCATAGTTAATTGTGTAATTTACAGTAATAGCATTTATGGTTATTATTGCTTGCCTTTTTGGATGCTTTTCCCCCCACTGAGGAAAGACTGATGGAATATTTTTTCTTTTTCTGTTGCTTTCAAAACTTGGTGATGTATCAAATATATGTTCATAATAATCATAGTCACTATGACTTTGGGAAATCAGGGCTTCAAGCAAATATGCCATGAAGAGAGCTTTATGAAAACATTGATCTTCATATTTGAGGACAGTAGAAGGATTCTTTTGCCCTAGATATTAATGAATAAATATGGAGTTGGGCCACAGACACTAGGCAGAGATCGTCTCTGGGAAGAATGACATGTTTTCAGCATAAAGATGCTACAAGAAAAAGACATGTAATTAAGTGAGGAGGGGAAAAAAAGGCAGAAAATGGATCTGACCGAGATAGGAGGAAAACATTGTACAGAGGATGTGACCAAAGATCTCAGATGCAAGAGTGGAGGAGAGTGAGACTGTTTAAAATTCCACTGCACATTCGTTCCACGGGAAGAATAACATTCCTGTGTGGTGCCACTCGCCACTCCATGTTTAGAAACAATTAAAAGATGCAAATATTTATGAATCACAGTGTACGTTGTAATCCTATTTGGAAAACAAACATCGCCTTGTATGATAGGCTCTCTGAGCTGGTTGCTGTTGGGATTCAGGGGTTAAAGCAAGCCCTTCAAAACGAGCTCTCGACTGCTACCCAGACAAAGGGATGCAACTCAAGAGAGACTGTGCTGTTTGCTTACAAGCTGTTGCCTATGCCAAATGAGCATTTTAAAAGCCATTCAAATTAAGTTGAAAATTTGTAATTATATTTTCCCTTTTAATTGTAACTTATGCAAATGTTAGATTCCAGCTGTACAAATAATTTTCACTTCAGACTACAACATTCACATTAAATCTAGCATGTAACACCCTAATGCAAGAGCGTTCCCTGGCTGTAGTTGCAGATTGAGAAGACCGGAGTTGGCTTGATTAGTGATGGCTTCTGTGGCGTGAAGCCAGCAGTTAAGCAGAGATCATGGAGTGGTGGTCAGTCGAGAAGAGAGATATCTTTGCTATGGTTTGCAGGAGACAATTTATGAATAGAATACAAGGAATGACAAAACAAGTCAATTATGGGACATACAAAGCCTAGAAAACCCTGTATATCTTCAGTGGATGGAGCCGCATCTGTGACTATGAGATGGGTAGCATAAATTGGACTCAGTGAGTCATTGAAAAAAAAAAAAAAGGAATACAAAGTTGGGAATGGGGAACAAGAATGGATGGATCTGAGGAGAGTTAGGGGAAGAAGTGTGTGTGTGTGTGTGTATGTTTCAAATATGCTGTATAAAATTCTAAAATAAAATCAATGAAATACATTTAAAACCCTTGGATATTTGTTAACATAGGTGCTGTAATTGATGACATGAGCTCGCAGTGTATTAGCTACAGGAAGAGCTAATTGTAATGCTTTTTAAATCACTTTGTAAATAGAAATCAAGTATTTTCCATTTCCAGTGAAAATTTCATTCAGGGAAGTCTTGTCCAAAAGCATCTGAGTTTTTAACCAAGAGTGACGAGTGATTTATACATGTGCGTACATATTATTTAAGAGCTCAGATATACCCGAAAAACAAAGCAAGAAAGAAAACAAATGGGGACAAATGCAGCAAACACCTTGTTCAGATTTTTGATAAACTTGGGGAAGTTTTCTCCTTTGCAGGGAAAAGCAAGGAGCTTGGATCCACTTGAGTCCTGTTGACAGTGATCTTCTCTTCTCCTGTCCTGCCCTGTCCTGTCCTGCCCTGTCCTGTCTTGTCCTGCCCTG
>OU015753.1:73721532-73773142 GCA_907169655.1 Acomys percivali | reverse complement strand
GTCCCCTCCTCTCTTCTCCTCCCCCTCCTCTTCTCCCCTCCTCTCCCTTCCCCTTGCTCCCTCCTCTTCCTTCCTCTCCTCTCTGCCCTCCCCTCCTTTCCCTTCCCCTACCTCCCCCCATTTTTGTCTTTAACAGTGCTCTGAAAACAATGGAAAGAAGAAAATTTATTGAAGTAATTCATGACTTTGTTTATTAACCAGGCAAACTTGTCAAGAAAGATAGACTGTAGTAAAATGATGTACACATATATACTGAGCTAGCAGAGACCAATACTTCATTTGCCAATCAGACAAACAAATTAGTATGGAGTAAGTTTTAGGCTCACACAATGAATGAAGGTAGCATGTTTGGACAACTAGAGTGTTTTCAAACTCTACAGGAAGTACCCATTTTCTGTGCTTTCATCATAAAGTCAGCTATCAGTGAGAAAAGTACACCGTTCTTTCTAATTTTGGGTATTTCCTATGCTGGTCCATGAAATGAACCTGGACTGAGTTGGAAAATAACAAAGACTTTTTAATTAAAAAAATGCAGATAGAGATGGGACAGTTTGTTGCTCTCTAATTGGTTCAGCTTGGTTAAAATTGATCTTCAAGCTATACGAAACCGAGACAAAGATACTGCAGTTCTGAAAATTGACACTCGTGTACTGTCAGTGCATATACTTCAGGCCAAGGAGTGAATGATGGGCAAGACAAAGAAAAGCTAAAAAATAATGACCGGAGACAAAATTCCGAGAAAAAAAGAGGGAAAACTCTTCCAGTGGCTTGAACCTCATTAGTCAGGCTCATGGCATATTTTGTTACATAGGTAGCTATGATAAAGCCACATCCCTTTTGCTTATGTGTCAGTTTGTATCCTTATGTATGTCAAAGAAGTCTGCGTCATTAGGGTTGGTGTATTGCTCTGTACACAATGATTTACACACAGCAGTGCCTGTTCTTTGTGAACTGATCCATTCATTCATTAGCTCATGTATCTACTGACTCATTCAGAAGCACTTTGGGGAGCAATTGTTAGGTGCAGACAGCATTACATTGGGTACCAAATCCCCAAGCTCCCAATATGAGATGCCACTGATGATGTCCTAAATAAAAGTCTGGGCTCAGCCCAGGCTGGACTTGGACAGGGTGAAACAGAGAGATTGCTGGGGATAGAAAAAAGCTGAGACTCAGCATGCCTCAGAAACCTGTGAAATGGGTTTCTGTCTGCCAGGAAGAAGCACTACTTCCCTACCTCCTGCAAATGGGGTTCCTTTGGTCCCTGTTAGCAGCACCTGTAACTCATATCAAAACTCTCATGCTAGCTTCCAGACTGTCCTGGCTTGCATACCTTCCCAAACCCTGCTCTCTTTAAAACAAGAAGCCCCCTCACTCTCCCTGTGTCACACACCTTTGCTGCTCTCTCCTGAGAGGTAGCCTTGGCAACTTTGAACTTCCCCAAGTAAACCTTCTTCCCACTCACGGAGTGGCCTATTTCGGTGGTTTCACTGTGCCTTCACTTACAATTATGTGTGATGATGGAAATACAGATTGACAAAGAAAAAAGTTAAATCATGCATTTGGTGAATATTTATTGTATGAACGTAAGTTGTGGTCTAATGGAAGACAAGAGTTTTGACTTCTGGTCCAAGACCACATTCAGGAAACAGCTGTTGTGCTCATGTCCAAAATCACATTTTCTCTTTCGTGGAAGAGGGGGAGGTGTAGCAGCCTGTCAGGTAGCTCAAGTTGGCCTTAATCTCAATATATGTCAAAGAATGGTCTGACCATGTCTGTTTTGGGCAGTGCTCAGTTTTGAACCTACGTCCCTGTACCTACTAGACAAACACTCTACCAACTGAGCTACATCCTCAGCCCTTGTTGGACTGTATCTCTTCTTTCTTTCATCTATCCACACTGAACACAGACTTGAAGGTTCAGAGACTTCCTTTTATGTATCTCACCAGAAAAGCAAACAGACACCAGAGAAAGGACACAGTGTCTCTTATGACTTGGCTGTGGTTAAAAGTGAGGACTTTGGAGTTAGACATGTGTGGCTCATATAGTGACTTTGCCACTCAGTAGTGTCCTTGTTAAACACTGCACTTTCTTACCAATAGAATGAATAAAATATAGAAAGTTTTCAATGAGGATTAAATTTAAATGCAGATACTTCTTTGACTTATGATTAAAAATGTATTCAGTGGACCTAACCCATGGAGCACCACTGCTTGGTGCTATGGTACACTATGCCACACGGAGGACTAGAAGTTGCAGCTGGCCCCAGGCCAGCATCTCAAGGGTGTATCTATTTCTAGTTAACAGAAGCAGGAGATGTGTGTGTGTATGTGTGTGTGTGTGTGTATGTGTGTGTTTGTGTTTCAAAATTCACAATTTGAACTAAGGTTTCTGCTATATGCTATTGTTTTTCCACTTTTGTGAAGCTGAAAATAATTGTAACTCTAAAGATGCTAAGACAGGGAATGTCTGTAAAGGCTTTACACCTCCTAGGGTCTGACAAATGCTGGCTGTTAGCAGCATTTTTGTTAACACTCTCTGTTTTCAGTGAGTCTCCATTGCAGGCAAGGCCTCTTGCCTGCCTGGTTAGTATTCATTGCAGGAGTTTACTATTGAGGGGACTCATGCAGAGGCCCTTCTGCATCTCCTCCGGTTCTTAGGTGCTGGCTTGACTTAGCTTGCTTCCAGATGGCACCAGGCACTGAGCTCCTCTGTGGCTGCTTTCTTTTTAAAGATTTATTTGTATTATTTTAAATTCTGTGTAGGTGTGTGTGTGTGTGTGTGTGTGTGTGTGTGTGTGTGCACGCATGCGTGCACGTGTGTTTACATGTGTACATGCGCAGGTAAGTGCTGGTACTTGCAGAGGCCAGAGGTATCAGATCCTCTGGAGAGGGCGTTTATGAGCTGACTCATGTTGGTGCTGAGAACTGAGCTAGGGTTCTTTGAAAGAGCAGCAAGGGCCCCTAATCACTGAGATGTCTCTCTCTATTCCATGTGTGGTCACTTTCTAGAGGACACCATATAGATCACCATGAAGATACCCAACCTTAGCAGACTCCTCACCCCCAAGTTAGTAATTCCTTCCCTGGACTCTCAGCGCACTCTCACGTCCCTCTATTTTCTGTTTCTTCCCCATCTCCCTTCTTTTTCTCCATCTACTCTGGAGATATTTATAAGTTTACATTAACTCTATAGAGCCTGACTAGGGCACTAACCTTTATTAGTTCTTGAAATTTTTGTGCATTATTGATCTTGCCATGGCCTCTTCTGTGCCCTAGGATGTGGAACTCTCATTTGTTTGTATAATCTTCCACATTGATGAAATGCAGAGAAATGGGAAAAAAAAAAGTCCGCCCTAAATCAATGTCTTGAAGCTATCAGGAGGCAGGTAGATTCACAGTTAATTGTGTATGTACCCCAAAGCATACTCTAATCAATTATGCCTTCACATTTGCTCTTGGCAACAGTTTCAAGATATTCAGTCTTATGTTTTCTCAGTGGGCAGCCATCCACTTGCAGTGCTTGTGTCCAAATGAGAGGGAACAGCAAGATTATGTGAGATGGATGAGACTTTAAAAAAATATGTCAAGAAGTAGAATAAATTCAAGCCTTGGATCCACACTAGGTGTTTGGGGGTAAGGAACATGTCCACATATTATTGTAGCACCTTTATAGAGTAGAATTGGCAATATAGTATTCTCCACACCTTGAATTCTCTTTTTCCTCCTCCACTTCTGCCCTCTCTTCCTCTCTTTCTCTTCTTTGTTAATTTTATTTGTTGAGACAAGTTGGTCGCAAACTCTCCACACAGCTAAGGATAGCCTTGAATTTCTGATCCTCCTCCTTCCGCCTGAGTGCTGGGATTCCAAACTTTTGCCACCATGGCTGGTTTTATGGTGTTGGGACTGAACCCACAACTTTGTACACGCTAGAGAAGCAATCTCCTGTCCAAGCGTCACCCGTCATCCCTATCCCGCTAGTGTTTTTCCCTGAAAGACTGCTCTCTACGCTGCTTGTTTACCTACGGGTCTCAGCCCCTATGGGACTCACCTAAGACCATCCTGCATATCAGCTACTTACAATATAATCCATAACAGCAAAATTATAGTTATGAAGTAGCAATATGGTGGGGGAGGAGGTCCCCTTCTGTCACAGACCTAGGGAAGGGGAATAGGGTGAAAGAGGGAGGGAGGAGGGCTAGGGAAGATACAAGTAAGGGGATAACAATTGAGATGTAATCTGAATAAATTACTTAAATAAAACAATTTAAAAAAAAGAAAATAATTTTGTGGTGGTGGAGGTCACCACAACACGAAGAACTGTATTAAAGGGTCGCATCATGAGGAAGGTTGAGAACCAGGGCTTCAGGACCTAGATGAATCATTATTAAATGCTAACTCTGGGCTTCTCTATCCAGGCGTTCTAAACACCTAGTGAGTCGGGGCCTGGCACCAGCGTTTAGGACCTGAGCTCTCTGAAGACAGGAGACCAGACATATTGACACCTTCCTTTGGCCTCTGCTCAAGCTTCTGCCCACTTTTTTGGGGAGTGGGGGTTGCTAAGGGAAGCTGGCATAAGAGGCAATGCCTGGCAAGCAGATGCAATTATGTCAGAGCTGTTTAGTCAGAACTCACAAGGCTGCCTAATACACAGTGCCATCAGGTTGCTGCAGAGGGAGACACCTATGATTCCATTAATTATTTAGGGATCCAACATAGCCACAATTAATGAATTTGAATGTATTACAATGATCTTAATCAGAGGAACAGATGCAAAATGACAATATGATACACACAATTTTCCCCCAGCGAATTGCGCACTATTAAGGTCTGTTGCAGTCAGTGAATCCAGATGCTTCTACACACTTACTGACCATGAAAGATCCTGGTTTCATTACATGAAAGAAAATAAGTTCATCCTGTCATCTCACAGGGTTAAAGTGGGATCCAATTCAGCAGCTGGCGAGGCGGCTTGCTGTTGGTTTGCAATAATCCCGCTTCCCGCTTCAGGACTGGCTGGGTTGTGAAGTCTATCACATCCGGGCTTAGCGTTCACTTTACATTATCTTTATGCTCTGTCAGATGAGATGGTTTGTTCCCATTCCAGAAGTCTCCAGTGGACTAAACAAGTTTTATACATACATCGCATGAGAAGAAAGTGACCTACTTCCGTGGTGGGTAAATTCATTAAGATCAGAGTAATGAAAACAAATCACTCTGATAAAATGGGAAGTTTATAGCTTCTCAAGAACATATACCCAAAAGATTGTCAGATTTCTGAGATGAGCCAGGCTACACATCACAGCATCTTTACCTTTTTACCCTAGGAACTGTATATAGGAAGCAATTGGGGGGACCGAATCGGAAGAATTTCTATATATAAAAACAAACAAACAAAAGTAAACTGGAGATTAATACAAACCAAAGATGTTGTGACCCCTGTAGGGATGCTGCAATCATGCAGTCGCTGCACAGGGCAGACAAGAAGATGCAGTGGTGAAAAGGCCAGGGGAGGCAAAGGGAACAGAGAATAATCATTAAACATAAAGGGTTCACTTGGAAGGTCAAAGTTCATGGACTTGCTCAGGACCTGTCTCCCCGAGGAAGAAAGCCAACAAGATGTGGAAAGCAGTGAACTGTGAATCTCAGTCACAGACTGCCACAGTATCATTTGGGAATGTCCTTTACCCCACTAGGGTTGCTGACGAAGGAATCCTCTTCCTGGTTTGGCTCTGAGAAACACAGGATGAGGCTGATCGCAGAACAGGAAGATGAGCCTTGCTCTGAGGCAGTGGTCTATTTCTGTGGCCACAGAGAGGAGACTGGGGCCCAGAAGGCCACCTGCCCTTTCCCAGTAACACATCTCTGTCTCTCTGTTGGGGTCTCTGTCTTTCCATTCATCTCTCTGTGAGTGTGCACGCGACGTGTTTGTGGGTGTGTGTGCTGATGCCAGTGGATGCAGGTGTACATGCTTTTAAGGTCTGAGGACAGTTTGGGTGTTGGTTTTCAGCTTCTACTTTGTTGAGTCAGGGTCTCTCAGAAAGTATCATATGTGCTGGGCCAGCTGCCCTTTGAGTTTCTGGAGATTCCCTGGTGTCTGCCTCCAATGTATTAGGAGAAGCACTGGGATTACAGATGTGTGCGGCTGTATCTAGCTTTGCGTGGGTTATAGAGTTCTGAGTTCAGCTTCTTGTGCCTGAGTGGCAAGCACATTATCCATTGATTTCTTTCTTAAAAACAGCTGGTCTGGAAAAATGTAGCAATACCATGTTTGGGGGGTTAAAAAGGCATTAGTAGGAAGATCTGGTGTAGAAAACACAGGGAATAGCAGCAGTGCTGACTAGCAGCTGGAGAGAACTCCCAAACAAATGACGGCCATGTCCTCACAATTTGACTTCAATTGAAATGAACACATTCATAATGGGACAAATGACTTGGTGAAGGGAGGTTCCTCAACAGAAGTGTAAGAACTGACAGGGAGATGGAGACTTAATGGAAAATATGAAACATGGGCTGGGACACAGAGAATGTGTAATTGCAGGACAGAGGTACACATGGAAAAATGAAGTTGAGTGATGGTATAAAAACCCAGAGGCTGGGCCTGCAAGATGGCATAGTGGGTAAAGGCACTTGTTGCCAAGCCTAATATGTGGAGTTGTGTTGTGGAAGGCCTACATGGTAGATGGAAAAAAAATCAGATTCCTGCAAGTTGTTCTCTGATCTCCACATGTACACTGTAGCATGTTTGTGCCAAACACACACACACATACACACACACACACACACACACACACATTAAGGTGAAAACACCTTAATGAAATCCATTGGTTCAGATGTTAACCTAAAAAACTAAAACAAAAACAAACAAACATAAAAAGCTAGTGGTAGAAATAACATAAAAACAACAAGAAGAAATCTTGGATATATGCAGTTTGAGTTGCAGAAGAAAAATATGCAGATCAAAAGAAACTCCAAATACTTAAAGGTACAGTTAGGAAAAACTGTCTGATGACAAAACATGTAGCTCTGTTTGCTGAAAGAGCAAGTGTACATGGGGAAAAACCAACCAGTCCATTACCAATAAGGAAGCTATTTATCTTGGAAAAATTAAGAAAGGTTTCTTTAGGCACAGTATTAGTTTCTTCTTCTGTTGCCCTGATAAAATATATGATAATACATTCTTATGACAATATCACTTACAGTATAAGAGCCAAAACTTTTCCTGTTTGTTTCAGTCCAAGTCAGATATCATATTTTATAGCCTAAGCAAATGCATAGCTTTAATCATGAATTATGTATTCTTCCAGGCCCCTGGCCATGAGAGCAGTGCCTGCGTGTTTGTACATGTGGTGTGATAATCAGTCACAGAAAAGAGCAAACAGGTCAATGTGACTTTATAAGACCCATATCCACCATAACTGTTGAAAGTGACATGGATCTAGGTCAGTAAGTCTGTTTGTCTTGGTGTGCTTGCTTTTCTGAGTGTTTCCTGGTCAGTTGAAGTCAGGAAAGTTCAATCCTTTGTAGAGCTCTGTTAAAGATTTCTCAAAGTATCCTTCATTTCTTCCCCATCTGATGTTTTCTTTTTTTGTTCAATAAGCAGAAACCAAGCCCCTCGTTAGGGACAGAGGAGACAGACAGCACTCAAACTGGCATAGACTGAGATCAACTCGACAGGAGGATTTACAGACAAGCCAGAGCCATAAACTACAGCACACAGAAGACACAGGGGAAGAAACTTGGCCAAACTATTCCAAAAAGAAGGGCTTTGCTTTTTTCCCCCTTAAGTAGATACCAGCACATTCTGGAATCTGGGGTTATACTGATGCAAAGATTCTATGATAAAACATCTTAAAGGAGAAAGGGCTTATTTTGGCATACAACTTAAGCAGGATAGAGTCCATCATGGCGGGGGAAATATTGTGAGAGGGAGGCTTGGTGCCAAGAACAGGAAGATGGTTGGTCACAAAACATCTGTCCTCAGGATGCGCTTGCGAGAACAAGTCGGGTCAGGCTGTAAAACTTGAAAGTCTTCCTCCCAGTGACTTCCTCCAAAATGGCTCTGCCTCCTAAAGGTTCCAAAACCTCCCCAAAGAGCACCTCCAAGTGGGATGCAAGCAAATACCTACTAACTTCCCAAAGAATGGAAAGTGTGATCCCAAAGTGCTGCCTAAGGATTCACAGGGAAGAGTTCAGAGCACACCTTTCCATGAGCTTATTGTGAATAAACAAAGGGAAGAAATCTGGCAATTTCGTGATGGGTTGCCTAACTGGCCAAAGAGCACACAGCCACTTTTTCTTTCCCAGGAAGGAACGTTTTCATTAGGAAGATTTTCAAGGTCTGCAACATAGTGGTAATAGGATAAAGAACACATGTACCCACAGCCCAGCCTTAGTGGCTGTCATGGCCAGTCCTGTTCTATTAACCTTCTGTCGTTTCATCATCAGTCTCTTCCATCCTTCAGCTGTGTGACAATCATATCCCCTCATTCATAAACTATTTTGCTATGTGTCTCTAGTATCCTAATCATACCTAAAAATAAGTAATAGTAGTCCTTTACTATTATCAAATGTCCCAATCAATGTTTATACTATGATTGTCTCTTGAGGCTTTTAGGTAATTTATGAGTTACAAATAAAGACATCTCTACACATAAAATAAAATAAACAAATCTGAAAGAAATCAAAGCTACAGATGAAGTCATGAAAGTGAAGTAGTGATTTAGCAGCGAGGAAATATATATATATATATATATATATATATAACACATATAATATAACATGTATATATTATATATAATATGTATATATATGAAAGAAGGAGAGAGAAAGCTAGTGGGCAGGAAGGAGGGATGGAAGGAAAGAGAGAGAGGAAGAATGATGACGAAGAAGAAAATAAGGAAATATTAAATGCTGTAAAGAAGATTTTATTATTTGTTTGTTTGTTTATGTGATGAGCAGTTTGCCTGCATTTACGTCTGTGCACCACATGTGTGCCTGGTGCCCATGGAGGTCAGAAGAGGGTGTCAGATTCCCTGGAATGGTGGTTACTGGCAGCTGTTAGCCACCGTGTGTGTGCTGGGAACTGAACTGTAAGAGCAGAAAATCTTCTTAACTGCTGGGCCATCACTCCAGCCCCCTTAAATGCTTTTTAAAAAACAGAAGACCGAGAGTGTTTTGTAGGATAATGAGTGGAATGAAAGTGCAGACGTTATGGAGAGTCGAATGGCCATGCACACAGGAGCACACACTTACTCCTCTCTTTTCTTTTCCTCAAAGTTGAGAAGCCCAACCTAAAAACAAAACATAAGGCAGCATAAAATAATACAAATAAGTTCTATTAAGGACTTGTCATATTAAACGTTATAAATGAGCTCGACATCTATTAAATGAGAAAGCTTTTAAACTGGACCCTAAAGAAAAAAAATGTAACTCTGTGCAATAGTCAAAGGGAGCTGGAAACCAAATGATTCAGAGAAGCTGAATTGAACAGAGTGAGCAAAAGAGGCAAAATCAAACCAGAGACACTTAGGGCTGCTAATCAAGGTATTGTAAAAAGTCTAATTCAGGCTGGAAGGCATTCAATGAGACAAATACAGATATTTTATAGTATTTGTTCCGCTTTACTATTGATTTAAATTTAGTGGAGCTACAATAACAACCATTGTATAAAATTCCCAGGTTCTGTGTGAATGCCAAAGCTGCCTGCCCGTATTGGTATTTGTTACTCCAGTGCCCTTACTCTTTGGGATAAATTTTCTCTTTAGCCGCTCAGAGCAAAACAAATAGAAAACTAAACATAAAACAAAGCATGCCAATGCCATAAACTAGGTGGCTTAGAAATAGTAGAAATTCTCTTGTGTGTTTGGAGTCTGGAACTTTCTACTTGAGGTGACAGAATCCACAGCTGTCTAGTGAGGGCTTACCTTTTGACTGAGAGATACTGCTTACTTGTGTCCTCAGGTGGTAGTCTTTCTGGCCTTCTTGCTTCTATCTATCTATCTATCTATCTATCTATCTATCTATCTATCTATCTGTCTATCTATCACATACTTATTTATTTAAGTACCAATTTCATTCACAAGGTAATCACTTTCACTGCTTCATTGATGCATCAAAGGCCCATGTCCTCGAACTGCCTTGGAGGTTCAGTTTTAACATCCAACTCTGGGAGAGACATAGCATTCAAACCACTCGAGGTAGTCACCTGTGGTACTGCTGCTATGTGGTGAGAGAGGCCACAGATCCAGCCACCAAGATGTTGGGGAGGCAGAGAGAGACTCCATCACTTTAAGGGAAGTGTGACAAGGCATTAGTGGTTTTGTCTCAAATGAGTCACAGTGTCAAAGGATTAAATTATAGCCTAAAATGCAATTATGAATATCTAGGTATTCAAAACATTGATAATAAATGAACATTTTCTTCATATAGTAATATGTGTAATTCTCAGAAAAATGAGGATGAAATGGTGAGAATGGAGGTGTTCTTTTTAAGACATGAAGGAGTTACAGACATCTAGAATCTCTGAGAGAATCTAACATTATTTGAAGACAGTCACCCAAGAAAAGATTCTAATCTTATTGCTCATAGTGCAGCATTTTACCTGGAATTTCTAAGAGAAGAACTTGAGCAAAAAGACTAAATTAGTGGGAAATATAAGGGAATTAATTTTTTTTTGAGACAGGGTCTCTCTGTGTAGCCTTGGCTGTCTTGGACTTGCTTTGTAGACCAGGCTGGCTTCAAACTCACAATGATCCTCCTGCCTCTGCCTCCCGAGTCCTGGGATTAAAGGCGTGCGCCACCATGCCTGGCTGAATTAATAGTTTTTATATACCTTTCTTAAAGGCATGAAAGAAGAAAATGGCTTGGAGAGGTGACTCAGTGAGTTAGTGCAGTTAGCACCAAGCCTGAAGATCCAAGATCCATCCCTGGAACCCACATACTAGTAGTGAATAGATTTTCTTAAGTTGTCCTCTGAGCTTCACATGTGTGCCATGGCATGTCCCCTGGAACAAAATATCAATGTAACTCATAAAGAAGAGGAAGAGGAAGAAGAGGAAGGGAAGGAGGGATAAGGAGATAACAAAAATACCCTAGGCACAGTAGCAACTCACGGAAGCTATGATTTGCCTCATGCTCTATCAGGGCCATGATTTTTCTGAGCTGCAGATAGTTTCTGTGATTGTGTGACATTTGGAATTCTGGGGAATTTTTAGAGGGCATATAAATGGTAGGGCCCTGAGAGGCAGGTGGGTTGTTGGTGACTTGTTGAATTGTTGGTTGCTGTTGGATGTGGTTTGTTAAGTAGTTGTGCACAAAGAAGAATCAAGAAGGAGGGGGAGGAGGAGGAGGAGGAGGAGGAGGGGAAATGAAATATGCTTATGGTGAAGATCAAATTTGCTCTGAGGCTTGACGCCCTTAATTAGCAGAGAGTCATCTATGATAACACCCTCTTTCCTTTTCTCTCCTATCTACTGTTAGGGGGTTGTAAAGGCAGAAGAAAAGGGGTGGAGAAGAGTGCAAGAAAGAAGAACCCATAAAGTACCAAATGCAGGTTACAGTTAAGAGCACTTGCTACTCTGACCCAGGTTCAATTCATAGCATCTACACAATGGCTCACAACCAACCCTAACTCTGGGGGATCTGATTACTTTTCTGACCTTTTGGTCACCAAGCACGCATGTGGTATATATGTTTATGTTAGCAAAACACTTTACATAAAATAAAATATACAAATCTAGTTTAAAAACTACTGAGTAACCTAAGTATTTATTTGACAAAGAAATGAAACAAAAGAGATATTCTTTCAACCATTTTGGTGGGATATGTTCCAAATGGATTAAAAACTTGAGTTGAAAAAGGAAGAAGCCATAAAAATAATAAAGCAGGGGGAACCTAGTAGATACATAGCTCAGAAAGGAAACTTATACAAAGCAATATTATTTCCCCTTCCCAGGGAGATCCATATATCTTCCCTCAACCTTTCCCCTTTATCTAATTCTCTGGGTCTGAGAATTGTAGTGTGATTAACCAGCAGCTGATGGAAACAGATGCCGAGACTCACTGCCAAACATTAGGTAGAGCTTAGGGAATACTGTATAAAGGGGGTAAGAATGATTGTAGGAGCCAGAGGGGGTCCAGGACACCAGGAGTACACTGCTCACAGAATCAACTAAGCAGCGCTTATAGGGGCACAATGAAACTAAAATGGCAAGCATGGAGCATGCAGGGGTCTGCACTAGGCTTTCTGCATACATGCTATGGTTGTTTAGCTTGGGGTTTTTATTGGACTCTTAACAGAGGAAGTAGGGTGTCTTCTACTCTTTTCCCTGCTTGTGGGGGCCTTTTTCCTTTTAGTGGGTTGCCTTGTCTAATCTTGATAATGAGGGCTTATGCCTAGCCTTGTTGCATCGTGTTACGTTGTGTTTTGTTGATATCCCTGTGAAGACTGCTCTTTTCTGAAGAGAGATGGAGGAGCCGTGGATCTTTGGGAGAGAGTAGGTGGTGGTAGGAACTAGGAGGAGGGAAGGAATGGGAGGCTACAGTTGAGACTGAATGAGAAAAGAATAAAGAAAAAGAAAAATACCGAAAGCAATATTAAAACAATGCCTCTGGTTTGGAGGTAGCATCCCTATGTAGTTCAGTTCTCTTACTTATACTGCTATGGTACACTTAGTATTATGTATCACCACTCACTGAGCTTCCTCACTTTTTCCATAATGGGTTCATTTTTTGTTGTGATAAAAATACCAAGGGGTTTAGTTACATTTTATGGTCAAATATAGCAGGAAAGTCAAAGTGTGAACTTGAAATAGCTGATAACATCTCATATACAGTCAAGAGCAGAGAGAAGTAAGCACACTTGTGTTTGTTTGCCTGCTTAGCTAAGTCTCTCCACACTCATATAGTCGAAGACCCACTGCCTAGGGAATGGTGCCACCCACAGTGGGCTAGGGCTGTAATCCTTGCACACATGCCCACAAGCCAACTCAACATAAATGGTTCTTCATTGAGACTCTTCCTGCCATGTGATGATAAGTTTTGTCAAGTTGATAATCACAGCTAACATCATACATGTGAAACCAACTCGTACTTATTTATATATTTTGCAGCCAAAAGTAGGCAATATACATAAATTTCCAGGTATGTATCTTGCAACAGTAAGGAATCGTAAAAACAAAGGATCCAGAACTTCATTTTGTTTGTGAGAATAGGCATTGCCATGACTGTAAGAGTCGTGTGAGAAGGATACACATTCCATCCCCCTGCCCTGTCTTTGTTTCCGTGGCTTTTGTAGCTCTCACATGCTCATAAAGCACATTCTTCTGTGACGACTCACACTGTAAGCTCCCCATCAGTGTGTAGTTTCTTCTGCCACTTGAATACCTGTGATGAGGCTGGGAACCTGCCATGCATTTAGAAGATGATCTCTTCTGATGTTAGGCTATTTTCTCAGCATTCTTTTTGACTTGTTATATAAAACTTCTTTGCCTCTATACCCGTTTCAAAGTATCGGTTCCTCTACGCTGTATTTACAATGGCCCATTGCCTTATCTTGTAAAGGTTAAATCTAGGGTTCCATATATCTAGCTAACAGTGCTTAATACATGTGTATTCATAGGTTTGTTTATAACACTCATAGCTCCTGTAATAGTCTTTACTCCATATCTGTCTCCCTGCACAACTTTTAATCTTTCAGCTCTCTGTTTAAAAAGCACTTCCATCATGTGCTTCTTATTCTAAGCTCCCAAGCAACTCCTTCATTTCCTCTAGTTAGTACCGTTCAAGCAGTTATGAAATATATTTAATTGTCTTTCAGAGTAAAAGTTATACTGATGTGTTGCAACTTAGGTCCAGAGCACTATGGTGTTTATCATTTTTAAAAGAGCATTCATTATGATGTATTTCCTTGACCAGATATTATACATATGAGTGTGTGCATGCGTCAGACAACTCACATACCTGTATTAAGCCAACTCAATGGGATTTGGGGGAGGCAGCTGTCCAGCCTCACTAAGCAGCTACTGCGTAGGATCATAAGAGAATGTAGAGGATATGGACTCTGCTTGTTAAATCATATTTATCTCTCTCTTTCCTGCTTCTTCTCCCTCTTCCTCTCCCTCCCTCCCTCCCTCCCTCCCTCCTTCCCTCCCTTCCCCCTCTCTTTGTTATGTGGAATATTCTTCCCTAGGAGCTGTTTATTTTTTAATTTTTTTTGTTTTTTTGAGACAGGGTTTCTCTTGATTCTTCTGGAGCTCTCTTGATAGACCAATCTGGCCTTGAACTTGAACTTAAAGAGCCTACTTCTGCCTCTTGAGTGCTGGGATTAAAGGCATGCATCACCATGCCCGGCTGTTCATTTTTTCTTTAGACTTATCGGCCTGGGGCTCACCAATTTAGTTATGCTGACTGGCCAGGAAACCCTAGGCACCTGCTTTTTTCTTCCTCCTGAGTGCGGGGATTTGGAGATTATCTCCAGCTTTTATCATCTGTTTGTCTGTCTGCCTGTCTATCTATCTATCTATCTATCTATCTATCTATCTATCTATCTATCTATTTTTGCATTTGCATGGGTTCTGGGAATAAAAGTCAAGTCTTCATGCTTATGTAAAGAGCATTTTATCAATAGTACCAACTCCCAAGCTATGACATTTTTCTTAAATTTCAGACCTCCAAGATTTCAAATATGGGCACCCAATGTCTTTTAATTAAATAAAAGCACACAAGCAAACAACTTTGTATCCTTATAGTAAATAATCTTTAGATTATATAAAATAGGTATGTATTTTGAGCAGTTCGGTATGGCTTTAATTCCAGCATTTGGAAAGCAGAGGCAGGTGGATCTCTGAGTCTGAGGCTGGCCTGGTCTACAGAGTAAGTTCTAGAACAGCTAAGATACACAGAGAAACAGAAACCTTATCTCCACCTCCAACCCAAACCCAAAATAAATTATATGGGCATTTTCCCCATTTAAATGAGAGTATATTTCCGCAATCAATTTTAGATATCCATTTAGTAGTCTCTCCTGGAAAAATGATGAGGATTCAAAGAAATTGGGCATCTGTAGTCCAGAGAACCAAGGGAAGTCCCACTGGTTGCTCCCTTTTTCTGTCTTGTGAATCTTCATGATGCAGAACTAGGAAATGAGTGCCCATAGACATGGCTAAAGAAGGCATGTCCTCTAGAATTCTTTATGAGGTATCAGATGACACTAGGATGAGGAGCTTCTAAAGACAAAGAGATTCAAAGAGTATGACCTACGCTAACTAAATGCATATGTCTTCACAAAGAACTGCTGAGAGACAGATATGCTTGTGTGCTTTGTAAATTTTCTGAGATGGGACAGCTATACCATAGTCCAAGGTTTAATCAACTGCATGGATGTCTCATGAAGTCAACTTTGTAAACTACTGAGTCTTCATGTCTTGTTCCCCTGGGGAAAGGTGCTTGATAATCCTGAAAGCAGTGGTCAGTGTCTATGAGATAAGATCCAAACAGGAGCTTCATATTACCAAACCACTTATCTTATCAAAGCCACCAGAGTCAGTGCTGGTAGTCCTACAGAGTCCTACAGAGGCCCCAACTTCATTGATCCTGCAGTGCTTTATTAGCAAAACTATAAAAAAAGGTACCCACTGAATAGCCCTGAGTTGATGCTGGCTAATGAAGCCACCGTCTTGCTGGCATTGAGTTTATCTTTAGCTAGCTATTTTCCCAGAAGAACCAAAGGAGGCGATTTTATGTCTGTTGATTCCATTCTTGAGATCGTTATGCTGATTACGTGTATTCTCTTTCCTCGCCTAGATGTTTGAAATTTCCCTAGAAAACATTTTCTTCTGCCTAAGCCTGCACAGAGCATCATTTTTCACATGTAGTAAATGTTGCTGAGTAGAAAGATGCATCTATTACTACGCATTTTGCAAAGTAAGAGGTTTACATCTTTGTAATTATTTTCAATGTGCTTATTGATTTTTTATAATACAGGGATATTAACTTGAAAGAGAACAAATTACATACAACAAATTAAGCACTTTCATGGATTAGAAAATCGAGGTAGCAAACTCAAGGCATGACTAATATGCATGTGTTGGTCGATAGAAGAACTGTGTGGTTACATACCACTTCTGGGAGGATTTCAGCTACCTACTGGTTGGAAGGATCTTGAACAGAAATACAGGTGCAGGATGGCATGGATCTTTGGAGTAGAGAACATTAGAATTAAAAAGGAGACTTACATAAGGAAAATGGAGGGCAGAAATATGAAGAATTGCATTCAAGGTCACAAAAGGCTGATGGCATGGCTGAAGACTACACAGAAAGTTTTAAAATCAGTCCTGCAATGACACAATGATGTAGGCTATGGGCATATCATTATTTTCTAGTCACTTAAATATGGTTGACTGCATGGTGTGAAGAATGGTGATTTCATGGTGTGACATTAAATTGAGTCTAAATCAATGACCACTAAATATCACTTCATTCATTTCACACATACACACAAACATATGACATACATATGTATAATATTTGTATGTACATTGAGTTTATACTGTTTCAGAACCTAATTTGAGAAAATATTTGTGAATACATTTTCTTTTTCCTTTTGGCGATTGTTGTTGGCTTTAATTGTCAAACTTGATACTACATATTCACCAAAGAGGAGAATCATGATGAGGGATTATCTATACAAAATTAGCATGTGGGCATGTCTTTGAGGGAATTGTTTTAATTAATTAAGTTAACTGATATGGGAAGAGCTTGTCTAGTGTGAGTGACACCATTCCCTATACAGGGGATTGTAAACTGTATAAGGGTGGAGAAATCTAGCTGAGCACAAGCGAGCAAGTGGTATGTGTGCATTTAGTTCTCCCTGGTCTTGACTGTGGATGTGATGGAGCTCGCTGCTTGATGGTCTCACCTTCACTTCCCTATAGTGATAGACTGTAATCTAGAATTGCAAGCTAAAATAAACACGTTTCCTGTAAGTTGCTTTTTCTCAGCATATTTTATCAGGGAAAACTAGAACAACTTCCAGTACAGATGTTTGCTGTGAACCTTTATCATAGTGTACATGGCACATATGTTTAACTTTCACTATATGTGTTTATTGTTTGGGTGCTCTGTTATATAAGGTGCCTTCGCACAGGTACATGCTGGATATCAAGCATATTCTCTCCTGCGTTCCTCTATCTTGCTCTTCCTTCTTTCCTTCCTGTGTCAGCTTCTTTGCTGACCTAGGAAGTTTTGCTTCTACGCATGCCACAGAGACATATTTGATTTATCTACATACACAAAATTGAAAGATCGCAAGTGAGAGAAAACATATTTGTTTTTCAGAGACTGGCTTAATTCCTGTAATCTTATTATATCCAGTTGCATGCATTTTCCTGCGGATGACATATTTTACTTTTTTTTTAATAGGTAAGAAAAACTCCTGTGTGTTATATATACCACATTTTTTTTGTTATATGGTACAGTTTTAAGTATGTTGGCCAAAGTCTTATAACTGAATTTTAAAAAAATCACAGCAGATAAATTTAGTAATCTCCAAATGCTGAAACCTGCAAACTTGTTATGTGTTCCCTTGAGCTTACTAATTTTTCTAAATAAGGTAACTTGATACTATTAATAATTTATTTGTTTTTATAGAGATCAATGACACAATGGTTTGCATTGTGCTTCTTTCAGCACAATGCTCCTTCAGTTTCGGCCAGCTTCTCTGAACCTTATATGATGGTTTAGGGTAAGAGTATTTCAAAATGGGTGGTTAAAATGCATCCAAATTCCAAAAGACAGTTGAGGTCTGCAGGAGCAGAGGAGGTAGTGCCCATATCTTACAATACTGTCTATCAATACTGGGCACCTCTCCAAAGGTGACTTCAGATCCATAGAATGCTTTATAGAACTCAATGGTGCAGCAGGGTTAGGGGATGTGTTGGGATGTCCTTGAGCCCACACATTTTCCAAACAAACAAACAAATAATCAAACAACACCCGCCCCCCAGAAAAACCAGGAATAGTAAACTCACAATATTATCTTTTCAGTGGGAAAGGTGTAAAACCTGTTCTTCCATCCAGAAAGCTGGGAGTTGGATATGTGTTCCCTGTTAGCCAGGCCATGACAACCTCCCAGAACCTGGACCAGAGGTGGCTAATAATCTAAACAGCCAGGGGCTCCCTCAAGCTTGCACAACCAGGACCAGAAGTGGTTAATAGCCCAAGTAACCTTTACACTATCTGTATGACTAAGACCAGGCTAGACCCTTTCTTAGTCCCTTAGGCTAGTACAGGCAGCCTATTCTAGAACCCATCTTCTTGAAAGAAATGACATGGAACTAGAATTGGGTTTTGATGTAATTATGCTTTCTTGTGCACTGGGGATTGTATTATACCAGCAACCTTGCCCTTCCCCCCAATTATACACTATTTAAATTTATTGGGAATAAACTTCCTGAGGCCAGTATACCCAAAGTCATGATCCAGGTTGGCAAAGTTAATCTGACCCAAGTTTTCATTTTCACCTTCTGCAATTCATTTCCCTACCTGACACCTGCAGAGAGCCTGACTCAGGGAAGTGCAACTTGTGGGAAGTAATGATGGGTTTATTTGACTAGCCTCTTTTGCAGGACCTGATGAGTACTCTTTACTTTCTAAGGAAAGGCTGGCTCAACAATTTGCTTATCTTGGCTTATTCTGGGCAGGAGAATCTGCAAGAGATTAGGGTTTAATAGGATGGCTTCAGTTCCAGATAGAGATTGGTTGTGTTTTATTTTAAGGAGGGGATTATCGCTAGACCTTTGTGGTTTGTTTCTTATTCATTTCCTTGTGGTTGATAGTTGTTCTTGGTTCTAAGTGCTATAAAGAGTGTTGACTGGACAATAAAGATGGATCAGTGATTGAAACTCTTACTGACAAGTGTAAGAACCTACACAAATACCAAGTGGTCATGGTGACCCGCCTGTAACGCCAGCACTCAGGAGATGGAAAGAAGGAAGGAAGTTAGTTAGCTTGATTAGGCATATTGATACACTTATAGCTCAGAAAGAGACTCTGCCTCCATGAATAAGGTTGAGAATGATACAGGGAGGCTCTGTAAGTCAACCTTGGTCTCCTCACACATGTGCATACAGGTACAGGCATATCCTTAGACACTCCTATGATACACACACACACACACACACTCCTGTGAGACACACACACACACACACACACACACACATACACACACACACACACATGCACACACACGCAAGGAAGAAAAAGAAGAGATGATGTTGACCCGAGAATGCCCTTAGTAAAATCCAGCTTTGAGCCCATGGTAACTTTTCTATTGTCTTAGATAGACAGTTTTGTTCTTCAATTAATGCTTAGAAATCTTGGTGTTTCAACAAAAAAAAAATTCACTTTCACAGAGAATCAGTAATTATATATAGTGCCTGACTGTCTTCTGACCCTTGCATATGTCTTTTTCTGCTTTATTAGGTTTGAAAATGCTTTCTGAAGTTAATTATATTGCTTTGACTCTCAAATGGTTGTTGATAAATGTGATGCTTTGTAAACGTAGTCACAAAACTTACAGATCATTTATTTCCTCTAAGTATATAGCTTTAAAATTGTTTATTTGGAGCCCAGAAAGCTCCTTTCAAAAAGAAACGGAATAAATAAGGTTAGATTCCCACTCACTCTTCTCATCTCAATGCTCTGGAAACACGGCACATTTATACTGAGGAATAGAAGGGAAAGCAGTTGGTAAAATAACAAACACGACAAAAATGTGAAGACTAGAGATGAAGCACATAGTTTTACCATAAAAGCTAGGGGGCAATGAGATGGATCAATGGGCAAAGTCCCCTGCTGCAGAGCCTGATGACTGGGGTTCAAATGCTGGGACCCAAACAGTGGAAGAAGAGAACTGACTCCCCAAGGTTGTCCTTTGATCTCTATATATATTCCTCCTGTTACATACACAATAAATAAATAAATAAATAAATAATTTTAATCTAAAAAAGCTAGATACTTATTAAAGCATTCTTTTTTAATTAGCAAAGAACTTAAAGCGCTTTATAGGAATAGCTTTAAAAGGTTTTGGGTGTCATTCAGATGTTACATTGTGTGCATTCTTCACAATATTGGCTGTTGTTTTTACATTCTTTACTGCAGATGTATTCTTAGTGCCATTTTTATATAAGCCTGGCTACCAGTAGGCAATTCTGTCTTTAAGAGATCGGGGGCGGGGGTGGGGCGGGTGGGTTATTGTTGTGAATAAAATACATGCTCATCACTGAAGGTGCTTTGGAGGTTGTAAATTAGAAATGGACTTGCTAGAGACTGAGAGTCCTCCCGAAATTCAAGTGTAGACTTCTACCTCTAGTGTGACAGTATTTGGAGAGTCTTTGGGAGACAATTAGGTGTCACTGAGGTCATGAGGTAAGAGCCCAGGGTGTGATTGGTGCTCTTAGGAGAAATGGAAGAGACATCAGATTCCTTTCTTTGATGTGAGGACACAGAGAGAAGACAGTTGTCTGTAAGCTGGAGGCAAGGCTCTCACCAGGATCACCACTATGCTGGCCCTGGACTTGCAGCCCATAGAACAGCAAAAAACACACTTCTGCTATTGAAGCCACCCAGTTTTGTGTTGGAGTAGAACAACCAAACCCCTGGGCTGAGTGATGGATCCTGTGTTTTCAAAGGTAAAAAAAATGTGGACTATGCATGACTCCAGGGATGGATTCTTATCTAATAGAAAACTCTAGAAGAATTCATCCAGGAAGGGAGAAGTGGTGGTGGAGGCAGCTGCAGATTTATTGTTTGGTGCACATTACTGGGACCGTACCATAGGGATCAGGTTAAGACAGCTGTATAGCTTTATGATCACAGCTGGCTTTACTGTGATATCCAGGATTTGACTTTGAATCCCACCTCCCAACCAAATAAAAATCTATGTTTTTTTTTTCTGTTAAGACTTTGTGAAATATTTTAATACTCCCATAATAGGACACTGTATTGGGTAGCATTTGCTGTGTTTATAATGGTATTTATTAGTTCTGGTTCTTTTATCTCTATAATCTTTATTTTAGTGTTTATATAAAGCTTCATAGAGTCATGTCAATTGCTGGACAAACTAGTTCTGTACCTATATTAAAGGGAAAAGCTCAAAGGCATGGGGTGTCTGCTACTGTCTACTGTGAAGATGCTGAATTTAAGGTCAGGCGTCACTGAATCATCATGATAACAGGATGGCCTGCCTCCAGTTTGGAAATGATTTGGGTGTGGATTACATTTTTGGATATTTTCTTCTATGTCCTAACACATATGTTTCTGGAGCTGTCTCTGTGGCAGTAGCACATAAGTGATTTTCCCTATTTGTTTTCCAAGGGTCCTTTGAAGATCTGGCAAGATAATGCTGGTGCAAGCGTCTTAGAGACGGTCAAGCTCTAGGCATGTGTTAATTCTTCTCTGTGCTGTTATGGACCCAGAGAGGTTGGCTTCAAACACATGCTCGGAGGGCAGCTTCCCAGACCAAAAAGCGACAGCTTGGTGCTCTTCCCTGCTACACTCCTGGGTTTACTTCTTAGTGAATGCTAAATGCATGTGGCAGGATCCTGACCCCAAATCATTACAATGGATAGACTGTGCGCTCAGAGCTTAAACTATACGTGCGCTCGCTGCAACATGATGGATATAACTGCTTGCTGAGAATTTGATTTATTTTCCAATAGTTTAGCATCCCTCCGCTTTTATCTGATATGACTATTTTACAAGCGTGTGTACCAAGCATGGCTTCAAAATTGCAGGTTATGAAATACAGAAAATGGAACAATTGCTGTGCGGAGCAGAATTCTCCCTGTTCGGTCTGTGTGCTGTATATTTTAAAGGAAGAGAGAATGCTGAATGGTGATGGTGTTTGCCTTGGGCTTCATCAGGTTTTTTTTTTAATCCTATAGGTGAAAAGAAATGCAAGACTTTCTTCTTCATTTCCAGCTCCATATTGTTAGTTGGTTTTTCACCGGCTGGTTTGTGCTGATGGGTTTCCACCTTATCATCTGTTGGCATAATAAAAATGCCATGTCGATGAAGAACAGCACAGGTCCCTTTGGGATGCAACAGAGTAGCCAAAGCTAACAACGGGAATGCAGCAAGCTGATGGGGATGGCTTCCCACCTCCCACTTCATCATGACCCAAATATTTATTGAAAAAAAAAAGAATAATACACTTACTTGCTATACAGTGCTTGTCACAGGCTCAGTGCTCTTGTGGATAGGCATACGTTTATGTGCAGAGTGGCCTGGCTCTGGCACTGGACATTGGTCCTAGAAGGTCAGCTTGCTTCACCGAAGGCTGTTCTTCATTCATACCTAAAAAGGCATGCTTTCCTCCACAGTTGTCATAGACCCCGGGCGGTGAGCTGTTGGTGGTGTTGGTGTCCAACAATGGAGCCAGTTGAGGGCTGGTGCAGAGGTAATCACACCTCTACCCTGTTGAGGTTTCCTTAGTCCAGCTGGGAAGAGGGCATTGCCAGGCCATGCATTGAACCCTAATTATCATCCTGAGAAGACCTAAGGAGAAACCAGTGTGACAGTTTTGGGAAACTTATGCTGGTAAAGTGGGGATAGGTTTGCTACTATGCAGTAGAAAGAGGCTGTTGGTGGCTCTGTGTGGGAGGCTACATATGGGGCCTTCTACTCGGCCTAAGTGTTCACCAATGCATTAAAACACTGGCCAAAATTGCAGAATAAGACCACAACTACTCTGCTTTCATGGATAGATACATATGTCAGCAATTATTGCTTCTATGCATTAATGATCTAGAATTTTCCAGCTTGGGGACGCATTTACTAGGTGTGTTTCTCTGTTACATACTGTTTACTTTCGATTACTGATCACTTAATTCATTTAAGTGGGTTAAATCAGTAACAAGCAGAGCCTCACAATTGCCTCAGAAGACCACATAGTTGCCCGTGTCTACCGGTGAGTGTACCTTCCTTGGCTGTCTATAAGCACAGATGACTGGCATTTATGCCCTATGCCGAGCACATCACATGACATTTGTGAGGCTTTTAGGAAATAGATACAGCAGTTGTATTCGTATTAATAAAACTATGGTATGGAAAACTATCTTTCTTTACCTTCCTCATCTTGGATGCACCCTTGGTTGGATAGTCAATCAGGATGCCCCCTCCCCTCATAGTGCCCTCCTTGACATCAAATAGCACCACATGCCCCAGTCTGGGTCAATCCATTTCTTTTCTGGGTCCCTACATTTTGAGCAGAGTGACTGATGAATGCAAGTGCAGTTAGAAAAGATTGATCTATACTTTACTCTGCTAGGATATTAATGTGCTCCGTTGCCTCAGTCTCTGGAGACACCTTCACTTCCACCTCTTCTGCATCCATTTGTTAGCTATTATTTCAGTTCTTGGAGCCAAGGTATTTATGTGTACGTGTGCTTGTGTATTAAATTCCTTTTCTTTTGGCCAAACTAGCCAATCTGGAGTTCAATAGTTTGTAACCAAAGAATTTTGATCATATGAAGACAATCACAATGACATTCATCCTATGCTTTCTTTGAACCATTTTCTTGAACTACTCTGCACATTATGTAATATCTTCCTTCCTTTTTCTGCCTCTGGCATCTAAATTATTCCTTTAAGTCAAGTCATTTTTCTCTCAGGAAGGCTTTTGACCTCTCAGCAACCATTCAACAAGTACAGGGATGACTTTCTTAGACGCGGGCACCATGTCTTTAGACTCATCTCACTGGTAACCATTGGGGCTGTTTCATAAGGAGTGCACATATTATCTTTAAAGAGCC
Source organism: Acomys percivali (assembly GCA_907169655.1). Classification (NCBI taxonomy): domain Eukaryota; kingdom Metazoa; phylum Chordata; class Mammalia; order Rodentia; family Muridae; genus Acomys; species Acomys percivali. Next base: position 73,749,330 of record OU015753.1, on the reverse strand, counting down.
ATGGCATCTGAGGCAAATCGAAGGATTTCTTTGCCGACTCCTCCACATGTATGTAGTTAGAAATCTGGCTTATCACAATGATTTGTGAGCCTCGGTGATGTGCTGTTGTACATACGGTTTCCTTCTTTCACTTCATTGTCTCTATTAGCACAGACAAACTTATCTGTAGTCACCACAACAAAGGAAAGGCATTTTGAAAGGATGAGAGACTTAGAAGATTATCAAGGATAACATAGAAGAGAAAGGAATCAGCATCAAACACCTTACTCTGCATGTTGAGCATGAAGGAGGATGACCTGGGGGTTGGGATGGGGTGGACAGAGACATGGTAATGGCTGGAGGCGCTGGGCATATAAACATGCCTTAAAAAAAAAACAAAAACAAAAATAAACTAGGGCTGTTCACTCTTCTCTAGCACAGTGCACAGTATAATTTTTTTAAATTTTCCTTTTAGCCATCTGGTCCTGCAGGTTTTCAAAGATACTGCACATGGACATCTGATAGACTCTGAGGCTAGGCGGTGGTGCGGAAGGCTTCCTAGTCAGCTTGTTTTCTTCCTGTACTCATATCTGCTCACTTATTTTCTGATGGCAACTGATCCTATTTAGGGATTCTCTCTGTGGATTACTTGATGCAGTTCAGTGCATGAGCAAACCCTCAGCTCCTAGGTGGACATGCATTGTAGCTAACTCATCCTCTTTCATCACCACAATGAAGTCCAACTCCAAGATTTTCTTCAGGGAAGATAGTCTTTTCCCATTGTTCTTATAAGGCAACAGAAAATGCATGTGGAACTACTGGTAGATTTTTTTTGCTACACAGTAGTAACATGGGATTAGCATGAGGCAGGATTCTAGTGGCATTGTTAGAGTACCTGACTACATCTTTGCCAGTGTACAACCACCCCAGGGTACATGAACAATGTATTTCCTTAACCAGTATGTTTTATCTTATCTTATTTAATTTAATTTAATTTTATTTTATTTGAGACAGTGCTTGTCTGTGTAGCCTTGGCTGTCCTGGAACCAACTCTATAGATCAGGTTGGCCTCAAACTCAGCGATCCGGCCACCTCTGCCTCCCAAATGCTGTGAGTAAAGGCGTGCACCACCATGCTTGGCTAGCAGTTTCCTTCTTACCTGTTTCCTGCCAATTCTGATAAGCTCTGGGATCTCTGTAGTTCATTGAAGGAACCCATAGGCAGTTCTGGGGAGAGGCCTCTCTCAGCCTCTGAAGTGCTACTGTGTCTTTGACTATGCAGTTTCTTGGAGAGTATGTGCACGATGCATGGCCAGAAGACAACCTAGGGTGTCCTTCCTTGGGTGTTGTTCTCCTTTTTTAGACAAGGTCTCCTTCCCTTGGGCTGGGACTTGTCAAGTAGTCTAAGCTGGCTGGATAAGAAGAGCATGGAATATACCTGTCTCGACTTCCTCAGGCCTCGGGGTATAAGCATCCACCAGGCTGGTTTTTGCATGTCAGTTTTGGGGATTGAACACAGAGGTCCTCATGGTTGCAAGGCAGGCATTTTGCCCACTGAGCCATCTTTCCAGATCACTAATGCAACTTCTTTAAAGAGGCCAGCAGAGAATAATGTGAGAGAAGGGATGCAATGTGTCTGCTTTGAACTTGAACTAAATAAAAAAGATCCGTACAGGTGATCACGGTGAGGGTTCATGCAGGAATGTCACCATGCTACAGGAAGGATTCGTGGCTTGAATTATTATAGTAGAGAAAAAAAACTAACATGTCTGTAACATCTGAAACAACAATAACAACAAAAAATCCCCATAATTTTCTTGTTTACTTCCCTTTTATGTCATAAATTTTAGTCAGGGAAACTTGACCTGTATAGGACAGCTTTTCTCCCAGAGAATGGGCATCTGGGTTTGTGCACAGTCTGGAAGCTCATCTAGGTGACTGATAATTTTATGAACCTGGAGGAACAGACACGGATGTTTCCTTGTCAGTGGCAAACAGAATCCCATATTTTTCTTTAATGAAGTGTCTTCTAGATCACAACTGAAGCCTGGGAAGGCTTCTCTTGAACTTCTGTTACAGAATCCACCAGAGCGAACACGCTGAAACAAGTCAACTTGTCACTCACCTTTCTCTGTTAACTAGCACTGCGAGCCTCAGAGCACGTGCCTGTAGCCCCTCCACTTCCACAGAACTTACAGCATCTAGAAGCAGAGGAATGTTTGTCCCGACGACGGAAGGTTGAGTCCCACTGAGAGGGGTCTCAGGACTGAATGGAAATGAAGACATAAATGTGGAAATGGAAATGCACAGAAGGGCAAGGATGGCAGTGCACAGAGCTGGCTGTGAGCGGGATGAAAGCTATCAAAGATGTTATTGGTGAGAGAAGAAGATAACAGAGAAGGTGCGAAACTCCAGGAAAATCAGACTTCATTTGCTTTCAGGACTCCGCTTGTGCTGCAAGTTGATTGGTTGTGGCCAGTAGAAAACCTTGGAGATATTTTAACTGGGTTGCATTTATAGCTCTCATATGGGAACAAGCGAACAGGCATGTGCCCTGGTCTTTAGGAGTTTTCATAGAAAGCTTCAGTGTATACCTGAAATACTTAGATTTGGGAATTAGAGGGGAGAAAAGTGGGGTGTTTCATGTGCCACAGTTTCCTTCCCTTTTTAGCCCTATTCACACTCCTGGCTATTAAGTTTGCCAGTTTTTTCTTTTAATAGTTGGACGTGTGCATAAGTTCAAGTGCCTTGCTGGAAAATGACTAGATTTGAGGTCCTTCAAAGTTTCTGACTTCTCATTCCTGTAATTTATCTGGAGGAATATAGTTCTGAAATGAAGGCACAGCACTGTCTAGGTAACACCTGCAGGCATCCACTGCTTCATAGAGGGAGATGATGAATGGAATGAGAGTGGCTTGGAGATTAGACTGAACTGGTATCTATCTATCTATCTATTTATCTATCTATCTATCTGTTTTTTGAGGCAGTGGCTCTCAATATACTTGAGCTTACTGATTGGGCAACACTAGCTGGCTAGTCAGCTCTAGGGATCCTTGATTCTTCACCTCTTTAGCGTCAGGGTTACAGGCACACACCACCCCCCTGGCTTTTAAGGTGAGAACCAGGGATCTGATGTTATGTCTTCATGTCTGCCCAGCAGGCACTTTATTGACAGACTTATCTTCTCAGCCTGCTTGTCCACCTTCATGGACCTGGGCCATCTTCTTGCTTCCAAATGTTCCCACTGCAATTGTGTGCTGAGACATTCTAATTTTCACATCCCCTACTTATCTGAGACCAGCCTTCACTTTAGAGCAAACAAAACAACTTGGACCTCCCAGGATTCTCTGGCCCGAGGTCAAGGCTGGCGAGGGCTCACACATGCTTAGGTGTCTCTTGTTTTCAACCCTGGATTCGGCCAGGAACTTGTTTGACACCTTGTCTTCTGTAGCTCCTGATGAAAGTTTGGTTCCATTCTCCGTCACTCCCCCCAGACAGCCACAAGGTAGGTGTGTACAACAGAGTTTGCTGAAGGGTTGAACAAAGGAGACATAGAATAGAAAGTGCATTTAAAATGAAATCGGAGTTTTTATTCTATTCCACCCCACTCTCCACTCTTTGCTCAGGGAATTCTCATTTACATCATGATCCTTGAACCCAGTTGGGTTTTCCTCTTTTGGAGATCAACTCCCTCCCTGCCTGCCATGCATCATGGTCCCTTTTGCTGTCTCTCGAACCTCCTGTCTCCAGGTTACTTAACCCTCAATCTCTCTCTATATATGTATCTCTGGAAAATGAAAACTTCTCTCTCACTTGGTCATGTAGCTAATGTAATACTTCCATTTCCCATTTGGCTCTGGAATTCATCTGTGCATAAATCTAAGTCCACCCCAATACCCATCTATCTTGACATGGATCCTGACCTTCCTTTACAGTGTGGGAGCGCTGTAGTCACTTATTTCATAAAACAATGTCTGTTCTTATTCCATCTTCAGAACTGACTTGCCTGGTGTGGTAGCACATACCTGTAATCTCAGCACCCAAGAGATATAGGAAGAGAGTCACACAAGTTAGAAGGCGGCTTAGAATCATTCAAATATATAGTCTTAGCTAGGTGACGTAACATAGTTGTTACACGTCTGAGGCCCCAGCTTCAATCCCCATCACCGAAAAGCACAAGAACAAAACAGCCCTCACTAATCCTATAGTATGTGCATAGCCAATAGAAGCTAGTAAAAAAAATCAACACAATAGTTCTGACTCATACTGACACCAGGAACGGGGGGGACATGGAGGTTGTCTCTAGTCTGTAGAGTATGTGGTCTCTAAGCTTGCATTCTGGGAAAGTTCCTGGATTCTAGGGTTGGCAGAAGAGTTCCTTTAGCAGCCAACCATGGTCCCATATACCTAAGGTAACGTGACTTGAGTTTGTGTTCCATATGAGTTGGCCAAAGCATGGTGAGGACTAACTAATGACCCCCAAATGGCACAAAACAATAGTCATAAGGAAGCTTGCAAAATTCTGCACCAAATATTCTGGTTTGAACATACCATGGACATGGACATCCAGGGGAGGCGATTGCCTCTCTCTGGTATTTGGGCACACGCATCATCTCAGGAAGGTCCTCTCCAGCTAACTTTTAGGCCATTTCTTCTCAATACTCTTCTTTATTTTTCTCTAAAGCACTTACCACCATTGGACAGACTGTATGTTTTATTCATTCTGTTTGTTTTCATTTTTCCTACTGGAGTATATATTGCTTGGAATGTAATTCTGTCCTGTGGTTAATACTTATCTACTAGCCTGGCTTACAGCCAGGTTCATTGTGGGCTTGGTAAATATTTGTTGTCTGTTTAGCGACCAGCGGAGGAACTTGGTTCTTATAACAATGTCTTCGTGCCTTCTGTGTGCTGTATTCTTGAAGAAGACTCATGTCTATCATCTCAGTCAGCCTCCAGCCAACTTGGGTGCTAGATAGAGACAGGCTTGGGGTAGTAATGAGCTCTCTAGGTCATTATGTATAATAAATAAACATGCAGACCTTAATCTTGCTTTTTTTGTTCCAAAGCTAACAGCTTATCCCAAGTCACAGCAAAGAAGTATTTCTTTGTATTAAACATAACAAATACTTTGGGGCAAAAAGAGTGATTGAAGTGTTCTGGGCTAAGCATCACAAGCCTCTCTGTTGGCCCATTATCCTAGTCTGAAATTCTTGGTGGAGAGAGCCTTGTCTGCCAGAGTGAGGACAGGTACCATATATACCTCAACAGCACCATACCAGCTGCAGTCTCAGATGCTGAGGCTCTGTGCCAAATGTAACAAAACCAGCCCAGACTCATGGTGAGCGTTTCATGCACATGTCTTAATGAGCCCAATCACATCGGGGGAGAAACATACACATCTCTGAAGGTGATGGGCTTGGGGCTCATGTTTCTGGTAGTAAAAATCATATCTGTCAAGATATTGGCAGCCACATTTTTCTAGTATTTACCATCAGGTCTCATTTTATTTATATTTCGACATAGGGTCTCACCCTGTAAATTAAGTTGCCTTGGAGCTCACTATAGCCAGGGCTGGCCCCGTACTTATAGCAATCCTCCTGCTCCAGACTTCCCAGTGCTGGGCATATAACATGAGGCATTATACACACAGCTCCAGATTTTATTTTTCAATGTTTACAAGCAGCTCTCTTGGGGAAAGGGAGCAGAGCCGGATTTACCCACCTTGCACACAAGGAAACTGAAGCTTGGACAGATGGAGAGATGAACTCAGTATTAGACTATTTGCAAGAGACAGGATTGAATTTTCAGTTCAAGAGCTTTGCAGTGAAAACTGATCGCATGCTTATCTTTATAACTCAGAGTGTTTCTGTTCACTTCTTGTGAGTGCAAAAGTACAAATCACATGGAGATGTGCTTCTTCCTCCCCATATTCTGACTCGAGAGGTCTGTGATGAGGTCCCAGGATCTGCATTTTCAGCAAACCGCCACGTGAAGCTGAGGCTGCTGGCATGGTGACTACACCTGGATTCGTGCAGAGGTCAGGGGTTCACTAGAATTGCCGGTGCAACCATGCTTCCTGTAGGGGCTACTCTCTGTGGCACAGTACCAGCATCTCTTCCTGCCCTTTGCCCTGTGTCATGCTCCCCAGGGGCACTGGCCTCCACCTTGTGTTTTGAGCACTGTCTCCAGGCTCCCACCTCAGGACTTTTGTATCTACCCTTTTTTTTTGTTTGTTTATGATGTGTGTATCCCTAGATATTTATATAGCTCACACTGTTTCTTCCTTCCATTGTCCCAGGCACTGTCTCTGCAGTAAAGCAATGTCTGAGCTCCCTGCTGCCTGCTGCTATGGTGACAGTCCTCATCACCTTAGAAAACAGCAGCGATTAACACATTTGATTTGTTCATTGTCTGTTTTCTCCCTGTGAGTATATAAATATCAAGGACCGATCTGTAAATGTAACTTTTATTCTCCAAATGTAATTGTCTTCGTGGGGGCTTACAGATTAATACATTCACCTTTTCTAGCTCTTTCTGAACTCTGGCTGGCTGGTTCAACTGAGCTGTTCTGGCTCAAACTCCTCTCCAAGCCAACTGATTCAATCTGGCTTCTTTTGGCTTCTGATTGAATTGCTCCACTTGGCCTCAAACTAGCTCTGGGAATTTGTTCTAATCTTCTGTTTCCTTCTTATTCTCCGGCTTCAACTGCCTCTGCTGACCTGCCCTGACATACAGGAACTCACGAACGAATGCAACTCCATCGTGTTGCACTCACTGCCCTGGCTTCCAGCTGACTCCCAACTGACTTAACCCCCACTGACTGACCTGACTCCCTGAGGTCCTTTTAAACAGCTTCTCTTTCCTATGCTGCTCTCATGAGAGTTGGCCATATTTATCCTGTCAAACCTTTCTCTGATTCCTCATTTTGTCTGTCCAGTAGACATCATTTTTGGGATTAAAGATGTGTCTGTATTCTGGCCAGAGGAATGAAAGATGTGCGGCACATCTGTATTCCAGATGGTTCACATAGATCTAGAAGGTCTTTGGATGTGATCCCTTGCAGCCATGTTGTTGCTGGATTAAAATTCCTCTACGTAGATCTTCATTTGTTTTATGCCCAGGATGCTGTTCTCCAGTTCCAGCAAGTTCTTTAAAAGCCCGTTCTGTTGGATGACAAAGACTTTCATGGTTTATGAAGGGGTTTCATTTCTCAAGGGAACATTCTTGCTTAAAAATTTTTTTAAAGACATGGTTTCTCTGTGTAGCCTTGGCTGTCCTGGACTCACTTTGTAGACCAGGCTGGCCTCGAACTCACAGAGATCTTCCTGCCTCTGCCTTCCAGAGTGCTGGGATTACAGGTATGCACCACTGTGCCTGGCTATTGTTTAATTTTTTTATTTATTCATCTTTAAAAGAAACCAATTCATACTGGGAATGACAGCACTCATTTTAATCCCATCACTCTGAAGTCAGAGGCAGCCTGATCAACATACAAGTTCAAGGGTAGCCAGAGCTATAAAGTGAGACCTTGTCTCAAAGAACTTTTAAAATTTATTTCTTATCTGAAAATATAATTGTACAAATTTATGGGAGACTACATGATGTTATATACCTGTTCAAGCATTTGTCAATTTTTTTTGTGGTAAAAATATCTAAAATGCAAGAGGTCTGCCTACTGCCACAAGGCACGGGTAGGCATAAGATACTCAGAAGTATGCAGCTATGTGGTGGAGAGACAGGGGAGAAAGAGAAGTGGGATGGTTTGTGCGCTATGAAGAGAAGGAGGACTGGAGATATGACGGCAGCAAGGAACAGCCTGACGTGAGCAGCCTGTGCTGCCACCTGAAGCCACGGTGAGGTCCTGGCCTGCGCTGTCCCTGAGGGCTGTGTCAGGGTCTGTGCTCCTACTGCAACAGGAGTCTGTGTTGATGTCCTTGGCCTATGTCACCACCAAAGGCTATGTGAAAAACTAATATAATTTCAAATGGTTAATCTCAATGAAACAAATCAACCAAAGTAAAGACATATTTTTGTTTTTCCAAGCCTGATTTCTGTCCCTCTATCACGAGTGTTAAATGTTTTCTTCTGGTTGGTGGAAACAGGTGGACTGATCTTTGGCAAAATACCTTTCAAGAATTAGAGTTAGGTAGGAAGAAGAAAGTTATAGAATGAGTTTTACAATGTGACACTTTAGCTCAGTGACTGTCAACCACCGAGGTGTCATACTTTGAGGACTGAATGACCCTTCCACGAGGGGCCACCTAAGGCCATCAGAGAACACAGATGTTTATGTTAAGATTCATAGCAGCAGCAAAATCATGAAGTAGCAACAAATATAATTGTATGGTTGTGGGTCACTGTAACATGAGGAACTGTGTTAAAGGGTCACAGCATCAGGAAAGGTGAGGACCACTTCTTAGCTGAAGCACACCTACATGGTGCTGTTGGATGCTTACCCCCTAAGTAAAACGTTTTCAGGCAGAAAGGAAAGCATCAGGAAGATCACTGCTGTTTAAGAACAGCTCTCCATCAGGACAGTCTTTACACAAGAGGAAGAAATAACAACCTAATCTCATTTTGGGATAATGTCAATTTAATTTTACATATTCTCTTAAGTATCCAAAGATTAAAAAAAAAAAAAAAAAAGAAAAGAAAAGAAAAGAAAAGAAAACACTTATGGTGCTAAGAGCCAGAGAAAGACACACGCAGGTGGATTCAGTTTTACTCATCGAATAGTTGTGTAGCTGAAAAGAAGCCCTTGAAATGAATTAGATTCATGATTGATTAGTGATTAGTTTTATCTGTTCTTGGTTCACGGCACTTAGGCAGAAAGCTTCCCACACCGTGTTTGTTTGCAGAACTCCATTTGACTAACCTTTGGTGTTGGGGACTATATAAATTGGCAATTACATGCACTTTAAACAGAGGAATAATATGTAGAATTAAATTGTACAGTGGTTCAGGCTGAACCTGGTTCATCGCAGCAAGCCTTTTCCTTATTAAAACTGCAGTGGCTATAAAATCTTTATATTACCTGAAGAGCGGTACTCTTTTACAAAACAATCACATTCTCAGAGTGTGAAACGAATGAGATATTAAAATATATTTGAATCGTGACTGATATTGTCTGGCACAGCTCTTTCTCTTTGCTCCTTTAACACACAGAACTTAATTCTGGATGATGCCTTTGAGGCATCTGTCAATGGTCCCTCCTGTCAGAGGAGTGGGTAGACAGCTCATGGCTCCATGGCTTTATTGCAAGTGTTTACCCCATGAAGAAAAGTTTCTTATGTTTTTTTCTCTAAATTCTCTTAGATTTTAGACTCCACTCTCAGATATTTCCATTTGGAATCTAGATATATTGCTGATGTTATTTGATAATTATTTAACTAAAAAATTTCCTTTTTCTGAGATTCTAATTACACCATCTCTCCCTTTCCTTTTCTCCTTCCAAACCCTCCTATGTACCTCTCCTCACTCTTTTTAAAATTCATGGCATCTTTTCTCATTAATTGTTGTCACATGAATATATGTAAATACACACATATTTCTAAATATAACTTGCTTAGACTGCATAAAGCTGCTTGGATGTATGTGTCCAGGGCTGGCTATTTGGTATTAGATAATCAATTGGTGTGCTCTTCCTGGGAAAGATTATTTTCCCCACTCTCAGCATTCCCTAGTTGCCCGTAGGTCTTGGTGTAGGGTTGAGGTCTTGTGGTGTGTCATTCCCACCCTCCTTTCACATTAACAAGTCTATTGTTCTTGTGATTGTTCAGCGCATGCAATAGGTAATCATTCTGGTGAGACTTTATGGATGTAGCTTCTGACATTACTAGTAGATGGAATTTCACAACAAACTCCTTGATCCTTTGGTTCCTACAATCTTTCCATCTCCTCTTCCCTGAGCTGTAGGTGTTAAGGGTTGTTTTGTAAATATATCCATTGGGACTGGGCCCATCATTCTCCATTTTGACCAGCTGTGATCTGTCGCAAAGAGGAGTTTCCTTGGTGAAGTGTGAGGACTACAGTTACCTGTGGGTATGAGGATAACGAGTTCTAATGTAGTTAGAGATTAAGCTGGCTTAATAACGTGGTGGTTGTAGGTATCCTCCAAGAGCCATGGCTTTACTAGTTCTGAGAAATTGGCTAGGTTTCCAGGCATGACTTCCCTTTTGTTGAGTGGGCCTTAAATTCAACTAGAGGGTTGTTGGTTACCACAAAGGTATATGTGACACTATTACACCCTTAGGGTTACTGTCTCCTGCTAGTCATTGTTGTGGTTCACAGGCATTATACCTAAGTAGGACTGTTGGTTGTTTCCCTCCGTTGAAAGCTTGTGTGTTGCCTTTTTGTACCATGAACTCTGGTCTTCAGGAAGGGGGCAGTCATGTCTGTCCTAACTCAGGGACCTCTGCACCCTGTGTCTGAAGTGTGTGGTGTCTTCATCAATAGTAACTTACCTTTGACCCCTGGGAAATAGCCAAGGGCAATAACAGTAGCCTGTGATGTTTTAGGTATCTCTTGAGCAACCCTTGGACAACACTCCCAACAACTCCAAAAACGTCTTCTCATGCCTGATGTTGGGGTTTTTGTTAGAGATCTTTGGCTCTTTAAATCCTCAAATCTTGAGGCAAAACTGATCTTACAGAGAAGAGCCCTGCTGATTTTGGATATGTATCATTTTCTCCTTGGTGATAATCATGACTATAAAGTGTTATATTAAATGTGTAGAAAATAAGGCTGGAGAGATGGCTCAGTGGTTAAGAACACTGACTCTCTTTCAGAGGACTTGAGTTCAACCCTCAGCAACCACATGGCAGCTTACAACTGTCTGTAACTTCAGTTCCAGGGCATCTGACATGCTCACACTGACATACAGGCAAAACACCAATGCACATGAAACTGAAAATAAGTAAATTAAAAAAGAGGAGTGTCCATTTTTTAAAATAAAAAGATGAGGGAGAACCATCCCAATAAACATATACTAGATTTAAAAAATGTGTCAAAAACTATATTTTATTACTTATGACTTTCATTGCCTACAGTAGATTTAGGTGAGTTAAATACTATATTTCTTTGTCCTTTTATCTGTTTTTAAAACAGAATGAGAAAGATAGTAGTCTTATGAATTAAGGCAATCATATACAAAGCTATATGATTAGCAGCCCGCACTTACAGAGGTTGACTACACAGCAGGTACCATCCTAAATGCAGTCTACCACAGTCCTGTTCAAATTAAGAGTCTGCAGTGCTGGAAGGTCAGGAGGCCACTCCACTTACTGTACAGAATTTCCCAGGAATTTTTGTTAACTATAGCGAAGTAAGTTTGGAAATGCTACATATAATACAATGCTGGAAAATCACTGTGATAATACAAGATAGACTGAAAACTGTTACACTGAAAACAAATTTCCAAGCAGTACTCCCTTAATGAAAGGGAAATGTTTATGAAAATTATTCCAATGTAGCGTAATCACAAAGTGTTTTTCTCCTTTCTTCTACTAAAGGCTCACTCTGAGGAAGTCTCTAGAACTCATGGAACACACTTGGAGAATCTGATGCTACAATCCCATAACTCTGGGAACAGACACTACATGGGGGAGTGTGTGTGTGTGTGGAAAGGACTCATAGATCAGATGATATTCTGTCTGAGGAAGCAGTTTGTAATGTTCCCAACATCACTCTGGAAAAAGAGCTACAGTTACTGTGATATAAATTAGCCTCTCACCCTAGAAAAACAATAATTTCAAATTGGTAGAGAGCCTGCCATTGGACTGACCTAACAGCAAGTACTTCCACAGGACACCAATCCAGATGTTTAAGGTCAAGCCATGGGTGAAATAGCCACCTGCCCCTGTCCCATGAAGAATAAACACAGTAGATGAAGTAATTGAGTTAATGATGGAGCATACCAGGAAGATAACGATCTCAAATAAAAACTTCTGGATTCCTAAAGAGATGTTTAGGAGTGTTCTGTGACATCACAGATGAGGTGCATACATTAGAGTGTGAGACAGCAGGAGCCTGCTTGGGTACAAGCAAGGCCTGCTTGCTGCATGGACAAGGTTAGGAAGAGTAAGGCAGCCAGTGACAAGCAGTGTTGTGTGAGTTCCACCAAGTGCTGGCTAGCCCTTTGTAAGTATTGCATTGAAAAAAATTCCCTTTCCTAAAGAAAATCTTTGGTTGAACTAAGATTTGAGCTAAATTTTACAGTTACTACTGAGTTTTTACATATGCATAAGCCTCACATTAGCATACTTTAATATTCATTCTTAAACAAATACTGTGTTCCATATAAAAATTCACTCAGATAATCCTTAGCTATGGCCCCTTCCCCAGTGAATAAACTCAAAGTCACTTATGCTGCTTTAGGAACAGAGCCTGTCTCTTACTTAAGGGTCAATTATGCGTAACAGGTTTGACATGAAAAATATCAGAGTGATGGCAGAGACAGAAATTGAAACAAGCTATACAGATTCTGTCATTCTGTATGGCATCTTTATGATGACCATTCTTTTATTTGTTCACTTCTGCTTTCAATTTATAATAATAAAATAGAGTTAGGACTATAAGATATCACATTTTTGTTTGGCAAGTGAGCATCTTGATCCACATGTGAAATATTTATTCAACCTAGAATGATATTTTTAGAAAAGAAATTTTATTTATTTTGTTAGTATTTAATACTTTAATAATTAGACTAACATTAAATTGAAATTCTATTTTTTTGAGGCATACAGAATGTAGATATATTCCTCCTTTTTTATTAAAATAAAACTTGAAAATTAATTCATTGATTGAATATTAAAATTAAAATCCACTAAGGGAAAATTAGTTCCTTGCTGTCATTCCTTTTACTTCTTTTTCCATTGTGAAATTTTATTACTGGCATGCAATGAGCATCAAGTCAATTAAAGAAAAGTTTCACTGTTTCTGAGTCTTTTTGGCCATCATTATCATTAATTACATGACTATTCCTAAAGCTAATTCTGTGGTAAGAAGGAAAGAGAAATGGCCCACTTATAGTGTCCAATGTACTAGTGACATCATTGGACTTGGGTGAGGTTGAGTTTCCCATTTGGGACTTTAGAGTTATCTGTTAATCGTCTGTCTCATGACAGGCCTAATAATATTCACCCAGATACTCCTTTCTTTTGTCTCTGTTCTAGCACTGTTATCTAATCTTTCCTTCTACAAACACGTCAAACAAGAAAGAAGTCTTGGAATCAGCTTTCTCAGACTTTTCTCCTGTGGTAAATTCAAAATAAAGCTTAGACTTGTCAATTAATTAGTTTGAAAACTTACATATGATAGATATATGTTGTTATTAAAAACCAGGGCTGAACTGCGCAGTGGTGGTGCTCACTTTTAATCTCAACACTCGGAAGGCAGAGGCAGGCAGATATCCAGGTTAGAGGCTATCCTGGTGTACAGTGTGAGTTTCAGGATAGCCAAGGGTACCCAGAGAAACCCTGTCTTGAAAAACAAAAACACAACAACCATGCGCCCCCAAACCAACCAACCAACCAACCAAACAGCCTAACAACCAAAGTCTGAGAGTGTAGTTCAGTGATAGTGCCCGTGTGTAGTATGTATCCTTGGCTGTCCTGGAACTCACTGTGTAGACCAGGCTGGTCTTGAAGTCACAGAGATCAGTCTGCCTTTGCCTCCCTAGTTCTGGGATTAAAGGCATGTGACACCACCACTTGGGCTTAATTTCCTACACAACTCGCTTTCTCCTTCCCTCCTTCCCTCCCTCCCTCCCTCCCTCCCTCCCTCCCTCCCTCTCTCCCTCCGTCTCTCCCTCCGTCTCTCCCTCCCCTGCTTCTTTCCCCCTCTAACAAACAGATAAAGACCAAGAGTGGAATAGGAGCAATAGGAACCACTACCATTGGTGGCAGTTTGACACGGAAAGGTTATAGCCAGTATACTGCAGTGAACATTTAGGCAAAGAAGAGATGAATAGGAATTTATTAATGCCAGAAGGTAGACATCAGAGGTTAATTTGAGATTATAGCTGGTTGCCATAGCCAGGGTGGTGGTGTCACATGCCTTTAATCCCAGAACTAGGGAGGTAGAGGTAGACTGATCTCTATGAGTTCAAGACCAGCCTGGCCTACACAGTGAGTTCCAGGACAGCCAAGGATATGTAGAAAAATCACTGTGGGGTGTGTGTATGTGTGTGTGTGTGTGTGTGTGTGTGTGTGTGTGTGAGAGAGAGAGAGAGAGAGAGAGACAGAGAGAGAGAGAGAGAGAGAGAGAGAGAGAGAGAGAGAGAGAGAGAATTGTATATAGTATGGCTGGTGTGGGAAGTGAGTCTGGTAAAACCTGACTTGAGAGGGGCTTTGTGCGTCTCTAGAAGGACTATAGAGGTCTTGACTCTTAGATATAATTTCCTTTATTTAAAATATTTTCTCTCCCCCGAATTCCTAAAATGGTCTCCTCATTTAAATTCCTGAAGAGTTTTTCTATACCTCTCTGCATCTTGCTTTGTTTTAAGTCTTTGCTTTCTAGTTTTATCCCCTGTTGGGTTATTAGTGATTTTTAAGGGCCTGGCTGCTCTCTGTTCCCTTTGAAATCTCATTCATTTGCTTATTCATTAGAAATTTATTGAGCACTTAGTGTGTGCTAGGAACTTCACTGGGCCCTTATTAAAACTTTCATGGCTCTCTGGCCTCGAGGTACTCATTTTCTACCAGGAAGATAGACACATATAACAGTGTGGAAAGCACTGCAATATAGAGGAAGGCGTCTAATGGCAGGGGTGAGCAAGTGGATAGATGTGGTCAGGGAAGACTGCAGGAGGAGGGCGCCACATGCTGCTGTACAGAAGTGTACCTTGTGCCTCCTGGGTAACTCTCTTTCCTAGAGAGACACTTATTTTGAGGCAACTCTAAACTGTAGAGGAGACTGCTCATTGGGGGAAGTAAGATGTAACCCTTTCCTTTTTGAGTAAGGGTGTAACTCCTAGCTACAGCATCCCTGAGGCACAAAGCCATGAGCTTAGTGCTTTCTTGGCCTAGTTCCTTCTGTCCTGACTGATGTGTGCTGTTCTATTTAGCCAGTGCTCACTGGTATCCTGACTTAGGTGGGTGAGTTACCCAAGAGGCCATGGCACTTCTACAACTTGGGGACATGTTTGGTGGCCACTCAGATTTTCATTCTGAGTACTGGGAGGTGTTTTGAGGCATATCTTATGGATATTCGTGGCCTCACTGGAAAGCTTGTATCATGTCTATATTATTGAAATGCATTGTTTCACTGTCCTAGGTGGGAGCTAGGAGTAAGGGTTAGGTAAGTGTCTTTGCTAGTGTCACGTATAAACTGAAGATTGAGGTGGGATCAGGGCTGTAGACTAATGACTTGGGGACTGTTAGCTAGATAGTGAATAGAGCCAAAGATCTTGGTTTCTGTAACTGCAAATTTCCAGATCTTTGTGTTTAAAATTCTGAAATCAATGATGTTGGTTAAAGTTTGTTTTTTTGTTATTCTTGTTGTTGTTGTTTTAGTTTGTGTTTTTTGCATGTGTGTCTGTGTGTGTACATATCTATGCATGAGTGTTTTAAAGCCAAGATCTGGGCACATGTACTATTCTTGACTTGGGCAGTACCTCCTGACAATATTCATTTAAATGACCGCTTAATTACCAGTTGCTCTGAATTTCATCATACATGTTGTCTTCCAACCAAAAACAGGAAAACTGTTGCTTCTGGCAAATGCTGTAAAGTCCTATGAAGGCGTTACTTCTTCTCTCTTTCTTTCAGGAGGACAGAGGAAAATCTCTGGTTATTGTCTCTGCTGTGGTCAGCAGTTTCCTGGGAGCAGGTGATGGAAAACTTGACCTCTGCAGGAATGGGGTGGATGCATTTCTGAGAGTAGCCCATGCGACTGCGGCTGAACCTTTCCCGTAGAGGTCTGAAGGGTTGACAATTAACCCAGGTGTCCTCAGTGAGGAAAACCCACTTGGGACTTGTTCTATGGGTGGTTCCCATGGCTCAGGCTCAGCTGCCATGTTCACGGACCGTGCTTCCAGAGCCAGTAAGGAGAATGAGGATGTACTTATCCTACTGCGGGAGGCAGGACCACGCAGTGGGAAGAAGCCATCAGATTGGTGTTTGGTTTGTCTTTGAGCTCTGCTACTTTTGTCTACAAGGCCTTAAAGGTGGTACTTTGGTAGCTGAGCCTCAGGTTCTCATTATGAAATGAGGGCAACCCTACTCGTTGTGAAGAATACAACGAGAAGAAGATGACACCCCCCCCCCCAAACTTCATGTACAATGTCTACCACCAACACACATTCCATAAGGGAAAGCTGTGTGGGAACCACTTTTCAAGTTGTCCAGGTTTTCTGTTTGCACACTCCTGTGCACTTCAGAGTGTGCTTACATATGCTTTTAAGACAATAAATGCATGTGTTTAGATATAAGTCATTTTTTTTTTTTAAAGAAAATGACCCCAAACATCACTCCATTTGTGAGGTCAGACCAATTTCAATCAGAATATCCTAAAGCTGTTTTAGTTTTCAACCACATCTGAAATTTAGCAAAAGCTGTTGCATTTGGTTGCTACTTTTTGGTACATATGCTCATGATGCCTTTAACCCGTGAGAATGATTAAGCTGTCCCTAGGAGAAGGTCATAAAGTGGCCTAAAAGAACACCAGGCCAGGGATCAAAGAGTAATGACAAGTCATTTGAGTAAGTGCTTCACAGTTTGTAAGGTGTTTCTTAGAGAAGCTGGCCTTCGGGGTCCTATGAGTATTAGCATACCATTTCACAGCTGTGGACGTACAGAGAGTCTGAGTGTGTATGCCAGTGACTGCTCACTGGAGGACACAGGCAGGAATTAGGAGCTTGCTATGAACACACTTCCAAGATACGTCAGTGCCCATGAGTGCAGGTCAAAATAAATCAAAGGCTCACTGCTGATTGGAACAGAAGACTCCCATTCTGTGGAGGATAGTCACTGGACCCAAAACCTAGACTGGTGTCTCCCTCTGATTTATTTAGAAAGAGGTAAATCAGGTGACCATGTGAAAACACTATCTGGCAAACACAAAGTTCAAAAGGGTTTTCCTTAGTAAACAATACTAGTGGCTCTTCCAATCACTTTCCTACTCTTTCTTAATATCATCCCTGTCCCTCTGTACCCTGCTTTACAGGGTAGAGAACTACGTCTCCCAGACTCCCTGGCCTTTTAATCCTGAGAAGAGGTTTGGCCAGTGAGTGATACCAGCAAAAGAAAGAATGGTGAGAAGATGAGGGAGTCAGAGGGTTTTCCTTTGCCTGCTGTTTTGGAAGTTTCTGTGGTAGCACTTTCATGACACCAGCTCCCTCTGAACTATTCCTGCTTTCAGATTCTACAAGGCAGTCCTGTCTTCTTCTGCTGCCTCTTTTCATCAGAAATGGTAGGAGCTTCTGTTGCCGCTGATCACCAGGTTTTGTTCACTCTTTCTTCCATCACCCATGTGATCAGTTCCACATACTATATTTCCTTTAGTTAAAATGCCTAGAGTGGATTTTTTCTTTCTGACTAGATCTTGGCAACACAGCACCTACAGTTTATTAAGCTTTTAGCATGTACTACACATTGCTGTCAATTATTTTCATATTACTTTAGTCTTCATAATTCATATAGCCCTATCTATATAGGTACCATTGAGTATATGTGCCAATTTACAGTTGAGAAATGAGAGATCTGAATTATTGTGACAGGATCTAACCAGCCAATGCCAAATCTAGTGAGTAGGTGTGTGAGATGTAAGCCCCAGCACCTAGGTTTCCCACTTGACCATGCTACCTCAGAAGGTCACAAAAAAGAGTTGAAAGGCTCCCAGGCACCTGCCCCTCCAGGGCTCCAACTTGCCTTCTGCAAATGACAAAGATATAGTGGAACCCTATTTTTCCTCTTAGATTTTAACTCTCTGGGTAAAAAAGGTAGTCTGAACACATTGCTGAGAGTTCAGAAAGAAAAGAACGCAGAAATAGAAAGACTCATATGTATGAACACACTTAAGTAGCTACCATCATTGAAATGTTCATTTCACAAGAACTGCATGAGATCAAGCTGACAAGATCCCAACAAAAAGCACTCGCTGAAGTTGATGAGTTATAAAACACATAAAAGGGACAAGCAGGGCAAAGTGTGTTGAGAGTACCGGGAAGAGAGGAGGTGGGGGACTTGGGACTGAAAATAATTAAAATATGTTGTTCATATGTAGGAAATCGTCAAAGAATAAGCAAAAGACATTTTATTAAAAACATGGTCAAATTTTTCTTTCAATCATATTTCTTATGTAAAAAATATGTTGGAAATGATTTTTGCACAATTTGATTGTAAAAGAGAAAGCTGGCTGTGCCCAGGGATGCTATTATGTGAACCCAAGCATCTGAAGAGGGAAAGTAATAAATAATAAAAGTCATGTGCACCACTGAATACAGCCCCAGAATGCTCACCAGCATGAGGCACTGTAGGTATTTGACCAGGTAGACCTCAGGTTAAAAAAGAAGTGTGGAATCAGCAAAACACAGGCTCTGTGCATACTCTGGAAACGTGCTACTAAATCTTATTCAGTGTGTGTCAGACTCCTTACATTTCTGTTTCCCCAGAAGATGACTTGGGGATGAAATATCGGAACTCTTTCGACTGGAACAAAACACTCTCTATTTGTTATACCAATAATGCTTAACTTCTTGCATTTTACTAGTGTTCACCTGAATTCTCCCTATCCACCCAAGAAAGCAAAACCCAGCAATAATTTAAACCCTCTAAGAGACATTATGGAAAACACAGGCAGCAGAATGGCTGCATGCTGCGATAGGCACCATGGGTGGAATCCTGAGTGACATTCCCTGAGCTCCCGCTGCAGCTCTGTCATGTGCTTCGCTCCGCCTGTACCATGCTTCAGTGTTTCCAATCAGGAGAGGCAAGTATATGATGTGCTTTTGGAAAGGCATTGTGGGAGATGCAGAAGGTTACAGAAGAAAGTCTGTTTGACACTGGTTGTAAGGTGGGGTCCATATCTAAGAGTCTCAAGATAAACTAGGCCTTAGAAATTATGATTTGTGAGATTGGAAGTTCGCATTGAAATTTTCTATAAATTACAAATGTTTATATCCATTTATCAGTCTTGAAAACTTTCTTGAAGCTGTAACTGTATATAATAAAACTGCCCTTTGATTTTTTAGCATACACCATGTTTATTCTGTTTTATTTGTCTCCTTTTAAAGACTATTCTTTACAATTACTTAAAAATGTTTTTGAGACAGGGGTTCTCTGTATAACCTTGGCTATCCTGGACTTGCTTTGTAGACCAGGCTGGCCTTGAACTCACAGAGATGAGCTTGCCTGTGCCTCCCTGAGTGCTGGGATTACAACAACATTTTTACATGGGTACATAAGAAAAGAAAAATGAAAAGGAAAGCTACAGCAATTGGCTTGAATAGGGATGGGATCCCTGCTGGTTTCTCTTCTATTTGGTGATGGAAAAGAAGAGGAAGATGGGAAACAGAATATAATGGCATCATAGAAATGGTAACAAGAGGCAAAGGCACCATGGAAACAGGAACAGGATGTAAAGGCACCATAGAAGTGGAGCAGGATATAAAGGCACCATGCAAATGGAAACAGGCTGTAAAGGAACAGCGGAAACCTGCTGGTGGAAGTCAGAAGCCTCTCTTTGACCTCAAGATAACTGAACACATTGGACAAAGAATGGATGTTTTGTTTTGAGCATTTGCTTAGTTAAAAAGATGGCAGTAGAGCTGAAAGCAAGAAAAGACCAGCTATGGTGTCTGCTGGCAAATGAAGACCCTATGAAGAGCCATTGCTAAGCTTAAGACCAAGGAATTAAAACAAAGAAAGGCTGTGAATATGTACCAGCTTGTTCATCATACATAGTAGCAGTGTCCTGAAATAATCAGGATTAAAAATGCCTCTGGAGAAGACAAGCATATACACAATACATTGAAAAGCAATTTTATAGGGCAGTGAGGGAGGACACATAAATCTACCAATCTGAGTCAGGTGTGGTGTGGCCAAACATTCTTTTCTGTTCATATCTTTTTCTGTAGTTCTATAGAACTGGTTTTTTTCATGAACTGTTTCTTGTTGATTGTCCTGTAAATTGCTGTCTGTCTCTTGTTACAGAGACTGTATGTGTCCACTAAAACCTTTTTACTCTGCCTTCTGGGAACTCAGTGAAGAGGAGCCACCTTGCAGGACTATGACATAGATGACAAACAGTTTGGATCAATATTAGAGATTTAGAGTTAATCAAACCACCATGTTTGATCCCTAACTTAAACATCATTCATTTAAGGGACTTTCTTTCCTATATTCATGTAGATTTGGCAAAGAAAGCCACCCCTCCCCAGAAACAAACTGTTGATTTGGGCATGGCCACCTGGGCATCAAGTTGAGCCCATCAATTTCCTATATAGGAACCAAAAGAACAGTGAGGTTCTCTGTAGTGGTGGAGGATACATGATGTCAAAGTGCTCAATGAGCAGCTCAGCCTAGAAGCAAGAGGAAGAAGATAGAAGAAAATCAGAAAAGAGGCTCAAATGGGAGGAAAGATAGGAGAGAAGTCAGAGAGAAGGGGAGAAAGAGAGACACTGAGGAAAGAGGAGAAAGGCATAGAGGGACACACACACAAATGCCAGAGAGAGAGAGAGAGAAAGAGAGAGAGAGAGAGACAGAGAGAGAGAGACAGAGAGGGAGACAGAGACAGAGACACAGATAGAGAGACAGAGAGAGACAGAGAGAGGCAGAGAGAGACAAAGAGAGACAGAGAGAGACAGAGACGGATACACACAGGGAGAGAGAAAGACAGAGACAGAGAGAGAGACAGAGAGAGAGAAAGAGAGAGACAGAGACAGAGACAGAGATGGATACACACAGGGAGAGAGAAAGACACACACACACACACACACACACACACACACACACAGAGAGAGAGAGAGAGAGAGAGAGAGAGAGAGAGAGAGAGAGAGAGAGAGAGAATTTGAACTCCCTGAAGTCTTTTGATCTTTTGGTCTTTAGTCTTGTTTGTTTTCCAGCCCTATTCATTGTTCGTGTGTGATATTTTGTAATTTCAGTTTCTCAATTATTTCCCAAGAGAAATGGTAGGTTTCCAAAATTTTTTACTAAAAGAATAGTGACCAATATATGTTATAGGAGATCGTGGGTTAGATTATAATACTATGTTAAAATGCACAGAAACACACAACCAGTGGGATCTGAGGCCCAAGAATTTATGGTCTAGTTTAGAAAGTGAATATATGTGTCTAAAGCATAGACACCATGGTACCATGTGAAGACTACATGGAGATTGCTGCGTATTTGGCATAGAGACACTGACAAACACAATTATATTAAGAAAAAGAAAGATGTCCTGCTGGAATCAATAGGAAAATGATTAGTAAAATCCAATTTTACAAAAGGCTGAATGTATTATGGTCTCTGCAAATGCCACAACCTACAATGATGATCCACATAAGGCAAGAAGGAAATCCTGTTCAACATGACTCAGTAGCTGACTGGCTACTTCCAACTTTAGATTCTGACCCCAGGCAGATTATTTTAGGCTTATGTAAACACAACACAATTTTGGATAAATTACCTGATGATATTTAACTCAATCCCATGTGCACCACAAAGCTTAAGACTGAGATAGCTTATCAGGTCTCATCAGGATAGCCTGTTTCCCCTTCTTCTGTATGCCACTGAGCCTCCCCACCAAAGGAAAGTGATCAAATTGGGGACACCAGAGTTCACTCAGAAGTAGTCCCCACTCTCCACACAACCATGGAGACTGAGCTGTCCATTGGCTAGATCTGAATAGGAGGTCTAGGTTTGCTGCAAGCATTGTCCTTGGTTGGTGCAACAATTTGTACAGGCCCCTGTGGGTCCAGATTCGCCAGCCTTGAGGGTCTCCTTAACCCTCTGCATATTTAACATTCCTAGTTCCCTTAATGCTTATCTCTGAGCTCAGGAACCTCATGCTCTGTCCATGAAAATATACAAAATATTTAAAAATGATTCAGCCAAGAGAACCATGCTGGGGTACTTAGAAAAGAACCAGATTTCCTGTCTGCCACTCTCTGCCATGCTCGCTAGGCTTGAGGAATATTGTGCTGCTGAGGCTTCCCTCTGTGAGGCTCCAGACTCAACTATGCCTGACCATGCCACTGCCCTTTGCTTTTCTTCTTACTCATGGTAACTGCTCAGGCAACAAGCCTGAGAAGCCACGCACACAGTGGACCACACGAACTGCAGCTGACTAGGCCAGAAGTGATCACCTGATGAAGGCTGAACCAATTCCTTCCTTCAGATAGCTCCAAGCATGGCATGTGAAAACCTTGGAGGTCTGTGGAATTAGGGCTAATGCTGTTTCCGAGCTCATACATGTTCAAAGTACGGGCCTGGTCAGGAACAGGAAGATGACCTCCGTGGACAACCTGGCAAATGTTCTAGAAGATGTAGCCCGGGGAGGCAGTAGTTCTTGGCTTTATGGCCTGAAAATTCATTTCCATAGATGCCTTTCAATCATCTTCCATTGACTGGTGCTTCCCAGAGGTGGTGTCTGTGGTTCACAAACAAGTCATCTTTCTTTCCTGGATATCCGTCCTTCCTTCCGGCCTTTGGCGGCTGCACATCTTGCTTCCTTCCTTAGCTCACCGCTGAAAATCCAGCTCAGCTGTGAGCCCCCTTCGGAGGAAGGTCTCCAGCTGTTGATTTAAGAGTGACTAGGTGGTAATAGAGTAACAGAGCGACTCTCAGACAAGGGATGGCAAGGGAGAAGTGGCGTACATGAGACTCCGTAATGAACGTGATCATCAAAGCAGAGGCTTGGTCATGTTGGAGCACAGGAGGAGGGCAACCTTCCCTATTGCTGCTGCCCAGGCCTTTGTGCCGGGGACACCATTCCATCTGAAGGCAAAGAACTCAGCATGTGTTGGATGCCATAGAGAGGTCATGCGGTAATCTATCCTGGCCAAGAGGGAGGCTGGAGCTGTCTTCCCGGTATCTGTAATAATAACCCATTTCTGCGGCGCCGCAAGGTTCAGCTGGGGACAGAGGACCACCCAGATGGACCTCAAATGTTTCTGCTTGAATTCAAATAAACCACATTTGCGGACACTAGAGTGCTTCACACCAGGGGTGAGAAGGGCTTGTGCTGGAAACAGTGTAAGCAGAGAGGGGCAGGCAGGAGCAACTCACCACACAGGGAGGGGGGCTGTAATGAAGCTCGCCTTCCTGCTGAGAAGCCTCCGAACTCAGTTATTGATTGGAGGTGAATGCGATGAATGTCAAGTTGGGGAGTTTTGCAGTTTAATCCAACATCTGTCATTCCTGGAAGAACGAAGAGTTCAGAGCAAAGCTTCATCCATATTGATGTGGGAGAAGAACGCTAGGCTGGGACCATGGGGCCCCTGAGATGAGGAAAGGCAATGTAGTCTTTTCAGGGACTGTACCTAACACACCCACCACACCGACTGCCCCGCTGAAAGAATTTAGCAAATTGCTTTCTGAGTGTGGTTAATATATTGCATGACTTAAAAGAAAATGGAGAGTGGGAAAAAGAAATAGTTCCCCCTTCAGCTGAGAAAGAGGAAGGAAGCTTTGAAAGAACAACGTGTCTTGACTGCGAGAGATGTAAGGCAGAGGGAAGACCTGGACGTGCAGATTTCCTATTTTAGGGAAATTTTATTTTCTATTAAAATTCTTTTTTTAGGGTAAAGAGTAAAGAGAGAGAGAGAGAGAGAGAGAGAGAGAGAGAGAGAGAGAGAGAGAGAGAGAGAGAGAGAGAGAGAGGCAGGGGGCACTGTTATTTTTCTCATCCCTTAGCTTTGAAGCTGTGAGGGATGGAAATTGCCAGATCCAGGTCCCTCCCACCCCATCATCATGTACCCCTGTAATTGTATGGCGAGGTCACTCATGAGCCCAGCAGGCAGCATCCCCGAGACTTCACGTCCAGGCTCCATAACATGCAGCTGGTCGCCGGCCCTGTCTCAGGTAAGTAATGGGCACTTTGGGCTGCAATTTCTATCCCTGAATAGGCCTCCTATCTCAGAGTCATGCTTCAACAAACACTCAATTAAAAGGAAAAAAACCTCTGGGTGATGGAAGGCACCCTATTACAGAGAAGCAGGGGTGCTTACTGAAGAAAGCAGCCTCTCCTAGTTACTAGTAGCTTGCTGAAGATTTATGAGCCTGGTTGTCCCCCAGCGATCAAACCTAAAATGTGGAGTTGAAACTGGTACATGCTTTGTTTTGCTTTTTAATCAACAAAACAAACTAGGCCATAGTATTTACTTAGAATTAGGAATTAGGCAAAGCAAAGGGCTGTTAAAGGCTTAGCTACCAAGGAGGTAGACCTGGGCTGGTTATGGTCTGTCAGCAAAAATATGCCAATTTTGGTCTCAGACACCTGCAGATGAACCTTCGATATTTTATTTTATTTTATTTTTATTAAATGCTCCCTCACAGTTCATGATGGTGATCTAAGAAAAAAATACATTTTTTTTCTTGGCCAGAATATAGAAGTAATCAGAATTTATTCACGTGGATTGACTCTGAGAGTTTTTGACATCAGAGGGCAATCCTGTCTGATTGATACCACTCAGATGGCAATATTGTTTGAAGAAATAAAGTTAGAGAGATGCTACTTAAAGGCTGCAAAAGTTACAGGCAAAATGGGTGTAACATTCCATGCTGATTTCTGACACACGATTTTACATGGCATGGGATTCTAGTACCTTGCCAATTTGGTGCAAGATTTAGTATCTGAAAGGAGAAGGGGAGGGTGAGGGGTGGGGGTGATGGCTGTGGCTTACAGTGGCAGGAAAGGTATGACAGTGGGCTCAGGGGATGTCTCTGTTGGTAGTGTGCTAATCATACAAACTTGAGGATTTGGATCTGAGGCCCAGAGCCTATCAGAAAGCTAGGAGTGCTGATGTGCTTGAAGTCCTAGAATGGAGGAAGTAAAGACAAGAGGATTCTGGGAACTGCTGGCCAGGCTATCTAGCCTTTTGGGGAGAGAGCCTGTCTCCTATACCAAGGTGAATGGTTCCTGAGGAAAGTTACTTGCAATTGCCCTCTGACAACCAGATCTTATCAATAGAGTGACTTTAAGCCAGTTCTTCTATTTGATCCCAAAGAAGGTTTCTGAGCGTACCTATGCTGGTTTCTGAATAAGGAACTGCTCTCTGCTCCACTGAGCCACGAAATACAGTGCTATGATTATTATTTCATTATATGCTTTTAAATGCCTGTTTGTTTTCTAATGGGGGGGAATTTGGTTGCATGGGGGAAGTGAGGAAGGTCTAGGAGGGGTTGGGGGAGGGGAAACAATAATCAGAATATACTGTATGAAAAAAAGTCTAACTTCAATTAAAAAAAGGAACACACTGTTGTTTGTTCAGTGGAAAGTTGTGTGTGTGTGTATGTGTGTGTATTTATGTGTGTGTGTGGTGGAGGGTGGGGAGGGCAATGGTATTTCCAAGAAATTCTAAGGGTCAGTGCAGGAAGGAATTAAAACTAGCAATAGTTACTTTAAAATTCCTATCATATGCTTTCACTGACTCAAAACAGGACAAAGTAACAAATGGTCCAACTACATATGGCAAAAATCAGTAGGTGCAGACATTACAATGTTAAAGTAAACAGGTCACATCATGGGCATGGTCAAGGTGGTTAGCCTGGGAGGCTCAGCGGGGGGCCCCACAGGAGTGATAAGCAACATGAGCTGGGGACAAGAGAACTCCAAGGTGATGTTAGCCACCGAACCAGTCTTTCTATAATGTAGAGACTGTAGCAGAAAGGTTACTGAGACACAGACAATCTCCAGTCTATCTGTCTCTTTTCTTCCACTAATTTTCTTGTTGGTGTGAAGTGTTAGGTTCCAAGGGCAAGATGGGGAAGATTATGTACAAAGTTCTGGTTTCCAAAAGCCTTATAATGTAACAGGAAAGAGAGGCAAAGACTCTCAACAGTATACAAGAAAATCATCCTGAATTGCCACCAAATATTATGAAGCAAACAGTCATAAAGCTGGGTGGGGTATGGTATGCCTGTATACCTAGGCCTCAGGAACCTGAGGCAGGAGGATCAGGGAATCAAGGCTATTTCCGAGCTACACAGTAAGACACTGTCACAAACAAATTCTGAGTTAGAAGACATCATGAAGGTCAAAGTCTGACCTAGGGTGGACCGGAAGTGGTTTTGGAGAGACTTGAGTGGAGCTCTGGCACATAGATCCAAGATGACCTTGGAGTTCACAGGTGGGAGAGAAATTGGTGAATGCTCACATAACCTGTCGGAGCGGGAAAGAGGCTGTCAGCCGGATCCAGCTTGTTGTCTTAGACCTACATCCTAAGTGTTGGGGGATGGTTTCTGTACTGTGAATTCAGATACTGATTTATATGCCCAGAGATCTGGGTGCAGTCCTATATGGGCATCATTAGTATGGAAGCATCTCCTGTCTCAGTCTTGTGTAGAAATTGTTCTCCGTCATTTCTGATTGGTTCATCAAGAGCAGGATAGCCACTAGCTGGGCAACAGAGCAGGACTTGTGATCCCAGGATGGGGTCTCAGTGGAGGAGAAAGAGAGGAAGAGGAGGTTGAGGAGAAGGAAGCCATGAAGATAAGGAGCCATGAGGTGATCACCATGAGGGATTCGACATGAGGGCAAAGATGGAGCAAGAACAGCCAAGATAAGACTAGATGGCAGGTAACGGGGCACATAGCTGGGAAATAGCCCAGACCAGCATAGATGGGTTAGAATAGAGGAGTAGTTGCCCAGTTCAGTGCTTTAAAGCTAATCAATACGTATAATAAGTCTCTGTGGCACTATGTGGGAGCTAGAACAGGAGTAGAAAAAACAATAGTTTTATTTTATACCTAGGTGGGCAATGTCTTCAGAGACAACAAACGGTGCATCGATACAGGTGCTATGAAGTGGGAAATGGGATAATGGGGAGAGGATTCCAACTGGGGAAGAGGCAAGGGGTCAATACAGAAGGAGACGGAGGGATGACAGAC
Source organism: Acomys percivali (assembly GCA_907169655.1). Classification (NCBI taxonomy): domain Eukaryota; kingdom Metazoa; phylum Chordata; class Mammalia; order Rodentia; family Muridae; genus Acomys; species Acomys percivali. Next base: position 73,722,302 of record OU015753.1, on the reverse strand, counting down.
AAAGAACCCTTTATTATTCCATAAAGCATCAAGGAATCATATTATTTTCTATTTACCTGAAGCTATGCCACACACACACACACACACACACTCCACTCCTTTAAGGAAGTTAAACCACCTGGGCTGGCACTGCTCCACATAAGACCCCCCCACCTCCCAGTACCAAGCATGAGAAACCCTCTTTTGTAGTGGTCAGCCAGAATCGTCCAAGGGACTCACGTCTTCATTTTTGTTTGCTGATCTCAGAAGAATGTACCAAGACATCATCTTCCAGTAGAAGAAAATCCATCTCCATCATAAGCCAATGAAAATGCTTTGGTATTCAAAGAATATTCCCATCCTGGGTGTTTTTAGCAGCTTATATTTAACCAGTTATAATTTTTCTTAAGCACCATCTTGTTCAATCTTTTGAAACTGAAGATTAGTCTTTCAATGAGAAATCTGCATTTCCTTGCGAAGATGGAAAACAATGCCTTTGGCTGGCTTATTCTGTAGAGGAGCAAGCTTATTCTGGCAATATATCTTTAGTGTGTTGCAAAAACACTGATTGTAGCAAATTTATTCTTGACAAGACAGATGAGGCATGCGCATGTGTGGCTCGAGGGCATGTATGATACAGTCTGTGTTTCCCATATTTCATGTTCTGAAGAATTTAGAGGTGATGTCAGTTATCTTTCATTTTCAGTTGAAGATCTGTGATGAAAGAACCTGTCTATGTATGTATGGGAGGATGAGGACTATGTCTGTGTAGGAGGACAAGGACTAGGTCT
>OU015753.1:73704842-73721522 GCA_907169655.1 Acomys percivali | reverse complement strand
GTGTAGGAGGACAAGGACTAGGTCTGTGTGGGAGGATGGGGACTATGTCTGTGTGGGAGGATGGGGACTATGGCTGTGTGGGAGGATGAGGACTATCACTGTGTGGGAGGATGAGGACTATCACTGTGTGGGAGGATGGGGACTATGGCTGTGTGGGAGGATGAGGACTATGACTGTGTGGGAGGGTGGGGACTATGTCTGTGTGGGAGGATGAGGACTATGGCAGTGTGGGAGGATGAGGACTATGGCTGTGTGGGAGGATGGGGACTATGGCTGTGTGGGAGGGTGGAGACTATGTCTGTGTGGGAGGACAAAGACTAGATCTGTGTGGGAGGATGGGGACTATGGCAGTGTGGGAGGATGGGGACTATGGCTGTGTGGGAGGATGAGGACTATGACTGTGTGGGAGGATGGGGACTATGTCTGTGTGGGAGGACAAGGACTAGGTCTGTGTGGGAGGATGGGGACTATGGCAGTGTGGGAGGGTGGGGACTATGTCTGTGTGGGAGGATGGGGATTATGTCTGTGTGGGAGGATGGGGACTATGTCTGTGTGGGAGGATGGGGACTATGGCTGTGTGGGAGGATGGGGATTATGGCAGTATGGGAGGATGAGGACTATGGCTGTGTAGGAGGATGGGGACTATGGCAGTGTGGGAGGATGAGGACTATGGCTGTGTGGGAGGACGAGAACTATGTCTGTGTGGGAGGATGAGGGCTATGGCAGTGTGGGAGGATGAGGACTAAGGCTGTGTGGGAGGATGGGGACTATGGCTGTGTGGGAGGATGGGGACTATGGCTGTGTGGGAGGATGGGGACTATGGCTGTGTGGGAGGATGGGGACTATGGCAGTGTGGGAGGACAAGGACTATGGCTGTGTGGGAGGGTGGGGACTATGCCTGTGTGGTGGGGATGGGGAGGTAATTTCAGAATGAGAGACTCCTTTAAGTAGAGGCTGCACCTGGTCTCTGCATTGTGGGGACATTTCTGAATTATGCCCTTCATCCTTTGGCTCTTAAGACTTTAGACTAATGCTCATTTCTGCCCTGTGTGCTAACATTCTTTCCAGTAGGAATTATATGAGAAAAGCTTCATGTTTCCTCCACAGCTTTGGTTTCACCTCCATGCAATTTTCAGAAAGGACACACCCTGAATATCAGCTATCAGAGCCACCAAGCCATGGCTGTTTGAGCAGCAGTATGAATTCCAAGCCTAGTCTCTTGTGTGCTGTTCCTACCCACTTAATTCTGGCCGTTAAAGTCTTTCAGTTGTGTAATGGCTATAATTCATGAAGAAGGTGAATGTAATGCCATCTAGGATAGGAGTGTTGGTGGAAATCTATACTGGAGTGGAGTACTACATACTGTGTTGGTCAGGAGGGGAACGGTAATAAATACTGCCTTGATCCATGAATGATCAGCTAATGAGCCCTGGCCAGTGTGGTGGAAAGGTATCTCCAAGTCATCAGGATGCTGCCTCCATGCACTGCAGCAGAGCTTTTGGAAGTTTCTTTGTTATAAGAAATTTTTTATTATAAATGCAATCATGGAAAGATCTGGTCTGATGACTGGCTCCTTTTTGATGCAATAAAATGTGTCATAATAAAAAACAAAAGAAAACATCAAAGTCTCTTAGAAGAGCCTAAGCAGCAGTGTGGCTTCCTAAAAAGTTCTAGTTTTGACAAGAGATATGAGAACAGGGCAATTTCTCAACAAAGATTTGATGCCACCGAAGGAGTTTGTGTCCTAAGATGGCCTGTGGCACATTCAAAGTGCAGACATTTAAAAATCCACCTTCTGTATTCTTGCTAAAAGAAAATAATTGTCCAGGAACTCCACTGATTGGGTGGCTACTGACCTTGGAAAGCAGTACTTACAATATTTGTTTGACATACAATTCTCATGGAGTAGACTGTTGAGATGACTCCATGGGCAAAGGTGCTTGCAGCCAAGCCTAGTGACCAGAGTTTGATACCTTAGGCTGACTCATGGTAGAAGGAGAAAACCTAACTTTTTCAAGATGTCCTCTGCCCTACATATGTGTGTAGTGGTATGTGTGACTCATGTATACACCTGTGTGAACACACAGAGTACACTAACAAGTAATGAAATAAATTTTATTAATATGTGTTCATATATATATGTATATATATATACATATATATATATATCTGCCATGGAGTATGATTATGCAATAGGAAACAAGCAGAGCAGAACCCTGCCACTTTCTCCTCATGTTTAAGTGTCTTGTGATCAGATAAAGAATAATTTCATGAAAGAATCTATAAAACAAATAGATCCCATACATAATTCTGGTAAACCAACCCAAACAAGCTCGGCCAAGGCAGAGTATCAACTAACACTCCCACGCTCTGAGTTTGTGGGAGAGTAGGAATTCTATTTGTCAGAAGCTTAATTTGCTTTAAAAATGGAACTGTGACATCAATGTGATTTGCAATTCTGCATTGGGCTGATACTTGCTGTTTTTCATGTCCCATAGCCTTTGCTATTGGCAAATGACAGTATGAAATGAAATGCCTATTGTCTTAGTCTAACCATGGGTAGGGACTAAGCCTATACACACACACACACATATATACATATAGATATGCATACACTTTATAATATGTGTATATACTAGGTATAATGTTTATATATACAACACACACACACACACACACACACACACACACACACACACACGAGTTTGGGGCTTCCAAAGTTACAATCTATACAAGCAGAACGAGAGTTGTGCGTGAGAAGTCAAGTTGCAGGTGGAATTCTCGCTGTGCTCTCCAAGATTGTGGTATGAGGACAATATCCAGAAAAGCCAGAGGGTTGTGCACAAAGGTCTGACCTGACAGAGAGTGAACAGAGGTTCCTCTTAGCAGCCTCAACAGGAACCTGCCACAGTCAGATTGAAAGAGAAAAGACAAAAAGATCCATGGTGGGAATATTTTCTCCTGTTGGTGTTTGGAAGTGGAAATGCCAGTGCCCTCCAGTATATCAGAAAATGGAATTGTTTTTCTAAAATCAAGTTTGTAGTTATATATATAAATGTGTGTGTGTGTGTGTGTGTGTGTGTGTGTGTGTGTGTGTGTGTATTGAAACTGCATCGTCAGAAAAGTTAAGCTAGAATTCTTCTCATGCGAGAGTATGTTCTTGCTCAGGTGAGGGGTGCAGTGTGGATTACAGGTTGAAGGCACAGAATGAGAATAAAGCTTTACCTGATGGTTTCTTTATATCTCCTCCAGTGAATTCTGACCTTCGATCAGAGAGAGAGGGTGGACTTTCTAGCCCTACAGCTCCCGGGGAGACATGCTGTGGGAGTCTCACAGCTTCGAAATAATTCCTGGCTGTTTTTTGAAACCTTTTGGCCTGGCTGGGAGCCTGGGGCTTTTGAGCATTCAAGAATAATAGGCAGCATTGAAAAGGAGTGGATAGAATGTTTTATTAACTATAGCTATTTTTATTAACTAGAGTCAAGGGAATATCAGGAAGGATCAAAATTTAGGAATTCTTTGAAAAAGCCTTTATTTTACGTTGGCTTTATTTTTACATCGCTTCAATGTTTTACCCCGCTGTATAACAGACATGGTATTTTCTGCCCTAACAATTGAGAGGACCAAGATGAATCTTTGAAATATGTATTTGTAGTTAGCTAAACATGAGAGAAATAGGAACAAGGAGAGAGAGGGAATGAGGCAATGGTAAGTTCTTTAAGAATTGCTTTTTACCACCCAAAGTTTGTTTACAACATTGTTTTACCAACATCTCCTTATCTTTTTTTTATTTCATAGTATCTTATTCATGTTTCAATTAATTTGGCATATTTTGAGTACCAACTATTAGTGAAGCATATATGAGGATTAAGTAATAAGCAATACTGTTTTGGTTCAGGATCTCTTGGTTGAATCTGGTTAATAGCTAATTATGAGTTTACTATTCTTGCCTTTCTCCTTCCCAACCCAAAGACTCCATCCTTGGTTCTTAGAGGATGAGATTAGACTACTAGGATATTTGTTGTTCTAATGTATAGAAACAAATGTTGATTAATTTAAGGAAAAAAGGTATTTGTGCAAAGATAGCATAGTTATTTGTGTTATGAAACTACCAGATTTGGACAAACAGGAATTAGGCAGCTTTAGAAAGCCTAAAAGTATTCAAGTGTCTTACAAAGGTCGAGGTTCACTCTAGTAGAAGGGGAATCCTAACGATCAGAGTCAGGGAGTTCATCTGTCCAGGGTTAGCTGCTTGTATGTCCCATGTTCAGTTATGGTCTCTGGGCAACTGTAAGCTATGCTTCCAGGCCAGTCCCACTAGGGTCCCCACAAAAGCACCCTGTACCAAAGCATTCATGGACCTGAGTGCTGCACAGAGTTAACACCAAGACAGGGAATTACAGCTGCTTGGACTATATTAGAATTTTAAAGAAATCCATTGATTATGTGATTCTAAGTCTTTGCGAAACAGGAGTTAATACCTTCCATATTACCTTTGACTGCATCTGGATGCCTTAAGGACTGTCTTTCTTTCTTGCAGTCTCATGGCATGCGATGGGTAACTAGTGCCTATCATGATGTGGTGACATTATCAGCAATGTCCCCCATAAGCTCCGTTATTTGAATACTTGCTTCCCAATGATGTTGCTGTTTTAGGTGTTTATGAAACCTTCGAGAGATGGAGCCTTGATGAAAGAAGTACGTCACTGAGGTTGGCCTTCGAGTGTTCATTTCCTGCTTGCATTCTCCGTTTCATGCTTGGATTTGAAGATGTGAGTTCTCAGGTCTTTGCTCTTTCTGTTGCATCTGCTGCTCGGCAGCACGCTTTTCCACTGTAGTGGATGCTCTCCCTCTAGAGCCCGAAGCCCAGATAAACCCTTCCTTCTGTCAGCTCTCTTGACCATGGAGCTTTATCACAGCGACAGAAAAATAACCAATATAAAAGGACACTAGAACAGAGTAATTGATTTGATCGTATGTGTTAGCTGAATTGATTGAGGGCTACTTTTGTGTGCCCTCAGATGAGTGCCACGAAAATGAAGGATAAATTATGGGGCATAGGAAGCAGAGGGTAAGGGACAAGAAGCAGGGGGTGGGTTTTCATGTTTTCTTGTAAAGAAAAATCATGGGCAAGAAATGCATGTGTGAGTGTGTGTGTGTGAATGAGGGGGGGCACAGGGCAGGTATGAACTCACATGACAAGTCATGGCATTCTGAGATGTTCTATGCTTCAGAGGGAAATGTATGAGCACTGTGGAGGTAGAATTTCACCTGTGGTGTGAAGGTTGTTTATAAGGGGGGGGGCACGGCAGGGTGAGAGACAGGGTGAATCTTGCATATCTCCTATATATATATATATATGCTCCTGGAAAAAATATTTATAATATTTATATTTTTTAATGTGTGTCGTACTCACATTTAGAGACTGTCTGTTCTGACCTATACTTTCACATCTCATTCTGCAGTGCTCTGTTCTGTTTGTCTGCTCTGTATGTTTTGCAGTTGGTCCGTCTGCTAGGTTGAGTTCAGACCCCTACCCTCTAACAGACTATATGACCTATAGTTGGATAAATATTGTATAAAGGTTCTGGAATTTGTTAACCTACATTCAACTCTTGATAATTCCACTTGCTAATTGGCCCTAGATAATTACTGTGTAAATTGTCTTGGACTGCCATAAGAAAATAACAAAGACTATGTGGTTTCAGGATTAGAGAGTCTGTTTCTCCCAGTTCTGAAGGCAGTAAATCTGACATCAGGTTGTTGGCATGGACAAAGGCTCTCCTGGTTTGCAGTGAGCTAGCTGATTCATTGCCGAGTGTTTAGAAAAACATTGTAGGTACATGAGATTTGGTATGTAGGTACATGTAGGATTTGAGTTTCTGTTTTTGTCTCTCCCTCTCCATTTCTTCCAATGTTGGCTAAAGATAACAGAGTATCATTACATCTCATTCAGGCAGATATTCAGCATCCTTTTCTTCCTACAAACCCCAAATTCAGTAGTACCAAGGGTTAGGGCTACAGTGTGCTTTCTTTTGGGAGCTACAATTTAGTTTCTAGAATGTCAACAAGCCAGCTAACTTCCCCACCTCCTAGCTTATCTGTAAGATAATGATGTAGTATCTATGCTATTTGTTCATAGATCATATTTATTATTCACCCTGGATGTGCTGAATCCTTTGATTGTAAAACCGAAGAGAGTGATACCCCTCCCCACAGCCTTTCATGAGTAATAATGAAATAATGGTGGTAAAGTCCTTAGCAGGATGTAGTACACAACAAAATTAGTTCTTGTCATTGGTAATTGGTAGGAGATACACCTGGTTAAAACTGAATCCAACGTTTGTGTGATGAGCACATGCTTTCTCCTCTCAAATTGTGGGTGAGGATCTGCTGCTAATGGGACTCCAATTAGTCTAACCACCTGACCCAAATGTGCCTGTGTATGAATGAACCACTCTGTCCAGAGAGTCAGTCCCAACACAGTGGGGGACTATACTGCATCAAGATAAATGGCATGATTTCCCATAACTGAGATGAATAGGAATGACAGAAACTCATAAGTGAGATGGATAGAGAGACATAAACACAGCCCCACTGCGCCAGATAGGTGCAGCAATAGTCTTGAACAAAGACTGCGGGGGAGCAGAAGAGGGGTAGGCGGGGGAAAAAAACTTCTCAAGAAGTAGGATTTGAGTCTCCGCCCTGACTTTGCAGGCAAAAAGTCAGGGTGGTGGTGGGAAGCAGAGGAAACTAATTGCTTAGGCACAGACACATGTGAGGGAGAAAGAAGATGCCCAGGTTGGCTAAAGCCAGGACAGTGACCTTGACAGGGTAGGAGGGATGACTAGACTGCGCATGTGTGGGGAGAGCAACCCTGCAGAGTTGGCATTATCTTTCCAGAGAAACAGATACGCCCAGGAGGTTTAGACCGCAGTGTTCAGCAGTTGAGAGGGGAGGTCCAGTGAGCATTCATGCCTGGAGCATGTTTAGATTCAGGCAAGTAATGATGAGGACTTGGAGAGTAATGGGCTTATGTGAGAGATATTTATGAAATCGGAATTGTGGGAGCGGGTGGTGGATAAGAAAATCAGAAGAGTCAGAATGACTTTACAACTTCTCACTTTGGCAGTTAGACGGAGGGGTCATTCTCCGAGCAGGGACATCAGATGGCGAACAAATTTGAGAGCTTTGCACCGTTTGCGTTAGCAATAACCCCGTGAAAGAGAGCCTCTGCAAACTGATCAAGGTAATAACATTCCGGACCCTTTTCGCTGCCCATAAACCGGGAAGCTAGCTTCTGCAGGGGCTCATATTCGAGAAAGTTGAGTTTGAAAACTAATTTAAATGTCTGACTATAGCTGGGTTGCCAACAAGCTGGGAGGGGGAGGCTGACGAGTTGCTTGTTTCTGATGGTGCACACACTGTTTCTTTATTTAGAATCTCTTACCAGTATCAATTAAACCCCAGTTAAATCTGACATCTCTTAACCCTGCATTGGATCAAATTCATTGCTACAACAGACCCCATATGGCACAGAAACAGTTGTAGGCATCCATTGGTAGCTTATGGAGAGCTACTGGACCAAAGCCAACCAGTAATCACTGCTTTTTGTTAATAGACATGTTTGCTTTGCAGTCATTTTGTACACGGGGCTCTGGATTAATTAGATTGAAATCTGTCATCCGTCTAAGAAACCACAAGAACACACTCTCTATACTTCAGAGGGAAAGACAACAGCAGGTTTGGGTATATGCAGAAAACGGTGCTTGCTTATTTCTGTAAAAGCTCAACAGACTACCTGAATAAGTAGTGCATTAGTGAATCTTGATAATTAAAAATGGAACACAGAGTGAGAGGCAGAACTGGACAGGTTGGTTCTCAGAGGAGTCCAGTTACAAGATTTTTCTTGTGCTATGAAATAGCAGGTTTCTTTAAGAAGCATACTTTTTGTATGTGCTTTTTTTTTTTCCCTCTCCCAACCCCCTCTGGGAATTTGGAAGTAGATTTTGTTTGGGTGTGAAGATTTAACAGAAAGCCCCTCTGGCCAGCAGGTCAAAGGTTTGTTCCAAGTCAAGAAACTGCCACTGGCCCCCTTTGCACACAGGCTTACGTGGGCAGAGAGGGGACCTTCCAGCGGGTCTGTGGCACAGCCTGGCTGGAACTTTGCCTTTGGGGTCCCTAGCATCGAGCTGCCACAGGAAGAGACCCCTCCATTACGACTCTTTCCACTACATCAAAAATAAAATCTCTTCGATGTGACTTCCCTGCAGTCAACATTCCCTTAGTTTCTGTCACCGTAGGCAATGTTGACACCATTCATCGGAAGCAGAGAGAGAGTTAGACTGTACTTGACTTGCTACCAACTCTGTATGGGTTGCTCAGCCTCTTTCTTGATGCTTGAAGGGTATTCGTGGAGTGAATGGAAGATTGGGGTGAAAAGCAGAGAACTATTCCTACTTCTGTGTGGCTTAGAAAACGCTCCAATCTGCTGTACACATTTGATGTCTTCCATGACGTCATCTGTGGCTGTCGAAACAACTGACTAGCCTACTATTTAAAGCACCTGGGTGGATCTAAACAAGAATCCTACATTCTAAAGTTTCTATTTATTGTTTTATAATTTTTATCTGCTTTTAATTCACTAATGATTATTGGCTATGCCTACAAGGCTCAAATGGTGATATTCTGATTCATTACAATTAGCTCACTCATCTGCTTCTTCACTATTTAGCATTTCTTTATGGTGAGAACGTTTTGATTTCCTTTTGGTTACTTTGAAACACATAGTATATACTTCTATTGCTCACCTTTGCCCCTTGCGGGTGAGTGCTATGCCATATCATTTACTGCTGACCCCAGAACCTAGTTTCTTTGGCTTTCCAATATAGATTGAAACCAGAGGCGTCCCAGAAATTTCCTAAGCCTTCAATATCATATTGGGACTGCCGAGGCATCCAGCGTCATGGGTGTCTAGCCTTTCTAGTGTGAGGATAGTGTCTGTAGGATTACCTAGCTCATAATTCCCTTTTTAAAATTAACTAATTTATTTACCTTACATTCCGACTGCAGTTTCCCCTCACTCCTCTCCTCCCAGTCACTCCCCCCTACCTCCCTCACCCCACCTCCCTCACCCCATCTACTCTTCCTCCCTCCCTCTTTAGAAATGGAGAGGCCTCCAGTGGATATCAACAGGCTTTGGCTTATCAAGTTGCAGTAAGAATAAGCACATCTTCTCCTGCTTTTGCTCAATAACTCCCTTTAAAAGCACACATTCATTTGTCTGTTCTGCTCCTCTACAGGCCTGATGCTGAGGCACTTTTCTGCTGCTGCCCCGCCCTGTCAGAGGACTCATTCGTTCACCAGAAACTGTCAATCAGGTTGGAAGTTTGTAGAAACGGCAGATTTGTCCTTTGGGTAGGACCTACGGTTTGTTGTCACCAGGGCCACCTTATTTAGTTTCTGTATGGGGCTCCCTTTGGTTTCCACTCTGCCACTGGGCACGTGGCTAGAGCCACATGCTACTTGCTCCCTTTTGCTCTGCAACTCTTTTTCTCCATTTTTTTTCCCCAGTATCTGGCCACTCCTTTGTGGTTTCTGAAGTTCTTTCTCCCTTTTGCTGTTTGAATAAATTATTTTTTTTTGTTATCCCATGAACTGTACACATGAGACAGCTTCTAGACACCTATTTTTATCTTGAACATCAATTTATTGTTCTTTCCTTTCTTTTTTATTTATTATAATTTATTCACCTTACATCCCAATTGTTATCCCCTTGATATATCTTCCCATTCCCACCCTCCCTCGCTCTTCTGCCCTATTTCCTTCCCCCTAGGCCTCCTCCCCCACCATCTGACCAGAGCCTATCAAGTCTCATCTGGATAGCCTACATCCCCTTCCTCTGTGTGCCTGCAGGGCTGTCCCACCAAGGGGAAGTGATCAAATCTTGGACAACAGAATTCGTGTCAGAGACAGTCCCAGCTTTCCCCACAACCTTGGAGAATGATCTGTCCATTGGCTACGTCCGAACAAGGGGTCTAGGTTCTCTGCATGCATTGTCCTTGCTTGGTGCACCAGTTTGTGCGGGCCCCCGTGGGCCCAGATTTGCCAGCCGAGATGCTGGCGAGGATGCGGAGAAAGCGGAGCACCCTTCCATCGCTGGTGGGAATTTACTGGTTTAAAATGTTGAGTGGTGCTCTGTTTTGCGTTGTGCATGTTTACTTACTACCCTTCCTTTCTGCACTACTTCATAGTTGAGTTGCTTCCATGTTCTGATAGTTGTGAGTTGTTTCAGTAAACACGGAAGTCTAGAAATACATATTTTAATTCCTTTGGCTTGATTATCGGAATCTATGTTGGTTCTATTCTTGTGTTTTTGAAAATAGATTCCGTATTCTTGCTTCATATGTTATATTCGTCTATATTTCTAGCAATAGTGTGCAAGGTGCTGTCTGACAACAGTGACCACTTGGTACCTTGTATCTTTTCTGCAGGACTTAGCCTAACATGGGTGAGATGCTATCGCATTGTGGTTTTAATTTACCTTTCTGAGATAATTAGACTTTGAGATTTTTTTAAAAAGGTATATCTGTTGGATATTTGTATGTCTTCTCTTGAGAATGTCTCAGTTCCTTCCCCTCACTAAAAAAGGCTTGTTTTCTTGAGATTGAGTAGCTTGAGTTCCTTGGATATTTTGGATATAACTCCCTTATTCAATGGGTGATTTAGAAATATTTTTTTCTCAATTTGTGAGTTGTCCTTTCATTTTGATGGGTTTTATTGGGTTTGCCTGTGCTTTTGGAGTCATATTGAAGAAGTTATTGCTTGGACTATCATAACTCTTGCATTTGTTATAAATTCTATGTAATTAAAAAACCACCCCCTTGTATTTATTGATTACTCTTTAATTGACACACCATATCTATGATGAGTACTTAGGGACTGGCAGGTTGAGGATAGCATATCTTTCCATGGTAGTTTTCTCAGAAAGTTAGGTTGTAATTACATTGCATACAATCTAGGGTCACCAGTATTAAAAGTTTTTTTTAAAGGGAGCATAGTCCCTTGATTTGCTCTGAGCCCCACTTTTCAGCTTCCACAGTGAAGAAAGCTTTCCATTTCTTGGCTACTGTTAAGTGAAATTGAGTTTTAGTATAAAGTTAGAGTGTACTTGGCAAGGGAAAAGCAGTGGTACTCAGGATGAGAGCCTGTAGAACAGGTGTGTTTGTGTGTGTGCACGAGCAAGTGTAGACAGTTTTGAGCCTCATGTGAAGGAGCACAAAAAGGACAACATAGTAAATCCCTGAGACTATCCTAGGGAGGGTGCACACCAGCAGCATGCCAAGAAACATAGCTTAGATGGGATGGGAGGAGCAGGCTATGTTGTCCTTATCTGTAAGCCTGTGAAACTGGTGGATTGCCATCCACACAAGGGCAAATGAGCAGGGTACACAGGAAGCCCATGGAACAGGATTCCCTGGACACAGTTTTCTGGGATAAGGTAGAGTACAGGTTTCCTATGCTCCATTACGTTTCAGGGTGGCACAGAGTGATGGAGCAGGATAAACAGTGAGGCTCTTGGCTGTGGAAACGAAAACTCCAAGCGCAGGGAATCCCTGTCCTTCCCATGACATGCTCAGTGGTAGAGTAGTAGGTATTGTGACGTGACGGAATCTTGACAACTCAGTGTTGGTGGCAGCTTGAGAAGCAGGCTGTCTACTATATGGTCAGGAAGCGAGCTTCTAGCCTTGATGTTGGATCTTTATGTTGAGGACATGTGGTTGGGTTGCCATATTGTCTTTCAGATTCCAACCTCTTCCCTTCCCAGTTACGTGTGAGGTTTAAGCTTTTGGTTGACCAGAGCAGACTGTATTAAGCAACAGACCATGGGTCACACCCACAGAGTTTACGGGAGCTGGCTGCTTTCCTAGGAGGCCTAAGTGAAAGGTATTAATCTTAGACAAGTCAACTCCTGTTTCTTACCGCCTGATAAAGGATGTATTTTCATAAATTGTCACTACATTCTGGGAAAGAGAGAACTGTTTACATAGTAGAAACTACCATTCCTTGACCACCTGCTGTGTGTCAGACACTACCTTTAGTGGCTTTTCATTTATGAATGAATTATGTTCTTGGGTCATGGCAACACTTGAAGGACATTAATATCACTGGACTAGGTGACTAAGATGATTAGATGTTAAGTAGCTTGCCCAACATACTTCAGCTCATCAGTGCTGGTGCCTGCATTTCTACTCAGGAGGCCCCAGTCCTGAGCCTATGGGTGTATGCTTATGCCGTGTTACACCATTGTCTCTGATGGAATAGGTTCTAACACTTCATTGTTGTGATTCTGAGGAAGGTCCTTGTGGTTCTGAAGCTCAATAATAAAGCTGATGTTACATTGAAAGTACGCTAATATGTTGAAGAAAATAGCAAACTATTAACTTTAATTAAGAAAATACGCAGATCTAGCCTATGGTCAGGACATTCTCCACAGTTGAGTGGAAAGAGGGGTCTGACTTTCACACGAACTCTGGTGCCTCATATTTGACCATGACCCCTGAATGGGGAGGCCTGGTGGCACTCAGAGGAAGGATAGCAGGCTACCAAGAAGAGACTTGCTATCCTATTAGCATATTCAGGAGGAGGAGGTCCACCTCAGTTACAGTCATAGGGGAGGGGAGTAAGGGGAACATGGGAGGGAGGGAGGAATGGGAGGATACAAGGGGTGGGATAACAATTAAGATGTAATATGAATAAATTAATAAAATATTTTAAAAAAAGAAAAAAAAGAAATATTTACCGTTGTATCATGAGAGAGTGAGTGTGGACATGAGAGTGCTGTGTGTGTGTATGTGTGTGTGGTTGTGCATGCACATGTAGGTAAGAGGACAACTTTGTGGAGTTGGTTCTCTTCTTCCGCCTTTATGTGGGCTCAGATTTGAACTCACGTCATCAGGCTTGTACACCATATGCTTTTACCTATTGAGCAATCTTGCTAATCCTTCTTACTTAAATTCAGCGAATGCTTTTCTTTGTTGATAGTGTACCAGGCTTTGCATCTTTGTGCTTATTCCTTTGGTGATTATTTTATTTTATTATTTTTATTTTTAAATATATTTACTATTTTATTTACTAATTTATTTTGCTACCACTGTTTCTTGAAAGCCATTCATCTTTTTTTTTTTCTTGGTTTGACTCTCTTCTTATTGAAGGACGTCTTTTAGCTACGTTTTACCAAAGACTTTCCCCCCTTTTTAAAGGAGGGTTTCTTTACATTTTATTTCTAAGTGCTTAACTGTGCTAACTTTGTGTCACTATAACAAAATAACTGAGCTCTTCAAACTAAAAAGAGGAAAAATTTACTTTGTCTCACAGTTTGGAGATTTTGGTTCTATGTTGCCTAGTCTCATTGCTTTTGGTCTTATGGCAAGAGTGCAATATGGGAAAAAAGACATAGGCAGAATAAGCTGATGTCCTCATGGTGGTTGGGAAGAAAAAAAAGAGAAAGAGTTCCAGAATCAAAACCTACAGTAGGCCCCAGATTTCAGTGGTTTCCATTGCCTTCTGATAGGGTCATGGGTAAGGGACCAAGCCTTGAGCTCACAGGCCTTTGGGAGCATTCCACAACGAATTATAGCCATTAGATGCAGGAGTTTTTGAATTGACTGTTATTTTCTCTCAATAACACTTCTTGCTATTGGTGTTATTCTTCAATTTTAGATTCACTTATATCTTTAATCTTGGGAAAATTTCAGCCATTATATCTTCAAATGTTATCATTACCTATAACATCTTATCTCTTGACCCTGCATCTCTGAGATATATATTACACCTTCTCATCCTTGTCTTGTGCCATCTTGCTACTTTTTTTATGCTTTTCATGGTTTCTGCTACTTTGGTGGCTACCTAGGCAATATTCTTTGGCCCCTTAAAACAGCTCAGCATTACTTCCTTATAAAGTATACCCTGCTTTAAAACTCACCCACCAGGTTTTAAAAATTGAGGATAATGCTTTTCACTTTTCCCAAATTCTGTCTAACACTTGTTTATGAGAAGATCTTTTAAAATTAACTGACGTTTAAATCACCATGTTTTCCATTCTTTGGATGATTCTTTTTATAGCTTTCCTGAGGTTTAATTCACCTGTCATAAAGCTGAGCACACATAAACTATTTTAGTAAAATTTGATGGAGATATACACCCAGTAAACCATTGCTATACTTGAGAGAATTGATACATTTATTGTCTTAAAGCTTTTTCCTAAGTCTTCCCGTTCTTCCTCATTTCTTCTCACCATCCCTCCATCACCTGTAAGGGGGTATATCAATTTGCATTCTATCTTATAGAATACATTGCACATTGTCCAGGTTTATAAGACTAGAATTATACAAATGTATGCAAACTCTCTTAATTTTTTTCCTTCAGAAAAATGATCAAATTAAACTATTAGTTTTAGTATCTTTTAAAAAGTGAGCACATACTACATGTGCAGTTATAGTCTTTGATAATAAAGACAGCTTCAACCTCCATTTTTTCTTGTTTTAAAATTTTATTAAGATTTTTAAAAATATATTTTATTAATTTATTTATATTACATCTTAATTGTTATCCCATCCCTTGTATCCTCCTATTCCTCCCTTCCTCCCATTTTCCCCTTACTCCCTTCCTCTATGACTGTGACTAAGGGGGACTTCCTCCCCCTGTATATTCTCATAGAGCATCAAGTCTCTTCTTGGGGGTAGCCTGCTATCCTTTCTCTGAGTGCCTCCAGGCCTCCCCATCCAGGGGACGTGGTCAAATATGAGGCACCAGAGTTCATGTGAAAGTCAGACTCCACTCTCCACTCAACTGTGGAGAATGTCCTGTCCATTGGCTAGATCTGGGTAGGGGTTTGAAGTTTACTGCATGTACTGTCCTTGGCTGCATCTTTTTTGTATTAATACAAAATAGTATTAAGTACTATTTTAAATAGAGAACATGAAATGACATTGTCACATTGTTGGTGGTTTTAGCAGCAGAACAAATATTTTCACTAGACATAATGACACTACATTACTTTTTCTATAGATATTCTGTATTAGATTGAAGAAATTCTCTCTCTCTTCATAATTTATTAAAAAGTTTATTTTGTTAGAATCAAAAACGAGGGGATCCAAGATGGTGGAGCTGAACACACACGTTGTTTAATCAGCAGGACAGCAGTGACTGTACAGCAACCTAAGGGTCGAACTAAGAAATACAAAACACCAGTGCTGTTGATCCCCAGGTGAGAGGGGTACAAACTGTGTGGAGTAATGATGGGTCTGGCTTCAGGCTACCCAGGAAATCCACAGAAAGCTCCCTGGGTCCTTCCTGCAGCCACGGCTACCCACTCCAAGCTCTGGCTGCAGCTTGCCTTGGGGGAGTGGGATTTCTGACCTCCAGGGCCCAGAGGAAGCCATGTGCTATGGAAACGCCAGTGTCTGCATCTGCTGGCTGACTGGAGACTGCACAGCCTAGAAAACAAGTGGATCTGACCTCAAGTCCCCAGGCCAACCTATAGAAGCTTCCGAATTCCCTCAGCCACAGGCATGTGCTAGGGACTGGTGGCAACATGCCTGGCCTTAGTGCAATCTCTGACCTCCTGGGCCCACCAGGAATTGTGGGCTCCTAAAGCACTAGGGTCACTCATTGCCTTCCAACCCCTAGAGGCAAGATGGCCCACTGGAGCAGCTCTCTGCTCCAATATTTTTCCGCTTGCTCCCCAGCTTACCTGGTTCACAATCAGGGAGCCAACTGGGACAATAAATTAGACAGAGGTGCCTGACATCCCTGGGTCATAAACAGGTAGCCAAAGAGACAGTGATCTCAACAGAAGTGAGTAAAGCACAGGGGGCTGAATCCCCATTGTCTATACCTACTCCCAAACTGTCTGATCATCAGAGACTACCAAACCAGCTAACAACGGAGACATCACAAGGAGAAGAGGTCAGCATAAGAACATAAGCAACAATGACCAGTTGATACCACTAGAAACGAACAGTCCCACCACCACGACCAGCCCTGGAGATATCACATCTGACGCACAGGAGAAATAGTTCAAATCAGAGGTCATGAAAATGATAGAGGCCTTAAAGTGGTAAAATAAATCCCTCAAACTAGAACAGGAATAAACAAAGAAAAAGATGAAAGAATTGAACAAATCGCTTAAAGAAATTAGCGAAAGACAGGAAACTACAATCAAACAGGAAAATCCTCCCACCAAATAATAATCAAAACACTAAACATACAGAACAAAGAATATAAAAAACTGCAAAAGAAAAAGGCCAAGTCACATATAAAGGCAAACCGATCAGAATCACACCTGACTTCTCAACAGAGACTATCAAAGCCAGAAGTTCCTGGACAGATGTCATGCAGACACTAAGAGACCACAGATGCCAACCCAGACTACTATACCCAGCAAAATTTTCCATTACCATAGAGAGTGAAAGCAAGCTATTCCACCCCCAATCCAAGTTTAAACAGTACCTAGCCACAAATTCAGCCTTACAGAAGATACTAGAAGGAAAACTTCAACCCAAGGAGGATAACTTCACCCAGGAAAACAAAAGAAATAAATAACCCTACATCCACAAAAACAAAGGAAAGGACACACACACACACACACACACACACACACACACACACACACACACA
>OU015753.1:73678675-73688896 GCA_907169655.1 Acomys percivali | reverse complement strand
GTGTGTGTGTGTGTGTGTGTGTGTGTGTGTGTGTGTGTGTGTGTGTGAGAGAGAGAGAGAGAGAGAGAGAGAGAGAGAGAGAGAAAGAGAGAGAGAGAGAGTCTTCTGATTTTCCAGGCAAGCAGGTTTAGGTTTAGGAGTTCAACTGATGTCCAGAAAGGTAGAAAGATGGAGTACGGGAGAAGTTTATATTGAGTTGGAAAACAGGCAGGTTTGCAATGAGTCTGCAAGAAACTGCACTGAGCAAAGGACTTTTAGGGGTGACTATAAGCACATGCCTCATTATTTATTTCTTCTACTTTTTGTTTGTTTTGCTTTTTCCCAGACAGGGTTTCTCACCCTGGCTGTTCTGGAACTCTCTCTGTAGACCAGGCTAGCCTTGAGCGCAGAGATTCACCTGCCTCTGCCTCCTAAGTGCTGGGATTAAAGGTGTGCGCCACCACCACCACCACCGCACAGACCTCTCACTTTCTTATTGCACCTTCAAGTGTATAGTAGGGTTTCTATTGCTGTGATAAAGACCATGACCAAAAGCCACTTGGGGAGGGCAGGGTTTATTTAATTTTATTATTCCAGTATTAGTCCATTTCTGAAGGAAATCAAAGCAGAAACTCAAGCAGGATAGGAGTCTGGAGACAGAAACTGATGCAGAACTGGCTTGCTCCTAATGGCTTGCTCAGTACACTTTCTTATAGAACTCAGGAGTACAACTGCAGGAATGGCACTGCCCATAGGGAGCCAGACTTTCCTACTGCAATCACCAATCAAGAAACACCTTCCACCACACACACACCCTTAATATATATTTTTTATTAATTTATTCATATTACATCTCAATTATTATCCCATCTCTTGTATCCTCCCGTTCCTCCCTCCCTCCCACTTTCCCTCTAATCCCCTCCCCTATGACTGTGACTGAGGGGGACCTCCTCCCCCTGTATATGCTTATAGGGTATCAAGTCTCTTCTTGGTAGCCTGCTATCCTTCCTCTGAGTGCCACCAGGCCTCCCCATCCAGGAGACATGGTCAAATATGGGGCACCAGAGTTTGTGTGAAAGTCAGTCCCCACTCTCCACTCAACTGTGGAGAATGTCCAGTCCATTGGCTAGATCTGGGTAGGGGTTCAAAGTTTACTGCACATATTGTCCCTGGCTGGTGCCATAGTTTGAGCAGGACCCCTGGGCCCAGATCTGCCTATCATAATGATCTTCTTGGAGGTTTCTAGGATCCACTGGATCCTTCTACATTGCTATTCTCCCTTGCTTCTCTCACCTAGAGTCTCAATAAGAAGTCCTCCCCTCTGTCCCACTTTCCTGGTAAGTGAAGACTTTCATGGAACATGCCCCTTGGGCTAGTGCCCAGATATAAGTGAGTATATACCATTTGGCTTTTTCTGCTTCTGGGTTAACTTATTCATTATGATCATTTCTAGTTCAACCCATTTATCCACAAATTTTGGGAATTCCTTGTTTTTAATAGCTGAGTAGTATTCCAAGTGTAAATGTACCACAGTTTCTTTATCCATTCTTCTACTGAGGGACACTTAAGCTGTTTCTATGTTCTGGCTATTATGAATAAGGTCACTATGAACATGGTTGAGCATATATCCTTGTTGTGTGCTGGAACATCTTCTGGGTCTATTCCAAGGAATGGAATACCTGGGTCTTGAGGAAGCCTTATTCCCAGTTTTCTGAGATAGTGCCAGATAGATTTCCAAAATGGTTGTACTAGTTTGCATTCCCACCAGCAATGAAAGAGTGTTCCTCTTTTTCCACATCCTCACCAACATGGCCACACACACCCTTAAACTTACACTTTAGGGTAGTCTTGAAATTATAAAACAGCAATCTCTCCGTATCTCAGGAGGTCTCTGGCTTTGTCTCAGTGAAGGAAGCACCTGCTGACTACACCCAAGCATACATCAACCACTTACCAAGACTTTTGTCAGAGGGTTATTTACCATCAGCCATGCTGTTTGTGTCAAATGCTATCAACTGCTCATGCTCTTATGTTCCAAAGAGGCTCCCCAACATGGGAGAGGCATCTTCTGTCTACCTGAGAAGGGATGTTACCTGCTATGGCTGATGCTGGAATAAACATTCCTATGCTCTGTCAATTCCACTTAAAAAAAAAAAAAGGTTGGAAACCATAGAATACAGTTCACCAGCTATCCCTCAGCCTGTGCTTATAGGAGACACCCATGCCCCACTGTGTCTCCATGTAGCTCTGAGTAAGGAGGAGACCTGCTGCCTCATCTGAGGAAGGCCCTGTATACCCCTTGTAACCTGCTGTGTTCTGTATTCCTGCATCATGGGAACTCAGGTCACATTGCTGTCCTTGTGCTTATTTTGTCCCCAGCTCTGCTCACACATATCATTTTCTGTGACGGCTTTTCTGACCCTTCAAGTTGCAGCTGATTTCTGTTCTGTTCATTCTAGAGAGGATAAGGGAGAGCATTAACTCTTTAGTTAAAAACTCAACTGTTTCTTTTTAACTCAGAACAATACTGAGGTTGCTCTAAGCAAGTTTCCAGACACAGAACTTGATCTACGCTCAGCTCTTATTTCCTCCTGCCTGAGGTCAACTTTGTCCCCTCTATTATGGATGGCCCCATTCTACAGTACAGAAATTGGGTCTTCAAAAACAATCTTTCAGTGAACTATTACATAGGACACAGCAGGGCTAAATACTAGCATGAATGCTTCATAATCTTAGCTTTTTTTATTTTAATAGTTCCTTCAGCATCCAACATATTTCTTTGTACATAGGCTATGCTTAAAGAAAAACAAGTGTGTGTTTCTTTTTGATGGACTGTAATTAGTGAATTTCATTGTAGTTTTGGATACTTATATATTTGTAATTTTTGTTTTTGTCAGCGTTTTTACACACAAACACCATGACACTGTGCTTATTACATTATTCCAATCTTGACTTACTAATGTAGTTTTGTTCTTCTTGTCTATCAACTTTGTTTTCTATTCCTTTACACCTGTTCTTTCTCAGATATAACAGTTCATATTTCTATGAAGCAACTCAAAATCATAATGTGTCGGTTTAGCTGTCTTAGAATCTCCTATTTATCCTGTTTATTTAAAATCCCTCCATCTGCCTATAGTCACATTGCCACTTTATGTCACACATTGTGGTCCGCAGTGGGGACTACAAAAGTGAGTAGGAAATCTTTATGCCAATCTTCATACCCTCACGCTTGTACAACTAGGCTATAGGATAATGGCAAAGGCAGTAAACATGAATGCAAAAGGCAGCAATATTTCTAGTTCATATGGTTTCTGCCCTGCTTGCAGGTCATAATATAACAGTCCTTAACAAAACATCGGTGTACATTATTCATATAGTTAATTATAAGTACAGCTAACATTGCTTTTTCCAAATTCACACCTAATGAATCCAATGTGCATAAAAGTATAAGAAGGCCATGGGTAGGTAGTTGTCCATATGCATAGTTTTCAGAAGATAAAAGGAAGTACTATCCAAGAGTTACTGAAAAAGATAACCAAGTTGAGAATTACCATTTCATAGTTAAGAAAGTGGAGACAGATAGAGGATGGGCATATGGCCATGAGGCCAGCACCCGAATTCATGGTGAGCATACCTTCTTCCTACCTACGCTCTCCAAGTTGAGGATGGCTGCCAGCTACTCCCATCAGGGCTTTAAAAAAACTTTTTAAAAAATTTTATTTAAATAATTTATTCAGATTATATCTCAGATTGTATCTTCCTGTTACCCCCTCTCTCTTTCATCCTATTCCCCTCCCCAAGGACTGTGACAGAAGAAGACCTTCTCCCCCACCACATGATCACATCAGGGCTTCTTAAACATTTCCACTCATGACACCTTTTCACCCTAGAAAATTTCTACACATAAGTATATATAAGATAATGCAAATCAATCATTTACTAATAGTGAATCATAAATTTATTTGAAAATAATTCCTTGGCCTACATATGATTTTACCATTTATTAAAGACAAAAAGCAAACTGCATCCTGATAGGATAGGTGTGCTTTGCTTTCATCTCTGTTCTGTCACTGTGAAGAGACACCATGGCCAAGGCAACACTTATAAAAGAAAGCAGCTAACTGGGGCTTGCTTAGAGCTTCAGAGGGTCAGTCCACGGTCATCATAGTGGGAAGCATGGTGGGAGGCAGACAGGCATGGTGCAGGAGAAGGAGCTTCACATCCTGATCCAGAGGCAGTGATGATGGGGGGGGGGAGAAAGGGAGTGAGGGAGGGAGGGGGGAGGGAGGGCTAAGCATGGGCTTTTGAAACTTCAAAGCTGACCCCTAGTGACACACTTCCCACAATAAGGTCATACTTCCTAGTCTTCCCCTGAGGGGTCATTAACTGGGGAGGAAGGATGTGACTCTATGGGCCTATAGGGATGATCTCATTCAAACCACTACATGCTTGTCTGTTTTTAATATAAAGAGTTAAATCTTGGCCGACTCTTATTTTCCCAGGTTGTAGAATGTCTCCAAAGCTTTTCAGAATTGGAGGATATCTTTATTTTATAATTGAAGAGAAAAACATTTGAACAAGTACACAAGAACAGTAATAGCCCCAGAAGAAGTGTGCTTAAGGTTAGTGCATAAGCTGTTAGAAATTCGTTTAACTTTTTTTTTTTTTTTTTAATGAAACTCAAACCAGCAACTGAAGCAGCAACTTTTACAATCAAACATTAGAACACAATGCAGTTGGAAGGAAGATATTCTGATTTCATACTCGCATGCTGAAGAACAAGAGTAGAAAAATATTTAAAGTCTCTGTTTTCGGAAATCAAACCACCGATTCTGTGAGAGGAGAGAACTTTGCGTGCGTAGGGATGACAGTGCAGCTCATAAGCTGTGAGAGTCTCAGAGCTGAGCTGCCCTGGCCCAGGCGGAGTTCACTGGTGTGTGAGAACACGTAGGGGGCCAACTTGTAAATTCAGAAGCAAGAGAAGTCATGGGAAGCAACATGGAAAATCACTGACAGCAACACCTTTGATTCATTATGCATCTGATTTTTTAAATTCATTTCTGTCTGTTGTCCATTTTGAAACCTGTTGTTGTTTCCAAATTTTATAACCTCCCAGTATTTAGCTATGTGATCCCATATGGAGCCACAACTCAATTCTAAGAAGCTAGGATTTACCTTCCGGACATCCATTTGGTTGTTATCATTTACTATTTTCCACAATATTTCTTCCATATCAATCTGTCCTTAATTTCTTCATTCTAGCCTCATTTTCCTGGAACTTAATGCTACTATTGGAGTATATTTGATTGTTCCTATTATAGAGTGCTTTTCAGTAAGTTGGCATGTAATTAGCCTTTTGTGTACACACACACACACACACACACACACACACACACACACACAGTTTCTTTATCAAAGAAGTGAAGAAAAGCTGCAGCATGTATGAGAAAAAAGGAAGTAGAATATGCAAACTTTGTACTGAAAACTCAAAGGAAGAGAATGAGAATTCTGAAACCATACTATGGGACCAGGAACTCCATCTGCACACAAGGCATAGTGCTTGGAATAAAAAAGGGAATAAAACCTCTTTCAGTTGATTTCATGGAGAATACTGTAGTTTTTTTCTCTCAGGGAAAAATGGCTTTATGTAGTAGAAAATGACACTTGAAGACTGTGGGAGTGCCCTCGCCTTTTTCTCTTTTAAAACTTGGGCTCATGTGAATCTCCTGATGTCCCCAGTGAGCTCTGCTCCTCTTACAGTTTGTAGGATTAGTTGGATGCCATCTTGGTCTTCAAAAGGTATTGTTAAGAAATAGTTAGTGCAAATCTGTCAATCAGACGAGATGGGGTCACCACCCATCTACTTGGGTTTGCGTCCCCGAGAGGATATACTGCTCATGGGCTTTGTGATTAATCTTAATTATGTCTTGGACCATGTCAAGTTATATGCTAGTGATTTGTGGATCTTTATCTAATTGTGATGGAAATTATTTCTGCTTTTCAGGTAAACTAATGCTAAAGATTATGGTTTAGTTTCTTATAAGACACTAACAATTTCACATCTGATTTAGCAATTGTATTTTAGCATTTTTCCACTGTGTTTCCTCTACATTCCCAGCCCCTTAATATTCCTTAAAGCCATCTTGTTGGCTTACTATTTCCCCTTAACTTGTAAGTTCAGTGGGTTCTCCCTGCCCCACCCCCACCCAGCGGGTTCTTTTGCATGGCTTTGTTGCACTGCTTTGGGATCAGTTGTACTTTTACCTTTCTCTGGAACTGGCTATTCTGCTAATGTAATTGCAAAATCTTTATAGATTAAAAAAAAAAAAAAAAAAAAAAAAAAAAAAAAAAGCCCAAACAGCAGAACACATGTATTTATGGTGTCACCAGAACTCCTTATGAGCCATGTTTGATATTCTGATTTGTTTTAGTCTGTGAATAATGTTTAATGGCTTGATCACCTTCCTGAGTCATCCGGTGTCTATATGGCACCTTCCTCTCTATCCTTCATCAGATCCAAAGCTTGTGAAGGAAGGAGATTGCTTATTACCTTAGCTTTGGAAGAAAACAGCTAGAGGTTGGATCTAAGGCAAGTTATGATGTCCTAAATGCATTCTTCAAAGGCATCATTGCACAAACATCTGTAGCTGTCTAGGCAGCTCCACTTGGTTCAGTTCAATTCAACTAAATTTTATTGAGCTCAAACCCTGGGCCCAGCACTGTGATTGGGCCTGAGGTATTAGGAGAAGTGGCGTGTGATTATTGGTTTTTTAGATATTTACAGCAGAGCATAAAAAGAGAATAAGAATATACAGACCCACATATGTATTTATTGTGTATATTTTCCCATGTTCCACTACAAGGAAATGCTCGGGTTCAGGCTTTAACCCTTGTTTTAAAGAAATAGAATCTGAACTTGTTTTTAGGAAGGCTAGATTAAACTCTGTTGCTATTGTAGAGACATAGCCTTGCAACATTAAGCAAGGCATAGTATTCAAAGGGTTCAGATACATTATGGTGCATTTATGATATTGAAGTTCAGCAAGAAATCCAGAGAGAAGAGTTAGCTAGGTCTGCCTCCTGTGAGAGGATGACAGGCTTCAGCTGTACAGACTTTACCAATTGCACCAGCAGAGTGGCTCTTTCCGAGGACTAGCTTGCCTGGGATCTTTCTGCCTTTCCTCTATGTTGCTGATGCTGCTAGCTGACAGTTCTCTGTTCATCTGCATCTCACTGAGTAGAGGAAGAAGACTAGGTGGGACTCATTATCGGACAAGGGGTGGACATCTCATGAAGTTCAGCCCTTAGAGGAGCAGGAAGAGAAGTCAGAAGGAAGGGCTGTGTGGCTCTCCAGGAGCCTGTGAGTGTAGAAGGGCTGCCCTGAAACTTAAGTTACACAGATGTGAGGTTTCTTTTTTCTACTTAAACACCACTGAGATACTATTTCAAAGAAGAAAACAGAAGGCTTTAAGAAGATGTAGTAGTATTCATTTTTTGTTGACAAAATTCCTAACACACACACACACACACACACACACACACACACACACACACACACCCTTTATTCTTCACCTATAATTTCATACAAATGTCTGACAATAGATGGAGAGGTATCCACAATCTTTGCTCTGTTTTGACCATCTTTGCTTGACGTGACGTTTCTCCTTAATCTGCCCAAACATGAGAGGCAAGAGCTAGATAAGTTACAGTCTTGCTCACAGTTAGGAGGGAGACACCTGTTGGTCCTCCATCCTTTGAAATCCTGCCTATTTGTGTCACACCAGGTGGGCAGATGATGCTAAACAAAGTTAGTTGACAGTTCAAGTCATCTGATGGTTTTGTGGGAAAAATATCTTATTCTTGCTTGCCTAAAATACCTGGAAAATACTCTTTCTTTTTCTTCTTTTTCTGTTTCCATCCTCCTTCCTTCTCTCCCGTCTTTCTTCCCTCCCTGTCTTTCTTCCTTCCACAAACACTGGTTTGACACCTACTAGTCCACGCTGGGCACATGCACCATGTACTGGTAGTATAATTTCTACCAGCCTGGCACTTGCAAAGATTAATTATATTAAATAAACAAGATGGTAGTTAAACAAAAGTGTGATGCAGGTTATTTGGAGAGTATGGAACACTGGGGACAGTGATAGAAATTTCCCATGTAGTCAGAGGGAGTCTTGAGGAAGTGACAGTCACCTGGGTCATAAAGAATGCCAAGGAAGCCAGACGGCAGGCTGAGAACAGGATGGGTGAACAGGATGTGTATGAGGAGGAAATGCCTAGAGTTGACAAAAAAAATCTGTGGAATGGAAGAAAGATTTGTGTGTCTACAAAATGAAAAGGGAACCACAAGAGTGAGGGACGAGCACTGCCTGCTTAGCTAGCGCGGGCAGGTGACATGGTGTGTCAGATTGTGGCATCTCTTGTGACTAGTGTCTACTATGACAGTACTAGAGAACTGGAAGTCACAAAGGATTTATCTAGAAGAATGACAAGGTCAAGTTGATACCTGTCAAGTGAATCTTCTACAAAATGGAAAATAAGACCAGAAATACTGTTGGAGAAACCAGAGAAGAATGATTGTAATTAGCTGCCATGAATATGATGATTAATTTCACATCCGTTTGATTGGGCCTTGCGTTGGCCAACTCTGGATAAACACAATATTTTGAGAATATTTTTGATGACATTAGCATTTAAATTGGAATTTCAGACTCTATGCTCTCCATGTACTTTCTAGAACATCACATATTGTCCTCCAAAAGATTGCACACATACATGTCACTTTAGGCAAGAGTTGTGTCTCTGGAAGTTGTGTGGCAAGTATGCTTGTCAAGAAGGTAGCTTTAAAATGTCTCATTTTGAGGAATCTTTGTAAGAAATCAGTTTGAGAAAGGATTCTTCTGTTTCTCAGGTACTGGCTTGCATGCCTTTGCTCTCCATGTCTTGAAGATGTGGCCTCTATGCTCCCTCTGGGCTGTGTGAAGGAATCACCTGGCTCTGTGTCCTTGAAGAGATTTGGTGGAGTGTCAGCTTTGGCAGAATGGGCCAGGATGGAGGCACTGTGGCCTTTCCTCCCTCATCAGGCTTTGGTATTGTATTTGGAGTTGGCAGGGAAGGGAGATGGGCATGGAATGAGAAGAAAGAAAAGGAACAGACACCAGACACAAGCAAGGGCTGCATGGTTGGAGAGTAGGGAACCCAAGAGACACTTGAGGGTGAGGGTGGTGAGTTCAAGAAATGTGCTTTGTGTCCGTCAGAGTGACTAGAGGGGAAGCAGTTAAAGCTGAGGTGGAAAAACTGGAGGTGAAGCTCAGGCCAGAGCACACTCACTTGAGAGTGGCAAGGGGCAGTGAGCTGGTTCTCAACCTGGAAATACCATATTGTTAAAAATGCAGGTATTTTTTTCACTCAGAAGCTTGGGGCAAAGGCCTAGGGTCTGCATTTGTGACAAACTGCCAGATGGGGCCAGTGCTGCTGGCCTTTGAGTCCTGTTCTGTAACCCGATTCTGCAGGTTAGAGAATAATGTGCTATTTAAGGAGATTTAGTAGCAACTTTGGTCAGAAAGCTGTTGTAGAAGAAGCTTGTAAGACGCTGGAGTAGTCCTCAGTTTATGGTTCTCTAGGCTGCCAATAGTTGTTTGGCGTTAGGGACAGTTTTCCTATTTTGAATCTCTGTCCTTCAGGGGTTTTGTGACCTTACAGAGATTCCATTTCTCTGTCATTAAGATGCTAATAATAGTACTGTCTGACTCATAGGAGAGATAGTCTCTGCTTATTATGTTTAGGAAATGGGGTGAAAGTAAAGCAGGTGTCTACTGCATGGTTGAAGAAGTTTCTATATAACGAAGGGTCAAAGTTTAGTATGCATCTTCAGCAGTATCAAAATTAAACAGGTGTCTACTGCGGGGTCAAAGTTTAGCAGAGATTATTTCGGGGCCAAAGAAGTGTAGCAGTTATGCAGAGCAGGGTCAAAGTGTAGCAGGTGTGTAGGGCAGGACAAAGTGAAGCAGGTGTGTAGGGCAGGTCAAAGTGTAGCAGGTGTGTAGGGCAGGTCAAAGTGTAGCAGGTGTGTAGGGCAGGTCAAAGTGTAGCAGGTGTGTAGAGCAGGGTCAAAGTGTAGCAGGTGTGCAGAGCAGGGTCAAGGTGCAGCAGGTGTGTAGAGCAGGACAAAGTGTAGCAGGTGTGTAGGGCAGGACAAAGTGTAGCAGGTGTGCAGAGCAGGGTCAAAGTGTAGCAGGTGTG
>OU015753.1:73635823-73678665 GCA_907169655.1 Acomys percivali | reverse complement strand
AGAGCAGGGTCAAGGTGCAGCAGGTGTGTAGAGCAAGGTCAAGGTGCAGCAGATGTATAGAGTAGGGTCAAAGTGTAGCAGGTGTGTAGAGCAGGGTCAAGGTGCAGCAGGTGTGTAGGGCAAGGTCAAGGTGTAGCAGATGTATAAAGTAGGGTCAAAGTGTAGCAGGTGTTTACTGCAGGGCTTACGAGATTCTGTTTGCGAAAATGACAAAAATCTGAGAAGTGCTGTTTATTGCTCTGCTTTTCCTGGGGGATTCTTTGGAATGTCTGTTTCAGGCACTCTCCCACCTTTAAGAGTACTGGGGACTGAACATGGCTCCTTGTGGATGACAGGGAATTACTTTAGCTGAGCTATAGTATCAGCCTTTGGAACCTCTGTCTCAGGAGAATTGCTTTGGTAGCAGAGGAAAGCCAAGTTACAAGGCTAGGGAGATTCTCTAAGGCCTGGTCTGGGAAGGCAGTCTGCTGCCTAGTACCCAGGTTCTGATTTTGAGCTCATGGCCAACATAGAGACAGTGTGGTCATAGAAAAGCTGTGATGTAGTACCAGGTTGGCGACTAATTAGATGTGAGGGTTAGGCTTAAGGAGGAGTCTTGTAAGATTTGTTCCCACCCAGGGAGAAACAGAAGGCCAGGAGAGAATGCCATGTGTTTAATTTTCTACCCTGATTTAAATTCGGCTGCTTGTTGGCCACAAACTAACAGCATGCCTCTTGTGTCTCTAGGGCATTTTACAGTAAAGCCACATATTTTCTGAAGTTGGGTCAAGACTGAGCATATGAAATTTCTCAAGTGTGAAATTCCACTTAACCCCATTAATGCTCAGAGCCCCGAGTACGCATTGTCTATAACTCACTTCTAGTTACCAGTGGTTATTTGCATTTGCCAAGTATTTTCCATTCTATCTCAGGCTGAGTTTATTACAGGGAAGAAAATTTGCCTTCATATAAAGGAAAAATCGAGATGAACCAGCCTCCCCCTGCTCCCCCCCCAAAGCTCCTGGGGGGTAGTGTGTATTTAGCCTTGGCACATGTGTGCTTTTAAATATATACATAATGCAGTTTAAGTTTCAGAATCTGTGATGGTAAATCTTATATTTAAAATAGCTACACACCTTGTCAAAGACTTTGAACTGGATATTGTTCAATACACCTGTATTTGTCCTTATACACAGCAAATAAACAGGGGATAGTATTCAGGTTTATAGGTAATCCAAACATGTTTTTCTTCCCTGTGAGGAATTTCTACAGCTTCTATACAAAGCTTTAATACAAGGATGATGCTGGAAATATTAGAGCAATTATTTGAGTTATTGGAATAAACTCACATATGTGCAAGAAGCCTTACAGAATTGCACTTACTACATAACAAGCTTGGCTGATATTAAGCTGGGATAATTTTAGCCACCTTGCTTCTGCTCCCAAATTGAACAGTATTAACCCTCTTTAAATGCTATCTTAGTTAGGTTTTCTGTTGTTATGATGAAACATCATGACTATAAAACACTTGGGGGCAGAAAGAGTTAATTTCTCTTTTTTAAATGAATTTATTCGTATTACATCTTGATTGTTAGCCCTTCCCCTATTTCCTCCCATTCTTCCCTCCCTCCCACTTCCCCCCTTTTCCCCTCCCCTATGTCTGTGATTGAGGGAGACCTCCTCCCCCTATATATGCTCTTAGGATATCGAGTCTCTTCTTGGTAACTTGCTATCCCTCCTCTGAGTTAATTTCTGATGACAGCTCTCAGGTCAAACTCCACTGCAGAGGGAAGCCAAGGCCAGAACACAAACAGAGCAGGAACCTGATGTAGAAGCCATGGAGGAGTGTGGCTTACTAGCTTGCTCCTCATGGTTTACTCAGCCTGCTTTCTAATAGCACTCAGAACCACCAACCCAGGGGGTGGCACGACTCAATATGGGATGGGCTCTCCCACACCCATCAGTCCTATACCCTACACACTTGTCTATAGGCTAGTCTTAGGAAGGCAATTTCCATATCATAGATAACAAGCGTGTGTCAAATTGACATAAAACTAGCGAGGACAAACAGCTTCTCTCCCACATTAACAATAAAGACACATGACTCAGCTTTTGACTTATGGCTTAAAAACATTTTACTCTTCCTTTGACTTTTTCTAAAGTAATTTCTCTAGCCAATATTTTAGAATACTGTGACAAAATCCAAGATATGAATCTTTGTAAGTGGCAGAAAGAATGCATCCTAGGATGGATATGGATCCCTAAATCCCTGGAGTTTTTGTTGGTGGGAAACCCCATTTCTGGACAGTCTCTAGGTTGTAATTAGTGAGATGATGTCAGTACAACTTTGCAATGGTGATTCATTTGGAAATCAAGATTTCAGAGTGTGCTCAACATTTATGTAGAAAACTTTACTTGTGGAACCTTTGCTTTGTGTATGCTACTGTGCATTGGCATACTTAGCTCTCCCCACCATCTTGTGCAGATGGAGTCTGGGCTGTCTTTCCAGAAGACAGCAATGAAGTTCAGAAGGGCCAAGTTGCCGACAGTGCAGGAGCCTACATGCACTGGTCCTAGAGCCTTCATCTCTACTCCTTAAACGTCATTGCTTCCAGTCTGATGATATTGGTTGAGATTCTTATTTGGATTGAGATTTTTATTTTCTGAAGAGGCTCAGAAATGTTGCAAAGCACCAGACTTCATTTCACTCTTTAAAGTCCTTTCCTTTATGTCTTTCCATATAAGAAAGAAAAAAAGAACACCCACGAGGTTACGAGAAAAAAATTAAATGATGAATGATTGATGACAGTTTAGTCTTTTAGTTTGAATGAAGAAATTCAGGTAGCTTTTGAGCTGTAAACATATTGAATGAGAGCTCAGCTAAAACAGACCTTTTGTAAGACTGAAGGAAATGGTGTCAGCGGGGTCTGTAACAGACACTGTTGGTGTGCTATCCAGACGCTGGTCATCTGCTATGACCCTGTCCTTGCTCTTGGGAGTTTGGGCTTCTGATGTTTAGTTTTTCATTCTCTGGGGAAAAAACCCAACTGACTTGTGTGATGTTTTCCTCCTTGTGTTAGAATTTTTTTTTCTGTGACAAATACCTGAACAACCAAAGGGAGGAGAGTTCTGTTCTAGCTCAGTGTTTCGGAACCTTCAGTGCATGGTTGGCCTTCTTGCCCCTTCCGTCATTTGTGGGCCATGGTCAGGCAGCACACTATGGTGGACGGGTTGCTATTTCTTTCATGGTGATTTGAGAATAACAGAGAGGGAGACAGGAAGAGAGGGAGGTGGAGAAGGACAAAAAGAGAAAAGTGAAGTGAAAGGAGGGATGGATGGAGGGAGACGGAGGGAGAGGGAGGGAGAGGGAAGGAGGGAGAGGGAGGGGGAGGGAGGGAGACAGAGAGACAGAGACAGAGAGGCAGGCACACACACACACACACACACACACAGAGAAAGAGACAGAGACAGAGACAGAGAGAGAGGCAGACAGAGACAGATACAGAGAGACAGAGACAGGACAGAGACACAAAGACAGAGACAGACAGAGAGACAAAGAGAGAGACAGAGAGACAGAGACAGAGAAAAGAGACTGCCCCAAAGAATGCCCTGGTGATCTCTTTCTCACCAGGCTCTGCCTCTGAAAGTTTCCATCATCTTCCATCCATGCTTCCAAGTCACAGTTCACTAGTGGATTAATCCACCCATCAGCCTAGAGCCCTAGGGATCCAATAATTTTTCAAAGATTGGATCTACTACTAAGGGACCAACCTTCCAACCCATTAGTCTTTTAAGAAAATATTTTCCATCCAAACAGTGATACCTGCTATGAAATACCATCCTTCTAGCAATGGACTTTCCATCCTGAAATCAGAGGAGCTCTGATCACCCACATGAAACTCTCACAAAACTGATTCTACTAGTTGTCCCTAATGGAACTGGAGAGGAGGAGACCCATCTGCTGTGATAGCTGTATTGGTATGCTGGCCACACTCCAATTAACTTCAATGGTTCATCAACCTAGGCTGGGCACTCACATTTGGTGTGTTATAATCCTGTCTATCTGGGGCAAACAGAAATAGAGTTCTCATAGAAATCCACATACCAACACATATCAACTTTAGGTTGGGCCTAATCTCAGTTGTTTTATAAAGTGACCAGGCACACTATTTTGCCTAGGACTGTGATAGTTTAATGATAGAAGTAGTTCCTTGAAGGAAATCTCTCAGGTCTCAGTATACTGGTATGGCTGGTTATCTTCTAATCCCAATGTGGCATCCAAATCCACAGTGCACTGAATAGGGCAGTGATTAATAACAGGACCAAGGCAAAGCTGGTATCCAAGCAAGACATATGTAACCAGAGTCATCATCAACCTCCTCCTCCCTTTTTTTCTTCTTTCTCCCAAGGTCACTCTGCCATCTAAGTACTATGCAGGTGTAACTGTCACTTGGTACTTAGCTTCCAAGATCAGGCATATTCATGGTGGCATGGCATTACACTGAGACCACTTTGCTATCCATAGACTCCAGATCCTGCCCTGCTTCATTTTCAGGGTCAGGCACATTCAGGGTGGCATGGATTTCAGCTGAACTCACCCTCTCCACAAACCACTTTCACTAGCTCATTTCAGGTACTGCTACAAAGACAGGATCTTCAGACCCAAACAGAGTCCAATCAGAAAGACACAACCATGCGATTATAAATGTAAACACTGAAGATGCTCTACATCCTGCAGTATCAAGTATGCAGCTAACATTTAATTTGTTTTAAATTAATTAATGTATTTACTTTATATCCCAATTGCAACTTCCTCTCCATCCTCTCCTTCCACCCTCCCTCCATCCATCCCTCCTCCCTTCCTCCTCATAAAAAAGGAGTCTTCTTATGGATATCAACCCACCTTGGCATGTTAAGTTGCAGTGGAGTAGGCACATCTTCTCATATTGAGGCTAGACAAGGCAGCAACAGAGTCAGAGACAGCTCCTGCTCCTGTTTGTTAGGGGACCCACATGAAGACCAAGCTACACAATTGTTACATATATTCAGAGGGCCTAGGTCAGTCCCACCCATGCTCTCTGTTTGCAGTTTAGAATCACGTTAGTTGATTCTGTTGGTTTTCTTATGGTGTCCTTGACGTGTCTGGCTCCTTCAACCCTTCCTCCCCCTGTTCCCAAGCTCTACTTAATGTTTGACTTTGGGTCTCAGCATCTGTTTCCCTCAGTTGCTAGATGAAGCCTCTTAGATGACAGTTATGCTAGGTTCCTGTCTACAATTAGAACAGAATATCCTTAAGAGTGTCAGGGGTGGGCTTTCTCTCATGGCAGTCTTAAGCTGGCCCAGTCATTGGTTAGCCCTTCCCTCAGTTTCAAAATCTTTACCCTTACACATCTTGAAGGTAAGACAAATGGTGGGTGGAAAGTTTTGTGGCTGGGTTGGTGTCCCATTGGAACGTCCCTTCATCAGGAGTCTTGTCTGGTTACAGCAGGTGGCCAGTTCAGGCTCCCAACTCCTCATTGCTAGGAGTCTGAGCTAGGGTCACCCTCACAGAGTCCTAGGAATTTCCATTGTCCTAGGTTTCTAGCTCATCCCAGATATGTCCCCTCACTGATTCCAGCTGTCTCCCCCAGCACTCTCTCCCTCTGTCCTCTCCCCCACTTGATCCCTCCAAGAATTAATTCTTCATGTGAAAAAGAACAGGCCCATCCACATTGTTACTTTATGATTTTGCTTTTAAAACAAATGGTGAAATTATATGCTTGTCTTAAATCGTTTTTCTTAAAAGTCTTAAAGATGATTTGCTATCAGCAAACCCTTGACCTGCATGCCTATGCTATACATCGTTCCGCCTGGGTCATGAAAAATTTCTGAAGGAAAAGGAACAGTAAGCAGAAGCCAGTTAAGAAGCCTTGAAATAGTCGTTCTACATCAAACAAGACAAGAGAAACAAACCCCAACTGTCTTGTTCTTAAGAACCCCCCCCAATAGAGTATGCAGTAAGTACTCTGAGAGGACCCAAATTTTGTTCCTTGTATCCAAGTTGGGTTGCTCACAAGTGCCTGTGACCCCATGGGAACCCCTGCCTCTCTGACCTTCTTGGGTATACCTGTACTCACTTGCACAACAACCCAGCCTCGTGTCTGTCTGTCTGTCTCTCACATACATGATTTAAAATGTTCATTGGGAAGTAACATAATGTCTGCTCAAGAGCTGATGCTGGTTTGAAGTTCACATCTTGCCCTCCTTGATAATTACCTTCCAGTGTCCGAGGGGTTTGTTAAAGAGGGGTGACTTCCTTTTTCAGCAGAGGAGTATGAGGTGAGCAGTTTCTCTGGTGTTCCTCACAGAACCTCCTGAACTAAATTTAATCCAAACCATTCCTCAGAAGGGAACAAAGGGGCAAAAAAGGACATGCTCTCTTGTTCATAAAATTGATAAAAATTGCCAGGGCATTTTTTTTTTCATTTTTAATTAAGTGAGGATGGATACCTTCACTCATCCATCTTCTTTTTAATTTCCTACGTTCAATTTGATTAAGATGTGTTTTTTGAAGATAGGTGCTATCTGGTTCTTGTTGTATGAAAAGTTTAATATCTTTCCCCTCTTTATTGAACTGGTAAGGCATTTGACATTAAAAATGATAGCTTTGAATTTCCCTCTTGCTGTCTGCATTCAGTGGGGGGGGGGAATATTGAGAATAGAAGGGAAAATTCATCTTTTTCTCTCTCTGAAGGGTCCTTCTAAAGCGTTATACAGAACAAGATCTGCTCTATAATCCAAGATGCCTAGGATAAATAAAATAGAACAATTGCCTGTGTTCCTCAGTGGCCAATCCAGGAAATGAAAGTCTGTTAAAGAAATATGGCTACTAATTTTTTAGAAAAAGTTAAAGAGACACACTTCTTCCCTTTGTTTAGCTCAACTGACATCATCCCAGTGCTAAGATGAAGAGAGCGTGTGGATTTATTCTCATGGAAGGGCAATTGCAAGGGAAAGCAAAGAGACAATGCTCTGCTTTGCTATTTAAATCCACCATGTTAATATAAAGTGTGAACTGGTTTATGCTCTTTCCCAAGTTTTTGGTTTTTTAGAGAAAGATTGGGATACAGCTAGGCCTCCTAAAGTCTTGATAGCAATAGAAGGAAGAAGAATAAGCAAACAAGGAAAGGAAACCGCAATAGAGTAAGTACTGCAGTCCTGGTGTCCTACCCAGTTCTACTGGAGTCAGGTGGACTGAGAATTCTCAGGGGAGAGCCATAGCATGGTGTGTGCCCACTTAGATGGTTGTGTGTGTGTGTGTGTGGGGGGGGCAGTACTAGACTTCCATGCCTAATATTTTTCCTGATTCTGGCTCTGATAGATTGGTAGTTCTGAGGGACAAGGGCTTTGGAGTGAACCATAACTCTTGGATTTAAATCTTGATTTCTGTAGGACAAAATCTATTTGACAAATGAATGTTGCTCTGTGCAATGAATTTTTTGGTAGCCAGTTTCCCCAAAAGGCCCAGTGTCCCTCCATCTTCTGTCTGGTATTGACACCTTTATGAAATCACCTCCCACACTGCCAGCTGCTTTGTGTGACCAATAAAATATGGTGGCACAGAGAATGCTAAATGATGACGGAAAGGATGTGATGTCACTTCCTGAGCTTGGTTATGAGGTCAAATCTTCCTTATTCACCAGCCTCTGAGTTTTATAGCACGAATTTTGTGGAGGCCAGCAGCTGTGTGACACACAACCTTACAGAGTCACATATGTCAATGACCTTGGTTCTCCTGCTAAGAGTCATGTGAGTCAGCCCAGTGGCTCCTTTTACCTTAACCAACCTCTTAGCTAGGGCCTCTTGAGGCCTTGGAAGCTTTTTCAACTGAGAAATTTTACATTTTCTGCGACCCCAGGCATACAAGTATAAAAACAGGTATATACAACAAACTGACTGAGAATAAGTCATAAAGAAATATAACACAGAAAAAATTTCTGGTGTGCATACAGTTTTCTCATTTGTTGAAGACACAGACAAAACTGCATACCACTGAGATGATTGTGCTTGTTTATTTTTACATAAGGAATTAAGTATTTGATACTTAAATTTTTGATTAATTAAATATTTAATACTTCAGGACAAAGGACATCTTCGGTGCTTTTCAGAGTTGGTTAGTATTTTGGTTTTATGCTCATCAATGGTGAGTGAGCCACTTTAGATAAACATATAGTACAAAATGACGGAAGTATGGATAGGGTCATTTTAGAAACTGCTTAGAAATTCTGTCTTAATTCTAAGCCAAAGTTTTTAAAGTGATTTTTTAAAAAATAATGAAACTCAAGGCAGCAACTCAAACATCAATTTAAAAATCAAACATTTTAATACAGCCTGCATGCAAAGATACTCTAATTTGATGTTTACATGCCAAGGAATGATGATAGACAAATATATAATCTGCTCCTGAGTTTTTCACCATCAGAAACCAAGTGATGGTAAATTGCTTTGAATCGCTGGATTTTGGTTTTCATTTCATTCTTTTGAAAATTTGTGTGGGTGTTTTGCTTGCAAGTATGTCCTTCCAAAACATTCCTGGCATCAGATCCCCTAGAACTGGAGTTACAGGTGGTTTTGAGCTGCCATGTGGGTACTGGGAATTGAACCTAGGACCCCAAGAAGAGCAGCTGGTGCTCTTAACCACTAAGGCATCTCTCCAGCCCTTGGTCTTCATTTTTTCATGCAACCACAGATAATTAATAAGTTTTTTCTTGACATTATGTGAATCATAACAGTAGTATTGTTATATTTTGAACATATGTATTCCACAAATTCATGTGTAAGTGCTAAGTCTGTGCGAGGTGACTAGGTTATGAGGGTGCTGCCCTGACCACAGCATTAGTGCCCTTTAAAAAGAGAGTCTATAGAGCTGCCTAGTCCTTTCCTCATGTGAGCACACATCAAAACCAGGGGAGGACCCTTGCTGGAATCTGCCCACAACAGCATCCTCATCTTGAACTTAACTTCCAGAATAGTGAGAGAAAAAAAGGTTATAATTTATGAGATGCCAAGTATAATGTATTTGTTCTAGGAAAATAAACAGGAGATCAAGCAAAGTGCCTACCTTGGTTCTGAGCTAAAGTGTGCAAGCAGCCCTGCTACAGTGCTCAGTAGCCAGAGGCTGGTCTTGAACATGACTACTGAGTTGGCCGTCAGCTAGTCTTTCTGATCTAGAAACAGCTTAATAGATGTTTAATGCTGGCAATTCTAACGATGTCCTTGTATAGATGTCTCTAAGTGTCCTCAGCAACCCCTGTCTTTTTTATGTTAGTCCTATGCTGCATTACCACTGGCGACGGGACGGGAGTCGGTGTTGACCTTGGAGTGTTCTGGACACTGAGTCACATCAGTCTTTCAGATCAACCTTGAGTACCAGAAAGATGTTTTGTATTTGAACTTTTGCAATTAAGCTTTTCTCCTGTGAGGATTTCTTTTTCGTTTTTTGAAAAAAGGCAGGGACTAAGCCAGACAGTAGAATGCTGCTAGTCTTAGATGAAGTCAAGGAATTGAATCCACATTTGTTTTGTTGAAACCTTTTGACTTTCAATTTAATATAATTTAAGATGAGGTCTCATGTATCTCACGCTGTCCTCAAACCAGCTGTGGAGCAGAGGATGACCCTGAGCTTCTGACGATCCTAGTTGGAGGTTTTGAGTGTGTTATCAGGCCCAGTTTATGCGATGTAGGGGATGGGACCTCAGGCTTTCTGCATGCTTGGGCAAGCAGCCTACTAACAGAACTACAGCGCTAGCTACTTTTACTTTTCTGTAACTCGTGTCAGTGTGGGCTATCAGTATATATCTGAAACAGTGTTGATGCAATATTGATTTTTTTTTGATGGAGTAGGAAAATGTACCATTATTTTAAATATTTATTAGAGAGGCACTCTTGATCTGTTGGGGAACTGCAAGAAAGGACAGCCTATCTGCCCAGTTGGCCGGCACAAGGGAACAGACCACGGATAGCAGAGGGGGAGCCACATCTGTGAACAGCAGATTGTCCCCGCAGACCAGCTTCTTTCAACCTTCACATACATCTGTGGGTGCTATAGTGAGTGTCCATCCCTCTGATAAATGAATTTTTTTCCCCTCCGTAGTTAAAGGCTTTGGTAAACAATAATCTTTCTGCAAAGGATATAGAGAATAAACATTTGAGTTGAACTGCAACACTGCAACACTGAACAACTGCGTTATTTGTCTCAGGGGAGTCAAAAGTAAAGGGCAGGTACTTAACCTCCACACAGATCTGCATATTGCTGATGCTTCATTGTTATTGGGGGGGTATTATTTAAAAATCAGCACAATAAGCACAAGACAAATGTCAGAGATTTTTGGTGGTGGTAGATTTATTTATTTGGTTTTTGTGAAGGTGCCTGTACTGGCTGCTTTTGTGTGGCAACTTGACGCAAGCTAGAGTCATCAGAGAGGAAGGAGCCTCAGCTGAGGAAATGCCTCCATGAGATACAGCTGTATGACATTTTCTCAGTCCGTGATCAATGGAGGAGGGCCCAGCCCATTGTGATTTCTATTAGAAACCAGGCTGAGCAAGGCATGTGAAGCAAGTCAGCAGGCAGCACCGCCCTCCCCACACTCCATGGCTTTTGCTAGTGGTGTTTTGTTACATGGAGTTTATGCCTTTCAGTTTTTTTTGGGGGGGAGGGGGAGTTCCCAAATTTTGGGACATCAAAGATGTTTTGGAACATTCTGTAGGTCAGAGAAAGCATCAGATTTATCAAGGAATTATCTAGAGGAGGACAGATACAAAAGAACACCCCAAGGAAGCCAGCTGGCTCCGTAAGTTTTTCTTGGACTTGGGCCTTGATTGCCTGTTTTTGAAATTGTGCTGTGTTTTAGTACAGCCTAAAGGTTCCTATTTCCTTTCTCTTTTCTGAATTGCTGCCTAGCCATTAGCAGGGGGATGTTTTTCCTGGGGCCCTGGGCAAACTGGGATGAGGACTATAAGGCTTTCCCTTGCATTAAGCAGAGTAAATTCAATCGTTTCTAAATCACACTGTGCTATAGTGTATTGATTTGCTGACCATAAGCTGAATGTTGCTTCAGAAACTGTCCAGCCTCTTCGATTTCTATCAGTAAATTACCAGGTTACTTAAATTAACACATTCTCACATTTAATTCAAAGTCTATTTGCATATATTGCTTCATTAAATCCCACGTGCCATCTCATCTTCCGGGCATTAACATATTCTCGAAAATTCTTGCTTCATTGAGGATGTGTCAAAAATCTCTTCTTCAGAGACTTTGACATAAAATCACCCAGGTTTTTGTTCTTGAATGAATCTCCTAAGCTTCCTGTGGTTTCTTTCTGTTGGCAGTTATGTTAAATAGGGTAAATAGAAGCTTCTAGAATTAGCAGATAGGGGAAGCCATCCGTAAAACACTCATCTTTCTAATAACTGAGGAAGTAGTTCAGTTTAGAGGGCAGAGAAGGAACGGCAAACTCTAACAGCGATGAGTTCATTGTTAACCTTGTTATTCTCAGCTCTCAACACAAGAATTCTGGAAGCAGTAGTGTCTGATGGAGACAGTCTAGAGACAGCTGAGTTGTCTTGGCTAGACAGTGGGGCAGTACAGATCAGCCAGTGATACTAGTTGAAGGAAAAGTCCTGACTTGTGAGCATCCTCCTGGTTCCCTGGGAGAGGATAAGTAAGTTCTCTCAGTATTAAAAGTTGCATTGATTATTTTTCTTTCTAAAAGTGATAGATAGGCTCAATGAGGAATATCTGTGGGTAAGATTCAGTTTATGGGGTTCAGTATGGTGTATTTTATAATATTAATGTTTCTTCTTATCTTTGCCTGAAGGAAACAAAACATTGGGGTCTGGTTGTTATCATTATTTTTAGCAGAGTCTCACGTACCCCAACCTGGCCTCAAACTCACTATGTAGCCACGCTGGCCTTGAACTTCTGATCATCCCTTTGTCAGATCTGAGAATTGTTATTATAGGCTGGCTTTGATTTTGCTTGCTTGGGGGAAACCTTCTCTTTCAACAGATAAAATCATATGATTCACAAACAACGAGCATTTTCCCGACCCAATAGACTGACTAGGAGCCCCAAAGCAATATTGAGAAGTGATGGTAGAGGCTTTAAAGGTTTATTTTTTATCTTATGTGTGAGTGTTTTACCTGTATGTATGTATGTATGTATGTATGTATGTGCATCAAGTGCGTACAGTGCCCTCAGAGCCCAGAAGAGGGTATGAGATTCCCAGGGAATTGGAGTTACAGGCGTTTTTGAGCTACCACATGGATGCTGGGAACTTAGCTTGAATCCTCTGCAAAAGTGGTAAATAGTCTTAATTATTGCATTATCTCTTCAGGTCTTATTCTTAATGCCAGAAGATATTTCAAATTCATTGTTTTAGCATTACACTAGTTGTATGCTCACTGGGGAGTGGAAGTTTCCTATTCTTGATTTTCTCTGAGAACTCTTCAAACAGAACAGTGAATAGATCTTTAATTTTATAAACACACTTTTACATTTATTCAAATGATATTGTGATCTTTCTTCATTTTAAAATTAATTATGTTACATGATTCTATAAGTTAATTTATGTGATCTAATAAATATCACATAATTTAAAAATTTCAGCATGACATCTATACACTTTAATTGATACTTTTTTAAAATTTAATTTTAATTTTCTTAATTTATTCAGATTACAACTCAATTGTTATCCCATCATTTGATACTTTTAATTTCTGTACACATGGTGTGTATATTTTAATATACTGATTTAAAATGAATGATAAAAGTAGCTTCATTACTCTGTATATCTACACATACACATAGGCATGTGCACAGATATATGCCTTTTTTTTCATTCTCTTGGATTTATTATTTTTGCTATACTAATTCCCTCTTTATTAATAGGATGCATTTTTTAATAGGATGTATTTTTGTTATACTAATTCCCTCCCTATTAATAGGATGTCGTTCCTTACTCTTTACTGTCTGAGAAGCAGCAGCGTACATTCCAAATTTCCATGGCCTTCATGGTTTTTCCCCTCCATCAATAAAAAATACTTAGATGTTCATTACTGAAGGTGTGGCCCAAGGACAAGCTCCTTCAGCATTACCTAGGAACACTTTAGAAATGCCGAACCTTGTACTGTCATATCTACAGGCCCAGAACCTGCACTGAAACAAGACCTTTAGATGATTCATAGACAGATTAAGATTTGAAAAGTGTGAAAGTCAGACCCCACTCTTCACTCAACTGTGGAGAATGTCCATATTTGACCACGTCCCCTGGATGGGGAGGCCTGGTGGCACTCAGAGGAAGGATAGCAGGCTACCATGAAGAGACTTGATACCCTATGAGCATATACAGGGGGAGGAAGTCCCCCTCAGTCACAGTCATAGGGGAGGGGATTAGGGGGAAAGTGGGAGGGAGGGAGGGAAGAATGGGAGCATACAAGGGATGGGATAACAATTCAGATGTAATATGAATAATTAATAAAATATAAAAAAACAGAAAAAAAAGATTTGAAAAGTACAGCTGTTGAACACTTGAGTTCCACAAAATTCACAATTTTGTATGCATTTTAGTTTATATTTTATTTTTGTTTTATGAGCATGAGTGTTTTGCCTGTGTATATGTTTTGCTTGGTATCTACAGAGGCCGAAGAGAGCACCCAACATTTCACAGATCTCAAAGTCTATAAACATTACTCTAGCCACATATTCATTCAATGTTAGCAGGTTCATTGTTTTCTGTATCTCACATTCTACCTGGGATCATCTTCTTTTCCACAGAGAATGCCTTTACTAGTTTCTCAGCAGTGACTTGGTGGGGATAGTGTCCTCTGTAATTCTTTTGCAATATCTTCGTTTGCATAAGTCAACACTTCTGAGCTGGTGACTCTTTTTTTTTTTTTTTTTTTCCTCATTTCTCTCTACTTTGCTCTCACTTGCTAGTTTTCTACTGGAATCCTTACATCTAGCCTGTCTCCTGGAACATGACAAGCACAACTGATGTCTGTGTTTATTCTATGCTCTGCAACCTCACACATCTCTTCCCCTGGCCTCTTGCTTTCTTTTCCTATTGCTATAATAAATACTCTTATTAAAGCAACTTAAGAGAGAAAGGATTTATTCCAGCTCCCAAATGC
Source organism: Acomys percivali (assembly GCA_907169655.1). Classification (NCBI taxonomy): domain Eukaryota; kingdom Metazoa; phylum Chordata; class Mammalia; order Rodentia; family Muridae; genus Acomys; species Acomys percivali. The sequence goes on along the minus strand of OU015753.1, from coordinate 73,664,516 downwards.
AGTGGTCCACTTTATCGTGATGCAGATGTCAAGGTGGAAGGAACTTGAAGTGGCCTGTCACATCTCACTAACAATCAGAAGGTAGAGAACAATGAATAAATGTCCAGCTCATTTTCCCAATTTATGCAGCTCATGGTCCCTGCCAGGCAATGGTGCCACCCACAGTGGGTAGAACCTTCCATCTCAAGATAATGCCCCAAAGGCTCTTCTCTCAGGTGACTCTAGATCTCAGTAAGTTGACAGTTGAGATTAACCATCACAAATCTTATTCTTGAGTTTTGTCTGGCATGTCCAGTTTCCTTATATCCCTCTATGTTTTTGACTGAGGGTTGATTGTCACTTAGAATAAAAACAAAACCTCTTGACCCGCCCGCTGATTTTACCTGCATACGCCTCATGTAAAGGCCGTGGAATCAATAACCCTGAAGTGCCAACATCCAGTCTCAGGAACTGAGGTGATTGGAGGCTAACTTTAATTGGTGACACAAATGACAAAGAGCAGATAAAAGAGATTTATTTTTGAGAATGCCGCAGCTCTTTGATATTTATTTTATAGTTTTGTGCATCTTAGATTTTTTACAACATTATTAATTCTTTTAAAGCACAGATCATACCTTTGTGGATTTTTGGTTATTGCAGCAGACTAAATATTTCTGCCCCTTTCTCACTTATTGAAACTTTAGTCCCAGTGTGACTAAGGCCAACAATGAGCCTTTGGCCTGAGGTTGGTTATGAGGGTGGGACCTTCTGACATGTGACTGAGGCCCTTATAATAGAGAACACAGAATGATATCATTCTCAGTACTATTTGGGAGATTATATTGAAAAGTATTGAGAAGGGATCCCTCCACAGAGTACAACTGCGCTGACACTGTGATCTCTGATTCCAATTATTAGCACTGTGAAAAAGAAGTGTCTATTGTTCATAAGCCACCCAAGTCTACTATGACTTGTCACTATTGCCTCAGCCGACTAAGGTATGGCTAACACCCTCTTTGGTTTTCAATCGTCCCCCTCACCCCAGTCTGCTTCTCTCTCCCTCTGTCCCTCCTCCATCCCTCTGTCTCAGATATCTCAGAATCCAAAACTACCTGGATATTGATATGTAATACAAAAATGGTAGCTTTGGTTAGTGAGTTTATACTCTATTCTTAGGGTTTCCAGACTACCATTATTACTGCTGTAGACTTACATAGCTCCCCTGGAAGGTAAGCTCAGAATGATCCCCAAAGGGGCTCACTGCGCCAAGTCACTTGTAGCTTTAATAAACTCATGAGTTTCCTGTCATTGGTTCAGGGCTGATCATAATATACAGACTAAGGATGCATCATGTGACTTGTATCTCCCTTGAGACATTGCCTATCTGGCAACCTAATTCTTGTTCCATTCTTCTCTTGTGCTTAAAATCCCCATTGTGTTGCTGAAATGGAATAAAGGCATGATGACATTGACAGGAAATTAAAAAAAAAAATCCAAACTAGGCGAACCACTGCTGCAATGCATTTCTGTTTCTTTGTGTGTGGTACAGTTTTGCAGCTTGTGCTTCCTAAATGCCGAACAATAAGCGAGACATGGTTGAGGCCAGTGCACTCCACAGGACACAAGTGAGCTTAAAGAGCCATCTGTCACCATCTTCAGGATGCTTCCATCTGCAGAAGAAGCTGAGCATCATCCCTATTTCAGTCATCATGGCTGATCCCGTGTCTGTTCTCTGCTGAGGCAATGTTTCCAATACATTCATGCTAGGCCATTAGGATTTTTCTCAACTTCAGGCCAAGATTTCACTCTTCTCTTTTTTTTCCTCACAATACCAAGTGCTGTAGCCTTATGTCTTTGCCTTTCAGTCTTGAAAATGGTAATTTTTATTGTTTTAGATATTTCCCAAAGATATTCCATGCCCACAGTATTGAAGGCTGCTCTTAGAAGACCAAGTCTCCCACAGTCTCCTTATGCCAGGTCAGCCATAGATAATGGTTTATTAGCCCACGGAGTAGTCATCACCATTGTCTGTATTGTACATCTTTTCATGGACATGCAAGTGTCATCCTTTCCTGTTTTCATAGCCTTTTACTGCTTCGTCTCTCTGGCCCTGACATTTGACAAGGTATCTTAGCAGAAGTTAGCCTTGCTTTTGTAATAAGAAATTTGTCTGCTTGGTAGAACTGGAGCTAATTTAAAGAGAAACAAAGACAGGAGCTGGATTCTGTGGTTTGTTTTATGGAAGAGCCTGGAGGTGAATGCTGCAGCAGCTCCACACAGCTTGCTCACTCCTGTGGTCAAATTTGCTCACATCACATCCATGTTGGAGTCCCCCCCCCCCCGGGAGCTGAGACACCCATCAAGGTGCAGACGCAACAGCCTCGCAGACGCCTTTTCTGATCCTGTATTCTGCAAGCCCTTTTCTTACTTTTCTGCATCCCAGGCCCCAATTGCTTTCCTTCATGCTACTTAACAGCATTTGGGAGTTTGTCTGTTCAACCATTTGCTGGTTCATCATCCTTTCTAGTTCTACAAGCCAGGACGGTGTAGCCTGTTGCGTTCTTGCTGTATGGCAGCTGCTATACAAGGGGACATGCTCAATAGGCTTTGGTTCACTTAATTGGCAAGGGAGGAAAGGGTTTGTGGAAGTTTAAAAACTCTCTTCCCATGCACAGACACTCACTCATTCCTTTCAATCACTGTGTTTAGTGACTTCCGGAAGGTCACACGCTGTCCCTGCCTGTCGTTTTCTTATGTTCTTGATAGCAGGTGAGAAAGGCATGAGGAATACTCTGAAAAAGAATTTTGATGTGTTAGGGGATTTGTAAGCACATTTAACATGACCTGTGTGCTAAAGTTTGCTGGGATATGTGCCTGGAAGTGGCTAGGGACAGGGGTGTGGACTTGTTGTCACTCATTGGTAAGGTGATAAAATTCACGTGCCTTCTGCATCTCTCTGTTGAGGCTCCCTGCTGGCTTGGCCTCATGGAAAGACATTTTTTTTTTTTTTTTTGTGGTCATAACAGGTTGAAGGACTAGGTGTTTCATCTTTTCATGTTTCACATCTGGTATAAAGAGAAGGAGGGAGGAAGAGGAGGGGGGAGGGAAGGAGGGGGAAAAGAGAGAGGGGAACATGGAGAGGGGGAGGGGGAAGGAGAGGGAGAGGGAGAGAATCTCTTCCTAGCAACCAACAAAAACAAATCATATTTTCTTCTCATCTCAGGCTTTCTATCATGAAAGGAGTCTTTCCCCGACAGCCCTGTCTGAAGTCACACCCCCAGCTTCCCAGTTTCAGTTCAAGTTCAGGGACTGTTACCTCACTGGCTAGTGTGTTACTGTTTATTTCCTTCACTCAGCTTCCACAATCACTAGTATAGAGAGTTTGACATTTGGCTTCCTGCCTAGATCTCCAAAGATGCCTAACTCAGAAGAAAGGATGCTTCATTTAAAAGTCACCTAGTGGATGCAAGTGAGTGCATGCATGCATGGGGTGGATAGGGGCATTTCATAGAAAGAACTGTGGGCATCCACTCTTTTTGTTTTTGAACAACTTTATTGAAATGTAATCTCCGTACTGTCCTATCCATCCATTTGAAGTGTGCAATTTGTTGATTTTAGTATCTTCACAGAAAGTGCATCCATCACCCTGACCGATTTGAAACTGTTTTGTTTTCTTTTTTGGCCCCAAGAGAAATCAGCCATCACCTCCTATAGCCTCACCAGCAACCATCGCTAAGCAATGCTCTCCTGCCTCAACCTAAATTCTGTCTCTAGTGTCTAACTTCTTTCACCTGGCAAAATGTTTTCAAGATTCATCCATGCTGCTTCTTTCTATTTTGATAATGTTTAATTACAATATTGTTAGTTTATAATCAGTCAGCTTGCTCTTATTGCTGGCTTCATCTTAGGTCTTCCCACTGACATGGCCCCTCACACAGTATCTGGAAGTCAGTAGAGGTTGGTTTTGTGTCACCAAAATGCCTTATTTTTTTCCCCTCCTATAATCTTATGATCATATCTGCTCCCCACTTGGTCATTATGATGATTATCTTTTTTTCACCCAAGAGTCAATGATTATTTTTGGCATTAAAGCTGGGGCAAGATGATAGAAAGTAGGCCAGAGCAAAGTGGCCCATATTGGCTTTAAACATTTTTTTTTCAGTTTAATTTCTTCATTTTAAAAAAGATCTTGTTTTAAAATGGATACTGAGGTGTTACTCTGGAGAACTGCAATAAAAAATAAAATCACCATCCACCTAGGCTGTTAAATACTTTCCCAAGGCAGTCTCTGCTCAATTTCCTGTGCTGTTTCTAGAGGAGGCTCACTGGTCCACAGCCCATATAAGCTGTGCTATATTTCAAACAAACACATTTTTTTTCCTCCGGAGAAGGAAGTCTGTATTCTTTCCTCTTGGCCGAGCAATGAAGCCTGGGAGCGAAAAACAGCAAACGTCATTTTGTCCAGCTTTCTGTCGTCCTGTCCAGCCATTGTTGGGAGCCCATGCTCATTAGGGGCCTTTCCAGAAACAACTTCATGGAAGTGGAGGAAGGGAGGGAATACCTTGTCCATACTTGTTCATTCAGTGGCAAGGCTCTGGGAAGGCGGCCTGCCACTTGTAGCCTAAGCAAAAATGTGTAAATGGCTTTATTGAAAATCAATATGCTCTTGTGAGGCACTGTTCATTTCTGAGTCCCTCACATTTGGTCGTTTTTGCACAGATGTGAGTTGCAGGGAGGTTTATAGCAGCCAGTCTCTGAGTTTGGAGTTTGGTTTCTTTTCCTGTTTCCCACCAGGAGCTTTGGGTTAAAGGATCATTTGGCATTTTTTTTGTTTACTTCTTGCAGGAAGAGATGTGTGCCCCTCCCTTCCTCTTCATGGCAAGAGCTGAGCTGTCGCTGAGGAGTGCAGCTGTCACCCACAATGCGGTCTCCTAAGTGAGGTCAATCTGAACAGGCTTCCTGTGTATTTGACACTTCTTCAAAGTTTCTCCAGAAAGTGTAGATGTTTCTCTCAGTTCAAATACAGAGAGGGGTTGAATTCTCTCTCTCTCTCTCTCTCTCTCTCTCTCTCTCTCTCTCTCTCTCTCTCTCTCTCTCTCTTTCTCTTACACACACACACACACACACACACACACACACACACACAGAGAGAGAGAGAGAGAGAGAGAGAGAGAGAGAGAGAGAGAGACTGGACTTTTTGTGCCATATGGAAAGTTCCAAAGGTTCTTAGTTACATCTAGTTCTGTTATTATCAGACCACCAACCAGTGTTTAATTGGATACAGTTTTGGTGGAAGATAAGTTGTGAGATTGTATTTGCTAAAATTTATGTGACAGTTCCTGTTAATGTGTGGCGTCTGAGGAAGAGCAGGGTCATGTGTAATGACTTCATTTGATTTGTACAGATGAATAACAATTTTTTCCCCTGGGCTGAGAAACTGGACATTTCCTCATAAATTCCTATCAACATTTTTAAAAGTTTAGCCTTCGTTTTAGGCCGAGAGATAGCATAAATCTGAAGCTGAGAGATGTGACCGTGTCACAGCAAGGTCTTAGTGAAATAGAGCCAAGGAGGGGACCACAGGAGAGCAAAGATTTGAATAGTGTGTCCCCAGATAATTTTTAAATGAATAAATTTCAATAGATCATTTATTTATTAATTAACATTTGCATAGAGATTGCAACTATATGGCATTTAATGTAGTTAGTTGAAGTAAATTGGATTTACGGAAAGAATGATGCTTGACTTAAAATAAATCCAATTTTTGGTAAAGAACAAAGTATTTTATATTTCAATCCTTAGTTAGTACAAGGAAGGGAGGCCTGGACACAGGGGTAGTTGATTGTTCTTAGCTTTTCTTTTCCTTTCCTTTTTTTTTTTTTTTTAAATATTCACTTTACAACCTGGTCATGGCCCCTCCCTCCTAGCCTTCCAGTCCCACCCTCCTTCCACCCTCCCTATTCCCTATTCCTCAGAAAGGGGAGACCCCTGCTTATCACCCCAGCTCATGAAACAGCATCAGGACTGAGCACATCCTCTTCCCCTGTGGCCTGCTAAGGCAGCCCCTGCCAGGGGCCAGTGATCAAAAGCAGGCAACAGAGACCATGTCAGAGACAGCTCCTGGCCCCCAGCTCCCCTTACTAGAGGACCCACATGAAGCCTTAGCTTCCCATTGGCTACTTCTATGTAGAGGGCCTAGGTCCAGTCCATGAGTGGTCCTTGGTTGGTGTTTCAGACTCGAGAGGGCCCTCTGGGCCCTTGTTAATTGGCTCAGTTGGTCTTTTTGCGGAGCTCTTGTCACCTCTAGGTCCTTTTCTCCTTCTCTCACTTTTACACTAGAGTGTCTATGGTTAGCCCAACGTTTGGCTGTGAGTCTCAGCATCTGTTTCTAACTGCTGCTGAGTGGAGCCTCTCAAAGGACAACTCTGATAGGCTTCTGTCTGCAAGCATTAACTTTTCCTTATATATAGATACATGTAACACACACACACACACACACACACACACACACACACACACACACGTAACTATATGATATTTCTATCTTAACTTTGTTCATTTATTTGACCTCATTTTTAAAATCCTTCAGGTGGGTGTCTCTTTCTTTTAAATTTTATTTCTTCTTTTTATTCTGTGTGTTTATGTTTGGTGTGTGTGTGTGTGTGTGTGTGTGTGTGTGTGTGTGTGTGTGTAAAACTATGGGTACGTGAGTGCCATGGAATGCAGAGGTCAGAGGACAACTTTTGGAAGAGCTTTTGGTCCTTTCACTGTGGGTTCTGGGAATCAAACTGATAGTAAGGCTTGCATGTAAGAAGCCCTACCCATTGATTTTTCCTGCCACCCAAACTTAGCTTCATTTTAGCAACTCTTGATCCTACCCTGGGAAATTTAAATAACCCCAGTGAGGCTCGCTAAGTTCCTAGAGAGGGGCTAGTTCTTCACAGAATAACTAATATTCCATAGTGTACCTTAAACATTGCTTGCTATACAATTTGATTACTAGTCAATTAAGATTCTATGTGATTTGATTATAACCTCTGGAATTAAATCTTTTATATTAAAAATTATAAAATTTGATTGTCTCAAGAAAAGATTATTAGAGTGCCAATCAGGTAGTTTGAAAAAAACTTTTTTCTCATTAAATAGTAAAACTAATCTTGTAAACTAATTGGAAAACAACCAGAAAAGCATGTGAGCTAGCGTTATTTTCAAAATGTGTCTCTGGGAGTCTAAGAACTGGTAGAAATATCAGAGGTTGGTTGAGTTCACCTTTTGTAGTCAGCTGCTTGCAATAATACACAGTGTGCTCATTGTTGGCCCATCTTGAAGAAGGACTTATGATCTTCAGTAAGTAAAACCTAGGCATAATCACAGTTTGGTTAATTTCAGTAATAATAATCAAACATTAATTTGTGTAGGCATGTCTTTATTTTCTGTGGCAATCAGGATAAATAAAAAAAAGCTGAAATGTTTCCAAAATATGGTTCATTGGGCAAAACTGAATGCTTCCTCTGTGAGTATTTGGACAAATAGTCCCCTCATTTCTTCTTATTTTATGTGCTGCTACTACTGTATGGCAGATTATAGGTTAGGCATGATGTCACACAGTGCATCAGGAGGAGGTGGCATTGGAGTCATCCACTTGTGAGCCTTTAGAGTTATTTCTGAAGAGATCTTCTTCACCCCAGTCTGGCTTGGCTGGCAGAAAGATAGGAACAGCTTGGCCCCTTGTAACTGGGCAACTCCACGCTGAGATGATATCACTGCGAATCTACCTTCTGTTTTCACAAGACATTGCTAGATTGGGGAAATTAAAATCTAAAGTCTATGCTGTTAAGTAAATGAGGAGTGCCATATGGAGCTTTACCAAAGCGACGAGAAAACCTCCAACTACTGAATAATATATTGGAGCACTTCATCTTATATGTTATCTTCAATATTCATTCTGCAATTGTAAAATTTCTTGTTTTTCCTATTATTTACTACATAGGCTTTGTTTGTTTGCATGGATAAAGGTTCAGCAGCAAAGCTTTGGCCTCCAATAAAGGTCTTACTAACTGAGCCAGTTCAGAGACTATTTTCTATGAGTTCAACAATGTCTCTTAGTAAATACATTTACCAAGGTTTCTCTAAATTTCTCAAAAACAATGTGCTTTGCTTTATTCTCTTTTTGTCTATGTTTTTCTAAGTTAAAGACAAAGTATACATTTTTCAAGGATTTAATAAATTTTTTAAAAATATATTTTATTAATTTATTCATATTACATCTGAATTGTTATCCCATCCCTTGTATCCTCCCATTCTTCCCTCCCTCCCGTTTTCCCCTTACTCCCTTCCCCTATGACTGTGATGGAGGTGGACTTCATCCCCCTATATATGATCATAGAGTATCAAGTCTCTTCTTGGTAGCCTGCTATCCTTCCTTTGAGTGCCGCTAGGCCTCCCCATCCAGGGGACATGGTCATATATAGGGCACCAGTGTTCATGTGAAAGTCAGTCTCCACTCTCCACTCAACTGTGGAGAATGTACTGTCCATTGGCTAGATCTGGGTAGGGGTTTGAAGTTTACTGTACATATTGTCCTTGGCTGGTGCTGTAGTTTGAGCAGGACCCCTGGGCCCAGATCTGCCCATCATAATGTTCTTGTAGGTTTCTAGGACCCTCTGGATCCTTCTATTTCCCCATTCTCCCTTGCTTTTCTCACCTAGAGTCTCCATAGGATGTCCTCCCCTCTGTCCCACTTTCCTGGTAAGTAAAGACTTTCATGGGACATACTCCTTGGACTAGCGTCCAGATAGAAGTGAGTATATACCATTTGAGTCTTTCTGCTTCTGGATTAACTCACTTATTATGATCATTTCTAGTTCAGTCTATTTGTCCACAAAATTCGGGAATTCCTTGTTTTTAAGCCTGAGTAGTATTCCATAGTGTAAATGTACCACAGTTTCTTTATCCATTCTTCTACTGAGGGACACTTAGGCTGTTTGCATGTTCTGGCTATTATGAATCAGGCTGCTATGAACATGGTTGAGCAAATGTTCTTGTTGTGTGCTGGAACATCTTCTGAGTCTATTCCAAGGAGTGGAATAGCTGGGTCTTGAGGAAGCCCTATTCTCAGTTTTCTGAGATAAAGACATTGAAAGTTCAATTCTCAACTTCATATGGAAAAACAAAAAAACCAGAATAGCTAAAACAATCTTGTACAATAAAAGATCCTCAGGAGGAATCTCTATACCTGATCTCAAGCTGTACTATAAAGCAACCATAATTAAAACAGCATGGTACTGGCACAGCAAAGACTGATTGATCACTGAAATTGAATCAAAGACCCAGAAATGAATCTACACACATATATCACTCGATTTTTGACAAAGAAGCCAAATATATTCAATGGAAAAAGGATAGCATCTTCAACAAATGGTGCTGGTCTAACAGGATGTCTACATGTAAAAAAATGCAATTAGACCCATATTTGTCACCACGCACAAAACTCAAATCCAAGTGGTTTAAAGATATCAACATAAAACCAGAGACACTAAATCGGTTAGAAGAAAAAGTGGGGAAGAGCCTGGAACATGTTGGCACAGGAGACAACTTCCTGAACAGAACACCAACATTCCAGGCCTTAAGGTCAACAATTAATAAATTGGATTTGATGAGTCTGAGAAGCTTCTGTAAGGCAGGAGACAGTCAATAGAACAAAGTGACAGCCTACAGATTGGGAAAAGATCTTCACCAACCCTACATTTGACAAAGGTCTAATATCCAAAATATATAAAGAACTCAAGAAATTAAAGACCACCAAACCAAATAACCCAATTGAGAAATGGGGCTCAGAACTAAATAGAGAATTCTCAACAGAGGAATATCGAATGGCTGAGAAACACTTAAAGAAATGCTCAACGTCCTTAGTCATCAGGGAAATGCAAATCAAAACAACTCTGAGATTCCATCTTACACCCATCAGAATAGCCAATGGACAGGACAGTCTCCACAGTTGAGTGGAGAGTGGGGACTGACTTTCACAGTACTCTGGTGCCTCATATTTGACCATGTCCCCTAAATGGGGAGACCTGGTGGCATTCAGAGGAAGGATAGCAGGCTACCATGAAGAGACTTGATACCCTATGAGCATATACAAGGGGAGGAAGTCCCCCTCAGTCTCATTCATAGGGGAGGGGATTAAGAGGAAAATGGGAGGGAGGGAGGAATGGGAGGATACAAGGGAGGGGATAACCATTGAGATGTAATATGAATAAATTAATAAAAAAACAACAAACAACAACAACAACAACAAAAAACTCAAGTGACACCACATGCTGGTGAGGATGTGGAGAGAGAGGAACACTCCTTCATCGCTGGTGGGAATGCAAACTAGTACAGCCACTTTGGATTTAATAATTTACATCACCAGGCATGGTGGCACACTCCTGTAGTCCCAGTACTTGGGGAGGCAGAGGCAGGTGGATCTCTGTAAGTTTGAGGCCAGCCTTGGTTCACAAAGCAAGTCCAGGACAGCCAAGGCTACATAGAGAAACTCTGTCTCAAAAACAAACAAAAAAATCTACATTGGAATTTCTTTGATTATTATTCTTAATAAACTGATGTTATTAACATTTATCATTGGTAGAGTGTACTGCAGTGCTGGAGTGTACATTGTGGAGTTCTGAATGCATATGTCCCACTGATTGACCTTAGCTAGTATGGGATTAAAGCTTCAAGAGTGGAAGATTAGTGGACAGAGACATCAGTAATTTAAACAAAGAAAAAAATTCTCTAGTATTAATTTTCGAAGAGTCTGGGTGATATTCAGTTTCTTAGGTTCATACCTGTTGCTGTGATTGAATATCTTGACAAACCAACTTGGGGCTGATTTTAACCCACAGTGCAAAGTTATAGAGCATTTCAGGGAAGTCAAGGTGGCAGGAACTTGAAGCATCCACAGTAAAGAGCAAGGAGAACAAATGGATCCATGCTTGCCGGTATTCGGTTCTCTCCTTTTCATTCATTCCAGGGCCCAACTGATGAAATGGTACAAAACACCTTCAGAGTGGATCTTCCTGCCTCAGTGAACTCAATTAAGAAAATTCCTCTGCACTCTCAAGCTCAGAAAACATTGCAGAAGTGAAGACAGAAAGATTGCAAGAGCCAGGATGCCTGCTACCACAGTGCCTTCTAGACATGACAGAGAAATTACATTCATGAAATCTCAACAATAAGGTTGCATAAACAAAACCTTCTTAATGACTACACCAGCCAACATGCCAATGTAGATGGGGAAAATTTCATAAGACACCACCCTTAGATGAAGAGCTACAGATAATCAGAAAGAGAGGAGTGGGGAGAGGGAGGGAGAGACGGAGAGTGTTTTGTCTGCATGTATATATGGGTGCTATGTATATTCTTGATGTACAAATAGGATATGCAAGAAGAGAGTGCTGGACATCCTGGAACTGGAATTAAAGATGCTTGTAAGCGGCCATGTGGGTGCTGGGAACCGTACCCAGGTCCAGTACAAAAGCAACAAGGTCTCTTGACCAATGAGCCATCTTTTTAGCCCATATATCTATTCCTGGAGGATTGATGTGACATTGACTGGTCTTTCAACTTTTTGAATGTGAAGATTTTCTTTCTATGTCCATCTCACCTGCTACTTTCAAGCCCCCTGAATTGGTTAAGCCCTGATGTCAGGTTCTTTGTAATTTTTTTGGATTTTGTTTCTTTAGTGCACATAAGAACAGACACAAATACACATCCCCTCTTTTGTGCTAAGATCTCAGTTGCAGCCTTTGAATACACTAGATTGCTTGCTCCTTTGCTTCTGGAGCTCAGGTGATACAGCAAGTTGAGGGAAGGAAGAATGAAGAGATGCTAATGGTGAGAAAACATCACACAGGTTTCTCAGCTATGTCCTGTTCAGAAGTCAGAATGCATACAAAATGGTTGAGTTGTTTCTGTAGCAATAGTACACTAATCACAAGATAGTAATATATAACCAAATAATATACAATTAAATGTAGTTATTCCTCCAGCAATGCAGACTTTGATATTACATGGTCTTGGAGTGGGTTGTATATGCTTTTCCATAATACTTTAGTAATAAAAGGCAACATAGACAAGCAGCAGCCAGTTCATAGGTAGGCATATGTCATCTATTTACAGATGTGAGCATATTCCAATTATTTCTCCACATACTTAGTATAACCACTTGTATGGCAAGAATGTGCTGTTAATTACTGTAAGTGGTCTTAGTCATTTATTCCATTAAGCCTATTGCAATCTCTTTTAAAATTTTAATTTATTGTAATTTATTCAGACTATACCGATTGTTATCTTCTCTCTTATATCTTCCTGTTCCCAACCTTCCTTCCTCTTCTGCCCTATTCCCCTGCCCTAGACCTCTGACAGAAGGGGACCTCCTCCACTACCATATGACCACAGCCTATCAGGTCTCATCAGGATAGCCTGCTTCCCCTTCTTCTGAGTGCCACCAGGCCTCTCCACCATGGGGAAGTGATCAAATTGGGGGCACCAGAGTTCATGTCACATGTAGTCCCCGCTCTCCATACAACTGTGGAGAATGAGCTATCCATTGGCTATATCTGAACAGGGTGTCTAGATTTACTGCATGCATTAGGCTTGTTTGGTACAACAGTTTGTGCAGACACCCCTGGGTCCAGACCCGCTGGCCTTGATGGTTTCCTTGTGGGGATCCTGAACCCTCTGGGTCCTTCCATCCCCTTGCCAGTTGTGTTGGCACCTCTTGTAATCTTTGCTTGAGGCTATCTATTAAACACCATTTGAGCCACTTCTCTGTGACCACACAAGGCAGCAGAACACCACACAAGGCTCCTTGGTCTTGCTTCCAGTGGAGACAGACCTGGTTCTCTTGTTATCATCTATCCAAGACCTCGATTACATGGCTTCACCTTTTCAAGCATTATCAGCACTTTGTAACACTGATATGACCAAAGATGACACCGTTCACATCAGATGCCTTGGAGGGTGACTGGCATAGGGTTTATTATGATAAACATATGAACACTTACAAAAATGAGGGGGGAGCAGAACATACTCTGTTAGAAGATAAGGCTGACAGATTAAAATCAATAGAAAACATAACAAAAGGACATATCTTTTCTAATTGTGGGCTTCCTACCCTCTAGTTGTTTTAAACGGTTGCAATTTTACTAAAGATCCAGTTCTGTGAAGTTGACTAACAAAGAATTAGCAGTGAGCCTGACACTATTGTTTTGTTTCCAGGATGGGCAGTTACTTAAAAAGGTCTTGACCATCCAGATGGGTAGACTTTAAGTGGCTTCAACTCACCAAAGGCCCTGGATGCACATTCTCATGTTTAAACAGATTGAACAATTTGTCAGCATCGTGCTTGCAAAGTGGCCATCCCCCATTGGGACACAACGTCGGAGTGGCCTGACCTTTGCTCTGGTGTGGATTTCTCTAAGCAAACAGGCAGCATGCTGGTTTCCTGGCTCTTGTCTCCAGAGAAGAGCACTTGTCCAGGTGACAGCTGCCAAACTGCCAGCGAGGCTTATGTACACACTGGACCATTTTTATTCACACCTTGTTTCCAAAGTAGCCCATCTTCTTAAGAGGTTCCTGACATTAGTTTTGGAGGTAGAATTTCATTTCACCCTGCAGTCTCAGTTTTTTTTTTTGACTTGGAGCCTTAGAGAGATATTATGTTGTTGGCTAAAGAGCACTAAAAATTTATGACGCACCATATGGAGTGAAAGAAATGAGGAGGTGACCCTCTTTGCATGGTTTCATTAGAGCACACGTCACCTGTCTCTGTCTTTAGCCACTTACCTGGACCCCTGGATGAGGTCTGGACCACTGCTCTGAATTAATATCATTTCGGTTCCTAAAGCCATAGTGCTCTGATGGTGGAAGTGGTGGTAGAGCGCTTTTCCCCCTCTTCCCAATCTCCCCGATACATCCACACATGGAGTTGAAACAGCCTCTTTCTACCCGCTGTGCGCGTGGGACCTCTACACCTGTTCAGTTGTGAAACTGCTAATGAGGCCTCTCCTGTCCTATTCAGGATTTTGACGGAATATGAAATCTCATTACCCAGAGTCAATGACTGACATCTGTTTCCCAGCCCCCTCCTGAAACCATCATTCCAGCCTCCTGGTGCTGGGAAAAAGATGTGCCACTCAGAGAGAAAATTGGAGTCCAGGAAAGGAGGGTCACCTTTCCTGCCCAGCCAGAGGTAGCCATTGAGGTTTTCAATATTCTTTCCACTTGGACCTTTCTTCTGAAAGAACCAGCACACAAAAAGATTCAATATGTCAAGCTATTTATTTTTGAAATAAGTCAAATCCTTGGAAATGAGGAATTTTACAGATAAGCAAGATCTTTATGTAAAATATTCAGTTAACAAAACCTCTTGCTATTAAAATAGATATGAACAGAAAGGTTATTTGTATAGTTCAGTGTAGCTCAAATTTTTTTTGGTAAAAGAAGCTATAATTGAATACATTGTGAATATAATAAACTAATATATCCTATGAAATATTTGGGTTATGTTCAGGTATAGAACTATATATATTATAAAATTAATATAAAATACAGAATGTATTCACTTAAAATATTTCATTAGTTTCAAGCACATTAGACACTGACTTATAAAAGTTTTCAATAAGTAAGCATTTATCAAACATTTAATATGTATTAGGTAGTATAACTGTTTCTGTGGGTAGAATGATGAATACATTCAATGCTTTAAAAACAGAGACCTGAAAATAAATACTAGGCCATATGGTGAGTTCTTGAGCAGATGCATCAGAAATGGTAGGATTGCTGATCCCTTAGATGTGAAGGCCTCAGAGAGGAGAATCCTAGCTAGAATCCTGGGACATCCAGGAAGACTTGGGCCAATTTAAGGTAGAGGTAGAAGCCTCTACAGTGACAGGCAAGAAGCAACAGCATGTGTGTTTGGAGGCTCAGATGCAATAAGATAGCTGCAGGAGAAATCCGATGCTGGCCCTGTTGCTCATAGTCATACCAACCCAGATGTTTTGTGGCAACACTGAGGATTGGGGCCTCTTAGAGTCAGAATTTTATTCCTGTTTGTGAGCAATAGAATCCCAACATGAGTTCATCATATATACCCAACTTGTGTTTTTTCTCTGTTGTAGTTTATTTCAGGTGGACCCAAGCCACATCTAACAAAACCCCTCTGTTAGAGACAGCTCTAGTTCTCCTTTCCTTAAAAAAAAAAAAAAAAAAAAAAAAAAGCTGTAATGAGGATTGTCACATTTGTATCTCTGAGGGCTTATGCAGAAATTGCTTTGAGATGTAGACGTAGGAACAGAATTTCTGGGTAGGTTATGTAATGTTGTAATTGCCAGAATGTTCTCCAGGGATCCCTCATCAGTCTATACTTTCATCAATTTTATGTTTTTTTTTTTTTTTGGCAAGTCTAATAAGTACTCAGGAAACAACTATTTGTCTTTATTTTTAATTTATCTCTGTGATAATTATTAAAAAAATAAGAATAAAAATCACTTCATGGGCTAGAAGATGGCTCAGTGGTTAAAAGTACTGGATGCTCTTAAAGGACCCAGGTTCCATTCCCAGCATTCACATGATCTGTTGCAGAGGATCTGATGCCCTTTTCTGGCCCTCATGGGGACCAGGCAAGCATATGATGCTCAGATATACATGCAGGCAAAACACTCTCACACATAAAACACAAACAAACAAATAAGAACCTTCATATGTTTGTTGGTCTTTGGGTTTTCTCTTTTGTAAATTTCCTTTTCTAATTATTTCCCATTTCCCTTTTGAGACCATTCCCTTTTTTGTTGTTCATGGTTTCCTTACATATTCCATGTGGTGTGTAGGTTAGATATAGACACACAGCATGTTGTCTCAATCCTTGAGTTGAATCTGAACTGAACTTGTCATATTTACATAACCAAGTTATTAATTAGTTTTAATTCTATACTCTACTTCCAAGAGTTTTAAATAAAGCCCCCACTTTATTCCTCTCCAGTCTTCAGGCTCTGAAGATTAGCTCACATTTTTTTCCCATTCAGGTTTCTGGGTTTCAACTTCATTTTTATATCTCTAATTCACCCAGAGCATATCCCTTTTGGGGCTTTAGGTGGGGGATCAACAATTGCTTCTCTGTAATGAGGAATTGTCCACAATACCACCCACTGAGCCCACAGAAGCTCACACGCTCTCTTTTCTGTTCTCTTAGTCTATTAATCTTTTGTTCTGAAAGAACATAATTTGCATTACTTTTCCTATTTTGTTAAGGCTGAATCTATTATTTATGAACAACTATTGTTTCCTGTAAAATACTGTATGTATTTATTAAATACCCCATAAAATCTAAGCAAGTATTTTGATTGGTATTGCACTGAAAAAGAAGATAAGAATTTTGAATCTCTATAAGCCTAAAATATTTTTACTGTTACATTTGACTGATAACTTTGTTGAGTTCAAGATTGTGTTAAATGTGATTTCTCCTGAGCATACTGAAAGCAGTGGTTTATTGGTATCTAGTAGCTACTATGCTGGTAAGAGCATCCTTTGACATACTTTGTGATCTGAGGTGCTTGTAAGAATTTTAAATCATACACAAGGCTTTAACATTTTGCTGTAAAATATTAATGTTCTCTTTAATTTCCCATTTCTTTTAAAGTTATCATGCTAAAAACTTTGTCTTGCACTTTTTCTGTGAAGACATTTGTCTTTATTTCTGGAAATTTTCTTTATATTATTTCTTTAGTCAACTGCCTTTCCACTTTTAAAAACTTTTGTCTTGCAACTTGTATTAGCTAGATATTGGCATGTTTTCTTTCTCTGTTTCTTTTTTTTTTCCTAGGAAAATTCTTTGACCTTATTTTAGTGTTCTTTTAATTAGCTTATTTTAATTTATGCATCTATAACATTCATTTCAAATTTTTATTAACCCTCTTTCATAGCATTCTGATTTTGTTTTATGACTACAATAAATTTACCTTTTAAAATTACATTAGATATTTTAAAATGTCTTTTTTTCCTTGTGACTAAGTTTGGTGCCATTTTTTGTTTTTCCTATTTATACTCTATACTTCTTATTATCCTTATTTTTCTAGTCTTCAATGGTGGTATCATTATATCCAAGGATTCTTTACTAGTATGGATTTCCTCTGGTTTTGTAGACATGAGAGTATGTTTTCCAAGGTTCTATGAGTAAGAATTTCAATCTATCCTACAAGCATCATTAGGGCAGGACAGAGCATATCAGCATTTACTCTATGGAGAGCTAAAGGATTCATATTATAGACTGTGTGTCTACCAGTGCCAGAGTAAAGGTGTCTTGTCTTAGAGATGCTAGAAAATATACTATAAGCATTTGCTGTTCTCATATTGTGTTGACCAATTACTCCTGAGCACAAGATCTGCCCTGAACGGAGGTTCATATACTCAGTAGGGAGACTTCTTTGAAGAAATATTATTTTCTTCAGTGGCAGATAGCTTCCACATACCCTCTCAGGGTTGGGGCATTATCTAGATTGAAGCTGGGCAGGTCTTACATAGGATGATGCTACAGTCTCTGTGAGTTCGTATGGGGATCAGTCCTGCTGTATCCTTAAAGTTGTCCATCACCTTTGGCTTTTACAAACTTCCTGCCACCTCTTCTGCATAAGTCTCTGGGCCTTGGGTGGAGAGATTTAAGATCGTCCCATTTAAAACTAGGTGCTCCAATGTCTCTCAGTTTCTGCACATTGTCTGGTTGTGGGTCTTCATATTCATTCCCATCTACGGCATGAAAGGCTTCTCTGATGTGAGTTGCTCTACAGGCATAGCAGTGTGCTACTGGGAATTATTTTATTGTTATGGTCATTCATTGGCTCTCAACCTGTGGGTCATGACCTCTTTGAAAAACAGTTATGGAGTAACAACAAAAATAACTTTATAGGTGAGGGGGTCACCACAACATGAGGAACTTTCTTAAACGGTCACAATATTAAGAGAGTTGCAAACCACTAATTTAGCTGAATAATAATAGTAAGTTTTCCCCTTATGGTCATAATCTATCAAGTCTAGGTTCATGGCCATGCTAACAGTGTCAGGTGTATGTTCCATCTCATATGGTAAATGTTAAATAAAAAAAAATAAAAGGTTGGTTACTCCCATAATTTTATGTCATTTTTGCATTAGTACACTTTAAAGGCAGGGCTCTGTTGTAGGTTACAAGGTCTGTAGTTGGAGGATGTTGATTATTGGGAGTTGGTCTAGTGCTATTTACACAAATGCTAAAAACTGACCCCCAAGATCTGGTTACAGTCTAGATGAGTGCATTCTCACATACAGTGAACAATGTTGTGTAAACTTTGTTCTTCAATTATCTCTAATTGGTTAATAAAATCTCTGAAAGCCAATTACTGGGCAGAATAGAGGTAGGCAGATGTTCTGATCCCAGACTTGGGGGTCAGAGGTAGGGACCATGAGGCCGGGAGGAGGAGTAGATGGGAGCAGAGGAATGAAGAAGGAAAAGAAGATGGAGAGAGAGAGAGGACAGGGCTTGATGGAGTAGATCCTGCCCGGACAGGATCCATATTGATAAGTAACTTGGGGAGTATAGCTGGTAGCTTAGACTAGCTTAGAAAACCAATTTAAACCATACCTGCTCAGTTATTGTGCTAAAGCTGTTTAAATAAACTAATAGGTCTCTGTCTCAATTATTGGGGAACTAGCCAAGTCATAGAAAAAATAAAACCTATAGAATTTAGTAAATATTCCACAATGGTCTTTGCTGTAGGTTGCAAGGTCTGTGGTTGGAGGATATTGGTGCTTCCATTTGTCCTGTGGTAAGCCTGAAGTGTACCTTCCAGCCCCATCAACACTAGTAGTAGGACTGAACCTTCTAGGCACTGGCTTGACTTTTCTGTGCTTGATGGCATAAGTAAATATTGCCTTCATCAATAGGGCCTTCCCATTAGGTTGTGAGTGCCCAATAGCCTTGGCAATATCCTGTGATGTTTGAGAGAATCCATGGTGCCCCATTGGCCAATAACCCAACAAGCTGTAAACCATTTCTAGAACTGGAGGTTTTACTTGGTGGCATAAGAGGTTTAGTTAGGAATTTTATCCCCTATTATTTGGCAACTCCCTTTAGATTTCTTTCATATATGTATATATTTTAGGTAGCTTAACACTTTCCTGGGTGAGTTCCTCTCCTCCCTCTAGTCTCATACTAGGCACCTAACCTTTGAGGTTAGTCAGGTTGTAGCACATTTTGAAACCTTAGAAGTTAATATCACATGTAAGAGAAAAAATACAATATTTGTTTTTTGGGTCTGTGTTATCTTACCCAGGATGATTTTTTTCTAGATTTGTTCATTTACCTTCCAATGCCATAATTTTGTTTTTTAACAGCTGAATAATATTCCATTGTGCAAATTATGCCACATTTCACCTTCCATTCATCAGTTGATGGATATCTATGCTGTTTCCAATATCTAGCTATTAGGGATAGAGCAGAATCGAACATGGATGAGCAAGTATCTCTGAGGTAGGATGCAGAGTCCTTTAAGTGTATGCTCAAGAATAATATAGCTGAGTACTGAAGTAGATCCATTCCCAGTTTCACAAGGAGCCACCACAGTTTTACCCTTGCTAGTATGAGCTGACATTTGTATTATTTATATTGATCATTCTGATTGGTGTAAGATGAAATCTCCAAATAGTTTGAACGAGCATTGCCCTGATGGATAAGTGTATTGAACATTTCTCAGCCATTTGTGCTTCAGTTTTAATAAACTCTGTTTAGTTCTGTAACTCAATTTTTAATTGAGTTATTTGTTTATTTGATATTCAGTTTTTACAAAGTTCTTTATATAGTCTGGATATTAACTCACTATCAGATATCTAACTGGTAAAGATCTTTTCTCATTCTGTAGGCTGCTGTTTTGTCTGAATGATGACATCCTTTGATTACAGAAGCTTTTTAGCCTTGTGAGGTCCCATTTATTCATTGTTTTTAGCGCCGATGCTATATTGGTGTCTTGTTCAGAAAAATCTTTCCCTGTGCATCTGACGAGTTGAAACCTATTCCCCACTTTATTGTCTATCAGATTCAGGGTATGTGGTCTAATGTTGAGTCTTTGATCCTTTTTTTAGTTGAATTTTGTTCATGGTGATAGATATAAAGCTATTTTCATCCTTCTACACATGGCCACCCAGTTTTATCAGCACCATTTGTTTAATGTGTTGTCTTCTCTCTAGTGTGCGATTTGGGCTTCTTTGCTAAAAATCAAGTGTCCATAAGTGTGTGGACTTATATCTGAGCCCTCAGTTTGATTCTACTGATAGATGTGCATGTATTTCTGTGACAATACTATGTTGTCTTTATCATTATTACTCTGAATTACAACTTAAAAATTGGGATGGTGGTACCTCCAGCACTTCTTTTATTTTTCAGGACTATTTTTAGCTATACTGTGTGTGTGTGTGTGTGTGTGTGTGTGTGTGTGTGTGTGTGTGTTTCCATGTGAAATTAAAGATTTTTAAAGTTTTTCTGTCAATATTGTGTTAGAATTTTGATGGAGATTGCATTAAATATGTAGATTTCTTTTCATATGATGGCCATTTTCATAATATTTTCTAATAAAATGATCATGTGGCTTTTGTCTTTCAGTCTGTTTAAGTGATGGATTATATTTACTGATTTATGCATATTGAGCCATCTCTGCATCTCTGGGATGAAGCCAACTTTATCAGAGTGAGTAGTCATTTTGATGTGCTCTTGGATTAGTTTGCAAGCACTTTATTGAGAATTCTTGTATCCATGTTCATAAAGGATATTGATCTGTAATTTTATTATTTTTTTGTTGTTGAATCTTCATGTAATTTCTGTATTGAGGTAAAAGTGGCCTTATAAAAAGAGTTAGGAAATGTTATTTTAGTTTCTATTTTATGGAATTATTTGAGGAGTATTAGCATTAATTCTTCTTTGACAGTCTGTTGTTATATCTTTATTATTTCATATTTTTACTTTTCTTAAGCTTTTATTGTAGTTTTAAGTTTGGTTTTCTAGTTTACACATTTTTCCTCTTTCACTTTTATTCAAAGAAGTATTAAAAACCATTCTATTTAATTTTTTCTCTGATTTCTGTTTTAACAACTTCTCTTATGGCCTATGTGTTGTCTTTTCACTTGTGCTATTTTTCTACATCCTTACATTTCTGTTTAGAATTGCTTCTGCACATTCAAAAATATTTTTTTTAAATTAGGAACCTGAAAAAGGCTACTTTGGCAACTGCTTTAAGCTATAATAGTCTAAATAGGCGGATGCACAAAAATTAAGTTCTGAGTGATGAAGGTCAGTGACAATGTGTGGGAGAGTTTAAATGAGTCGTTTGAGTCAATAACAAACTGCTGTTTTGTACAGATTTAGAGCCGGCTAGGGCTGGAAGCATCTGTTGAATCAACTAAGTGAAGTACGTACGAGTGGGCAGTCTGAGGGAGAACCGGAAGGAAGGACATGGTTGATGAGTCAGCACCACGCACGGTAAGAAAGAGCACAGCACCCAGCTCCGAAGTCCTCCCTGTTGATGGCAAGTTGTTCTGAGTTATAAAAGATTGTGTGTTCGTTCCTTGACCATTTCAGGTGTCCCCTTTGCCTTTCCTCATGGTGGCTGGTCATTGCTTATGACGTCAGTGTCTCATAGACACTTTGGAAGGAACAAAAGTGCCACTCAATGCCTTTCGGAAGTACAGAAAGCTTCCAGAAGGCATCTGCTGTCAGCCGAAACTAGATTACGTGGGATGAAAATGTGCTCTGGACCAATCACTTTGGGCAACACTGCTTTTCTGTTACGATATGATGATGCAGATTTTCTTCGGTTTTGAAGCATTCCAACAGTGACTCTGAAAGTTTCCATGTATCCCTTACCTTGGCATGGCGAGTCTTTGCACCTGTACCTCCTTTGTTTGGTTTTCTCAGGTCTCAGCAGGACGCTTGAGTAACTGAGCTCTTTACAGTTTCGGTTGTTTGTTTGTTTGTTCATTCATTCGTTTGTTTGTTTGGTTTTCTCTTTGAAAGGAGAGATTTCTATTGTGTTTGGTTCCATCCATGGGTCTGTCTGCAGGGGCCACAGGAGTCATGCAAGTCAATACTCTGACTCTTCACTACAGAGCAAAGACTGGATACACATGGCGGCACAATTGATTAAACGCTCATTTGTGCAAAGACAAACCCATGATACTTGTAAATTCAGAACTGGCAGAATGTCTGTGTTTAATCATTATTACATCTTTGTTGAAAGATAACAGAAACAAAAAGAGCATCTGTCATTTTTTTTTTGGTCAAACGATGTTTTGACCCTAGCCACAGTAAAGTCTCTGAGTCATCAGGACCAGGATATGAGGCTTCGCACTTAACCATCTCCATTTATGGATATATAACTAGGGCATGGAGGGGGTGGCATGGTGGGGTGGTAGTGGTAGTTACATTTCTAGTTCCCTGAACTAGTATGTGACAAATTTGAAAGTCAGGCAGCTGTCTGCCAGAAGAACCTTTTTTTCCATTATAGGCTCTTGCTTTTAACACCAAAGCACTGGACTTTAAATAGCTGTATATTCAGTGTTACAGGTTTTACCAATAACAGCAACTATTAAAGGAGTCAAGGAGTTTCAGAGCCAGAGAAAGCCCAAGAAACAACTGTCAAATCTTCTCAGTGCCCGTTTAAGAGACTGTGGGCCCAGAGGGAAGGAAAACAAAACCAGAGAGGTAGACAGTCTTCACCGGTACCTGGTTTTCAGTAATAGTGTACTCCTTTGTTTGTTGGTTTGGCTTGGTTTTTTTGTTTGATTGTTTGCATCCTGCACTCTCTAGTCCAGACAATGGGAAATTTTACTCTTCATCTTTTAGGCCTGTAATTGTGTAAGAAAGAAGCAGGTATGCTACAGCTTAAAGCATGTATTATGCTTTTGTGTGTGATTCCAAGATGCGGACAGGACCGACCTCTTATTTTACAAATGAGGAGGCTGAAGCTCAGGAAGGTTAAAAACTTATTCCTCACTCCTGAGCTAGAAAGCAGAGGACCCCTGTTTCAAATGATAACTCCCCTGGTTTTGAAGTAGACAGCCTTTGTGCTCACTAGGCTGCCCTGATTCAGGCCCTCAGAGAACGCAGCTCTCACCAAAAACAGTTTCAGCTCTAGCTAGGTGTCTCCCTTGCCCTTTTCCTACTTCCTGGACCATAGCGGATTCTAGAGGTCTGCTCTTCTCCAGCTTTGCAACTGTATCTGATCTATCCATCAAGAATGTAGCCAAAGACTTGGTTTTGGAGAATCTCTTCAGCTTTTCAGTAAGCAATCAATCAACCAACTGAATAGCAGCAGCAGCAGCAGCACAGCAGCAGCATAACAGCAATAGCAGCAGCAGCAGCAGCAGCACAGCAGCACCATAACAGCAATAGCAGCAGCAGCAGCAGCAGCAGCAGCACAGCAGCAGCATAACAGCAATAGCAGCAGCAGAGCAGCAGCAGCAGCAGCAGCAGCAGCAGCAGCAACAACCACAATACCACCTTCCTATCTGAATGTTTTCTAGTTTAAAAATATTTCTACCACCCAGAAGGTCCTTTCCTCGTAATTGCTTCTCCTGTAATTCCCCAGAACTCCTTCCCTGGGTGCAAGTACTGAGTTGAAAATTGCAGGCATTTTGTCTTCCTGGGGCTTTGTGGTTTAATTTCTCCAATTTGCTCACAGGGTCTACTCTTACAGGGCCCCAAAGAGGCCCTGCACTGCTTAGCTGTCTTACACCAGTTCAGACCGTGGATTATCCTATATCCCAGAAAAGGGGTTCGTACCCAGGATAATCCTCCCTCTGGACTTGCTTCCTGTCTGCATTTTGGCCTCTCCAGAAACAGAAGAGACATCCTATACCCACTAAGACACAATTTTAGCTCTAGCTAGGTGTCTCTCTTGCCCTAAGATCAGTGAGAAGGAGGAATCTTTGAATTGTTGCGTAGGATGGCATCACTCCCATTAGCACTTTTCCTCCTCTACATCTGAAAACTTCTTGGCTCCAACCTTTGTTAGAGGATCATGGATTTCAAGCTCATGGGATCTCATCTGGAACACTGTGACAGTCCATCCAATCTGTTAAATGAGGTAGCAGGGCCGTGAAATGCCTGCAAACACTTGGCAAGGATTTGTCATTACTGTTGCTGTTTCTCTGTTGCTATTAAAATTCCTGGTTGGGGACACTAGTGTTTGTCTTTAATCTCCGATGATGCTGTCTCTTTGTAAAAATCTGTTCCAGAGACCTGATGCCAAGAAGCACAAGGACCTTTGTTTTCACCGTACTGGTTGTGGTGCGTGCTAAGTTAGAGTAGCAGGGAGTTAATTGTGAAAGGAGACAGAGCCCATTCATTACCTTGGTTTGCTCAACGCATATGGCTGTTGGAATCAATGAAATTGCAAGAGGGGGGCTGGATATCTTCTTGTCTTCCTTGAACAGCAGACACAGGAGCTGAGCATCTAGCACATAGCCTATTACAATGTCCCTAGGTTCCACATGTCCAGCTGTTCTCACCTCTGTAAGACAATTTCTGCCTGAGGGGTCCCTTACCTAGATGGCAACCTCAATTAACATAATGGTATCCTAATGGGTCCCACTACTTTCAACTTGCCAAATGCGCTCA
Organism: Acomys percivali; assembly: GCA_907169655.1. NCBI lineage: Eukaryota > Metazoa > Chordata > Mammalia > Rodentia > Muridae > Acomys > Acomys percivali. The sequence goes on along the minus strand of OU015753.1, from coordinate 73,639,861 downwards.
AAGTACACTTCTCAACAGCACAATGATACCTGGCCGATCAAGTAAGCACTTTACTCACTTCATTCTAGCTGAAGGAAAAGTCCGTCTTGTAAAACAAAACTGAAGTTTTAGCAGTATAAGGCCAATGGTTGCACATTTTGGATGCCTTTGACTACTTAAGTGGCTCAACTTGTTGATCTCATAATGGAGGTGAGACCTCCAGAGATAATTCTAATAACAATTCAGTCCCCCCTCCTCCCACAACAAACCAACTTTTCTGGTTTTGATTAAGAACATTGTTTTAGCTTATGCTTGGAGAGGATAATTGTTGTACACACCCAGGAAGCCTCAGTGAACTCTTCAAATGTGATACAACCACAGCCAAAGGTGATAGGCGAAGGAATGTTGGACAAGTGATTGGGTTTTCTCCAGTGCATCATTGAATTGGAGGGCAGGTCAGAGTCTGATGTGGTTAGATGAAGATCTAAACACCTTTAAGACTTGGATGTCTTTGACCAGTGCCACCAGAGTGCTTGAGGCAAATGAGGACACAGGCCCAGTTAGGCTAAGGAGAGGCATATAAGGCTTTCGGTAGAATTTGACAAGATTCAGTTGGAAGTGAGGGACTCTGAACAATTGGTACGCTTTCAGAACATAAATTGGCCCTTTCCACAAATAGAAAAAAAAATCTTCTATGTAGAAGTCTCCATTAACTCAGCTTGTGGGCTATTTGGATTCTGCTGATAGGCTCTATGCACCATTCTTTTTCTTTGTTAATATATTTCTTATAAGGGGAATAATAGGAAATATGGACTGTTAGACATAGAAATATTTATAGCCTCATTGGCAAATCATGACATTTGTGTACATCAAAGACAGTGATGGGTCATTAAACCACAAGTATCTGGATCGTGTCCTTTATATTCTTAAGAAGAAAAAGCATCAGACAACACACACACACACACACACACACACACACACACACACACACTCACTCACATGCAGAGTGTAAAGCAATAAACAACCCTATTCCTGGCTCAAATGTGGTGGCTTTGGTGCCTTCCCCTATCTGCAGTAGCCCTCCAATGCTGGAGGTCTGAACTGTTTCCCTCTCCCTGGGAAGAGACAAGCTTACACATTTGGCTTATTTGGCTTCTTATCAGAAAAGAACTGTACACAAATGCGATTGCAATGTGATATCAAGAACTCTGCAAGAGCTAGCAGCTAAAGGTGTATGCTTCAGACATGGTCCCGGGGTCACATGACCACGATGTTCACTTCTTTGTCAGGAAAGAGAAGGCCTGTCTCACATTTGCTTCCAAACTACCCACTCACTCTATTTTCATGTGTTCCTTCACAGGCTTTGCGGTTTCCCATGCTTACGACACTCCGGGTCTGCTCGTAGTAGCCATCCTACTTCAAGAGAATACAATTATTTTCATACAGTCATTAGAGGGTTAACTCTATGAGTTATCCATACTTTCTGATAATACTCCCTCACAGATACACTATTGACTAAAATGAATGTTAGAGCAGATGGGAGGTCGTGGTGGCTAATATTATGTCAACTTGACACAAGTTATAGTCAGAGGAGGGAACCTCATTTGAGAAAATGGCTCTATAAGATCAGCATGTGGGCAAACATGAAGAGTGTTTTCTTAGCTAGTGATTGATGTGAGAGGGCTGAGCTCATTGTGGGTGGTGCCACTTCTGAGTGCATGGTCCTGGGTGCTATAAGAAAGCAGACTGAGCAAGCCATGAGGAGCAAACTAGTAAGCAGCATCTCTCTGTGGCCACTACGTCAGTTCCTGCCTCCAGGCTCCTGCCCTAACTTCCTTTGATGAGGAACAGTGCTGTGGAAGTATAAGCGAAGTAAACCCCTTTCTCCCTAAGGTATTTTTGGTCATGATGTTTCATTACAGAAATGATAATCCTAACTAAGACAGGAGGGTAATTAACCTTTTCCTAGCCACAGAAAAAGCACCCAAGGAGACACAAAGTCTGTCATGGGAGAACTGCACCTGTGTGAATCGTAGGCATATATAGTTGCATATTTTTTTCAAAAATTAAGAATATTTATAAGCTCTTCTTCCTTTCCTATTTTTCTTCTTTCCCCTCTCCCTTCACTTTCCTCTTTTGATCCTTCCTTCCTCCCATCCCTCCCTCATTCTAATTCCAAGAACAGTGTTAATTTCTGGACACAGGTAAATTTAAAGTTATAGTGAGAACAATTTTCACAAACACTCTGTTTCCATGGTGTTGTCTTTCATATAAAATATTCTTCTAAGTTGCATCTCTCTCTCTCTCTCTCTCTCTCTCTCTCTCTCTCTCTCTCTCTCTCTCGTGTGTGTGTGTGTGTGTGTGTGTGTGTGTGTGTGTGTGTCACTGGAGACTTGTGGGAATCAGTTCCACCTATCATGTGGGTACCAGAGATGGAACTCTGGTGGACAGGCTTTGTGGCAAGTGCCTTTATCTGCTGAGCCGTCTAGCTGGTCCTTGTCCTTCCTTTTTAAATTTAGTTTAACTTGTCTCTCTCCTTTCCTCTTGCCTTCACATTGTATTGATTTAGCTCTCAAATGAGTAGAAGACAGAGCTACCCCAGAGCTGCGTACCTCCCATAAAAATTCAAAGACTTTCTTGGGTTGTTCTGGGGGCCTTTCTAAGTTCTTAGGACCAGAGAACATCCGCATCCTAGTCTCTGCTCCAGGAAGGAACGTGTGCACATGGAGGTTCATTCCTTCAGGTACTTAAGTGTTGACATCTTTCATGAAGTGTAGGACATAAAGGACCTTACATTTTCACCTCTGTAAATCCTCTTTCCATCTAAAGCACACTTTATAAGATCAGTGACATGACTGATATTGTTCTTGACTTTTAAAATCCCCTTGCTGTGTCTGGATTGCCCCTTTTTACACCTAAAGTCTGCTTGAATGTCACCTCCTCAGAGAGAGCATCCCCAACTCCCTACCTCCAAGTGTCCTTGTTTTTATTTTCTCCCTGCATGACTCTGGTGTCTAGTTATTTATTTGTTTCTTCTTATTTTTTTGCCTGTAGTATGTAAATGCTTAGAGTTGAAACAGTAGGATAGTAAGGTGGTATCTTGCTTGACTCTTGCTGGATACCTAGCATCAGGTAGCTATTCAATAGATGCTTACTAATTTGATAGGGCCCGTACCAAAGAGATAAAGGATTCTTCTCCAGCGGCTTGCTGCCAGGGCATCAACTCTGGCTTCCTTCCTTCCTAGCTGTGTTTGTTCCATGGGATGTCCAGTGTCTAGTGCCTCAGTTAAACAGCTAGATCTTCTATCTGAGCTATTCTATGAAATGATTTCCTCCTTTATAAGGCAAAGATAATGGTAGTTTTTACACCTCTGAGCTGCAGAAACATTAAATGGAGCAGGAAATGTGTGAAAAGTGATACATGTTAAATAGCATATTTAATGTTAGCTGGTATTTTGATGTTGCTTTGTTTACATGGATCAAAAGCATATGGAACAGCTTTTGTGGCAGGGCCTGTGCTGGCTTTAGCAATGCTTTGAAAAAGGTGTGACTTCTGAATGTAATCAGTGATTCCCATATAGCTTCCCTAGTCCCATCTTTTCATCCCTTTGGTGTGTGGTATGTTCCCTTTTTGTGAAAAGGATGAAAGATCTATTATTTCTCTAGACTTTTCTTTCCTTTGTCTTCTCTTTTCTTCTTACTTCTCTCCTGTCCCCCCCCTTCCCTGCCCTCCTTTCCTCTTTTCCTCTCCTCTTCTGTTCTCTTCTTTTTCCCCTTTCCTTGCTTCCTTTCTGGATATACACAAAACCAAATATTTGTTATTATAAGTTTTGCATCGCAGATAAAAGTCAAACAGTGTTTTGGCCGAATGTACTATGTGTGTACTATGTGCACGCCTGATGCTGAAAAAAGCCAGAAAATGCATTGGACTTATAGACCAATGTCAGCTGCCATCTGTGTGTTGGAAAGATCTATCTACTGTGGTTGGCCCTCCAGAAACTGAGAGACAGGCAGAGAGAGAGAGAGAGAGAGAGAGAGAGAGAGAGAGAGAGAGAGAGA
>OU015753.1:73607328-73635423 GCA_907169655.1 Acomys percivali | reverse complement strand
AGAGAGAGAGAGAGAGAGAGAGAGAGAGAGAGAGAGAGAGAGAGAGTAGAATGCTGAATCCAGCCAAGCTAGATATTACTTGAGTTAGAACTGAGTGTTCTACCTATGGATTAGAGATTATGACAGTCTGGGTGGTGGTTTGAATCACAGTGAGCCGAGGGGCATACGTTGGGATCTTGCTGTGCATTGAATCGGCCTGGCCTTTCTTATCTGAGCTTTTTCAGATTTTGAAATGGCTGATGATGAAGAACAGGGAAATGCTCCAGAAAGGACAACAACAACAATGTGGTTTCTTGTTCCTCATGGACTATTTTCATAAACACTTGATATAAAAAACAACTAGCTGCAGATGTTTGTGGCAAGAATGCTGCTTCAGCTCAGCCATCTGGGAGTGCCTTACTGAATAGATACTTGAATTTACAGGAAGTGCCCCAGGAGACTTACAGGTGAGCTCACTGCATTCCTTGCTATCCATGCTGATGAAAAACTGGATTCTCATGAAGGCTACAGTCCCTGATGGTAGTCACCCCTGAGACTGGGAAGAAAAGACCAATAAAGCTGTTCTATGGATGCCTGGATTCCTTATTAGCTCAACATTCTGAGAACTCTTAACAAACTATCCAGTGTTAGTGACTCTAGTATAATGTATTTCAGTGAAAAATAATGTATTTCAGTGAAAAATAATTTATTTCAAGACAAGGTTATTCCATGCAGCCCTGGTTGTCCCTCCTTCATCTTCCCCCTGCTAGTCCCCAGGAAGAGGGAGACCTCCTCCCCTATCCTCTGACCCCAGCCTATCAAGTCTCATCAGAACTGCCTACATCCTCTTTCTCTGTGGCCTGGCAAGGCTGCCCTACTAGGGAAAAGTGATCAATGAGCTGGAGACTGAGTCAATGTCATAGACAGACCCTGATCCCCATATTAGGGGACCTACAAGGAGACTGTGCTGCCTACCAACTACATCTGAGCAGAGGGTCTAGGTCCTCACCATGCATGGCCTTTGGTTGGTGCATCAGTTTCTGCAGGTGCCTACCCCCCACCTCCTGGGCCTGGATTTGTTGTCTCCATTGGTCTCCTTGTGGAGCTCCTGTCCCCTCCAGGTCCTTGTATCCACCAACTCTTCCATAAGACTCCTTGTGCTCTACCCCCAACATTTGGCTGTGAGTCTCAGCATCTGCTTTGATCCCCTGCTGGGTGGAGTCTTTCAGAGGACTTCTATGCTAGGCTCTCATTCTGTTCCTTCTCTTCAACCACTTCCAGTGTCTATTCTATATACACTTCTGAATGAAAGTTAAGCATCCTCTATGGTCCTGCTTGTTATTTAGCTTCTTTATGTCTGTGTTATGTAGTGTGGTTATTCTGTATTATGTGGCTAATATCTGCTTATAAGTGAATATATACCATGTGTGTTTTTTCTGGATCTATATTACCTCATTCAGGATGATCTTTTCAAGTTCCATCCATTTGCTGGCAAATTTCATAATTTTCTTGTTTGTTTGTTTGTTTGGTTTTTGTTATTATAGCTGAGTAGTATTCCACTATGTAAAGTACCACAGTTTCTTTATCCATTCTTTGGTTGAGGGGCATCTAGACTGTTTCCAGATTCTGGCCATTACAAATAAAACTGTTATGAACATAGCTGAACAAATGTCCTTGTTGTAAGTTGGAACATCCTTTGGGTATATGCCCAGGAGTGGTATAGCTGGATCTTGAGGTAGCACTATTCCCAATTTTCTGAAAAAGCACCATATTGATTTCCAGAGTGGTTATACAAGTTTGCACTCCGACCAGCAATGGAGAAGTTTTCCCCGTTCTCCACATCCTTGCTAGCATGTACTGCTGCTTGAGTGTTTGATCTTAGCCATTCTGACAGGTGTAAGATGGAATCTCAGAGTTGTTTTGATTTGCGTTTCCCTGGTTACTAAGGCTGTTGAACATTTCTTTAAGTGTTTCTCAGCCATTCAATATTCCTCTGCTGAGAATTCTCTGTTTAGCTCTGTATTCCATTTTTAATTGGATTATTTAGTTTGTTGGTGTTTAATTTCTTGAGTTCTTTATATAGTTTGGATATTTGCCTTCTGTCAGATGTAGGGTTAGTAAAGATCTTTTCCTAGGCTGTAGGCTGTCATTTTATTCTGTTGACAGTGTCCTTTGCCTTACAGAAGCTTTTCAGTTCCACGAGGTCCCATTTATTATTTATTGATCTTAGAGCCTGAGCTGTTGGTGATCTCAAGCTGTACTATAGAGCAACAGTAATAAAAACTGCATGGTACTGGCATGGAAACAAACAGGTGGATCAATGGAATTGAATAGAAGTCCTAGAAATAAACCTATACACCTACACACCTATGGACACTTGATTTTTTATTTTTTTCCATTGTATGGTTTTTGTGTCTTTATCAAAAATCAAGTGTCCATAGGACACAAAAAACATACAATGGAAAAAAAGATAGTATCTTCAAAAATGGTTCTGGTCTAAACTGGATGTCTACTTGTAGAAAAATGCAAATAGACTCTTATTTATCACCCTGCACAAAACTAAAGTCCAAGTGGATTAAACATCTCAACATGAAACCAGACACATTAAATTTTTACAAGAAAAAGTGGGGAAGAGCCTTGAACTCAAGGTTTAAATCTTAACAAGAAATGATTATCTGTAGTGTTGGATCTTCTATTCATAGCCAGGCCCAAGGCCCTGAAGTTTTGCAGAATGTAGCAGGTTCAGTCTTTCAGGGACTAAGCTACAGCTTGGCCTTGGAAAAATATTTCTATAGTTGAAAGTTGTTTGATTCTGTCCATAAAGCCCTGGTGAGCTAGTGGTTACTTTGTTTAGGAGTTCTGGGTTTGCCAAGGGAAGCTGTTATATGAGTCTCTAAGAAATGTGGGGCTATGCAAAGAATAGTATATGAGATTGCAGTTCTCCCAGCACCCATCCTCGAGTGCCTGGGGAGACTTGAAAGCTCCCTTGTAGAAGGCTATTTCTAAGCGCAATTAGTTCTGGTGAGTTTTCTTGAGTTTAGATTAGGAGAAATGTCCACCTGGCTGGTGAGTGGGTAACCTGTTTTTTTTTTTTTTTTTTTTTTTTTTTTTTTTTTCTGAACGAGTGAAGGTGAACTGCTTCTAACCTTTTCTCTGCAGAGATGGGCTTTGTGTAGCAAACTGGAATTACTCAAGTTCCTTCATACAAGGGTCGGTATAGGAAATCCTTATTGACTTGATGGTACAGCTGCGTGAAGCAAGCAGTAATCACGTTCAGAGCAGCTATGAAACAGAGTGCAATCCACATGCTCCCCCACTGCCTGTGATAGGATTATATTCTGATTGACTGAAAATGTGGTCAGCAGGAGGCTCATTCGGTAGCAGAAGAGGCCGATTTTTCTGATGATCCAGAAATCAGATTTTCATTCTGATGATTAGATATTTGGCTTATAGCGTTCTCGCTCCTAGACAATGCTACCAAGGTCAGTCTGTCTTATATACTTGGGAGAATGTGTGAATGATGCTTTATTATAACAACAAATAAGACAACTAAAGCCTCATCCCTCATTGTGGTTATCCTTTGGCAGGCAAATGCAACCCTCCTCTCTGGATGGGTGGTGCAGGATTTACAGATGCTGGGAGCTACTGTTTGGTTTTATTATCTGAGGAAAGACTACGGGCATTTATCTAGCAGGAAATTTAACTTAGAAACTATGACAAATACTCAAGGAAGAGTCTTCTTAAATTGATCTCTGATATGACTCTTTAAGTTTAAACTGAGAAATTTTTTTTTTACTATGGAGTAATAACGTGTTTGAGCTGAAAATCAAACAGTATGAAAAAGCGTAAAATAAGTTTGAGGTGAGCTGCACACTGTGCTCTGCTTCCCAGAGATGCACACTGTGAGTGTGAACATGTCCTTATTGTGAATTAGAGAGTGTGAGTAGGGTTTTTTATAGCGTATTGTATTTAATCCTCACAGGAACCTCACCTTGTCATTCTCATTTTATGTATGTAGAAACAGGCACAAAGAGGTCAAGAAACTCACTGAAGACCATGTCATTTATTACTAGTAAAGTAGGCTGTCAACTGAGGCAGGGCATTTTCAGATGTTATGTTTTATGTCCAGAAGCGTGCTGAGTGTCCTGGTCTGAAGTTAACTGCCTCTGTCCAGACAACGTGTAGCCAACCATCTGTAACAGATGTCATTCATCCACATGTAGATGTGAACATACTTTATTCTCTCATAAGATTGTACTATTGTGTATTGTATGGATAGTGTACTGGCTGGTTTTGTGTGTCGACTTGACATGAGCTAGAGTCATCAGAGAGGAAGGAGAATCAGTTGAGGAAATGCCTCCATGAGATCTAGCTGCAAGACATTTTCTCACTTGGTGATCAATGGGGCAGAGTCCAGTCCATGGTGTGTGGTGCCATCCCCGGACTGGTGGTCCTGGGTTCCATAATGAAGCATGGAGACCAAGTCAGTAAGCAGCACTTCTTCATGATCTCTGCATCAGTCCCTGCCTCCAGGGTCCTGCCCTGCTTGAGTTCTTGTCCTGACTTCCTCCAGTGATGGATTATGATCTGGAAATGTAAGCCAAATAAACCCTTTCCTCTCCAAATTGGTTTTTGGTTTTAGTGTTTTTGTCACAGCAAAAGAAACCCTAACTAAGACAGATGGCAAATCATTTAACTGGCTTTCTATTGAAGGTTGTATTTAGATTTTATTACATTAAAGTATTGCTTCAAATACCTTATACCAATAACGAAATAGGTTTTGAGGATAAATCCCTAAATCTGGAATCTGGTGGTCAAAGGGCATGCTTTATTGAGGGATGATCAATAATTAAAAGATTTGTGTTAATTTGTAAAATCATCAAACAATGCATGGAATTAAGTATTACAAGTCTATTAAATATATTGCTGGTCTCTAAAAGTGGCACCCTATTCTTTTAAATTGGTATTGAATTGTTCGAAATATTAAGTACTTCTTAGATATTTAGTTGCTTAAAAACAAATGGTTAGGGTATAACCTTTCTCAGATTTTTGCAATATTTTCTTTTTTCATTCTATTTAAGCTTGTTCTATGCAATATTTTTTCCAATGTTAAAATTTCTGTTGTTATTTTTTTTGTCAATAGAAAATGAGGTTTCATGTATTCAAATTTTGAAATCCCTTTGTGGCTACTGGGTTTTGTTCATATGTAGAGAGAGCTTGTTCGTTCTTGCTTGATAATTAAAGAGTGCATTTACCTGCTCATTATTTGTATCTTTTAAAATTTTTTTTATGTGAGTGAAGTTTCATTCTACATTAGCAGAATTTTTCATTTGCTGCTAATTTTTACTCAGATGGTTGAAAACACTGTTGAATATGTTCTAAACATCTATATACACAATGAACAAATTTATTCAACTAATTAGTACTTACCTTATAAAATGCTTAGTATCTGTGTATCTGTACTTGTGACAGCCTTGCTATATTGGCATCTGTAATGATTAGTGCCTTGATACTGCATCTGATAAAGCTATAATACTCTTAGTTTGCCTCTGTAGACTCTCATGCTTTTCCCCCCAGATATCCTTAAGCATTATTTTGTAAACGTCAAAGTGTTTCTGGAACAACCTAGGAACAGCCAATATTATTGTAATGCTGCCTTCCTAGTCAAGGACTATTCAAGAATGTGTGCTTTCTATTTAACAGAATCTTCTAGTTTCTCAGGAGAATGTGAAGAGTCTGTCACACTGAATGTGCTCGTTTTGTATTGTTGACACTATAATTCTGGACACAGCCGTGGTGAGGCCCCTGTGGCAATTATCAGATGCCCCCTTTCTGGTCCATTTCCTTCACTTCCGGCTCCATGACTCTTGGCCTTCCTTCCCGCTCCACTCAGAGCATTCCAGGAGTAGAAAGACAGATCAGAAGTTTATGGCTGTTTTCCTTTGATTGTTAGCCATACTGTAAGAGGCAGAAACGGTCTTCTCCTCTGTTTTCTTTCCCTACTGCCTCCGTTATCCTAGAAGATAGGAAACTACGTCAACTGCTACTGAACGAGCTCCATGGTTTGTAATCACACCTCAGAATTTAAAGTGTGATTGTGCAGCCCACTGTACCAAAATGCTAAGGAGTGCATGGTAAGCTTGTAGATTCCTGAGCCCATTTTGGACTTGAGGAATCTAAATCTTCAGAGGTCTGGCCTGTGAATCTTTATTTTCAATACATATACTGATGAGTGCCTCATCAGCTGTGACCCACTAGTTAAGCATGTGGGCCTCGGGTCTGGGGTAAAGGTGATGTTGCTTATTTAAAACAAGTGCATATGGCAATAATAGCTTATCAGTGACTAGACCTGGAGTTTGAGGCTCTGCAGATTTATGGCGGCTGTTGTTCCTCAAACACAAGAAATGCTGAGTTTGACTTGAATATGACCACCCTGGTGCAGAGATGTTCATTTAAAAAGAGTTCCAAGGTGGGATTGGAAGCTGGAGAGATGGCACAATGGATAAGAAAGCTTTTTGTTTTTGCAGAGGACCCAAATTAGGTTCCTAGTATCCATGACTGGTAGCTCATAATGGGCTGTAACTGTATCTCTGGGAGTTTCAACATCTGGACTGTAAGGATACTTGTGTGTGTGTGCAAATGTGCACACAGACACACTCACCCACCCACACTTACACATGCACACATGCAAATAAATAATAAAAAGATCTTTAAAAAATGAAAAAGAATCCTAGAGGTAAATAAGTAAGAGAATTCAGGCATGTCTCCTGCCATCCTAAATTTCAGTGAGGACGTTTTTCTGTTAAACTTAAAAGTCTAGATTTGCAAAGAACAGAAAAGGCTTCTCCAGTTATTATCCATGGTGGCAAAAGTTCTGGTGCCATTTCCCTTTCACTTGGACTGACTATACTCTCCTAGTAAGTGCCTGTGGTGGAAGCATCCAGAACATTGTGCAGACTACTGCTAATAAGCAGACTCAGGACAAAGGCAAAGACTCATCTCTAGCTCAATGACATAACCAAGAACTTCCTTTGTAGTTTTTTCTAGCTTTCTGTGCACTTCATCTTCCCACAGGCTTGGTCAATGCTTTTTTTCCCCTCTCACACCTATTATTGACATGGTTGATGGTTGGCCCATGTCAGAGTGTCAAATAGGTCTGTTTTTCTCTGGCAACACTGGCTCATGTGAAGAACCAGTATGTTATTTTCTTTTTTCTTTTAAATTTATTTTTTAAAATATATCCACTGTACATCTCAATCATAGCCCCATCTCTCATCTTCTCCCAGTCTCACACTCCCTCCCTCTTCCCCCTATTCCACTCCCTTGAGTGGAGAGGAGAGAAGGCCTTCTCCTCTACCAACTGATTCCAACCTACCAAGTCTCATCAGAACTGCCTGCATCCTCTTCCTCTGTGGCATGGTAAGGCACTTCTACAGGAGGAAGTGGTCAAAGAGCAGGCAACCGAGTCCATGGCAGGGACAGCCCGTGTTCCCCATAATAGGGGACCTATATGGAGACTGAGCTGCCTTTCAGCTACATCTGAGTCGGTAGCCTAGGTCCTCTTCATGCCTGGTCCTTATTTGGTACATCGGTCTCCACCACCCCACTGGGCCCAGATTTATTGCCTTTGTTGGTTTTCTTGTGGAGTCCCTGTCCTCTCCCGGTCCTTTTATGCTCCAACTCTTCCATAAGACTCCCTGTGCTCTGCCCAAAGTTTGGCTGTGAGTCTCAGCTTCTGCTTTGATCCCCTGCTGGGTGGAGTCTTTCAGAGGACCTCTATGGTGGGCTCCTGTCCTGTTCCCTCTCTTTAACTACTTCCAGTGTATTTTCTATTTGCCCTTCTGAATGAGAATTAGGCATCCTCCATAGGGTCCTCCTTGTTGCTTCTTTATGTCTGTGGATTGTAATATGGTTATCCTGCTACATGGCTAATATCTACTCATAAGTGAGGTATATACCATGTGTATCCTTCTGGGTCTGGGTTACTTCACTCAGGATGATCTTTTCTAACATGTGCTGTTTTCATATATAAACATGGGACCACTTTTAAGGGAACAAGTCAGTTAGGTTCCTCTCAGCATAAAAAAAAAAAGCCCTAGTAGTTATCATTGGGGGAGTAAATGTGACCATTATGAGCCCAGGGAATATGGATCATATGTACATTCTTGAGTCTGATTCTCATGAATTTACAAAAGCTGTGAAGTTGAAATGCTAGTCTCAGTAGTAAGGAGACAGATGTAGGACTGAGCAAAGACAATGGGAAAAAAAAAGAAACACATCATAATAATGTCAATTTCTGTGCAAAATGATTGAGACTCTGAAGGTAAATGGTAAGATTCCATTAGTACTGTTAGAGGAAGGTGACAGAAACAGAAACCAAATTAGACAAATGAAGTTTATTGGCCTAGGAAATCCAAGAGAGGAGTGGGAGAGGGCAGTGGCATAGCTGACTGTGTATGCTTTTCTTTTTCAAAGTAGTGCCTTTCTCTCTTGAAGATGACTATCTTCCCTGTGACAGAGAACAAGGTCTGCTGTGAACTCAATTTGTTTCCGTCTTCCATTCCAAAATGCTGCTTCTTTCCTGGTTGTAGTGTGCAACATCCTGAGAGAAGGCTCTCTCTGGTCCAACAGACCAGAGAGGCAGGATGTGAGAGTTAATCTTGCTTGTCAGTTGGACTGGCTCTGCAATCAACAAGAGCTATGCCTCTGGGTAGATGTGTGAGGGGATTTTCAGGAAGGATTAACGGAGGGGGAGGGTCCTTCTGTAGGGTGGGAGGCACCTTACAGCAGAGGCTAGTACCTAAAGAGATCTGGAGAAAGCCCTGGAGCCTAGCTGCCTGCCCTTTCGGTGAGTGTATCTGTCCTGTGGTTGAGGCTGCCACTATCACCTGATGCTGACACCAGAACCCAGCTCTTTTGTCCTACCAACGTGGACAGACCAGCAGGAATCCTGCAGATCTCCAGCCCCAGACTGGGACTGCCCTGCCTCGAGTTGCCTGGACAGAGGATCCACCAGTTTCTCACCATCTCCAGCACACAGACAGCTATTGTTGGACTCCCCAGGCCCTACTGTGCAAAACAACCTAACTGGTCCTCCTTTGAAGTATATATTCATTCTCTCAGACCTGTTCCTCTAGATCAGTGGTTTTCAACCTTCCTAACACTATCATCCTTTAACACAGTTCCCCCTGCTGTGGCGATCCCCCAATCATAAAATTATTTCGTTGCTCCTCCATAGCTGTAATTATGTTACTGTTATGAATCTTAATGTGAAGACAGAGTTTTGCAAAGGGGTTGCAGCCCACATGTTGAGACCCACGACCCTAGAGAGCCTTGACTAACACACGGGATGACATAGAAGAGTGACTATTTCTCCAGAGGAGTGCAAGCAAAGTGAAGGTGAGAAAACGTTCCTGGATTAGAGCATGCTGGGAGGGAAGGACAGAATCCATATAGCAGGGAGCTTCAGTTGCCATTCTGCATGAACTGGAGTAATGGCTGGTGGTGGGAACAGGAATGCCGCTCTCGAATGCCGCTCTCGAATGCCACTCTCTTCCGGGCTATGGCTTTACTAAAGGCTTTACCCTAACGCTGTTATGAGGGCAGCTGCATTACAGCACTAGTTGCTTATTTATTCACTGTAGTGACAGTTACGTTTCACGGAGCAGCTGCTGGAGCCACGAATGTTCAGCAAGGGCAAAATGTGATAAAAGCTCAATGCAGTTTGCTTGCACATTATTAAGTTTTAATTTCTGGTTCAGGAATAAATTTTGTTTTCTGTAGCTATTTTCAACTTGTTTCTACAATTGAAAAAGAAATGAAGTATTCCCAACCCACCAATTAAACTGGTTAGGAAAACCCTCTTGGATTTAAGACCTGAGTTAACTCTGAGTTGAAACGCAGGCAAAGTAGAGTTTATTTGGGGGTGAAGGTGGGGCGAGATGTGCTGGGGAATGAATTTACAATGGGATCTGAAGGCATTTCCACTTTAGCTTCTCTGCACCATGATTCCTGTTTTTTGGTGAAATAAAAAGAAGTTAACACTTTAGTGTGTGGATCAAAGGACTTAAGGAAACACAAGACTTGAAATGTACAGCATTTATTGTTGCTTTATTGCTTAAACATTGTTAGGTAACTGGTTAGTTAATACTGGCTTATAGACAGCCAGATACCTTTTCAAACGGAGGGATACATTGTAACCACAGGACCCTGGCAGGGAGGGCCCCTGATAAAGCACAGGTAGCCTGAAGGGACAGGAGTTAGGAATGGAGACTGTTTCTTTCCTCAGGTCCACATGAACTGCTTCTCTGTTTCTGTTCCTTCTCTGCTCTGCAATTTTTTTCTTACTGTCCCTTTTTGCGCCTCCTGTTCTCATGGCTTTGACTCTACACCAGATCCAAGCCATGGCTTTTGGTTGAAGAGCCCATTAGAGTAGCATGCTACTGGTGTTTTGCCTGGCCTTTTGTTCCGTAATGGCTGACTGGTCACCCTGGGACATCCATTGAGCTATGATTAACGGATTGAGGGATGACATCAAGCCACTTAGGACTGCTCCCTCAGCAGGGGCTGAGGGCCAGACGGCTGCAAGCGAGACTGTGCAAGAACAGCATCTGAGATCATGTCTGCTTCAGATGGTACGTGTGAATGATGAAACGCCAAGACCCTTCTGAAAATCAATCCTGGGGAATGGATGCTCCAGTCAGCCTTGCGCCCAGAGCATTTATGGTGTCAGGAGTGCTTAAGAGGCTGTCAACCTGGCTTCTTGACATGAACAACCCAGGGAGTAATGCTCAGTTTCATCTAGAACAGGGAGACAATTGAGACTTTGTAGGGTGGTCGAGTTTCATGATGAAAAGCATCATATGCTAGATATAACATAGTAGGTGCTCAATAAACATCACTGCCTCTGCTTTTCTTTCTCCCCCTCTTACAAGTTGGCTGCCATGGGAACACATCTCTTAGAAAGGAAGCAATTAAAATGATTTCCTGTTTTGTCTTGCTTGAGAATAAATGGGACTATCTGAAGGCAATTAATGCGATGTCTATGCAACAAAGTCACTGAACATTTCCTCTTTCCGAGAGTAAAAGGAAAATGAGAGTCCCTTAATACTTTCAATTGATTCTTTGAAATACATGTGGGTATAACTTTGCAAATAGCATTTGTGTATTATATTTGGCATAATACCAAGTTTTGGGATGCTTTGCTGGTGTACAGGTAAGTCTCTCTGAAAGGCAGTGGTAATGGTGGTGGCATGGTGATGTGGTGACTGTGGTGGAGGGAGGGGCTAAGATGCACTCTCATCGCCTGAGCTGCTTCCTGACTTTATTCAGTATTTAAAAAGGGTACCTGGTCATTCTCCCTGCCTGGCCCCAAACCACACACATTCTGCTCTAGCTGCATCCCTACTGCTGTGTTCTCCCGAGGCTCTGCTAACCTCTGCGGTCCCTTCTCTGTCTCTTTCCTCCAGGCCATGTCCATCAGCAGCACCTTCCCTTGCTGCAGCTTTAACCTCCTGCCCACAATCATTCCTCTTCCTTAGTTCACATAGAAGCTACACTTTTCCCTCTTTTAGAAAAAAGCCTCTTCAAACCTTCCTTCCTAAGCTGACTTCTAATTTATTTCCTTCCTTTTGGAATTTTGAAAAAGGATGGTCTGGGTTGATTTTCACAGCTTTCCTGACCTCATCTACTTTTGACCCAGCTCACCATGGTCTGGATATACAGTTTGCTTTTTGAAGCTATCAGTAGACACCTATAGGCTAACAACTCACATAGTACCTTGAATAACCCCCACCCAGTCAGTGCCTAGGCTAATTCACACAGTGCCCAAGATAGCTCACACTTTGTCTAGGCTAACTCACATGGTACCTTGATGTCAGATGTTCTGAGCTCATATTTATGGGATTTCATTGCTTCCTCAGACTTCTGCGGCAAAGATCCTATTGCCTGTTTTCCTACCTCTGAGAAGTCCTACTCTCTTCTCCACTTTCTAGTCTGTGCACTGTTTTCTGTCTTATTTGTTTTATCTACTGGGATACATATGGTCATTTTCACGCAAACTTCTTCTTCTAGACCTAGACACATGATAGGAGCTTGCTTTCTAATTATGTCTTCTTTAGAATTTATGCTGCAGGGAAGCAAGGCCCATTTCCATCATATCTGCTGTGGTCACCTGGTGATGCTGCCATCCTCTTGTTTGTCTACATATTCTGAAGAGGCTTCGGCTCCTTTCTTCATGTACAAGGGCTGATTCTTCTCCAGCACTTCTTTACAAACTGAGAATTTGTTTCCATTCCATAACCCAGCTAAAGCATTCCTTGTGACTCAGGACCAGGGTGATAGTGACAAGGTGCTAACCCTGCTTCCATCCCATCTCAAGAGTCCAGACTTCTCAAACACAGCTGGGGTCACCTGCCACTTTGCAGGTGGCAGAGTCAGAACTTCTGCTGCATTGTAACGTGATCAGCTCTGTGATTCTTGTTTTCTGGTGCTGCCTAGACACATTCCTCCATTCTTTTCCCCTCACTCCCCTTCCTGACAACATGAAGCATGTAGGGAACTGGGCTGCCCTTAGGCTGTCACAGAGGATCAGGGGAGTGCTTCATATTTCTCTAGGGGTACTGTCCTGGTCCCTCTAAAATTCTAAGGGACACTTTAGATCGGGGAGATGAGGACAATTAAAGATTAAACACATTAGTACTTGTAGCAACAACTAAGAAAAACAAACAAAAATGAAATGGAAGCGATATATGGTCCATTTCATGCAACATGCAGTGAGTGTGCCATGGCTCTGAAGGTAACATAGCTACTGAGACTGAATTCACTGCTCAATGAAATGGCTTAGCTCTGAGAAGCAGTTGTGTCACTCACTAGCCTTATGACTGTGAGCATGTTGCCTTAACCTCTTTGTGCCTTAGTTTCTTAATCTGTTAAATGGGTTGATGACACTCTTTTGTAGCTTGAATGTCTCATGAACTCATGGTGAAATACAAAACATTTAAGGGGTGGTTGGAGTATATGAGTAGAGTCATCACTATTGAAAAGGCCGGTTTCCTCACTGGCCTTCTGATATGGGGTGATACAGCAAGGAGGTACTGGGCAGATTCCAATCCTTCAGTAGACTCCTTAGTCTCAAGAACCATAAATAAAGAATTTTTTCTTTATAAATGAATCAGTTTCTGGTGTCCTGTCATAGCAACATAAGACCTATTAACATTTATGGACATTGCTCATGCATATGAAGTGTTGAAAAGAGCTTGGAATATAGCAAGCCTTTGTTGGTAGATGTTAGCTACTGCTGTTATTCAACAAATTTTCATGATCAAGTGGGCAGAGTACTATAATAGCTGTTCTGTGAGGTACAAGAGAGAGAAGGAGGAAGGACAGGCAAAGTTAGGAAAGGGAAGTCTAGGATGAATCATTTTTTCCTGAGGTGAACACTCCATGAAATGCGAACAGTGAGAGAAGCCAGATTAGACACTTCCATACTCTTGTTTAGCTGAAAGGGCCATTGGTTTGATCTTAGGTTCTTTCAAGTAGCCTTTACCTCTCAAAATATGGAGTCCACAAACGTGCATTGCTTTTGATAACTTTTAAGAGGCAAGAACATCAGATCTTAAGATCAGAAAACGTCTTGTGAGATGTTCATCATTTACAGGGCCAGATGGCTATTCTAAACAATTCCTGAAGGAACCTGCTGGAGCCAGGAAATGTGGCCGGTATGACAGTGGACCACTCACCCTGCTTCCTGTCTGTGAGGCAAAGATGTGAGTGAGTGCCCCTGCTTCTTTGTAGGCCACTGCTGCCTCAAGTTCTGGGTCTGAGCTTAGAGCAATTGCCCTTTGGGCAATGGCTTGCAGAATTCTTACGTAGTATCCATGCTTGATCTGGTAAGTGTTTGTCATTAACAATGGCATCCACCATTTACTCATCGCTCATGGCCCAGACAGCCCATTGGGTGGTTTATATGGATTGCTAAGTTAGGTGAGCTTTGATGGGTGTAGAATTTTAGAGTAAGAAGGGGCCCTCCAAATCAACATGGGCTCATTCTTTCATTTGACAAAGCAGCAAGCTGAAGCGGTGAAGATTGGGCAGTATGCCCAAGATCTTAGGGCAGCAAATTGTCGTCACCCACACGCTGGCAGGCTGATAAGGCTGACAGGAATCCAAGTGGACACTACAAAATTACTCAAGCCCCCTCAATCTTCTTCAGCTATTGAGAAAAACAAGTGATTTCTATGCCTGTGCCTTTGCCTGGCCATTGAACAGCCCTGTATCTGAGAACAGACAAAAGAGGCAGTATCCCTCCTAAAAAAGAGAAGCATGCCTCTTAGTGTTTTATGAACCCCATACTACTTGGGTTTTTAAAAACAACATGACTACTACAGTGAACAGAATTACCTCCTTCCCTCTATTTTATTGTCATTTATAAGGCAATTATGATGGCTTAAGAAGGTAGACACAATAGTTGTGATAGCATTTTGTCCTAGCTCCTGTAAAAACCTCACTCCTTGTCCTTTGCTTCTCAGTTGGGTGCAAAAAATAAAAGTCACATGGTTTGGGGTGGGGGTGATCTCCCCCTTTGGCTAAAAGGGTCTGGAGAACACCCTGAGCGCTGCTGGCTCCCCTTAGTTCTCTCTGAACCACTCACCCGCTCCGCTTTCTGCTTGTTGAAAAATCCAGATGCTCTGGGCTCGGGTTAGCTCTCTGACTAACATCTGATTTGAAACACTACACTGAGCCATCTGCTGCATTTGGGGAATTCAGGGTGGGGTGAGTAATGCATTTTACAAATGTGTCCAAATAGGGCAATCAAGGGGAGGGTAATAAGACCGAATGCCTGGTTGCAGCCGAGGGCTCTGGTCTGCTACTCAGCGGCTTCTCAGGATATTCATGCTCTCTGCCTCCCATCAAGCTTCTCTCAGTTTGTGCATCTTACTGGGATTTTTGTTGTTGTTGGGTTTTTTTTGGGGGGTGGGCAGTAAGATATCTTCTAAATGCTCTTACAAACACGAATGTTTTAATGGCAACATGAGGATTCTAAAGTTCAAAGGCAGCCTGTGATGGATTGAGAAGTTACTATTCTTGAAAGATGCCATTTGAGCCCTTCAAGCATTTGTTGTAACTAACACATCTGGAGCAGCAGTGATTCTTGTTTCTCTCCTCGCTATGGACCCATTTCCAGCCGAGCTGGATGACTTCCTTTCCAGCTCAGTGCAGGGGTTGTGGTGTGCTGTCTGTGGGTTTTATGGAACATCTGTAAACCCCCAGCTTGGGTATGCTTCCAGCTACGACTTTAATCTCTTTCTGAGATGCAGTGCTGTAGGTTTTGAGCAGGGAGGGTTGGGGAGGTATGGATCTCACTGCTGTGAAAGGAGGGCTGTGTGATAACCTGGGGTTGCCATGCAATCTGGAACAGGGGACTGTTAGGGGATGGCTGGTAACTTCCTTAGCACAGTGCACACTGCCCCTTTCCCCAAGAGAAGTGAAATGTTTGCGAAACATGCTTTCAAGTATGACTGACAGACCATAGAGGGCTACATGGGATAGGTAAATTTACATAAATTCACCAAATATTTATTCTTTCTGAGAGGTGAGTCTGAGAGTACAGATGCAGCTGTGGGGAAGGCATAGATGCTTGATGAAGGTGTACATAAGAGGTTAACAGAATGTCAGGGCTAACAAACAAACATCTGTGCTGTGCTCTCCATAGGAGTCTTGGTGTTAACTTCAGTGAAGCTGGATTCTTGTGTAATCCTGTGCTTGGCTTTGCTGTGATGCTTCTGGGTTTTTGACTCACACATACTCCAGTCTTTTCACAGAGCACACTATGCCTATATTCAAAAGGCCCCTGACCCTGCCAGCTGCTGCCCCTGTGCTTGCCCAGAACCTTCTGGAGTCTGTACCATGCAAATCTGCCATCTCCATCCAGATTTTTCTGTACAAATTCTGTCTTTCTGGAAGGTGTCTTCACTGAGACTTTCCTCCTTACCCTTTCTCACAGACGTGTGAAATACTCTCACCTGGTCTTGCACAATCTGGAATGTTCAAATCTTCTTTTCTAATCTTTCAAGACGCAGATCTTTCAAATCCACAAACTTGAAGTCAATAGGAAAGTCTTTCTTTCACTAAATATCAAAACCAGCATGGTGCTGGCAGAAATACCAGATACATCAGTCAGTGAAATAGAACTGAAGACATGAGTCTACACACATATAGCCACTTGATTTTTTGATAAGGAAGCCAGAGATACACACTGGGGAAAATATCATCTTCAACAAGTGGTACTGGTCAAATGGGAAGGCTGCATGGAGACTAATCCAAATAGAATCATATTTATCATCTGGTACTCAACTTCAACTTGCCCAAATACTTCAACATAAAACCAGATACACTGAACCTGATAGAAGACAAAGTGAGGAATATTCTTGATGGAATTGGTGTAGTAAAAGTCTTTCTGAAGAGATCACTGTTGGTACAGACACTAAGAACAAGAATTAATAAATGGGACCTCATGAAACTGAGAAGCTTCTGCATAGTCATTCAGACAAAGTGGCAACCTACTGAATGGGAAAAAAAATATATTTTTACCAACTACACATTTGATAGAGAGTTGATATTCAAAATATATAAAGATCTAAAAAAAACCCTAGGCATTAAGAAAACAAATATTCTAATTAAAATGGGTGATAAATATAAACTGAGAATAATGAAGCATAAATGGATGAGACACATTTAAAGAAATATTCAGCATCCTTAGTCATCAAGGAAATGCAAATCAAAACTACCTTGAGATTTCATCTTACTCTTGTCAGAATGGCCAAGGTCAATAGAACAAATGACAAGTCATGTTGGCAAGCATGTGGCTAATGAGAACACTGCATTGCTTGTGAGAGTGCAAACTTGTACAACCATTTGGAAATCAGTATGCTAGTTTCTCAGGAATCTGGGAAGAGATCCACTTCGAGATCCAGCTGTACTACTCTTGGGCACATACCCAAAGGATATATGCTTCCTTTAAAGAGACACTTGTTCAACTATGTTCATTGCTGCTCTGTTCATAATAGGCAAAGACTGGAAACAGCTTAGATGCCTGTCAACAGATGAATGGATAAAGAAAATGTGATACATTTGCAAAATAGAATTTTACTGACCTATTAGAAAGAAGAAATTAATAAATTAGACGGTAAATGACTAGAAAAAACATTCTGAGTGAGGTAACCCAGACGTAGAAATACAAATATGATATGTATTTGCTTAGAAGTGAATGTTAGCTGTTGCGTCTTCAACAAGCAAGCAAACAATCTGTATAACCACTGAGGTTAGGTATGGAGTAAAGGAAAAGGGATGAAAGATGGATATCAGTAGGAAGGGGAAATAGAATTGTTGTAGACAAAAGGAGAACATGAATGAGAGGATCAGAGGGAGAGGGAAGAGGCAGGTGAGGAGGAGACTACAGATAGGGATAGCTAAAACTAAGGGCTCTTGGAAGAGTTATATGGAAACCTAATCCAATAGAAGCTTCCTAATATATATACATGCATGAAGGTGATACAAATAAAGTTGCCAAATCATGGGGGAAATGTAGCCCCTACTGAATTTCTCTTACCACCTAATGAAGCCTCCAGTATGGGGAATGGGTTACATCTAATCAACTTCTTGGCCAACAGGGCCTCATGGCAGGCCCCAAAACAACCAAAGCTATTGACAAGGCTGTTGATTTCTCTCCAAAAACTGATGGTAAGGCCCTATTGCTGAATACAACAACTACACAACCAACTCATTGAACTTGGATAAGTCAATCTGGTGCTTACCCACAGCTTTCATCCCTATGTACTAGTGTTCATGGTATTGGAAGGTACTGGGTACACTACTAAATGTAAACACCAACCCAGGAACAAATTCTATCTGTGATGATGACCTGCCTGCAAGGTGCACTACTTCAGTGGTGACACAAAGTGTTTGGGACTTACTAACTAATATCTGATTGGATTTAAGGCTTATTCCATGAGATGGAATCCATCTCTGGCACTGTTTAGGTAGTCTAGAACCTGAGACCAGACAGGCCAGGGACCTAGGGGAAAACCAAATGCTACTGTTCTACTAAAAGAATGTAGCAATAAAATGATTTTCCTCCTTTGTTTGGTTTTGTTTTAATTTATTATTATTCTTTAGATGCATCTTTGTTTTCTTTTTTTAATTGATTTTCCCTTGCCTAGACTTTTTTATTAAATATTTTACATATACATTTATATTATTATACATGTATACAGTCAACTACCTACAGCAAGAAGAACCATACCAAAATCAGGAATTATATAAATGTTACATTCTTAGTGTTTTGACTATTTGTATTTGGCAGCCTTGAAGAAAACATCTTTTTTATCTTGGTGCATCTAAAATTCTGAAGGTAAATCAATATCTATCCTATCTCATCATTATCAACTTAAAATACCTATCTAGACCTAAAGGCATCTTAAGCCCTAAGCAGCTAAGCTTCACTGTAAAACTAAGCTACCTGGTCTTCAACCCCACCAGAGACTGGAGAAGGAATAAAATTGATTACTTGAGTATACTGGGAGTATAAGTTAGTATCTTTCCAAATGAGGCGATAACAGACAGTTTGCTACCTGAGTAGTCACCCCAAGCTCTCTATAATGTTGAAGCATCATTTTCAGTCTTCTGGCCCAATATATCTCTGGCAGACATATTTGTGAGGCAGGAACTATTGAGGACTTCTTACCCGTCTTGACAGAGTTTGGCCATTGACTCTACCTGCATCCAAACTTGCCCTTTCTTAGGTAGAATTTTGTCTGTGGTAGAAATGAGGACATTTTGCCCAGTGCCTTGTTTGCCACATTTGAGGTCATCTCCATAAGTAGGTTCTTTGATGCTTATCATCCTCTGTGAGGTAGGCTGGGTGTTGCCAGGAGTTAACCTGCCTCCTTGTCAGTGTATCTTTAAAATAATAAAAACATTTTAAAATGAACGTGTAATCAGAATAAATTGTATGAAATAAAATCTATATTCAATAAAAGAAAAACAGAAGTGAAAAAAGACAACATTTTAACATGAAAATCCATACTTGTAGAGAATTTAACCTTGGTATATTGAAACAAAAAAGCATTAACCGTCAATAATCTTAAAAATATGTTATGCCTAGACTTTCAAGGCAGATAATGTTGTTGAAAGTTATCCTTACTTCGGAATGGCTGTTTGTGAATGGCTTGTGTAAACTTACTAGTAGTTTTCAATAATAATAAACCAGTCTATTTCTAATATGTGGGGAGTATGGAATTTTAACTCCTCAATTTTTCTTAGGTCACATGATTTTAACAACTTAAGTAACCATTTCAAGAAGAATGTATACAGTTCATATTTTAAACCATATCCTTAAAGAGAATTAATTTTAACTAATTATTATCTTGTTAGACACAAGGCTCATTTGTATAACATGTGCTTAGCATGTGAGTGGCCCAGGTTTCTATATTCCTGGCATTAAAAAGGACAATATTTTCCCAGCTACATTGTTTTCCAGAGATTTATCAGGTCAACGCTGAGAATGAATATTTCTCATGAAAACTGGTTCTTTTTTTCATGAGTATGGTTCTTTTATTTGCTTGTTTGTTTATTTATTTTAGTAAATATTTTATTTGTTCACTTAATAAAAAACCTCAAACAGACAAAAATTGACTCCTCTCTATAGTTTAGCCTCTTTGCCTACATGAGAACACAGCACAAGTGAACTGAGGCTACATTCCAGTGGGGGCCCTGGCATTTAACTGCTATCATCAGAATAGTTTCAAATTATATGTTGCTGGATTTAAATGATAAAGAATAATTTTCTATGCCAAAGACAAGGTGATTCCTAGGATGCAGTGTCCTAAAAAAGAACTTAATAGTGAAAAAAAAAAAAAAACCACCAGTGTCAGTAACAATGGTATTTATTGACTGTCTATGGTCCAGGTTCTTTATAAGATCTGCCTTCAATACCATGACATCCTTTCAAGCTATTCTTATTATGCTCCTTTTAGAGAACAGAAGAGTCAAGGCTCAGCATTAAGAGAATTAACCAAGCACAGGGAGCTTGCTGAGTGATGCACTGGGATCTGAACTCTTTTCTGATTTCTGATCCCATCGCCCTCGTTAGCATCAGCACCTTTCTCCAGACTTAACTGCAGCCTGTGAGAGAACTAAGAGTGCTGAGCAAAGGATAGTTAGGGGGTACTTGTAATTAAAGGAAACTTCACAGACACCGTTTTATTTCTCACAACTTGAAATGTCTCTTCTTCAGTCTTTAACATGTGCCAGCCATGTCATTCACACTAGTGTCACCAGGAAGCACAGACAAGGCCTGGGCACTCCACGACCATCTATTGCACAGCAAACATTCTTCATGCCTGGCAGGCTTCTGCTTGGTTCTGGTCTCTTAGCTGTAGAATCAAAGAGAACAACTTTTCATGTCCAACTTTGCTTTTATTTATGTATTCCTGATTTGTTAACTGCCACCCCTCTGCCCCTACCCAGAACCACAATGTCAAAGATTTTGGCTGGCTGACAGTCTTGTGTTATTTAGCTGATCTAATAGGACAACCCACACAGAACCAAATTAAATTGGAAGGCCAGCTCAGCTGTGCAGTTAGCAGGGAGGAAAGCCTCCCCAGACTTAGTTTAACTGGGGATATCAGCTGGGTATTCTCCTTCCGTGCCAATAATGCTATAGTTTAGAGTTTAGGCTCTAACTTTAGAAATATGAAACAGTGGTAAAAAGTAATATTTGCAGACAGCATATCAGGAGCTTAACTTGTTTTTGTTAGTGTTCATTCCTTGTGTACAGTGATGGATTTCACTTCTTTATGACCTGATAAAACTCAACATTTTTTTTTGTATATACACCACAGTGCCATTCGTCTGTTGACACACATCTTATGTCGTAAGAATGGTACAATTAAACTGGAGTAGGGCAGAAAAAAGGTGCTTGGGTAAATTCTTAAGTGGCAGGAATTCCCTGGGCAAAATCTACGTTGTTTTTGTTTTTGTTTTTTTGTTTTTTGTTTTTTGTTTTGGTTTTTCGAGACAGGGTTTCTCTGTGTAGTCTTGGCTGTCCTAGACTCGCTTTGTAGTCCAGGCTGGCCTCGAACTCACAGAGATCCACTTGCCTCTGTCTCCCAAGTGCTAGGATTAAAGGCATGCACCACCACGCCCGGCCTACCCTGTTAAGAGAACAGGGAAGATAAGATCTGGAGATCCATAGCATAAAATGTTCTTTTCCATTTTAGTACTCAATAGCCTCTGAAAATAATGCTGAACAATTATTTAGACAACAAAATGAGGATAGCAACTACTTGTGAGCCACCAATTTCTTGCACTTTGGTTCCATCTGACCCTGAGCCCTCCAGCCACAGGACATAAATACTGCAACTAACTCTTCTGGCTAATGTTCAAACACTTGCTTTTTCTCCTCCTCAGAGTGGCTTTAGGCTATATGTAAGCTGTATGTATACGTATGTGTACACATGTATGCATGACTATATGTATACTGCCATCATTATTGGCATGTCGCCCTTTCAGGTGAGGATTTCTGATAGGTTGAGTGAACTACCAAGGCTGTTGATCTAGGACACCTTGATGCCCCTAACGGCTTCTGAAATATCACCATCACGCATCTCTTCGTGGAAGTCTTTGAAAAGGAAACTAGCCCTATTTTTTAAAAAAAATCTAATGGTGGCCTTAAGAGATGAGAAGTCATCTTACCCTGTATGCTTCCTCTCAAATGAGTCCCTCTGCTCGCTAACTATTATATTGGGAATGCTTATTTTTTAAAAGCATCCAGCTTCTGCCTAGAGGAAGCAAAAGAAGTTAGTTAGTACTCCCCCTCATTCCATGGAGCGTTCTCAATGGCTGCGGTCGAACGCTTAAGTGTCTTTAGTGCATTTGGAAGATGAGGTCACAGTATTTCTCGCTATGATATTTTCCACTGTGTTTCCAGCTGGCCAAAAGTTTGGTCCCTTGACCAGAAAGAAGCATTTCTGCAGAAGGTGTCTTGAGAGGTTTTTTTTTTTTTTTTTTTCCTTAAAAATTATGGCCTCTTCAAAAGTTTAGGGGAGAGGAAGTCAAGCAGTCACTCTTGAAGTCCTAAATCAACAGTGTTCTGGGAGTGGTGATGTCTTAGACACGTTCTCATTGTCTTCTTTTGCTAGCCTGGTTGCTCTGAATAGGGTTGTCTACTTTTCCAGTTCAAGTTAATTTTCTTCCTAAACTCCTTTTATTCAATTCGAAGTTATCATACAAAGGGAAAGGGGTCTTCACAGTATCTCCTTATATGTGCTCTTACCCTTTTCCCCCATTTCTCTCTCTCCCTGGTACCACCTCCCGACTCCACCTCTCCATCTCCTAAGGTTCCCTAGCTTTCCCGGTTGGTCGCCTCATCTGCTCTCCCCCTTTCTCTCTCCTCTCACTCTATTTCTGTTCCTTTGAAAATCATTTATTTTTTATGGGTTTCCGTGTCTTCCTGTGTGACGTGATGTGCACTGTGTGCATGCGGGGCCTACAGAGGAGAGCATCAGCGCCACCGGAACTGGGCTTACCGACCGTTGTGAGCTGCCACATGTTCTACCATGTGTGTGCTGGGAACTGAATCTGGCTCTCCTGCAAGAGCAGCCAGTGTTCTTCAGTGTGGAGGCAGCTATCTAGGCTTCACTTCTGCTTTCTGATTTTTATTACCTCCTCCATTTCCTACCTCCCTTAAGGAAAATTGTAACATATACTTTCTGTGGTTTCCACAAGCTTAGAAGTCACGACCATGGTGTTTCCTGCCAACTACAACCTAACTGTTCTACAGGATTTGTCTTACAAGGTGTACAAGGTGAGGCCGACTTCCCTAGGACTTTTCTTTGTGGCCCCAGGTTGTGCAGGGAAATGTGCATTTAGCGCTTTAGTGTGTGAGCTACCCCTCTCTCTTTCCCTGCTGTGCGTCTTGTACTTCCTCCTTCACCACAGACTCTTCCATCCTAGTCGCAAGGCATTCTCTGGAGCCTTCTTCAGGGCTGTCATTCTTGTTTTCTGTTGAACCCTGTGTGCAGTGTGGATGAATCTGTAAGAACTCCAGAGGGTCGTGTGCTAGCTGAAATGTCATGACCCCACTGATGACCATATCCTCACTCCTTTGCCTTTCTGAATGGGACAGCCACACAGAACCTGAAGGAACAGATTGTCTCTTCTTGTTTTACTTGTTTCAAACTAATAAAGTGAATCTTGGGAAAGACCACAAAGTGAAGTAAGAGCAAAGAAAGCGTACCGAGGAGTAGGCTGAGGAAGAAGATCCCCAAATTGTTACCATTGTTCCCCCCAGAGCTGCTCCCTGACAAAAAGAGCCTGCTACAAAGAAAAAGAAACTGCCAACCATCTATTTCGTCACTCTTCATTAGGATGAGTAAACTGTGGTATCATCGGGGGTGGGGACTAATAACTAGGAAGTATGAGAAATACTGCACATTTCATTTTCATTATTTTAAATTAGTAAAATCCATATTTTTGGGCCATAATGCTGATCTACAACTTGTGATACACTAAGGTTAAATATCGTGTACGTTTGCATCAACTTTCCATAAAGTATTATTCTCATTCTTTGGCATAGGTACTCAGTCCTCTTGAGACAGACAAGGGACATTCTTTGGGAATAGCAGTGTCTTCCCCCCTTCAAAATGTTTCATGTACTGCAAAGTTGTCGCCATATGGTTCCCACAAAGGTTCTGCCAAAACTCCCTGGGTTCTCACGAGAGCTCCTTCCTCCTCTGTTCTTTTAAGCTCCTGCTGCGGTGGCAGACATGGGAGAGACAGGCAAGCTGCAAAGGGAAGCGAAGTCAAATTAAAGCCTCACAACCACGCTTGTATAGTTGTGGAATGGGGGGGGCGTCCCTCCCTCCCTCACTCCACTTGATGAGGTGGGTGTGAGATCCCACAGGACTGCCTGGAAGAGATCCCGTGGAAGTCGCTGTATTTTGCTCAGAAGCTGGAAGCGAAGCAGAAGGCAAGTTAAAATTTGTCTGTTGCAAGGCCTGGGCTGGGTAGTGGGAGGGGTGGTGTGCTGAGAATTCAGAAGAAGTCTTCCAGGGGTTTTGACTTTATAGGGGAAAGGGTGCAGCACTTAGAAGTGACCCCCGGAATCCACGGAAACAACTGACCAGCATGTGGAGTAGAATGCTGTATGGGGATAGCACCACTCAGGTTACGGGTTCTGGCAGGTGGGAGCCGGGGAGCAGGCTTTGTGCCTGTGTGGGTGCTGGACTGGCTTCCTGTCTCCTTTACACATGGTGATCGCTTGGAGGCCCTTCTGTTCCTCAGGGAGCTGTATTCCAGTGGCTGTCCCCACCCACCACCCTGCAGTCTGTATATTTAAGTGACGGGCAACTTCCTTCTTTTGAAACTTGCAAATTCCGTTGGACGGTGAACAGCAGCCTTCCAAGACAAGGCTTGTGGTGTCTGTGCATTCAGAACACATGCTACAGTTTGCTGAGTTTTGAGTGTGCAACGTGAAATCGATTTCTTGAGATTAATGAGTACTTACTATGTTGGACGGGGCTTTGCATTTTAAATTTTGTATGGGTTAGGTTTTTAAAAAAATCTTTATTAACAGTGTATACAAATCACCCATTTATATTTTCCTGTGAGGATTGGATGTAGGTGAAGGGGAATTTGTACTTTTCTATCCATTATAAAAATTACACTAAAGATATAAAATCCTTAGTCTGGTTTTTTTCAGACTAGATGTAGCTTCCAGCTTTGACCTGATATCATTCCTTCCTTAGTTATTGTATTGTTTGGCCCATCTAGAGAAAATTTGCCACATATGTCAGAGAGTGACAAAGCGAAATAAAGGTCACCAAGGCATAGCGTTCACACTGGCCCTCACTGTATCTGTGCCAGCTCCTAGGGTGACTGTTTCCTTCTCTGGGAGATGCTTATCATTGTACTGAGCGATGGGGTAGAATTGGCATGTCCCTGCTGCCCCCTCGGCTCAGAGTCCTGCACTAGCCTGGAGCGTGTCTCTGCTGCAGGTGGCCCTGGACTTCTACTTGATTTGAATAGACAGGGAAGAGCTGTCAGTCCTCTCTTTCCCTCCCTCTCCCTATTAGAACTGTTTCTGCATGTGTGAAGATGAGATAATTAAATACATCCTTGGAGGAGATAGGAAACAATAACACCTCCTGCCTCGACTTCTTCTGGGGAGTGCAGTCTCTTGAACCCACCAGGTTAGCTCGTCAAACGAGTTATTGTTTTTCAAAATATAGCCTGAATGGCATCCTTTATAATTAAGGCTCCTGGCTTTCAGTTTAAAGTGATATTTGCCAGTAAAAGCCTGCCAAAAAAAATAAATAAATAAAAGCCGACTTACCGTTAAATATTGATTTAAGCTTGGAAACCGGCTCCAAATTTTGTTATACCAGTCTTGATCTCCACGGCCTCTGGGCATCTGTTTCAATTTGGTCAAATTGAAATGGGGAGGGACGGTGCCAGGCTAACAGCAAGGTGATCCAATATAGCAGGATGAGTCTTATTTGATGAAAAAGACCCAGGCATAGCCATCTATAGGACCTGAGGATACGTGACCTGGGCTCAACCATCCTGTGGGCTGACCTGAGCCGATGATTATTTTTATTTTTGAAATGTAAAAATCATGTCAAGTGATCTTTGGAGAGTGGTATGGTTTGTCTGTTTTCCTTTCATCGTCTCTTGCTCTGGGTAAGCCTTTCCTCCACCTGGTCTGGATAAACTTTTTTTTTCCTTGTGCTGTAGGAAGGGATTTTGTTAAAAGACCAGAGACATTTTCTTCCTTGCTATGAAACAAATTTCTCAACCACTACTCCAGGCTTTCTCCTCAGCTACTGAGGGAGCAGATAGGGTCATACAAGACTATGCTCCTGAATGCACATGCTTGTGAAACAGTATTGCTCATCTGTGGGTCTGACACAAGAAGGCAAATAAGAAGGGGAAAGGCTAAAGGAGAGAGAGAGAGAGAGAGAGAGAGAGAGAGAGAGAGAGAGAGAGAGAGAGAGAGAGAGAGAGAGAATATTAGAAGAAACTGAACTCCTCCATCGGGCAAAGTGCCCGAGATCTATTAGTCTTGACAACTCCACTTATTCCAGTGTCTCTCGTCATCTGTGAAGTGAACAAAGGCTGATGAGCAGTGATGAGGCAGGGTACTGGGTTGTATTTCCAGACTCATAAATATTTCACAATACCATTTTCTTACAACCAGAAATGTTAGTTTGCCAAGTGTCAATGCAGCTGGGTGTCCTAGCAGTGCTTGTGTTTAACAAAAGCCCTACAAAGACAGCAGCCACAGGGGTGGGGACATTTGAGGTGTGCCTCTGGCTTGCTTGCTACTTACTCTACCGGGCTTTCAAATGCATGTTCTAATTCTGGCAAAGGAGTTTGTATTTGGCCTCTGGAAACTGCTGCTGTCTACTTGGAGAA
This sequence comes from Acomys percivali, assembly GCA_907169655.1. NCBI lineage: Eukaryota > Metazoa > Chordata > Mammalia > Rodentia > Muridae > Acomys > Acomys percivali. Next base: position 73,608,969 of record OU015753.1, on the reverse strand, counting down.
ATATATTGTTAGAGTCCATGATGCTGCTGGGAGTGGGGTGGGAGGAGGCAGCATCAATCTTAGCCACACACTCCCATTTATTTCCCCTCACTCTCTAACCCTGCTGATGGCCTTGTGTTTCTTTGTGCATCACACGGTGGATACTGGACTCAGGCACCAAAGGGTGGTTTCAATGTGCAATAGAACTCTGTCTTGAACGAACTGCCTTTATCCACACTCAAGCACAGTCAACAGCAATTTCCAGAGGCCCAGCCTCACCTAGCCCTATTACAGGCTTCCAATATTCAGCGCCCCTCACAGCTAACCCCAGTACAACAGGAAGAGGGCAGCAGGCTTTCTCCCCTATGCAATCAAGCCAGAGCGTGCAGACACGACCTGATTAACAGCTCCAGCATTAATTTCTCCTTTTGGTTGCTTGACTCACAGCAAGAACCATGTCAAGGCAGCAGAGAAGCAATTAAATTGATTTTAATCTTTGACAGAGTAGATAACGTGCTTCTTTCTCTTCTCATTTAAATAATTAGAGTTTCAGTAGGTATTATTTCTGGCTTTAAAAAAAATCAGTATCTTAATGTAATAAAACCCTTGTAATTATAAACTTAATGGCTCTTAATAAGTTAATCATGGCTTTTTCACTTAACATGTATTTTTTTTCTCTTATTCAACTTTTATTTGTCAGTGTTTTTGCTTTCAATAATGACAGGGAAACACAAAGAATGATGGATAGAAAACAATTCTATGATTTCTCATCATGAAGTCTTTTCAACAATTACCTCTTCTTCCCTTTGTGGTGCCCTGGACTTAATTTAGGCAATATTTCCAGATTTGGGGGCATTTAAGAGATAAACAAACAGCACACTTGCTTTAGTGGTGATAGAATCTTTGACTTCTATGAGAATTTCCTTATAGGACAATGCCTGTCATTAAACTGTGGGGAGTCCCAAGAAAAATAACATTCCATCAAAGTCATAGACACATATTTTATAAAATTCTAAGTAGAAAAATAGTAAATTATTTAATTCTCTTTGGTATTCAGTCAGATATTGGGAAGTTATCTTCTTTCTTTTGGTGTTATTATAAAATATATTTTAATGTACATTTCAGAGAAAAAGAAACAGGGACAAACCTCAAAGACCCAATGATCTTCTTCATTAGATGTGGAATGTAGCCATCAAGGCAGGTATAACCCACAGATCTGTGCATCACAGAGCTGTGATTAATAGTGCTGGCATGGACTGAGTGACTCGTGAGCCTCGATGAAGAGTGCCCAGTTCAGACTCTGGGGAAGTAGTAGGTTTTTCTTTCCAAGGTTTCAAAGATGCTTAACAGGTGCCTGTCAAGAGGCAAGAGAACATAGCACACACCATGAGTCCTGGGCCAGAAATGTTGACCTTAGAGAGAAAGAGCTAGTCCAGAGATGGCCTCTTCCCTAGTGTTGAAGGGATGGAGCCTTCTGGAGAAGTTAATTGATGAAAACTTAACTCTTAAGTTGGAATTTTGAGAAGAGAGCAACTGGTGTACTAAAAATTACAAAATGCCACTTCTTTGGGGTAGACAGATGACAGAGGTCCTTCTTGGAATGGCCAGCACAAAAGCAGGCTGGCCACCTCGCCTCTCTCTTCCCCTGTGTTTTTTAGTATT
>OU015753.1:73594295-73607318 GCA_907169655.1 Acomys percivali | reverse complement strand
TGGAGAAGATTAAACATGAATTGTGGTAAAAACGAGATAGATGTTTTGAATGGTAGCAAGATGGAGCTTCTGAGGCCATATTTGGACTGAGATTTGCACGTCAAAATTCAACTACGTTGGGTTGGGATGATGGCTCTTAATGAGTATGTGTGTTTGTGTTTGTGTTTGTGCATGGTCACCATCCACTCATCCCTTGGCAGGGATGTATGAATGTAAAACTAAGTCAAGAACTCAAGGGTATTGCAGCCTTCTGGTTTGATCCATAGAACCCATGGAGAGCCAGTGGTATCAGTGTGTGTCTGTACTCTCAAGTGCTCTTACAGTTAGATGGAAGGTAAGACAGGGGAATCCCTGGAAGCCTGTGGGAGAGCTGGTTTGGCACGTGCAGTGGTAAGCAATGTGGAAGGTGAGGATTAAAATCTGAGGTTGTCTTCTTACCTTTTACACATGTGTCTGGATTTTTATGAACCAGTTCAGAGAAAAGGAAATGTGGAAAAAATTTCGTATTAAGTGGCCTTCTTTATTAGATGCAGAATGTCATCTAGGAGGCATGGATGGAGTTCACAGGACTGAGCACTGCATCCCAGAACTATAATAAGGACCCAGTGTTGCCAAGGGATGAGTGGATGGTGACCATGCACAAACACAAACACAAACACACATACCTCACTCTCTCCCATACACATAGACAGATAAAAATTCAAACAGGAAAACCAACTGTGCTTGAAAAATAGAAACAGGCGAGTCAAGGCCAGATAGGCATGTGTAGGGGTGGGTGTGGAGATGAATAGAAAGTTTCTGAGATGGTCATGTCATAGGGAGGGGTGAGGGAAGTTTCCAATTTGCCCACATTGTGTTGGGGTCCCATCAAACATAACTGCTGGCAGGGAAGTGATCTGCGTGCGGCGAAGAATGAAATTCAGGTCAGCACTACGTTAGCAGGCGCTGGGTCAAACACTTCGAGGGTCTCACCAAGCAGTTTACTTTTTTCTTATGCATTTAAACACAGTAAAATGTTAGAAAAATATTCCATGTGACAATTATCACAACAGAGTTTCAGGGATGGCTACATCAAAACTCCCTTGCAAAGTACGTCTCTATAGCAAAGCCGTTGTGACCCTTACAATAAGAATGGGTTCTATGGACTGACAAACAATGTTGCTTAAGGGCCTATGAGGAAGGATCTGTGATAAGCAGATGCAAAGTACATGGGGCTTCATTCACAGGGATGGGTTCTACTCACTGGGAGATAAAACTCTAAATATTGTTTAGAATTTGGGGGATTCAGTGCTTAGGGTTTCGGGGATTCAGGTGAAGGCTGGTTCCATAGCAGAGCAAAAGCTCACTGGGCTGGAATAGACAGCATCTATTCCAGCCTTCTGGGTAAACAGGCGTCAGTCACTCCCTTCCCTTGAAGGAAAGAGCCTGTGTGTTTAGCAGCTCTGGATTTTGTAACGCTTTCTGTGAGCTGTGCCTTCTACAACATTGCCAGGGTGCTAACATACCAACAAACAGGAGCTCTCTATAAACTTTCCCCGGAACTAAAACTGTTTGCACTGTATGACACACAGGAAAAGACAACTCTTAGGACGAGAGAGAATGTTGACAAATCATGTGTCTGATTCTTTTGTGCAGAATACATAAAGAATCCTTACAATTCCATAGTAAAAAGATAACTGAATGAAAAAAATGGGTGAAGTATCTGGACAGACATTTCTCCAAGGAGAAGTTAGCTATAGATGAAAAATGCATGTACAATAAACACACAAGAAGATTCTCTTTGTGGCTGGTAGTCAGAGAAATGCAGCTAAAAAAAAAAAATCACAAGATGCCCTTTCATCCTCACTAAGACGACTAGAGCAAGAAATGCCAAACAATAGCACATGCTGGTAAGGACATGAAACGCTGAGATTCTAACACACAGAACGTATTAATAACTGCAATCCAAACTTGTACATACGCAACACTAGTCACAAGACTGGAGAGGGGGAAACAATCTTATCATATACAGAGTGGCAAGTGGATAATTTGGGGTGTATACACCCAATTGAATTTCACGTGAGAAGCAATGAACCAAGGTGCTGAGTGTAAGAAGCCACCCAAAGAAAGTTCCATGAAACTCCATCAACGTTGAATTTCTGGAGGAGGGAAACCCAGAGAGAAAGTAAGGAGAACACTCTCAGAAAATGGGAGAGTGGGAAGATGAGGGTTGCCATGTAAACGGTACAGGGTTTCTTTTTGAAGTAGTAATGTTCTGAAGCTGACTCTGGAGAAGGTTCCACATACTCAGACCAAGTGAATTGCACACCCGATAAAAAGCACACTCCATGGCATGTAGATTATATTTTAATAAAACTGTTGGAAAAAATCCACTAAATTCCCCCAAAGCCTAGGGGTATACTTCACATCGAAAGAGAGTCCCAGGCTCTTCAGTCAAAAGGTGCTACATCTAGATTTTAATATCTTTGTGCCCAAGGAAAGATCATGATCAAGGTGGGAAATGTAAAGTTTTCCTTCCTCAAATACTGAAAAGGAACAACACCGTCAGCACCACAGGATGCCCATAAATATCTAATTTGCACCGCTGCACGATAAGAAAGCTTATTTCTCCCACTCATTAGCAACATCGGAAATACCTTCTAACTCTTTGCCTGTGACTAAGGATATTTACATATGCTCTGGGCACCAACTGAGCAGACCCTATTTGTGGCCACAGCATCTCTGTGGCTCCGGTCTACCCGAACTGTGCTTGGAAAGCAGGCAGAGGGAGAGCTGTTCAGGGACAAACACAGAGGTGGGAGGTGTGAATAGTGTGGGAAAAGTCATTTAATTAGTGCATTTGGAAGGATGGATTTCTGACTGAGTCTGGAAATCACAATTGCTTTTAAAATAATATTGTGTTCTACCGCCAGTAACACATTCTTTGTTTTGCAGGGGGATTAGTTATTGCTAAGAGAAAAAAAAAAAAAAAACCTGAACAAAGCAGAGCAAAGCAAAACAAGCAAAAACAAAGTATGCAGTTATCTGGGACAGGGTCTTTCTCTGCAACCTTGAACTGCTGCTATTTGTGTTTTAACTCTTAAGTGCTGGGATTACAGGTATGTGGCACCAGATCTGGCCAAAAGCAAACGTTAAGGCTTTTTAAGACAAAAAAAATTTTAGCCACATTGGTGCTCTTTATTCTACCACTGAGTTCTTTTCTGTTTGTATTCTATAGTTTTTAGTTGAATTTAGATGGATGGACCACCAGAATTTAGGATGTAATCAGGACCAGCTTTCAGCGATCAAACACACAATGGGTGGAATTCGCACCCATAGGCCTGATTTACCCTGAAAGATAATTTATTAGTGTTGTGTTGTTTGTCACAGGACATTTACACCTGCCACTAAGAAAGCCATGGGATGTGAGGGTGATATGCTAAATGAATATGAAGAGGCAATGAAAAGTCAGATGTTCCTAGTATTTTTTGGTGCAGTCTAAGGCAGCATTCGGGCAATAAGACTAGAGCTGTTTGCGTTCCGGGTAGTTCTGGAGGCTTCCTCACAGCGTGTGTGAGCTATCTTATTTTTACCACTCCAACAAGGTGTTTGGGACATATGGGGCTTTGCATTGGCCAGCTATGGAAATCAAGTTTATCTCTTCCCTTTCTCTTGTTCCACAGTAATCAAACAGGTACAACTGCTCCCGCACCGCGCGCGCATGCGCGCGCACACACATTTTTTTTTCTCTTGCAAACCTTTCCTCCTCTTTCTTCCTGCCTGATAGAGTGGGGTTTGCTTTTCTCAGCCTTCTCTCTGCCCAGCCAGATGAGTCTGAAATGTCCAAATATCCTAAGAACATTTTTGAACATGTGAGATTGGCTTTGAAATCCAAAGTATAGGGTACTGATGCCATCTCCACCACACAGATGGCTCCTGGAACTTTACAACTCAATTTTCTGCTTAAAAGGGTGCCACTTACAAACCAGCAAATACAGCAAGTGGCTAATTAGCCAAATTAATGAGGGCTTGTTTACTGGAGGTCCCCAGTGCCCTTGGAACTTGGGATGCTTCCTTATTACAATCTGTGAGAGGTTTCTTCCAATTAAAATTTAACATACAGCTTTTTCCTCTTAGTAATATGTAATATCCTAATACTTCCAATGGGTTTCAAGAATTAACTCATTAATCCTCATTGGGAACCACTAGAAGACTAAACAAAACAAAAAGAATTAATAGTGTTTCATTGTTTGTTTATTTACTTATTTATTTTGATTAGCACTAACTTGGGCATATCTTATTAATTCTAATCTATAGATCTTGAGAAAAATTGGTAAAAAGCAACCGCTAAAGCCCCATTCTGAGCAAGGACAGCATGGAGGAAATACAAGTAGTTGTCAGAGGAATTACTCTTTACTGCAGAATAAGTAATAATGAAGTCAAGGAAAGTCAGTCTTCTCACTTCTAGCTCATTGTAGGAGTGTGTAAAGGGCACAAGTCCAAGGAGACAGCCACATGTGGACAGATGTGGAGGACCCACTTGCCATGATGGAAAGGCTATGTGAACACCCAAGTGTTTTGAGTAGGCTTGCTCTCACAGGAGTGGCCTTGACCCCACGACAGCTCTCTACCTTAGTTGGGGAGCTTTAGTGGCATCCTTTGAATTATGTAAAAATAGCCCTCCTCCATTCTCCTGAACACTCTGAATCAAAGGTGGAGATGCCACAGAGGCAGACATAGAAAGAAGCTATCGAAGCCCAAATACAGGGAGAACATCATGGTAGCAGCTGGGCGTGAATGTCCCACAGCATACAAAGTATTCTCGGTAAGATTAACAGCTGACTTTTCCTAATCAAGTTTAGAGGACAAAGAGCAGTGGAAAGACACATTTAAAGTGTGCATAGGGAAAAGTGTCGACTAAGATGTCTGTATGTGATTAGGCTAGGCTTCAAAGATAAAAAAAGAACTTAAGTCATTTTCAGATAAACAAAACAATGATTAGAGAGATCATAGCTAGTGGACCTGCCCTCAGAGAAATGCTAGAAGAAATCCTCCAGGCTAAAATGAAAAGAAACTAGACTATAACTAAAGCTGTATGAAGAGGTAAAGAATGCAGGTCAAGGCAAATCAGTATAAATCTATGTTAATTTGGGCACAATATATAAATATGAACTTTGTGAGAATGACAACACTGAGGGGCAAATAAGTACATGCGAAGAGATTTGTATTCCATGGAAGCTTTTTATCAATTAAAACTTATTGTACACTTAGCATGCTCATCATAATCCTTTTTGTAATTACTAAAGCCAACAACAACAAAATACAGAAAGCAGGAGATGAAAGAAAGGTGGGAGGGGAGATAAATCTAGTTTTCCTTATGTCCTTTAATTTTCCCTTTCCCTTGTTCATTTTCTCTTCCTTAGTAATTCTGTCACCAAAGAGAGTGACTGGAGCCCACCCTGGTTGGTGATAGATAGCAAATAAGCCCCAGCTGTTTCTGTGCTTATGCAGATGAACAGCCATGAGTGGACAGAAGCGGAGGACCAGATCCCCATGCTGGAAAGGGGACGTGAACCCTTGAGTGTTTTGAGTAGCCTTGTTCCTACAGGAGTGGCCTTGGCCCCATGACAGTTCTCTGCCTTAGCTGGGACGCTTTGGTGAATGCTTTGAATATCTAAGAATACCCCTCATCTAAACCAAAGCTTGAACACTCTAAAGTGCAGATGTGGATGCCACGGGGCAGACACCAGCACAGTGCATCACTTGTGCTGTCTGGGATTAGTGGTGTTGAATTTGGGATGGAGGGGAAGTATGTTAGAATGTGTGGCAGTGTGTGGAGTCAAATAGGAGTGACCTACATATACATTAATGAGGTTTTGAGGACTTCCTTGTGACCTATTACCTCTTCCTTTCCCTTTTTTTTTATTTTAGTGGTGCTAAGGATTGAACCTAGGACCTTATGTGCACTAGGCAAGTGCTATACCACTACGCAATATTTTCTTCCCAAATGAATGTATATTTGTTTGAAACAGGATCTTGCTAAATTAGCCACATTGGTCTGCAACTCTGCCTGTGGCTCAGGCTGGCCTTGTCTTATGATCTTCCTGCTTCCGCTGCTGGAGTGGCAAGGATTGCAAGTCTATACCACTAAGCCTGGTTTGTTACTGATTTCATTTATCCCCTTTAGAATGGGGATGTCTGCTCTATATTCACCCACTGTATCTTGGAAGCACATAACATTTGATTTCACAGGCTTAAAGTTAGAGGAAAACGTATCCTTAGAAGGACTGTGCCTTGAGTCTCACATTTGGTGGATAAGACCCTGGATGTTAGACTTTTGAATAGGTGCTAGAAAAAAGGTCAGACTTTTGGAACTATTGAGATTTTGTGGGTGTGGTTTGTCTGCGAGACCATGGATTTTTCAGAGGCCAGGGGTAGATGTCTCTCATTTGAATGTTCCTGTTTCTCCAAAAGTTCATACACTGAAACTTAATACCTGTTATAATTGTATTAAGGGGTAAGACTGGAAGATGATAGGTCACAAGGGACCTTGTGCTTGGGAGTAAGTGCTCATGCAAAAGAACCCAGAGGGAGTTTGTTTGCTCATTCAGTTACACGAGAAAGCAGCTAGAAACACAAGTATGTTACATGCAACGGCAGTGAGGTCTGGACACTAAGTGATGACCATGGAAGAGATGGATCCAGTAGGCAGAAAATCAGCCCTGCTTCACACTGACTGTATTGGCTACTTGATCTTAGATCTTCAAATCTCTCTGAGCAACAACTTTGTGCTGTGTATACTTTCCAAATCTAAGGTACTTCCTGGCAGCTTCTCAAATGTATAGGAACAAACTTCTTCAGATGAACTCCCATCTTCTGATCCTCAGCTCATTTTCTACCACTGTAACTTCTCAGAGAGCAGTTTGTCCAGAAGTCACAAGTTCTATGAAGCCTTGATAATCTACTATTTTAGTTCAGGAGGTAGTTTTCTGTGTTATTATTACTCAAAGGAAAAAATAACCCCAAAATTTTCCTAGTTTCCTCCATCCACTAATCCAGGGAAAATTTTTTTTGTTCCTTTTTTTTCTTTTTATTTTCTTTCTTTCTTTCTTTCTTTCTTTTTCTTTTTTCTTTTTTCTGTCTTGTTTTATTTTCTACCTTGCTTGGAGAGTTTCTTTGCTGCCCCCTACCTGACCTGAGAGTTTCTTTGCTGCCCCCTACCTGACCTGAGAGTTTCTTCTAGGGCCAGAAGAGAGAGATTTTTATGGGGTTTATTATGTAGAATGAAGAGCATGCTTAGATCTAGAAGAGGAGGAAATTATTTTAGAATTAATTTTTTTGAGAATAGCAAAGTGGGCATGCTAAAATTTGGAGAAAGGTGAGTTTAAAAAAGCAAGAAAGGCTGAGGAGACTCAATACATAAGGCATTTGCCCCACTAGTGTTATGACTAAAAGTCTGATCCCTAGCACCTGCACAAATGTGCCTGTCTGTAATCACAGCCCTCAGGAAGCAGAGACACTGTCTAGAGGGAAGTTGACTAGCTATACTGGTCTCTGGGTTCAAGTGAGGGGCCTGGCATCAATATATATCAATCTCTGGTCTCTACACATATGTGCACACACATGCACCCATGCCCCAATACCCACATTTGTCTACACACATAAACACACATGCACATGTACATGTGCAACATGACACATATACATGCAAATAAATACCAATAAGTAATTGTGAGTTATAGGTCATCTGTAAGTGAAATGTAGAACATCCAAAGCCTGTCAGCTGTGCATGGCTGAGACTTAAGTACGCTACCATGTATGATCTTGGACACTCTGTGTATAAGTTAACTTCAAAGGATTGCTTTTTTCCTGGCCTTGTTTCTGAGATTCAAAGTCAGATCTTTATTTTGCATTCTTTCAAATTCGTCTCTCAGGACTTTGTTCTAGAGTTTTTCTTCCCATGAAACCCATACTGGCATTTCTCTTTCCCTGGTGTCACTGACTCTTCATTCATTAGGTCTTTTCAGATTTCTTTCATTAATCTGATCACATTACAGTCCTTTGACACCTCAACTGACAATTTTTTCTGTGAGGGTAGGAACCATCTTTGTAGGCCCAGAGCCTGGCACATAGTAGGCACTTAATGCCCCACTATTGAATGAACAGTGTTGTAGTGAGTTTTGCCATGAGTTGCTACCTTTTATTTCATTCATTCATTCATTCATTCATTCATTCATTCATTCCTTCATTCACTCATACTACTTCATGCCTGTGAACTAACGTGTTTTCAAAGTGTTTCTTTTCAGAAGGAAGAAAAAAACCTTATAAAGGTCCCAGCAGGTTCCCTGCCAACTCCAGAGTTCACATGTTGCAGACCGTATAGTAATCAAAGTTGGCTTTGGGGACAGGAGGCAAAACATCACATGGGATGCTAATATGTTGTTCTAATTCTTATATTGGGTGGGTGGATCCATGCAAACAAGCATACATAACAAATGAAAGCCATGTGTGGAGCAATGCTGAAAAAGCACCACAATCCAAGGGTCTTCTATGGAGTCTATCTAGGAGTTGTAGTGCAATGGGACAAAAGATTGTGATTAGGTAATACTGTTCGTTTATCCCTCCTGCCTGTCTGAGGTCTTTGTTGCATTCTTTCTAGTAGCTTTTAATGAGGTAATCATAAGTAACAGTAGGTGTTATTTGTTCTTTTTCTACTTTTGGCACACATGTGTGTGCTGCACAGGTATATGTATGTATGCACATGTGTGAGCACACCTGTGTGAGTGTGAGGACATGCATATATGTGTACGTACATAATGTAGAAGAATTCCATTTTCCTCAGTGAGACAGGGTCTCTCAGTCAAACCCAGAGCTTGCCAGTATGGCTGATGTGGCTAACTAGCTTGCTCCAGATATACCCTGTCTTTGTCTTCTGGGGCTGAAATTGTAGGTGGGGTGCCATGCCAGCACGAATTAACATGGGTTCTGGGGGCCCAAACTCAGGTCTTTATATGTGTGAGGCAATTGAGCCATCTTCTTAGACCAAGCAGGTCAGAATTTTAAGTGTTAGTGTTTCATGTCTAGATACCTAGGTAGAAACGTATTCAGATTTTAGATAGAGGTTTATTTTTTCAAACTATTTTTAATTCTCAAAAGTTTCTGTGCATATGTGCCCATGTGTGAGTATACCAAAATGCAGGCAGGTATCTTTAGAGTTCAAAAATGATATTTGGCTGGAGTTATAAGGCAGTTGTAAACTATCCAAACTGAGTACTGGAATTAAACTTCAGTACTGTGCAAGAGCGATAAGAGCCCTTAACCACAGAGTCATGTCTCTGGCTATCGATATTTCTTAATAATGATTTTCTAGCAATGATTTTAAAGTTCTAGTATGCCTACAAATAACTGGAGGGTCTAGATGATTTAACAATGTGAATTTCTGGATCCACCACCCAACAAACTCTTAACTCATCGGGTTTGGTTGTATGGTCTCCAGAAAATAGATTTGACTTTGGCCAGGCTTTTTTTTTTTTTAACTATCAAGAGGAGCTGCAGACTTCTCAGTGTTGTAGAGATTGACAAAGACCCCGGAGATGCTCCCAAGAAGAACATCAGAAATAGTTAGAGTAATGGAAGAATTGATTAGAGGTATTTACTGGGTTTAAAGGATCTAACTGTGCCTAATCCTTAAAGCTTGGCTCAGCAACAGCTAATGGGAGATGTAGTAATGCTATACAAATATTTGAACAGCATAAACATCAAAGATGGAGGGAAAATTATTTAGTTTGTTAGAAGACAGTATGAATAAGAGTAGCTAAAAATGACCTCCAGGCTAAAAGGAGGATTAGCTACTGAAAGCTAAGTGATTAGGTTTCAGAACAGACTCTTCACCGAAGTGATAAATCAATAGACATAAACGTGTAAAGACATTGATCAACAAATGAGTTCATTTCATTTATCTTTTAAAGGCCAGGGAAGGATCGACTCAGTTTACTCTGCTCTCCAGCTTCGCTACGCAGCGCTCACTTGGCTCTCATTTGTTCTTCCACTTGGTCTTGTTAGGGTCTAAGCCCTTTGACTTTTCTCTGGCGACATCATTAAATTAGCCAATGTTGATCCTTCAAACTGGAAGATGACTCTCCTCTTCTTTTACTTAATTCAAATGCTCATTAAGCTCTTACTGTCATCTTTTAAGTATCTCTTAAGGCACTAGTCTAGGTCCTGGGTAAGAAACTGGCTCTGTGTTCTTAGGGTGTTGATACTCTAAAGCATTGCTGTGGCTCCCAATTCCCCATGTTCCTAACTGGCACTGGTTGAAGGATTTGTCTATCTTTGTCCCATCAGGGAGGGCCAAACAGTCCTTCATTTTGAACTAACCCACAAGGCAGGCCACAAGGACAAATAGAGCTACAGAGCTGAGCAAGCATGACCCTTGCCCCAGTTGCTGTCCTTACCCACACTTAGTTATCATCACTCCCTTTATTATCATCTCAGCCGATTCTTCCTCGGACTCAGCAAGTACTCTCTTGTATTTTCATTACACCACCACAGAAGGACCCTCAGGTAAGCAGGCTGGGCTGCATGCTTCCCTCCTAGCTGGCAGCTGCTGAGTAGACAGAGAAGAAAAGATGACTATCAGGTGAAGGCAGAAGCCAAGAAATACTCATACAGAAATACAGTACTATCTCTTGCAGCAACAACAACAACAGCAACAGCAGCAACACATGACATGTTTTTTTTACTGCTTTCTGGGCTTCTTTTTCCCTTTCCCTTGTATTGTAATTGTTTGTGACTGTCTTTCAAGGTTGATTGTCACTTATACATGCATGTGTGCGTGCATATGCACACATGCATGCATATATCATAACTACTTACTTTCAGCCATGTACAAGTCCTACAAAGTGATTTGAAATTTGGCAGGGATCTGGCAGCTCTTCAAATAATGTCCCCCAAGAACGTCCCCAGACTTGATCCTCTTCTCCTTGGCTCTCTGCTACTTCTTCTCCATCCATGTGAACCTGGGCTCTTTTTTTGTCGTTGCTTACAGGGCCACAGCCCTGATACCTTGCACAAATAATTTCCTTTAATTTTCTTTCTTATTCATATTACATCTCAACTGTTATCTATCCCATCCCTTGTATCCTCCCATTCCTCCCTCCCTCCTGCTTTCCCCCTACTCCCCTCCCCTATGTCTGTGCCTGAGGGGGACCTCCTCCCCCTGTATATGCTCATAGGGTATCAAGTCTGCTGTCCTTCCTCTGAGTGCCACCAGGCCTCCCCATCAAGGGGACATGGTCAAAAATGGGGCACCAGAGTTCACATGAAAGTCAGTCCCCACTATCCACTCAACTGTGGAGAATGTCCTGTCCATTGGCTGGATCTGGGTAGGGGTTTGAAGTTTACTGCCTGTATTTTCCTCAAATTTTCATTGTTACAACCTATGAGCCTCCAGTCTCCCACAGCCGGCAAAAATTTGGCCTGTATCATTTAGAGATCTGCCATTTCTGATTTCTGGATGTTCTTTCTTGTGGGGAGGCAAAGTAACCTGGGGCATAATTGTTGGACTTTGGTATTAAAAAGGAAGTTTTAAAAGATGTTTCCTGTCTTGAACTTAGACCCATGATAATCTTGACTGAATGGAAGTGCTGACCCGTCTTTTGTGAAAGGGTACATGTAGATGTTTTGTAGTTGTGAATGATGTGTATGCAGCCTTCCTTGGCTTTCCATTCTTGAATACTTTGATAAGTTACACTGGAAGGAAAACATTTTGTACTAAGTGTAAAGTCTGTACGATACAATGCACTGCCATAGCCCCAAGGTGCACATGGTAATCAAGCACCTGAGAGTCAATTAATTTGAACTGAGATGAGCTATTAAGTGTAAAATACACACTGTACTAAAACAATACTTAATAGGAAGAAAGTATGTAAGAATATTATTGATAAGTTTTGTGCTACTTTCCCAGCAAAATAATATTCTGGAAACATTGGGCTGAAATTGTCTCAGTCATAGTAGCTCATTTTCTGTGGCTACTGGACAATTTAAATTATGCATGCACTTACAGACATTTCTATGGCAAAGCGTTGTACTGGAGAAAAGATATCTAAAAATATGTGCTTTTAATTAATGACACATCACAGTCCTACAGCTCCTTTATTTGTATTTTTCCTGGGCTGCTTATGTCTACCATTTAGACTAGTTTAGAATTAAGCCATCAACTTGCTTTAAAAACATCTGGCATGCAACACCCCGACATCATTATTTTTCTGTCAAGGCCATGTTGCTATAGGAGCAAAGTTATGATACAATAAAGCATAACTTGAGCTAATAACTTGTATATGAAAATAGTTACATCTTCATTGTGCAAACCACAAGGCACCTATACAGTTTCATTGCAAACACTAATCCCTTTTATAATGATGCTTTCTCATTCATTTGGCATGCTTTTATTATTATTATTAATACAACAGTGAACTTTCTCTATATATCAGAACACAAGCATCCATTTTAGATAATCAAACTTATAAATCTTGTAACTGCTTTACATATAGCCAATTAAGTCCCCTTCTTTAGACTCTCGGTAAACCAGATGGTGCAAAAAAGGATGGCCAGCTATTGTTACAATGTGTTTGACAGTCACAGGAGCTGAGGAGAGTAGTGAGAGGCACATGTGATTTAGTTGCCCAACATGCTCATTTTAAACAATAGGAAATGTTTCTAATTATTGAAACGTCCTCTTCATCAGCCACATCAAATTGTTCAGCATCCTTCAGTGGGATGCTTCTTCACATATAAGCAGACTCTTTTATAGGTCTGCTGCTCCAGTTAGATGAATGATTTTTAAATATAAAGTATGCTAATGACATTTCATACTGTCTATAAGTTTTGTTTTCTTTGTAGCACACCAGTCCATTGTTGTTGGTGTTGGTGTGTATGTGTGTGTGTGTGTGTCAGAGAGAGAGGGAGAGAGACCAAAAGGAAAATTGTTTCCATGGAGAGAGAGAGAGAGAGAGAGAGAGAGAGAGAGAGAGAGAGAGAGAGAGA
>OU015753.1:73566077-73591092 GCA_907169655.1 Acomys percivali | reverse complement strand
TGTGTGTGTGTGTGTGTGTGTGTGTGTGTGTGTGTGTGTGTGTGTGTTTTGTGGGTAAGGTTGAGTTTTTAGAAATTCAACTAATTCCAGCTATATTTAGATGCAATATTGCTCAAATTTGATGGTCACATTCATTCTTTTTAAAAAGATATTAAAAAAAAATTTAAGTGTATGAACCTGTATGTGTGTATGTATACTGTTCGAGTGCCCGGTGCCTTTTGAGGCCAGAAGGGAGCATTGAATCCTCTGCTTCTGGAGTCACAGGTGGTTGTAATATGTCTTAAGTGGGTGTTGGCAATCCAACCAGGGTTCTTTGCAAGAGCAGTGCATCCTCTTAACCACTGTGCCATCTCTTAAGGCTTGCTTTCATGTCATTTGGTCCCTCTTTTTGTCCTTTAGATCATTAGCTATTTCTAATTCATTCACATTATACAAATTGAATAACACAGAGATGTAGAAATAAAACATTTATAGTAAAAAAAAAATCTGCCCTTAGCCTTAGAGAACCACATTATGTGATATAATAATCAATTACATCAACATATGCATCATGATGCTTGCACTGTACTTTGAATGTATGCTTACACATTGGGTTTTCTTAGAATAGTTTACTTGATATAGTTACTCTTCTTCTGCATTTAATAATGTACCATGGACATAGAGGGTAGGCTAGATGTGGTCCTGGGCCTTAATTCTGGTCATGCTAAACATATTATTTACAGCTGCAAAGTGGAATGGTTGGAAATGACTTTTTGTTCACACTCAAAACGTTACAACCCATCCATTTAAAGAAAATGCTTGTCAACCTCTTTCAACATATATTGTGCCCTGTTAGTTACTTCTCTTGTGGCTATTAAAACAATAACGTGACAAAGGCAGCTCTAAGGAAGGAAGGGTTTTTCCTGGCTCTTGATTTGAGGTTACAGAGCAGGTTAGGGGGCAGGAGCGTGAGGCCGCTGGTCTTGTTGAATCCAAAGTCAGGTAGTACAGAGATAGAGGAACACAGCTGTTCTGCTTACTTTTCCTTTTTATTCAGGCTGGAACCTGAGCTGGGATCTTGGAATGATCCTACCTACAGTTAGGCAGCTTGATCTAGAAAGTTCCTAATAAAATGCCCAGATGTTTGTCTCTGAGATAATTCTAGCTCTTGCCAAGTTGACAACGAATATTAATGATAGCATGGCTTGTTTTCCTTTCTTTAAAGAGACACATGATATTCAACAGAATAGACATGTCACTGGGTCCACTCTCTTGGCTCCATTGATTAAGTTTTCAGTGGAGATCAGGTGCTATCAGATCCAGGGAGCAAGATGGCCTCTTCAGGGTCTGAGGCTTCCTTCTTTGTTAGCTTCATTCTCAGGCTCTGCTCCCTCTTTTGTCACCATCAGTTCTGGTCTTAAATTCTTTTTTTTTTTCTTTTTTTTTTTCTTTTTTTCGTGATGGTAAGAGGACTTTCTTTTTTTCTTTTCTCCAATAACTGCAGACAGAAACTACAGTTGTCTAGTGACCAGGTTTAGATGACACTATCTTTTTGGTTTCTGAAGTGTGAAGCTTTAGTAGAATATTTTTTGGGTCATCCTGAAGCAAAGATACTTCCTCAGACCCTTTTGCAGTTGGTTACAGAGGAGCAAATGATAGAAGCTGACGGATGTCCCTGTAAGCAGATATTTCCAGCAGTGGCTTTCCTGTGCTGGAGTTCTGGAATTTAGACCTTGGCTTCTGTATTGCTGCACACTCACGAAAGAAGCCTTTGTATCTAATCAGAAAGTTCATCTGCTACGTTGTTTCTTAGACTGGCATCATCACGGTTGTGATTCCTAAAGTTTAGTAATCGAATGTCCTTTCATAGCTGTTATTTGTTATATTTTTTAATTCTCATATGACATGGCACCCAGTAGCACATCCTGTCACTTTTAGTGTGTTGTTTCTTATTTTGGTAAAAGGTCTGAGCACTTTAGATATGCTAACCCTGCGCATACACACTGTTTGTGAAAAGTATTTTTCATCAATTGTCTCCTGACTTTATAGAACCTTTTGTTCATTAAGAAATGACTATGTGTTCAACAACATGAAGGAGTCATTTCTAAGTTAATGAACAAGTGTAAGTCTTGTTGACTGGGAAGATTTAGGTAAAAGCATTGTTGAAGATTAGGTTCTTCTCCATGAATACATTTTAAGTGGTCATCAGAAGAAATTATATTATTTAAAGATTATGAAAGACCAACACCCAAGTTTCTATGTGCTTTTGCTGTGTGACCTTTTCTTGGGAGGTGTGAATAATGTTTTTATACAACAATTAAAAATAAACTTAATAAAGATTAAGTAACAATAAACACAACAAAAAGAGAAAGATACCGTAGCTTTTGGGGGTGACAGATGTGTTTACTGTTAAGGTCAAGGGTGGTATCAAAGGTGTATATATACATTGCATATGTTAAGTATGCCTCAGAAGTCTGAGAGAAAAAAAGGACTGTAGTTAAAGATCCAAGATACATGAACACTTAGAACATCAGTTTACAGATGTTACTTGTAATGATATGCATTTTTCAAAATCATATTAAAAGACAGTTCATCTTATTTTTTTCATGTACAAAGGACAAAACAGTATGCATGTGTGCTAATATGTGTATTTGTGCATAATGGGACTTGCTTGTATCATAATTTTAAAAGTATAATTAAAGCAGTTTTGTGTGTTTAGTAGATTCATAATAAGGCTTGCATGGAAAAGCAGCAGACAAAAGGAATTGGTTCATACTATTTCCTTCTTTAAAATCCCAAATATGAAGCTTTAACATAGTTTTAATTATCCATCAACATAATTTTCTGTTAGATAATAATCACAGAGATGCAAGGTAGCATTGTTTTAAAGTGGTGCCTAGCTATAGCTTTTATTTTTAGAAATTAAAATACAATTACATCATTTTATCCATTTCTTCTTCTAACCCCTCCCATGTGTCTTCCTGTTGCTCTCTTTCTCAAATTCATAACCCCCAATTTAAATTGTTGTGAATATATACATGTATATATATTAGATATACACATATATAATATGTGTGTACATTGTACACATGTAAAATATATGTAAGTATACACACACACACACATATATATGTTCCTACATATATAAATATAACCCATTCAATCTGTATAATGCTAGTGTATGTACATTTTCAGGATATTGGATAGTCAGTTGGTGTGTTTTTCCCTGGAAGACTCTCTCTTTCACTCTTAGCCTTCCTTGGTTGCCTACAGTTCCTAGTCTAGGGTTGGGACCTCATGAGGCTTTCCCTTTTCTGTTAGCATGTGCACTATGGGTTATTGTGCCATGCTGGTCATTCTTGCAGTTCATAGGTGCCATAGGTGGTAGGATTGTTGGTTGCTTTCCTCACTTGGAAGTTGGCATGGCACCTTTTGGTACCATGAATAGTCCTTAAAGAGGACTTTTAGGTCAGATCCAGCTTAGATCCTCCAGGCCTTGTGTCCAAAGTACATGGTGTCTTCAGCCATAGGGAATTTCTTTCAACTTCTGGGGAGCAAGCAGCGGCAACAACAATAGCCTACATTGCTTTAGGCATCTCTTGAACATCTTGATCAAAAAACTCAGAAGGGGGCTACTCATGTTTGGTGTTGATGTTTTTATTAGATAGTCTATGGCTTTTTGTGGGGAGCATTTTGTGTTAGCTCAGATGGGAAAATTTAATTTAAATGATTTTATTTATATGTATATACAAACCTATATGTATTTTATATACTATTAGGTAAATAGATAAAATATGATTCCTGCTATTCAACTATTTGTCCCTGAGGTGCTAGGCATTAACGTATAGACCCATATATGCTAGGCAAATGCTCTACCACTGAGCTATAGTTTAGGCCACTACCTGTAGGTTTTTAAATAACCGCACAACAACTTTTCTGAAATCAATTAAAGCGTTTAAAAAGTCTGTATTATCTTCTTTACCCATTTTTGCAGTTCATAAAGCAGTCTTGCCAATCACAAACCCGCCAAGCTGGACACAAGGTAGTTAGCTCCAAGTCTGCATCTGCAGCCAGCATTTCTTTTCCTAAGGAGATGTAATGTGTCTGTTATTTCTTGTGATGAGCAAATATCATGTATGGTTAGTACGGTATCTTATAAAGGAAGAATTAGTAAATAAACATGATCAGTCTCGAACTTTCAGAAATGAATCATTAGGCATTTGCTAAGTGTGCATATGTTTCAGGTACTTTCCACCTGAGCATTCCACAGTGTCTTCCTCAGGGTCAGAGGAGCACAGCCTCTGCATTTAACGTACTTGCTGCCAATGTCAGTAAAATGGGAATTGTGGTGTTTAGAATGTCGAAGCGAGACAAACTAATCCTTGACTATAATAGATTTGTCTAACTTTCCCTCTTCTGGTAGAAAAAACAGTAGTAACAAATACACGAGACCCTCTCTTCCTTCTGTGTAATTTAACTCAAGATCTTAGCAGTCCCCAGGGGGGAAACAGATGAGGAAATAGAAGGACAGAAGGACCTTCTCTGAGGACTCCAAACCAGCAAATGGAAGAGGAAAGATTACATCTCCAGCAGCCTCCCTCTAGGGCTATTCTAATCTGGGCATCCTGTCTTACAAGCTACTGCCTGTGTTGCTGTGGCTTGGTGTTTTTAAGATCGTCCCTCCCGCCCCCATCCCTCCAACACACCTTCATTCATCATAGCATCCTTTATCAGTGAGTAAATTCACCTCCACCCTGGCCTACTTCAGAGATTGCAGACCTGCAAGGTGAGACCCCGCCGCAGTACACACACCCTCCTCCCAACTGCTACGCTGTTGGCAGCCTGAGTCTTCATATTTAGCCCCACCTGTTTTCCCTTATTCTGCTCACAGTGGGAATGAAAAGCAGCTGAGGTTCTATTTTCGTGTATTAATTGGTCCCATTACTCGGAAACCTTTTAAAAATAGAGCTCCGTCCTATTCCAAGTTTAGCGATCTGTTCATTTCTTTCTCAGTCCAGCCCCTTTCATCAGGCGCAGGCTTCACCTTCCAGTGTGCCCTAGTGCCTCTGGGGAGCCCAGGATGGGCCAAAAGCTTCAAAGCGAGGTCTGCACAGAGAGAACAGGGAAACAGGGCCCCCCTCACTCCGAGTCTCTGCAGACCCAGGTCTGCTGTTCACATGTTTCTTTTACTCCATCCTCTGGGCAGGGTGTTGTTTATTGCTTCCTAGAGTGGCTGTTCTTGGTCCCCATTCCTCTGCAGACTGTGTGCAATCGCTGCCCAGCTTGTGTTCTGCCTCTTGTTAGAGAGGTTACCAGCAGAGCACACTCCAAAGATGGGAGCCACAACTATGTATTGATGTCACAGAAGGCATGCGGCTGAATTCAGACTCAGGATTGTTGTTGTTGTTGTTGAGATTTTCCCACGTGAAAAACATGGGTCTTATCCATGGCTTTAAATTGTACTTCTCCAAGAGCCAACACTTCTTTACTTTAAAAAACTTATTTTTATTTATGCATGTCTATGGTGAGTAGATGCCATGCTTATGCGGGTGCCTGCAGAGGCCAGAAGAGGGTATCGACTCCCCTGCAGCTAGAATTACAGGCTAGTGTGAGCCTGCCTGACTTGGGGGCTGGGAACCAACTCAGGTCCTCTGGAAGGACAGGAAGTGACCCTAACCACTGAGCTATTTCTCCAGCCCAACCCAACAGTGGCTTAAAAGACCTAAAATTGTACAAGTGGATGAAATACTACATTCTATCTTTGTTGAGAATAAAACAATCAGCCTCACATTATGTCATGAAAAGTCTCTTTTGCAACTAAATTTATACTTCTCTGAGTGAAGGAGGTTTTCAACAACAAAGAATATTCAAAGTAGTGACATAGAAATTTAGAAGGCAGGGTGTAGAAGTTTATGTCACTATTTAATTTTTTTCTTCACACAGAACTATAAGACATTGCACAGACTAAGTAGTTGTAGGTCCCAAGCCACATACATAATCTGATGCAATTTTACATTTATCATTACTGATTCCCATCAATCGGGCTATATTCCATCACTGAGAAATGAGGGTTATATAGTCTCTTTTTCCTTACATCCATATCTCTTGTGGATGAAAGACTTGTAATTTGTAGTAACCAGGTAAATAGAAATTAATAAACAGGACAAGATGTACAGATCTTTTAAAATATTACAAAATGTCCTTTGATAACTAAATTTACTATTTGGCAACTATCTTATAGCCTTTTGCAAAGGTGTGTGTGTGTGTGTGTGTGTGTGTGTGTGTGTGTGTGTGTGTGTGTGTATGTGTGCGCGCGCTCGCGCACATACGCATGCCACATGTGAGGACAGTTTAGGGGTGTTGTTTATCTCCTTTCACCATGTGGGTCCTGGAGATTAAACTCAGGTCAGAAGGCTTAACACTTATGTGCCCATATCCACCGAATCTAGGGCCAAATTACTGTAACTTTTTAGAAAAATAGTTTTTGTTATTCTTGTGTGTGTGTGTGTGTGTGTGTGTGTGTGTGTGTGTGTGTCTAACATGGGTGCTGAAAGCTAAATTCAGGTCCTCCGCAAGAGCAGTATGTGCCATTGAAGGGATAAATATGCAGGTTCCACACTGTTGGAGAGTAAAACAGTATGAGTTGTAATGGCCAGGATGGATAAGCATGTGGGTACTCTCCCTGGGCAGCTGAGTGCAACAGAGGTGGGTGTTTCTACAAGAATATTGCCTTTTCTCCGTTCACACTGAATGAACTGGATGTGAGCTTTTGGAGTCTGCTTCTCTTTGGATGAGCTCTGGGTAGCACACTCACTTTCTTCTCATCTTTTTTTTTTTTTTTAAATCTTGTGGCAATGTGTCTCTGGTTCGGCTCTGCTTTATTTTGTTACCTTAGGCAGTCAACAGTTAATAACAAATAAATGTGTGGGGCTGACTGAAACGATTTATTTACTCTCTCAAAAAGATTACTGTAATGATTTTTTATGCATTTAATTATGTCTTTTCTCCCAACTAAGCTGGAAACCTAATCCTCAATATCTTAAGATGTGAATTTATTTGAAGATAAGTCTTTTATATTTTAATCTTTTGGGTATATGTATGCTCTATATATGTGTATTTGCACATGCATATGGTGTGTGTATGTGTGTGCGTGCACGTGTTTGTGCACGTGTGTGCATGCATATGTGTGTGTGACAGAGGACAACCTTAAGTGTTGGTCTTTACCTTCCACATTGTTTGAGACAGGGTCTTGTAGCTGTTAGCCTCTCGGTATTCCAGACTAGTTGGTCTGTGGGCTTCTGGGGGATTTTCCTCCTGTCTCTGTGTGACATCCAATCACTGTAATTACAGACATACTCTACCATGCTAGACTTTGTGAGGGCTTTAGGGATTTCAACTCAAGTCTTCATGCTTTCAGGTGTGAAAAACCCACTGAGTTATCTACCTAGCTCTTGAGATAAGGTCTTCACCCAAACTTCCAAGTTTAAATGAGTGTACACTAATCCAATATAAGTGGTATTCTAGAAAAAAAAAGGAATTTGGACCCCAAGAAAAAGGAAAAATTTGAATCCCAAGAACCATGTGGAGTGAGTGAGGATGAGGAGATACAATTTCTTCCACTAGTCCAGGAGAGAATGCTGGGAGACGCCATCTCTTTTGCAGCCCTCAGAAAGAACCTACACTGTGGACACCTTAATTTTGAACATCCAAATTCCAAAACAAATAGCACAATACATGTGGGTTAAAGCACCTTGTCTGTGGATTTGTCTCATATGATGACCCTGGCAAGCCACGAGAGCAGTTCTCCCCTTCATCCAGTGGTATGTGCCTCAGCCATCGGCCACCTTTGCCAGAGCAGAACTTAGGTTCTGGTTCTGACAGTTACTTGAGATAAAGAGACAGAGCTTTCTAAATTCTTAACAGCAAATATTAAGGTTCTTGAAAGTATAATTGTTCTCTCTCATTATTTCTGAATATGACAAAAAACTCTCATTAGAAATGTTGTTTTCAAAAATGTTAGTGAGCCAATTAATATACACGCTTCTGGGTTTTCCCTGAATTGTGTCAATGATGCTGACAATGAGCCCAGTGCTTCCACTTTCTGGCTTTCCTGTTTGTTTCAGACCAGGCTGTCAGGTCTATTATTGTATAAAGAAAACAAGAAACAGAGGATGGTCATCACCAGGGTGAGATGAAATCATTGATGAGTATTTGACAGTCCATAATGCTACTCAGATGTTTTGTTTTCTCCCCGGGTGACATGGGCAGGATGGTAATTATAGCATATTTGAAATTATTGCCTACAGGAAAATGACTCATCTTGATCTTCAGAACTTAGATGGGGACCTGGTTATAGATATAGACAAATATCTTTCTGTTTATGGCTTTTCCTGAGTTATGAGCATACCAGATGAAGGCTCGGTTTCTTTAGAAATGTTTACAATGTATTTTTCATTTTAATGAGGTGTCTTGGTAAATTCAAAACTAATATTTTACACTGACACTTGGTATGCAGTGACATGTCATCATGTCACATACAAGCTAGCCAGGACTAAAAGCGAACCACTAGAACCGTCCCCTGGTCTCCAAATAGCTATGGACTGAGCATTATGCATGAGCAGGCGGAGTCTCTTTGCTGTGTTCTTGCCATTTTTTATTGACCTTGTTGGAGCTGAGCACTGCTGCAGGCACCCTTAAATTGATGCCTCATGACAGCTTCTCAGTTGAGTAGTCAAACAGCCAAATTTACTATAAGTTCTTTTCCTATTCTTTCTGGCCCATTTGCCCGACTAATAATAGTTACTGTTATTTCCTGACTATACTAGTGACAAGGCAGTCACTTTTTATCCAGTGTGTGTGTGTGTGTGTGTGTGTGTGTGTGTGTGTGTGTGTGTACAGCCAAAAGCCATTCAACTTGTGGGAAAAATATTGTCAAGAGAAAAAGAAGTTAAGTTGGGCACGTGGTTTTAATTACTCATTATGATCAAAAGCCTGACCTCACTCATGTCCATATTAAGTGCTATTGATGATCAGTGCTAATGCTGATCATTGCAGGGCAGTGCTTATCTGATGGTAGAAGTTTCAAGCTGTTTCCCATTTCACAAGCACCTCACTTTATAGTTCTAACATGGCTGAACATGGAGTAACCTGGACTCTTCCAGTGGGTCTCAGCTTCAGAAATTAAGGGGTTTCTATCTCAACCACCTACAACTCTGTCTGAGAGCATAGTAAATGGAAGACACCTACCAAAGGTTTTTCTTTTTCTTCTTGTCTCTACATGTTCTAGGTGTATAGGTGGTACCTATTTATTAGACTCTATAATGTTCATACGATGCCTATGACCATATGTCCAGTTCCTGAGACCATATCTTCAGTTTACATATGATCATATCTTCAGACTCTGAAACTCCATATGCCCAGTTTCAACACCTTTTGTACAGAATGTTCTAGGTCTCATTGAGGTTTGTCACACTCAGTATTTTCAGGCCAATTTTTGGCCCATTTCCCCTGAATCTCTTCCTCATCTCTAAGAGTGTCCCCATATTAATAGAATTGCCACCCACCCAGTCTCCTAATCAATTAAATCAGGTTCATCTTCAGTGTCTTTCTTGTATTTCATCAAAATATATTGAGTTTTCCCTTTATACGGTGTTCTGACATCTTGAGCCCCATTGTGGTTGCTTTAGTTTATGTTATTATCTTGTCTTTGGTCAATTGAGATAATGTATCTTATCATTAGCCATGTTCTCTTCTAATTCTTCAACAACACTCTCTCCAGTGTTAACTTTCTATAAGAAATTGAATCAATTCAATGCTCTCAGAATCTGGCAGGTTCTTCCCTCTGGTTAGCAGCCACAGCACTGATATAGAAGGGCGTCTGCAGACTCAGCTTAAACCAAATCTGGTTCAAACCTCCCTCACTATGTTGAGTACAATTGGTTCCCTTCATGTTACATTCCTTTTTATTCACAGCAGTTCTGCAAACCCTGAGTTCCTCCTCTGCAGAACAGCACTAAGTGTCCATTTCCCTGCACCAGAAAACCAACAGCCCTGAGATGGCCTTAATGGTCTCCTTGTTTATAAAGAGTCCAAGGCCATATCACAGCACCATCCAGTGTATGTCTTAGCTGTTCTCAAAATCTTCTATCATTGTGTTTGTTAACCTGAAAAATGACCTATAGGAGCTTCTTTTGGGGTCTTCCTTGGTCCTGTTTTTTCCCCATGCTCTGTCTGCCACACAGCTGCCTTCTAGAATGCATAGTTTATTATGCTTTGCTGTTTTACGCTTAAAAGGCTGTCCATACATCGTCAGGTAAAATTTAGACATCTAGCGCTGGCTCCTGCCATCTCTAGCTGCATGTCCCTCTGTTCAGTTTTTGAACCCCCTCTTCCAAATTTCAATGATAACACGCCTCTTTCAACGTGGTCCTTAGCTCCCCTCTTCCTACTTTACCTCTAGTCTTTTCATGGATTAGTCCTTATCCCTTTTCCTTCCTCTTCACAGGGCTACCTCCTATTTCACTTTTACGTCTTAACTCAGGGCAATCCACTCTGCTTACCCCCCTCGCTCCATCCCCTTCTCTGTCAGGTGCCCTTGCCAGGCACTGGCACAGCATTCTGCTTTTCTCTGTTGGATGCCAGTCATGGTTTGCTGGAATCACTGTATTTGGCTTTCTCGTGTTTCCCCCAGGTAGACTGTGAGATGATGAAGATGGTCTTGACTGTTGTTGGCAAGTACGATGCCTAGCAGGCAGTGTATATCTGATAAGTAAACACATAAGGCACTCTAAGAAAATGGCTGAACAAAAGAGTGGACTCATGAATAATGAAGCTGCATGCTTCCCCAGTCTGAAATTTCTTTCTTCCCTCACCTGCTTGATTCATACACCTTCATGAAGAACCTGCCATGATGCCATGTTTTATTTTAAAAATCTCACCATTTCCTTTGATTTTTCCTCCCTTATGCTCTTCCTCCTGTGCTGATTAATTCCTATATGACTTTGCACTTCTGGTGGCACAAATGTCTAATATGGTTATTGAAATTATTTCCTTTTATGAACCTCATGAAATAAGGATCTCAAGGACTGATGGCCAACCTGCTCATCTTTGGTTTCCCAGTATCCTGTTGGCAGATTTTCTTTTTTTTCTTTTTTCTTTTTTCTTTTTGGTTTTTCTGTGTATCCTTGGCTGTCCTGGACTCACTTTGTAGACCAGGCTGGCCTCGAACTCGCAGCAATCCGCCTGCCTCTGCCTCCCGAGTGCTGGGATTAAAGGCGTGCACCACCACGCCCGGCTCTGTTGGCAGATTTCAATAGGTGGCAGGTACAGGGCACACAGATGACTGACTGAGTTAGTAGGAGCTCTACACTCTCCTTTTCTGGGTTTTATGTTCTCTCTGCTGCCCTTTTCTCCCTTTCTAATATTTCAGATTTTGCTTCTTTGCTCCACCAAACAAGGCAGATGTGTCTTGCTCACATGACACTCATTCCCTTCCCTGGACCTTTCCCCATCACCTTCACCTCTCCTTCTCATGTTGCCTGTATACCCATACACAAATGGGATTCCCTACCCATATCAACCCCTATTATGATTACCCGTTTACTTAATGTTTTCTTTTACTTTTTAGTCTTTTGTTTATAGAATAAAAAATTTCCCACGATATTTTGGTTTTTTACTTTTAAGGAGATGGTTTGTTTATAAGCAAGTTTTTGTTTTGTTTTGTTCTGTTGGTTTTTCGAGGTAGGGTTTCTGTATGTTATCTTGGCCATCCTGGACTTGCTTTGTAGACCAGGCTGGCCTCGAACTCACAGTGATCTGTTTGCCTCTGCCTCCCAAGTGCTGGGATTAAAGGCGTGTGCCACCATGCCCAGTTTGAAGTTTTATAATCTCCCTAGAGATTCTTAACATTGTCAAGGGTCAGTTGTGTCATGACTTATATAGTTCTAATAGCCTCAAAAACCCATTAGAAAAACTTTTAAAATCATGACTTGTACACTATATGTGTTGCACATCTGGTAGAGGTCTTGCCTACTTTGCTTTACTTTGGCATCCAAGCTGAAAGGGCAACTACTCTTTAGATCACTGCTAATTAGTACCACCTGGGGAAAGAGAGCAACGTGCCCTGTCCATGAGCTTTTAAAACTCTACCTGGAAGTGCCTCTGCTCATCTGTAAAACAAGTCATTTTTTGCCACACCTAACTCCCACGGGTGGAGCAATGTGACATTTCTGTGCACCTGGGAAGAGTGGAAGTCTTTGATGAGCAGCGCTGACAATCACTTAAGACTTCTAATCCCTTTGAAGGTTCATATAGTACTACTGTAGTGCCGCACAGGGCTTTGAACATATGAAGAATCAGGAAACGCTGACTAACTCTTAGCTTGACCTGCAGAATATTCATTCCACAGTTCTGCCTGGACCTGATTCAGAGTGGTGGTTCTCTTAGAGATGAAACCCAAGCACTAAAAAGACAAGAAAACGAGCTGCTCCCCATATGCAAAGGCAAAACCACTTTCAGTGCTGTAGCCCTCTCTGAACTTGCCAGTGATAAAGACCTCACTAATAGTGTAGATGAACTTGATATTGTGGCCCTATTTAAAAAGCACTAAATCCTCCCAGCTGGAGATAATTGATGAAATGGCTATCTCACAAAGTTTCTCTGGCTGCCACTAACAATGTTAAATTAGATGACTGGCAGTAGCATTTTGAGGTGCTGGGAGCCATCTGATAGCAGAGAATAGAAAATAGAAACAGATAAAAGCACGAGAATTCTGTAGGCCATTGTGTGAGTTTCCCGAAGTTTACCCTGTACTACCTTAAGAAGTTGAGTTGCTACGATAATGAACATGAAAATGTCTGGTACGGGGAGTGTGATGTATGTGTGGAAGGATAAGTGTAGTGTGAATAGAAGTCCATAAGGCTGTTTATCATGTCTTGTCCACTGACAGGTCTCTTAGTACTCAGCAAACGATGACAAAACTGGTACAGGGTGGGAAATATAATATGTTTGTAAGAATAAAATGCATAATCCCATTCATTATAAAGTGAGGGTGCGTCTTATAAAAGCTCCTAGCCTATAGAGTTGCCGTGATGGTTAAATAAGATAGAGAACGTGATAAATTTAGCTTAGGGTCCAACACTCATTAAATGTTAGCTTCTATGATTACTATGTTTTTAATCTTATTCTGGCTATTATTTCTTTAAAGATTTTAATAATTTTTTTTCAGAGGCTGGAGAACTAAAACTCTATCCTTAATAGTAAAATTAAATCAAGTAAGTGTTTTTCCAAACTGCTATTTTTGACTCATGAATGGATGATGAAATCGGTTTAGTAAGTTTTGGCAAATATTTAATAGAAAAAAATAGAACAAAAATTTTGAATGCATTTTTTTTCATTAAAATTTTATTTTGTAAATGTAGCCCTCAGTTTTAGTAATGTGTATGTATACTGTGTTAGAGTGTAAAGCACGTTTCTTACTTTGGATTGTGGATATATGGTCTAAAAGTCATAATTCTAAATCCACGCATGCGTATCAGGTCTCTGTATTTATGGTATTGCAGTTGAGTTTCTCTTGTAGATAATTCCAAGGAATGTCCTTATGAAATGTATTTGATTTATATGAATGTAAAAACATAAACATCTAGACAATTTGTTACATGGGGATTTGGGGGCAGAAATATAATAGGGAAAGAAGCTGAAGAAATAGCTCTATGGTTAAAAGCTTTCTTTTTCCAGAGGGCCAAGATTCAGCTCATAGCACCCATGCTGTGAGGCTCACATGCCCCTACACCTACAGATCCAGGGGGGTCTGACACCTCTTCTGTTCTTTACAGGCTCCCACCCACCCACATGCACACACACGGACATAAAGAAATACAAGAATAAATCTTTAAAAAATGGAATGCATTTCTCCTTGTCTCCCCTTTGCCCTCAAATCTGGTATGGCTTTTTTTTTTTTTTTTTCGTAACAGTTCAGAATGCAGCACATTCTAACACAAACTCCTGAGCATCCTTTTGAACATCTTCTAAGATTAGCTTGATGCAATCTAGTGATCCATCCACCTGCTTATATCCTCAGCTCTCATAATTCAATGATCTCATCATTACTGCAATTTCAAGCTTTGACTTTGACTTTTTTTTTTAATTTAAGGATGTCTCGACTGTAAAACAAAAGTTGACAAATGAGATTTTAAAATGTTTATGTCACAATTGACACTTGAAATAGTTTTCTTTTCTGGGCTCACAAGCTTGAGTGTTCAGATTGCTGTGTTCTTCGGAGTATGAAAGAAAGAACAATGCCCCTCACAGTTGTCCTGGGTCTTGCAAGACTTTGGAATACTCTGCTCTACCATTGAAGGCATCCTAAAGCATCTTTTGCTGAAAGTATGCATCCTGATCTCACAAGGTTCTTCACTTCAGTCCACTGTTGGCAAAATGTGTGTTTTCTTAGCTTTTCCTTAGGAAACTGTTTCCCTTCATCCGTGTCTTTCGATGCTTATTTTCTCTTGTGCCTTTTCAACCTCCTTGGGTTTGCAAACCACTCCTGTTATTTCCTCATGAAACAAACAAACAGTCAAATAGGCAAACAAACCCAGGTTTGGGTCTCAGAGGACCTAACTGCAAGGTCTTGGTTTAGTGCTTTTCTATTGAGTCCTGGTCCTTAGGATCTTGATGGCTTTTCCTTGCTCAGTGTCTGTCAGTCTCTCAATCAGTCTTTCTTACCATCTTTCTTGTCTATTGGGTTATCCACATACCTTGCTCTCCCCTGACTTAGATGATGCAAAAGTGTTATGAATTTGCTAGAAATCATACTCTGATGAATTTTGAATTTGGATCTTTTGTCAGGCTCTAGTGACATGCAGTACAATGCTCTTTTCTAATGTAGGGCAGTAGTGGGCTTAACTTCCCAGAAAGCTATTCAGTTGTGAGGGCCAACCACAGATGCTTTATGTTATTCTATGTTATTAAACTATAGCATTTAGGACCATAGGCATTTAAAATGCAATGTGTACATGTATGTGTGTGTGTGTGGGGGTAGAGGGAGGACACATGTTGTGCTTGCTATAGCACACTTGTAAATGTCAGAGGACAACCGCCAATGGCAGCCTTCCCTTCCCACCTTGATTGAGGCAGACTCTTTTGTTTTGTCACAGTCTGTGCCTGGTTAGCTTCCCTGGACCTAGTCTCTGACCTTTATCTCACTTCTCATCATAGGAACACTTAGACTGCAAACATACATTTCTATACCAGGACTTATGTGCGATCTGGGCATTTGAACTTAGGTCTCTGTGCTTGCATGGCAAATGTCTTACATATTGAGCCATATCCGCAATATTAAATGAATTTTGACTTGAGTTATTTTCAGACTATGATGGCTCTGTATGAACATAACTCAATCTTGGAAGTGGAGGAATATACTGTTAATCATCATCAAATGCCCCAATTTTTTGCCTCCTGTCCTTCACATATTGTTCAGAGTCTCTTACCTCATGATGGAGACACTGACTTTGACTTCGTTAGTAACTGTAGCCCTAACCATCACAGTTTTGAGCAGTCCACTCTCTGGCCCTCACTCTTGATATATTCATGAGAGTCATGTTTAAATAATCACTGTTTGATAAAGTTGTTCCCTTCATGTATTTGTCAAATAATATTTGTATCTTATACTTTCTCACATACTCAAACTATTTTAGGTATTATTTATTTATGCTTAATAGATACCATTGTAGTGACTCATAGAGAGCAAAAAACAATGACTGCCTCTTGGGGTCACCTTTTCATCTTTATTACTCATTCTACCCCTGTTTGTGTTTGTGACTCACAAATGGTGTCTATCAGCTTCAGTGATTATTTTCTTCTATATGTGAAATCTGCCTTCTGTCACTTTCTCTTTTCATCCTTTCCTTGGGCTCTATGTGCTGGAGCTTGAGGCACCTCTATAACCATTGCAGCACTGGAGGACATGTTTGTTTGGTTGATTTATGAGCATTAGGGCCATTACTTTAATGGCTTGTTGCAGCATACACATGTAAACATCACCTGATAAATACTGCTGCTTTTGTAGCAAATTAGAAAATTACCAATTCCTTGTATCATTAAGCATTTTCTGCATGTTTTTGTCCTTTCAAGGAAAATGAGAGAATGTGCACATTTTGCAGTCTCTCCCATTGCTTGTGCATTCAATAAGAAAACAAATATTGAAATTCACTAGCTCAGCTATTATTTGGAATAACCAATTATGGATTCATTGTATTATAGTTATTTTAATAAAATATAATCGGTTCAAAATACTTGGCTTGATCTTTCCATTGAGAAAGGAGATTATTTTTCACTCTGGTAGCTGCATTAATTTGTCTTGCTACTAGAATATAATCAAGAAAATTAATTCCTTCAAGATTTTCTCAAATACCTACTTGTGCAAGTGAAGGTGCTAAGACAGTGGGGATGTTTAAGCAATGACTTCCACTGTTCAGATGAGACAGACCTGAGCCAGTAGTTGACCACAGTGCAAGCATTTTGGATTTTGTTTGTTTGTTTTGAGGAGAGGTTTCTCTGTGTAAAACTGGCTGTCCTGGAATCACTTTATAGACAAGGCTGGCCTTGAACTCACAGAGATCTGCCTACCTCTGCCTCCTCTAGTTCTGGGATCATAGTCATGCACTAGCTTGTCTAGCTGCATTTTGGATTTTAAAAAATACTTGAAATAATATTCTTTGTAACACCCTGGCTAGTTTTTTTTTTTTTTTTTTGCCAAGATGGTCTCTTATTTATTTATTTACTTATTTATTTTGATTTTTTTTTTGAGATAGAGTTTCTCTGTGTAATAGCCTTGCCTATTATGGAACTCTCTTTGTAGACCAGGCTGGCCTTGAACTCACAGAGATCTGCCTGCCTCTGTCTCTGGCTGCTGGGATTAAAGGGCGCACCTGGGATTAAAGGCGTGTACCACCACACCTGGGTAATTAGGTCATATTCAATATGTTCAGATTCTTTTTCAATTATGTTTGAATCTATGATTATATTCTGACCAATGACATATAGACAGACATGATGTGTCCCATAACACCTCATACAATCTTTTATTCTCTCTCTTATGTCATCTGTTGCCTGGCTGTCTTTGTCCTAGGTTATCTGAAAACTATGTATTTAAGATGTTTGTTTCATTGTTAGCTTATCTGTGTGAACTGTGAATAACGTTGAAGTAGTCTGTTACCAACTGTTGAACAAGAAGTAAATCTGTGTGTATGAGAATGAGATTTTGAGGTTATTCTATCACAAATTCTAAGGAAAAACTAATATGCTGATGAATTTATAATTTCAATTTGCTAGTCAGATTTTCTGGGAAAATGATTCTTATTATGTACTTGAGGCATCAGTACGGAAGCTTGGTATAAACTTGGTTGTGCAAATGAAGACTATCATGAAATCTCAAGATTTAAAATGAATTGTTTTTTCTAAAGAACTATGAGGAAAGGAAAATGTAGTGAGACCACAGGAGAGTCTTGGGAGTGGATGGGAGCATTTCAGGTGTAGAAAATGATTTCTCAGATGATGTTTCTGGTTCCCAATGTATTGAAAGACCCACAGCAGGGCTTGGTGTTGACTTGGACCTATTTTTGGTTATCCTCATTCAATGTAAGGAGAGCGGTCATTAATAGCTTCAAACCAATAACTCAAATAATGCTTAACTTAGAAAACAAACTTTTTTTTTTTAACCTGGATTTAGCCAATTCTATTTCTCATTCCAGTATCTGGACTTCTGCATACATTTTCATATGATTAAGATGTTGAAACACTTTCCTTTTGGCCTATGACTCTAATTAGATGTTTGAGTGTTGTATATAAGTCGATTTGAAAAGGTGGATGCCCTTAAAGTTGGAAGTTGGAAGTTTTTTGCTATGTGCAATTATTCACTGAATAGCTAAGAGGCTTGGTGGTACTCCCTGGGAGAAAAATGTAATCTTATGTCATTAAATATATGACATTTAATGATGAATGCTTCAAGCATCAAGGAAAACTGGCATCCTTTAAAGTCAGTCAATAACTCCAAATCATGCTACATTATAATTTTATTCATACTTGAGTGACTCTGTGATAAAGCATTTGGCTTCTTTTTGTGAATTTCTAACTGTTTTCTTTTTTGTCACTGACAGGAGAGACATATGTTTTCTTTGTGGCATATTTTTACAGAAGTACATGTGCAAGATTTTTTTAATATAGAATATATCTGGGAGGGAAGTTTTTAAATTTCTTAGATGTCAAAAATGTTTTGGTTTTATTCTTCTACTTGATTGACAATTAACTGGTTATAGAAAACTTGGCTTCAAATTAATTTTCCCTAAGACTTCCAAGGATTTGTCACATTGTCTTAAGAACTTGGAATTTATGTTTTAGGAAACCTGGCCCCAGATTCCAGTACCCACGCTTTAGACGGTCCATTTGTGTTTGTAATCTGAGACTGTAGCAGAATGTTTGTAAGTATGAGAATTTATTCTTTATGCTCGGTGCTCAGCTAGCATGAAAAAATTGTTTGTGTGTGTCTAAGAGTATGGCCATTATCTCACCTTATTATGATCTTTTTTTCCTCATTTGTCAATTGCATTTTGGATTTTCTGACTCAAATGATAACTTGAGTGGTCACCATGTGTCTGAGAGAAGTGGCCTTTTCTTTCTGTTGCTTTGAGACTATTGCAGAGATCCTGAGTTACCATAGGCCTTGACATCTCTTTCAGTGACTCTTCTAGGCAAAACCACCTTTTGTTAATGACTGGGCAAAAATTCTGCTCCCAGCTATCTTCTTTCGAAGGTGGAGCCAGGTGCCTTGACTTAGCTGTTCTGTGGGCTTTGCTCTGTTGCTCCTCCTGGTTGTCAATCAAGAAGTGCCTCTTGTTCTTTATATTTATGCCCCTATATATAAAGCCCTTTTAGAAGCTTTATAAAAATATTACACCATCTTCAACACTCATTTTGGGCTTTGGATATCTTTAGTCTATTTTCCAATGAATATACCCTAACATGCTAAGCTCCTATATTAATTTCCTGTTGCTGAGAAACAAAACATCAAATCTCAGGAGTTAGGGAACAACAGTTACTTTTACAGTGTTTCTAGACCAGAATTCGGATCTCTTGGGCAGTAGAGGACTTGCCTAGCAAACGCATCTTTCCCCCATTACACAAGCACAGCTGATTCCTAATTGTTACCAAAATTAAAGATGAAATTAGGGTGTTGTCTAGGTGTTGCTTACATTACAAGTTAATTTGGGAAGAATCTACTTCAAGCTCTTTTACGTTCCGAGCAAGTTTCTATGGCTGACGCCAGTGGAACGAGAGTACCACTTTATAGCTGGCAACTGTTCCTTGCCTTTTGTATGCTGCGGGAACTTCTTAACCTACTTAATAGGTGTTGCAATAAGTATCTGTTGATCGCATGAGTATGTTGACTTCTTGGAGCCCAATATAGAGAAGTTATTATGATATATCTCTGGCATTTCAGGCTTATTAGCTTTATATATATCTTATTCACTTTAATGGATATGTGAAATGCAATAAAACTGTCATCAGTTTTTAAAAATAAATTTACTTGTTGTAATTTGTTCATCTTATATCCCGATTGTTACTCCCTCACTTGTATCTTCCAGTTCCCACTCTCCCTCCCTCTTCTGCCCTATTCCCCTCCCTGAGGCCCCTGACAGGGGTGCCCTTCTTCCCCACCTTCTGTCTACAACCTTTCAGGTCTTATCTGGTTAGCCTGCATCCCTTTTATGCCCTGTGGACACACAGAGGAAGACTCATCAATTGCATATAGGAGGGAGGAGGTCCCCTTCAGTCACAGTCATAGGGGAGGGGAGTAAGGGGAAAGTGGGAGGGAGGGAGGAATGAGAGGATACAAGGGATGAGATAACATTTGAGATATAATATGAATAATTTAATAAAATATATTTTACAAAAAAGAAGTACCCTGGGCCATCGTTTTGGATCTCTATGATTCTCCCAATAGCCTGTTCATTGTCTCTGACTTGTATAGCCCATGCTGCTCTCAACTTCCCGAACTTAGTTACCTCCAGAGTTCCTATTTAATATATATTTATATATTATATAATGTAAAAAATATTGCACACACATACACATGTATTCCCAAATTCTTCCTAATATCCTCCTGAAGCTTGTCCTCCAGCTCTGCACCCTAATTTCTATGACTAACCCTTATCTTTTGCGGTTTGTGTTTTATTAGGTCCTAGCTCCTTGTTTGGAAAGTGTGTCTAGAGTTCCAGTTCTTCCATAATTGTACACTGAAACAAAACATGTTACGTCCAGTTGGGAGCCATTTGTAGACATGTGGAGACTGATATCTAGACAGAATCTGTCCCTTCCTCTGTCTGCATGCAGCAGATTCAGACATCAGTAAAAATAGCTTGTTGGTCCAGTTTGCTTGGTACAAGGTACAGAGAGAGCTACAGCAGCATGGTGGACAGTGGTCTGCAGAAGCTCACTGTCTAAGTAGTTTCCATCTTTTAGTTTTCTTTTCAACCAGTAGCTCTAAAACAGTAACATTGTTCTTTCCTGAGATATGGGACTATATGAATAAGTCCTATAGAATCTGGGCATTGGATTTGCCATGACCCCAAATTATTTCATTCATGAAAATCTCACTGATATTTTTCAATTATCAGTTCTATATTTTAAGTTAAATAAAGGATAGTGAGAGGTTTAATGTGTAAAACATTTGAATACAATGTCATGAGTTCCTTTATAGTATAGTTTTATATTTGAGCTAATTACTTGATAGAGGAAATTATTGGCATGAACTGAATGATAAGGTCAAATACTGGCTCCAAAGTAATGTGATGAGATTGTTGTAGGAAAACATCCAACATACCTATTGGTAGTTTTACATCACAATTGATTAAGGGTCTGAGAAGATGGCTTAGTGAGTAAAAATCCTTGCTGTACAAACACGAGGCCCTGAGTTTGGATGCCTAGCACCCAAGGAAAAGACCAGCATGGTCATAGTGCCTGGAATCCCAGTGCACTGGAGGGTGGGAAGCTTGAAGGGAAGGAAGAATGGGAAAAGGGAGATGGGAGATGGGAAAATGAGAAAGGGGTGGGAGAGGGCATGGTGGAGGGAGGTAGATCCCAGAGGCTTGCTGTGCAGGCTGTCTAATCCAGAAACAGTGACCTCTGGGTTCACTGAGAGACTCCCTGTAAAGAGAATATGCTGAACAGAACTGTAACTTCCATATGCATGTGAAGACTGGCATACACAGGGCAAATACGCACACACATGCACACATCACACACACACACACACACACACACACACACACACACACACACTTAAACATTTAAGGGACTTGAGAGGCTGCAGCAAGAGTGTCACAAGCTTAACACCATCTTGGACAACTAGAGAAAACTTATATCAAAATAAAAATAACTTTTTGAAAAATTACTGTGTTTGTAGATCAGTGGTTGAGCCCGTTTTCACAGCGGATAAGCCCACAAGTTTCATTTCAAGTAAAATGTCTATACTTGAAATGGTTACTGAAAAAGTAGGTAAACACAATCAGCCATTTTGAACCCAGTAGTGGTTTAGTCTCAAAATGTCTTCTGCCAGTATGGAATATGGTGCAGAAGGTTTATTTTTCCTTCTTTTTATCTTCAGAAGAACAGTTTTCCCTATTTGGTTTACTAAGCACCACTGCATATGATTCTTATGAATTAACTAAGAAACACTTTGTGCATTTGTAGTGATAGAGATCAAGCCCCTGACCTTGAAAATGCTAGGCAGGTGATCTGCCACCAAGCATCACTAGCAGCTCTTCTCAGGGCATAAGGAAAATTTATTTTGCAAGGGAGTACCAATAATAATAATAATAATGATGATGATGATGATGATGATAATAATAATAATAATAATTCAACTACCTAAGAAAGCATTAGCAGTTAGCTAGAAATGTAAGATGCAAATGAATGTGTTACTGAAATACAAAATAAAGGCTGACTTCTGAATCTATGTTGTAGTTCAGGCTTTGTTGGTTTACCAAATTTAGTTTTTTGTTTTTTGGGTTTTATTTTTGAGGAGACAATAAGTAAAAGGCTCATCTTGGGGTTCTTAAAATTTAAGTGTATATGAAGTGGTTCATTGTGGCACTTAACTTTATTCCCAGGTCATCCACACATGGACCTAAAACTGCAAAAGAAACACAATGATGCAAGTTATTGGAAAGTGTGATTTGGACACTGACCGATCAGTGGAATGGAATTGCAGGTGTTGTGAGTAGTAACAATTCCTGGAATACAGAAACTGGCGTGGATTGAATTTGAAGTAAACCAGTCATCTGACTCATAAGCACTGAAAACAGTGCTTTCTAATGCCTTTTAGGCAAATAGTCAAGCCAGCATCAATACTGCCCACACAGGAAACCAAGAATCTTTGTTTGCAATGTGACCTGACTCTTCCTAGTAGTTTTTAAAAAAACTTTGTCCTGTAGTTGACTGTTCAGTCTTCCTTTAGTTTATGTCAGCCAGTAGATCAAAATGTCATATATCTTTCTAGAATATTTGAAAGAAAGATATCTGCTTTCCCTTTGGTTTCTGGCAATGTAGATTTCCAGGGTATTCCCAGCTAGCTTCTTTGAATAGTACACATGAGTGCATAGGCCAATGTAAGGAGAACATATACTTCCCATGACCTGGAAGAACAGTATGTAAGTTATAACCACCTAAGAAGCCACAGAGACATGACACTTTGTAGTGCACTTTATATTTATTTCAACCAAGATTTTAATTGGAGGTCTATTGAACAACTCAAAACATTCAAGTTTCTGCCCAAGTTCAATCAGATATAAAGTATATGGGTTCCTAGCCTGACTTCGGTCTCCAGCTTGTCACAGAGATGCCCCCACACACAATTTCTCTTTTCTCTACAAGCTTTTCATCACGCTCATATGTCTG
The DNA here is from genome assembly GCA_907169655.1 of Acomys percivali. NCBI lineage: Eukaryota > Metazoa > Chordata > Mammalia > Rodentia > Muridae > Acomys > Acomys percivali. Next base: position 73,568,163 of record OU015753.1, on the reverse strand, counting down.
TGTTTCATCTCCTACCTTGCTCCCTCTCTTCATCCACTACCTCTGTCTATTCTATTTTCCCTTCTGAGTGAGATTTAAGCATCCTCCCTTAGGTCCTCTTTGTTACTTACCTTCTTTGGGTCTGTGCATTGTAGTATGTTTATCCCATACTATACAGCTAAAATCCAGTAATATGTGAATACATATCATGTGTATCTTTCTGGGTCTGGGTTACCTCACTCAGGATGTTCTTTTCTAGTTCCATCCATTTGCTCGCAAATTCCATGATCTTCTTCTTTTTAATAGATGAATAGTATTCCATTGTGTAAATGTACCACAGGTCTTGTTGTTGTTGTTTGTTTGTTTTTTAATCCATTCTTTGGTTGAGGAACATCTAAGTTGTTTCCATGCTAGGTTGTTGATAACACGAGCTCCATAAGAAGACCCACAGAACCAACTGACCAGGACCCAGAGGGGTCTGCTAAAACTGAGGCACCAACCAAGGACCTTGCATGAACTGGACCCAGGCCCCTACAAAGATATAGCCAATGCACAGCTCAGGCTTTCTGTGGGTCTTCTACTGAGGAAAGTGGGGCCTGTCTCTGACATGAAGCCTCTTGCCAGACTTTTCAGTTATTTCCCCCTAGTCGGGCTGCCTCGCCAGGCCACAGGGCAAGAGGACAAGCTCAGTCTTGATGCTACTTGATGAACTAGGGTGGGTGGGTATGGGGTTTCCTCTTTTCTGGAGAATAGGGGAGGGGGAAGGGGAAAAGGGAAGGAGGGTAGGACTGGGATGTGCGGAAGGATGGGGCTACCATCAGGATGTATAAAGTGAATAAAAACAAATAAAATATATGGGCTTCTTGCTAAATTTAGGCTTATCTACTTTGGCGGTCAGGTCCCATCATTCTTTCAGTGACTCTTTCAGTTTATAACATGGATGGCTGAATGAGACCTGTTGAGGGTGTGTCAGTCCCTGTGTCTGGCTGATGCCATCTTTCTGTAGGGCACCTTAAGCATGTGTTTTGTGACAACCATATATGTGTTTGTAGAGAGGGCATTTTATATCTGTGGCAAGCTTCCTATTCTTTTTATGTAAACAAGAAAGAATATTTTACAATAGTAAATATTTGTATTTCTATAACCATTTAATAGCTACCTCTTCTTGGCTGTGGGTCACACATAGGGGTGAAGAAACCACATCTGATTCCTCCTGGAAGACTAAGTTGAGTTTAGGTCAGTCACAGCCTTGGGGAGGTGGTGAGCTTGGTGTAGGTATGAAGGAAGAAAGGCTCCTCTTCTTGGGTGCTTAGCACTTCATTAATACTTTCTGGGGTGTAAATGGCTAAAAGAAGTCAAGTGTAACATGTGATATAGCTTAACCTCACAATGCAGAATATGGTAGAACTATGTTAACTCCCATTGAAATGTTTTTCTTTGTAACAAAAAATGTGTGTGTGTGTGTGTGTGTGTGTGTGTGTGTGTGCAAGCTATGTGTGCATATGGATTGTGCATGTGTGCAGTCGAGTATGTCCCACAGTGTGCCTGTAGAGGTCATGGGACTAACTCAAGATTCAACTCTTTCCTTCCACCATGGGTTCTGTGAGTGGAACTCAGGTCATTAGGTTTACTCATGGAGCCATAACACACATCCTGGAAATTATGATTGGTGTGCATGTGCACAACCTAAATAGTGTCCTTGTGAAGAAAAGAGGCTTAAATAGTTTTTAGAAGTGAAAAAGAAAATAAAGGCTGACTTTTCAGTCTATGTTGCTGGCTCAGGCTTTGTTGACAACTAAAATTAGTTTTTTTGAGGGGACACTAGATGAAAGACTCAATTTGGGGTTATTAAAAATTGAATTATATATGAAGTAGTTTACTGTGGTTTTCAACTTTATTCCCAGGTCATCCAGACATGGATCTAAAATTGCAAAAGGAACACAGTGGTGCTAGCTCTTGGAAAGTGTGATTTGGACACTGACCGATCAGTGGAATGGAATTGCAGGTGTCAGGAATAGTAACAAGGCTACCAAGATTTGTGAAAAAAAATCTTGCAAGGGTTTCTTTCTTTCTTTCTTTCTTTCTTTCTTTCTTTCTTTCTTTCTTT
>OU015753.1:73554630-73566067 GCA_907169655.1 Acomys percivali | reverse complement strand
TTTCTTTCTTTCTTTCTTTCTTTCTTTCTTTCTTTCTTTCTTTCTTTCTTGGCTGGAAGCCAAAGCTGAGAAAGAATTCTAAGAAGTAAAAACATCTTATAAAGAACTGTGTAAAATACCAGGCAGCCAGACAACAAGACCTTGAAGTGTGCTCCAGTAGTCTCCGACGAGGCCATTTATGAAGCATTTTGTTATGAGACTTTGAATTCTTTGCCAGCCACTCATCCACTCATTATTCATTTGTTTAGTTATTTATTTTTATTAAGTGTCAAACATATTTTGGGGCTGGTAATAGGCCTTATTGTTAAATAGTTCTTATAATCAAGACATATGAGTTATATTTTTGAAGAGAACATTGCATAAAATATTTCCACAGGAAACAGAGCGTAGAAAAGTCAAGAGAGGGTGCGAGAAGGGGGAGAAAGAAAGCTTGTTAGCAGGTAGAGGGGTAGAGTTGGATAGGAGGAGCAACCTGCTTACTCTATACAGCACAGGGGGATGACTATAGTTAGCAGCAATGCGGGGACTATTTCAGAATAGACACAAATTAATGCTTAATATCTGAGGTGAAAAAACATGCTAATTACCTTGACTTAATAATTATGTATTAAAATATCACAGAGATGTGAGGATCTTCTGTATGCCAGTTAAAAATAAAAAAATATATACAAAGAATATATATATATGTATATATACTACATTGACAAATACCTATAGTTATGTATCTATCACTACAACCATGGTTTTGTCACAGTTTGGTCACCCCAAGAGCTCCCTAGTTTAATTTTGAAATTGTTCCCCATCCCACCTTCCATCCACCCTGTGCCTATATACTCTTCAAATTCTTTCCTTCTTTCTTTCTTTCTTTCTTTCTTTCTTTCTTTCTTTCTTTCTTTCTTTCTTTCTTTCTTTTGTTCATTTATTCAGATTACAACTCAATAGTTATCCAATCACTTGTATCCTACCATTCCTCCCTCCTTCCCGCTTTCACTCTATTCCCCTCCACTATGTCTAAGGCCGAGGGGGATCTCATCCCCCACTATATGGTCATAGGCTATCAAGTCTCATCTTGGTAGCCTACTTATTCTTGTTTCTTAGACTTTTATAAAAATTTAGAAATATATAAATAATAAATTATCTCTGGTCTTACTCTTTGCACTTCACATAACATTTTTGAGATTTATCCATTTTATTGCAAATTTTTCTTTTCTATTTATTGAAATACAGCACTATTTAAGTGAATATACCAAGGATTTTTTTATGGTAACAAGTATTCAAATTGTTTCTAGTTTTGATTATTAGAATAGTTGCTGTTAACATTGACATACATGTCTGTGTGCACATAGATTTACACTAATTTTGGGTGTTAGCTAGGCTATAATGTATGCTATTTAACTTCATGGCTAACTGTCAAATTATTTTCTAAAGTAGTAGTGCTGGCTACTTTATAATCTCATCAGCAATTTATGAAAATTCCAGGGGACACTGAATATTGCCAATACTTTAAACCATGGCATTTAGTGGTATTTACTTGCATGACATTCTTTAACTTATATTGTAGTGACTACTAATTTTGATGAATTTCATGTACTAATATTTGATTGAGCATCTGATTTATAAAAATTTCCTCTAAAATTATTTGAACATAATTACTAAAATCCTCAATAAAATACTAGCAAACCAAATGCAACAGGACATTACAAAGATTATTTACCCTGATCAAGTAGGACTCATCTCAGGGATGGAGGATGGTTCTAGATGCACTAATCAATAGTATGAAAACCCCACCGAGAGAATGTAGGACAAAAATATATGACCATCTCAATAACTGCATAAATGAAATAATGCATTTAGTGATATTCAACATCCTTTCATGATAGAAGTCTAAACACTAAATATTGAGTGAAGTATTTCAACATAATAAAATAATAAATGTCAAGTCAATAACTAACATCCTGCTGTGTAGAGACTGATGTTAGCCTGCCTCTTAGAGCTAGAACAGAAGAGGGATGCTCTATTGTATTATCAAGGTCTTGTAGTTTTCAGTGTAATTTTCTTTGTTAAATTAGCTCCCAGGTATTCTATATTTTAAAGCTATTGTAAATGACAGTGTTATTATTTTTCAAAACTCAATCTTCGCAATCATTGCTGGCATACAGAAAATAGTTTTTTGTTTTTTTTTTTTTTGCGCTTTAACTTGTATCCTGTGAATATACTTGCTAGAATTTTCTATATGTATAGTCAGTTGTAGTCATATTTGTGTAAAATAGTTTTAACTTTAAATACTTTTTATTTCTTCTTGTTTTATTATTATCTTGGATATTTAGGAGATAAATATAGTTCTACTTCTACGTAGAAGAATATAAACTGAGAATAGTAACTCTTCTCTTGTCTCTGATAGAAGTGGCCATTGCTTGAGTCTTTCACAATAAGTGGGACAGTACCTTATTTTTCCCCAATTCTTTTTATCATGTGATAAAGGTTCCCTTCTGTCTGCAGGACATTCATAGTTTCTCTGAGGAGGGGGCTTTGTCCGTCACCGTTGTGGAATCTCCTGAGATGTTGTGTTGTTACCTCTTTGGATTGGTCAGTACAGTGAACTGAAGAATTGAGTTTCTTTCTCTGTAATGTTTCATCTGTAGACTTCAGTCTAAACCACGTGCTTCTGAAGAGAAACCATCTGCCCTTTGTTTTCCTTCAATGCAGACAATGGGCCTTTTCTCCTGTTCTTTTGTAATTGTGTCTTTACCACTAGTTTTCAGTAACTTGGTATGATTTTCTTAATGTTTTTGTTAAGTTTCTTGAATCTGTGAAAAGTTATGAAATTCCATAAAATTTGGACAAGTGCTATTTTTTTCCATGAAAGCTGGAACTGTCTCTTGAGTTTGATTTATTTAATCCCCATAAATTTTTGCTCAATGTTGAATACTCAGTCTTTCTTAATCTTGCTAGGCTTCTGTGCCATGGAGCTCTGCAGGGCAGGCAGTACCCTATATTTCTGTAAGGTACAGTCTCTTAGACGTGGGTTCTTCTTCCTCTTGGTTTCAGCAGTTTCTTTCCCACACCATTCTGTGTTTATATCCAGGTATTAACCGAGTTCATTTGCTTACTCTTTGCTGCTTTCCAAATATGGTCATCAAAGCCTCAATTGTATGCTTCTACCCTAGATGGCTTTCTCTGACTGTATGATCTTCTATGAAACCTTCATAGAATTGTCATGTTGCATGTCTTTCAAACACTGATAGCTACACGAACGGCTGTATTTATTCCTATATTTTTCTCTCTCCCACGAGAATGTAAGCTTTATGGGGACAGAGACTTTACTTCACCGATTTTCTGTTGTTCAGTGACTAACATAATTTCCAGTACACAGTAAACACCCCATAAATGTTTTCTGAGGCATCATTGAGTGCAGGAATCCTGCTTCTGGAACCCAGTGTGCATCATTAATGTCCCCTAATTTCCCTAGCACAAATCCATGGGTTCCCTTCAGGTTTATTTCCCTTCAAGCTTATATTACTATATCTTGCTGTGAGTGATGATCTTGAAATCTTGACTTGTGTGTGCTTTTTGCTTTTTCTTTCTCCACGAGGAAAGTTTTACTTTTTTGCTTCAAAGACTGATTCAGAATCTTCTCTATAAAGGTCACATTACATTTCTCTGTTTTTTTGTCCCCTCCCATTAAGTCTGTCTTATCAATGGTCTACATAACAATTTGATAGATTATTTAACATTTGTATATTAGGAAAACATTTTTGTGGCTTAATTTTGACTCATTAACCACACTATAAATTCCTCAAAGCCAATATTTATATTAATTATATTATATATTCCAAGCACAATTTATTGAAAACAGACTTTTAAGACAAACTCTATGAAATTCATAGATACATAACATTATGAATTAGCTGTACTGTGTGTATTTGTTTGTCTAGGAGGCTATTTTGACTGTGTCATTCATTCTATAAATATTTATTAAGTGCCTTCTATGTGCCAGCTACTACTTTCAAAATTCTGAGGGTATATAAGTGTATAAAACAGCAACAACAGAATCTCTGACCTTTTTGAGCCAGTATTTTTTGAGAGTTGACAGCTAAAAAAAATTAATAAATAAAATATATCATGTTAGGCAGTAATGTCTCTAAAGTGAGACCTTCAAATCTGAAAGAGAAAAGGATGTGTCACAAGTTTAAGCTTTAAGCGTTAGTTTTTCAAGTCTTATAAACATCTGCCCTACTTTTGTGTAGATATTCTGACACCTGTGTGCAAACAATAAATCATAAGTATGTGGAGTTGAGAGATACTGGCTATAAATGGACATGGTTCAATGCAGAATAGTTAGCAAACAATAAATACACTCTTCTAATTTCATCTATATTATGGGTGCTTCATCAAAGCCCATAGTGATGGAGTTAGCGCAACCTTGAAACTGCTAAAGAGGAAATCTTGTCCTTGACTCTAAATACTCATACTGTTTACTCCTTAAATTGCTTGCCAAGACTTAGTTAGATTATTGCTTTCTGGCATTCTCTTTCTCATTCTCCTGTAAATCCCCCATACCCACAATGTCCTTAAATAGTCCTTTCGATGTACCTTTCCCTCAGAGGCTATTCTAGATGGGGATTATGTTTGGCCTTCCTTGTGGAAATTGTAGTCTCTTTTTGGATCTGTCCACCAAGGCCTGTTAACACGAACGTGGTATGCTTTTGGACTCGGCATCTATGTTTATTGGAATTATGTAGTTTCTAATCATTTGCATTGCTTCTGAGCTCCAGCGTTCCTGATTTTATGCTTCCAGCAGCATTCATTTCCTGGTCCACTTTAAGAAACCAGCTCTTGGAAGGAGGTTAAAAATTGAGTATTAACACTGTTTTTATAGCACAGGCTAGAAACAAAAAGAACAGTACAGGATTAGCAAATGTATTGGCAGCAGAAATATTAATGATTATAAAAAGTAAACATCTATTAATTCAAAAATCCTAAATTGTGAAGGAGTAATGGATTTCAAAGCTAAGTATTATGCATAGCTTGAATATGTGTGATAAAAATATAGTTCAATAACATTTATAGGATTCATATTTTAAAGATGAGATTAATTTCTATTTGTTTTCCATTTTTATAAATGTCAAAGTATAATGTATTATGAAGAATGTGGGGAATAGAATTTTTGAAATTTCCTAAGGCATTTATAATTTATCAGAGCTGCTTGTCTCTCCCCACCCTCCCCAAACAGCTGGATATTTTTGGAATAAAATCATGAAATAGAATCTATTCAAGATCTAGATAAGATGTTGCCTGAGCTCAGTAAAAACGGGAGGGAGCTTGAAGGCTGTGCAACATGTCTCTGACATTTTTACTCTCATGTTTTTTTAAAAAACATGATTGCATGTCTGCTTATTTATTCAACAGATATTTATTGGGAATTTGGCTGCACGCCAGACTTTATTCTAAGGGCTGGGTATACAGTTGCAAGGAACATACTCCTCCCTTTTGGCGTTTATAGTCTAGTGAGAGAGATGTACAATGGAAAGAAAAATGTAAGACACATACTTTGCCAAATAGCAATGTGGGCCAAGGAAAAACAAACAAAGAAAGAAAAGAAAGAAAGAAAGAAAGAAAGAAAGAAAGAAAAGAAAAGAAAAAACAAGAAATAGGCTGACCTGAGAAGGATTCTATGAGAAAATGAATTGAAGTCAAGACTAAAAAGAAAAAGAGTGTAAAGGCCCCTGGCCCTTGGATATCTGGGGTTAAGGGCAAATCAAATGCAAAAGATCTTAGGAAAGACTAGCCTTGATATGAAGACTAGTGGGAGACCAGCCATTGTGCCTGGAATGGATGATTCCTCAGTGTGTATTTCTTTCACCTCTTTTGCCTTCATGACTCTAGGACCCCTGTTGGATGCTATACAACTGACCACCTAGCTAGCGTGAGAGAGTAGAAGGAGTCGTGACTGTAGAAGTACCTTACTCCCTTGACAGTTGTTCACTGAGAAGAAACAGTCCTCACCCTCACTCACAACTTCCCATGTCTGAAGTTACCCTTCTTAGTCTTATGCATTGCGTTTTGAGGGTGGACCACGTGCAGCATAGGCCTTTGGGCTACCATATCTAAAGTAGTGTTTGATATTAGGAAGGATTTTAGTTATATTCTTTGTATCCAAAAGATACCAACACTATGAAGCTTTATGATACACAGGTTTTGCTATGTTTTCAATATTTATCTCCCCCATCAAATTCTTGTAGGAACTAAATCCTAATGTAATAGTCATTAAGACACCGATTCTACTTGTATTCTGAGCTTGGACTTTCCAGTCTCTGGAACTATTAGAAATGAATTTCTATTATTTTACCTCAATATATTTTCCTAAAGTACTTCGAAAAAACGAAGATTTTGATAGTAAAGAATCTCGAGTCATTGGAGTGACCTACAATCATATCTTTCAAGAATGGATGGAAGACAGTCTCTGAAAATCTGTGACCATTATTTCTCACTTTCTGGCTGACATGTTACTTTACAGTATGTAAAATCTCTGCCAGTTATCGCTCATAAGGCCCATTAAGCATGATTTTTGCCAATGTATCTGACATCAGAATGTTCTGTAAAATGTCACAATGATCAGAATCTCTTTGGATAAAATTATGCCAGACAATGGAAGAGTTAGCATTGACTGTGAAGATGCTCCACTGTCCCTGTACAGTGACAACAAACACTTGTGCTGAGATTTGTGATTTAGAGATAAAATGAAGGTTAATGGTTACTTATCAGTATCTCATTGAAGTCACTACACCTGCTGCAGTGGCTGCGATTGAAACTGTCCCCTGAATAGTTTTATAACAATCATGGTCCTTCTGCATTTTACATAATCTCAAAGAGGTGGATTAAGTTGGACTCACCCTGTTGATGTCTCGAGGAATATTGTAGAATACGATTATGGCAAATGAACCTTATTCAAAGGGAAAATAACTTGACTGTGAACTTTTTTAGAGAAAATTCAGATAAGAGAGGTACGTCATAGCTTTACCATTGTTATGAGCCAAGACTTCACATTATGGCACCTAATATATAATAATAATTAAAAATAACATATATATATTTGATTATTTGGTGTGATGATTTATGTTGTCAAAGTGTTATAATCAATTAGTCACAACTTAAGATATCTTTGGGTGAGCCCTGATTGGTTAGTCACTGTGAAAATTATACTTTCACTATAGTAGTTACATGCTACTTTTTGGCCCTGAAGATTTCAGAAATACGTCGTCCTTTCTAAAATTAGGAAACTCAGTTCAGTTATCATCTTTGGGTTACAAAAGATAGTCACCTAACTCAGAGATTTTCTGGGAGATGATTCCCTACACAGTCACTAACACAAATCCAACTTCTTTAGCTCTTGATTGTGGTGGCTGCAGAGAGTTAAAGTATCTTCAACATTTTCCTCAGCAATTTTTCCTTTCTTCAGTTTGAGGCTAAGGAAACTTTGTCATCTCATCCTGATTAAATCAGGTCAATTTGGGTCCATATTTCAGAAAGCCTTCAGTGGGTTGGAGTCCCTTATAGTTACTTCATTCTCTGGTAGGTGAAAAACACATTCATGCATTCGATTGGGTTTAACATTGTATGTAACCATTCAGGGTCTGATGCTTAGAGTCCATCCTCACCGTTACTCTGCAGCTTGTGCTGGTGTGGTTTTCCAAAGTCTTGCTATTCTTTTGGCATCTGTGTTTTCCTTCTCTAGCAGCCATGCCTCTTGTCTTTTTGGAGCATGTTGAGATATGGTGCTGTTAATAGCTCTTAAGAGTGCCTGGTGAGGGTTGGAGGCAGGCATCCATTTAAAAGGTGGTGCAGTTTCCATGAAGTTACCATCAGGTATTCATGCGAGGGAAAGCCACTCTCCTCAAAATGCAGGGACTGCGTCTGCTAGTAATTAAGGCTTAGGAATATTAGATTAGAAATACCCATCCTCAAGTCCAGCATGTACGTTCTTTCAAAGTGTCAAGTATTTACTACCTCTGAGTGACCCCCAAACTTTCAAATATACTCATCTAAGTTTATCTTATATAATAGTCCTATAATTCATACAGCTCCATTTTGAGTTTGCTTTTCAGTCATGCCTGCTTGTGACACTAAGAAATAACAGTTTCTTTTATAGCCTCGAGTGATATATTCTGATGCTTGGTGATCTCAGCTTAGAAGAAACAGATCCCTGGTTCTTGTGCTTACCACTTGTTGTCCTAATTAGGGTGATAATTATTGAATTTTCAATCAACAGTTTTGTCAAGCAAAGGCTTTCATTCAATAGATAATACATCTTAAGTAGGCACAGGTAAGAATTTATGTTTTTATGTTACCAAACTACTTCTGATAATACTGAGTGATGCTGAACTTCTGATCTTCTTTGCATTACCTCCCAAGTTCTAGGACTATAAGTGTGTTTATTATTTTGTATGGATTTGACTCTCTCATCTTCCACTCACTATGTTGATGTTAACAAGGGTAACTCCAGTATGGAGACCTACCTTTAGGGCCTTAGATTTTTTGCACTCTATCAATCAAGGTCCAGCAACAGCTATAATAGATAGTCCTGAGAGGACACTGATGTAAGGAGTTGGCCATTTGGCCTATTATTATCTGTTGTGGTGGACTCCAGTTAACTAAAAATAAAGTGACTTGACTCAACACTTTACACATTATCTCATAGTTCTTCAGGCTCATGAATCCAGGAGTACCTTTTCATGAGGTTGTAGTCAGCCTACTGGACAAGGTTGGAGTCATCTTAAAACTTGGCTGTTGGAGAAGAACCTGCTTCCAAGATGGTGCACTCACATAATCATTGGTTGGAAACCTTAGCTGCTTACCAGCTGTTGGCTAAATAGCTTGGCTCCAGGCTGTACAGGCTGTTTGAGTGTCCTCATACAACAGCAGTTGGAACTCGCAAAGAATGACCTAAAAGAGTGAGCAGAAGGATGCTGTGATACTTTCCATGATCCTGTCACACACATCATAGTCTACACATCAGGAACAAGTCCCCAAACCCAGTCACATTTAAATTAAGATGAATTATGACCACTTTTTAGAGAGAAGAGTATGTGCTATATATAAAAAATATCACAGAGTAGGACTGAAGGATGAAATTGGGGCTGAAGTAATCAATAGATCTGATCTTCCTAAGCATCAGGTGATTGCCTTATGTGGCCAGTGCTTTGACATGAGCGGTACTTATTGTGTGGCTGTTGAGTGATGTCTAAGGAAGATACCACGTGGCTAGTATTTAGGCCTTTGAAAGGGAAATGGTGTAAGACCGCTCGTCTGTTTTGCTCCTTCTCTGTCCCTGAAGTAGCACAGTCTACTGTAGGTTGTGCATTGCTGGTGTTATAACTATTCTCTGCTGCTGGAAAGAAACTTACAAGAACTGTAAATAGAAAAAGTGTGCATCTTCCCTCCTCCTTGCCTTCCAATTTCACACCAGTCTCTTTCATTGACAGAAACTAACAGGAATCTATCTGGCTAGGGAATACTGAGAAAGCAGTGCAAAACAACACAGTACAGATGGGTTGATTTGGTGCTGAGAGACAGCAGGGCAGTGATGTCACACCAATTTTGTCTTATGATTTTCTTGTAGACAACTCTTCTCAAATCACTCTTCTTAATTCACCACATAGGGCTGTGAAGTACAGCACACCCTTTTCAGATTTCTGCATTATCCTTCCTTGTAAATGGCTGATATTAATTGGGTACTCTTTCCCTCCAAGTTACAGATATGTGATCAGTGGGTTTTGGTGAGATAAAAGCTTGAAAAGTTGAAGTCATCATCTCTTTCTTTTTAAACTTTATTTTATGTGTATGGATTTTTGGCTTATACACCATGGGCATGGCTGGTACCTGCAGTGGTTAGAAGAGGGAATCAGATGCCCTGAAACTGGAGTTATAGATGGTTGTGAGTCATCCTGTAGATGCTGGAAATTGAACCTCTGGGAGAATACATAGTACTCTTAACTGTCTAATCAACTCTTCAGCCCTTTATAATCTATTTATTACCATGATGAGTAATTTGTTATCTGGGAATGGAGATGTATACACATAAAGGTCTCCAAGTCATTGATTATGGTTGAATCTACCTTCTGCTCTCTTGGCAAACTTGGGCATACAAGTTGTTCAGTAATGTCTTCTACAGGCAAAATGGCTAGACCAAGTTACTTCCTTACTGTTTTCAGCTTGGGGAAAGGTTGTAAGTTGGACCCTCTTTAGACGAATTTCAAAGAGTACTGTCTTCTCATGAGTGGTTCAGATCCTCATGTTTTTCTGGACATCTTTTGATCAAAAAGCCTCCAGTGGGCAAGTTCTTCCCACTGCCTTTGCAAATCATCCATCCCATGGCAGCTATTTTGAGTATCCTAGAAGGCTCTGTTTCCAGTGTAACCTCTGAGAGCTGTCCACAGGAACTCTGAGATGACCTGTGATTTGGTACCCAAGGAAGACTGGCAGGCTGTGAGAGGAGAGCAGTTCAAACAGGTCTCCGTGTTAGTGGTACCTGTGCTCTTTCTTTATAGTCTCACCATGCATCAGTTTAAAGAATGTCAAAGGCTGAAATAAATTTAGTAGGCACAACTAAGAACTTAATGGGAAAAGGAGTATTAGAAACTGACAGAGTTCTCAATTTCTCTTTTGATATCTGAGCTTCCATCTGGTCTGATCTGTCATTTTCTGGCACAGTTATGAGGAAGGAAGAACCTACTTTTGCCTCTGTCTAACTTTCCCTTTTTAGGGGTGTTCTCTCTCTTTTTCATTCTCAGGTGTGATTTTGTGTCCCAGACTGAAGGTGACTGTATACCCTGACTTAATGCGTGACTCCCAAGAGCATCTGATTCTCCTCTGCATAGCTGACTAGCTGGGCAGTTCCCTTCTTTTGGATGGCTAACAGGTGCATATTTCACACGCCCTCCACAGAGCTTCTGATCACTTCGCTCTTGCCTCACTCTTCCTAATCAGTTGCTGAAAACATCACGCCGGAGTTGTTAATGCCTCACAAACCTTTAGCTACTGTCTTTGTTCTTCTTCTTCTTCTTCTGCATAATAAATACATTTGTAAATTTTCTTGGCTCTATAACTGAAAAACATTCAGATGCTGGATATATCATACTGGCTCCATCACTGCTGCGCATGTCTGTGCCACTATCACCTCTTACCCTGCCTCATGTAATAGCTGCCAGGTTTATCTGCTTCTGTCTGTATCTCCATCAGGATATGCTTAGTCTCCTCTCTAAGAATACATGAAAGCATGCCACCATTATTATGCTCAAAACCTTCCTTTAGCTTGCCATCTTATTCATAGTGACATCGGGTCTTTACAAAGCCCAAGTGATGACCAGAAACCCTCTAAAGCCCATTTATTCCTCTCTCTCTCTCTCTCTCTCTCTCTCTCTCTCTCTCTCTCTCTCTC
>OU015753.1:73543908-73554620 GCA_907169655.1 Acomys percivali | reverse complement strand
TCTCTCTCTCTCTCTCTCTCTCTCTCTCTCTCTCTCTCTCTCTCTCTTTCTCTCCTCACATAGAACTAAATGTGTGCTGTCACTGCTCTTTTTCTTGTAAGGAATCAAATTCTTTATCTTCCCACTTGCTTTTTGCTCTGCCTAGGACACTGCCCTTATGTAGATAGCCACATGCTTTCTCTTTTTTCTTTTTCCTCTTTTAAGCCTTCTTAAAGGTCCTACCTCTTCAGAGAAGACTTCTCTAATCATGGACATTCAAATTGCTTCCCTGTGAACCTCCAAACCTCGATCTCCCCTCCCCCATGGACATGTGCTTATCTTCCTTTTTAATTATGCTTTTATTCATACTGCTGATCAAACATTTGACACACCCAAGCAACCAAACAGAAAATACATTTTATTTATATGTTGCTAAGAGGTCTTCACTTCCTAACATCATATAAGCTATGTGAAGACTTGGGTTTGTTTACACACACACACACACACACACACACACACACACACACACACACACTTGAGACAAGATCTCAGTATGTAGCCCTGGATTGCCTGGAACTCACTATGAGACCAAATTGCTGGTCTCAAGCTTACAGAGATCCCCCAACCTTTGCCTCTTGAGGGAATATAGCCATGCATCATGACAATGAGTGAGTTTGGGTTTTTAACTTTTATTTTATTCATGTGACTCAAGTTCTAAGAGGAATGGTTGGCACACAGTATACAGTAGATATTGGTTGGTTGTATAAATGTACATTAACATATATTTCTTAAATATAATGTGGTGGTTAGATTAGGTGACCATAAACAAATCTTCAGTTCCAACTCTGTGATGATAAGACTGTGGGTGAGGTTCCTTCTGAGCTGCAGCAACAGGCTATACATTTAACGTATAGTAATGGTAACATATGGTAATATTTTGTAACATATACTAGCCCTGGACAGTCAAAATCAGCGGCAACCATAAACCTTCAACCTGGCCTTATTGATGACGAATATAGGCCAGATACCAACTTCTAGCCTGAAGGATTTGTATTCTAAAAAGATTCTCACAGAATGTGACAAGCCAAAGGTTATTATTGTCTAATAGAAATCTTAGTGTGATTGTAACTGCAGAAGAAAGTATTTGACAGCTCATCTTACCTCCAGAAACTGAATCCATTTTGTACTTTCATGTTTAACTCTAAATATTGTGGAAATCACAGAGATCTAAACATTTTAATTACAGATTTTATATGATGTTTTCTCTCAAGGTTATTAGAATTATTTTTCCTTTCCTTGGTTTCTCTGAGGTTCAGAAGTTGACTGGAAAAATAAAACCAATGTTAGTTCTATGTCCATAGAGGTGTATTGCAGGCTTACACAGAGAACTAAACCCTCAATGAACTCTCAGAAGCAGAACAATTAACCTGTGAGGCTGCCTCAACCCAGAACAAGCATTTATTAGAATAAGAATACATACTGCTTTATCCTGCTGTGACACTGTTATATTAGAGAAAAAAAATAATGTAACAAAAAGACCATAAAGAAGAGTGACCAGCACTCCAGTTTGTTGCCGAAGAATGAACTTTATTTATTTATTCATTTAAGGAATATCTGCTGAGTGCGTGTTCTGCTCCAGAAACTACCCCATATGGCACACAATGGTCCTTTCTGGAATGTTTTGCATAACTTTTCCAATCCCATCCACATTGATGGAATGCCAGATGTATACAGATACAGTGCTGCATTTGGGTACATGCATAAAATTATTTGAGACTTTGTCTTTGGGGAATCTTGTCTCAGAAGAAAGGAAGCATGTTTCAGAGACTTCTGAAAAGTTCATGAGGAGGGGACACATCAAGGAAGGCATCAGTAGTCAGTCCCCCAGGAGTCTTTTAAGACATGAGATCTGTAGAGGAGAGGGTTCTGGGAATGAGTCTGTGTAAGTGAGTAGATATTTATTGGCACAGGCAGACGGGGAGTGGAGTCTGAGGAATCGAAGAGCAGAGGCAGGGATTTAGGAAACCTCAAGGAAGAGCCAAGGATCTGTAAGAATTTTAAGGTCAGGACAACTGCTAGGCCAGATAATGTCTCCCTTGTCACTTGAAGACTTTTGCTCCTTTCTTCCCCATAAACTATAGAAAGCATTTGAAGGATTTTCAAGAGGCAGAGTTACTTGAGCTCTTTTGGCTTTTAAAGATCATTGTCACTTTGGTGCCACTCGGAGAATGAATTAGAGGAAGTGAGATTAGAGCCTGCGAGACAGTTAGGTGGCTACTTCCAAGTTTGGACAAAAGGTGATGCTAACTGAACTCAGCTATCAAAGGGGAAAGGAGGGGGGGGGGCGGAATAAGAACCAGAAATGACAAGGGCAGGGTTTAGTGAATGGGTCTGAGAGACAGAGGGAGTTAAGATAGAAGGAAGCTTGAAGTGAATTTTCTTTGTCTGCTTTCTGATGGGAGTAAAGGGGTAGATGTTATGAAAATGTATTAGGGCAACATATTTAGCGCTAGCACTTAGCAGGGGCTATGGGCTTTTGAACTGCTAAAATCTAAAGCTCAAAGAGCAAGTCTTGATGCTTCTAATTTAGGTCTCAAGCCATGAATAGGAAGGAGGAAGAACAGGAACTGTCTCCCCAGCTCCTGCCCAGGTCTTCTGTGTCCCCTATAGAGATGACAAAGCTCGGAGGGATTGGTTCAGGGACTGACATTCCAGTCAAGGCCAGAGATGCTGCATAGGTAAGCTCACAGGCTGTGGGAAGCTCATTCAGTGGTATTCATACATGGCAAAGGTGTGAGAGCCGTGGGCACATCAGGGTGTGTCAAAACAGACTGCTCAAAAGCCTTCACCGAAGGACTTCCCAAAGACTGAAATCAGAAATGTGTCTGCTGTGAGGAATAGAAGAACCTTTCAGTTTGTAGACTTAAATCAAGGTCTAAAAACTGGGGTTCGCGAAAGCAGAGTGACATAAAATGACTTAAGGTGTGACTAGGCTTTAATTTCATGGGTGAAGAATCACGGGGAGTCTGCTTTAGCAGAGATGGCCACCTCCATGGAGTATGGAGGGCCCATGGAGGAACTGGTGAGATGGTTGCCCTTTTTCGTTTTCACAGGTTGAGACTTAAAATGAAAGTTTTGGGGTTTTTTTTTTGTTGTTGTTGTTGTTCCTTTAGCTTCTGATTTTGATGTCAGTATCAAAGTCTCTATTTCCAATTATGAAGGGCTATGGCTTAATTTTGTTCTCATTATGTTTTAATGACTTATCTCCAAAACAACAGCTTCCACACCTGTACTTATACCATACAGTTACAGTCTCTTTAATGGTTCCATTCTTTACATAGCTGTCCCTGTAAGGATGGAGACTCCCCGCCCCCAACTTCTTTATCACTGTACTTTGTATCAAATACTGTCCACATCCAGTTAACTGTGGAGAAAATAGTTACTTACGGAAGTGACAGGCGAGTGTCTCTTCATATGCCAACACATTTTACTTTGAAATTGTTACAAGCGCACTCTTCTTGGAAAAGAAATTATTTTAATATCCCTCAGCGATGTGAGCTGAGGAGATAACACGGCTTGAGGAAATTTACTCAGTCTGGAAGAGATGGGACTAGCAAAGGATGGGCCTCCGCCTCCCTGTCTCCACCTCTTTCCTTTTCTCTCCGCCCTCTGACAGGAAGCAGTTGATAGTGTGGAGCCCTTTGGAGAAGTATGGAGTAAATATGCCTTTGCCTCAGAACAGGGAAGCTGGGAATAGAGGTGAAAAACTACATCCGCTGCCAATTTTGTCCAGAGTAGCCTGGAAACCTAACATGTTATAGTGACACCATTGAGCTCAGCTACCCGTGGAGGCCAGGTCAGCAGTAATCCCGGCATTAGGTGCTCTCAGGCCTGTGACCACAACATAAACACCAGTGAAAGAGATCTCACGGTCCACTTGTGCACTCCGGTGGAAAACGCAGGTGAGGCTGTGAAGCACCAGGGACTGCTGGCAGCCTGAGTTGCCAGGGAGGGCATTAAATATTCATCTTGAGAGGGGATCATTGGGGTTTATAATAGGACTCACTGCTGGCCAATTTTATTTTCTTGCTTCACAAAAGAGGCTTCAGTGGAAATAAACTCCAGGTCCAAGTTTTTAAAATTTCATGCTAAAGGGATAAAAATGTTATTCAGTGTGGCAGAATTCGATAAGCTTTTAATAATGAGCTAGTGAGTGGAGTTCTTAGAAAGTCAGTGCCACCATGGAGGAATATAGTGGGGACATGATGAGGGGTGAATGTAATGGGGGAATTCCTTCTACTGTTTGAGGGAGCAAGGGCCCTTCATTTAGATTCTGTGGGGTGAGACATAAAGAAAAATGTGAGGGTAAGTTTTTTTTTTACATATACATTTATATTATTACACACATATACAATAAACTACCTATAGCAAGAAAAACCATGAAACAATCAGGAATTATATAAATGTTACGTTTTTAGTGTTTTGGCTGTTTGTACTTGGCAGCCTTGAAGAAAACACCTTTCCTGTCTTGGTGCGTCTAATTCTGAATGTAAATAAATTTCCATCACATATTGTCATTATCAACTTAAAACATCTATGTGGACCTAAAAACATCTTGACCCCTAAACAACTAAGCTACCTGGTCTTCAACTCCATCAAAGATTTGAGAAGGAATAAACTTGATTAGCTGAAGGAAAAGCATGCTTTTGCTCCCAAGTCCACTTCCTAGGTAGTGGTCCAGTGCCTTGGGATTAATCTCCTTCTTGAGGGATATATTACATATCACAAAAGTTGATGGTGTTAGGAAGCATGCTACTGTCTCTGTTTCTGATAACTTAGGAACTGGAATTTCTTCTTGTGCTTCCTGGTGTTTACCCCAGAGTCTCTGATAAGGACCCTTGTAACTTGTACATCTAACAGGATATTCTATGAGCCTGACATTTCCTTTAGCTACCTCTCCCCGGACAGATGTTGGCCTCCCCCTTCAAAGGTCGTTAGGAAAAGGAAAGCCTCTGTATTAACTAGAAACCCCATAAAATGGGATACAAAAAACAACATCAGCTCTTTACTTCTTCATGCTGCCCTCCATACACCTCCCTGGTGATAGAGCACACCTCTGGTCTGTTCTTTTACTGGTTCATCGGGTATCAACAAGAAGCAAACACAAAACCTTGGCATTCTGCTGAATGACCTTTCCACTCCATTATTTTTGTGTGTGCGTCTGTTCTACAGTGCCAGAATGGAAAATCCTTGAGGGTAGCCATCACACTTCTCCATCATATATATTCCATAGGACATATCTTTTGGGAAAGTTTATTAAATATTAGATACAAAGCATTAAAAAATTCAGTGGGATGACTCCAGAAATACTTTATCCTGTTTTTCAATTTTATTATTATTTTTCTTTTTTTTTTTTGTGGCTGTAGGAAATAGGAAAAGGGAGGGCAGTCATTAGATGGGGGAAAGACATTTCTCTAAATGTCAATATTTATGAAACGCCATTTTAAACCTTTATAAATGATTATCTTCCTCAGTACTGATGAGGCAGTTTCACAATGCTGCTCAATTTATTTACTCAGGAGACCAATTTATTTCAGTACCTCTGTACTAACTGTTTGCATTGACATCTAGGTCTGCTTTGAGCAAGCAACTGTGACAAGTTGTTTATTGAACTGTAAACAGGTATTGTCTGAATCTAAACAATGGCTTTATCTAATTAGGAGACCCTGGGCATCATCTTAGCCCCATGTGGCTATGCTAAGCCAGTCTAGCATCTCTGTGCAGATCTCTCAGGCCTCCTTGTTCACAGTAAAACCCTTCATCACAAAGTGAAGAATAATCCTCACTTGTCCCTTTACTGTATGCCCTGGTATTTTGTGCAAAAAGAAAGACAGAAAGAGAAAGAAAGAAGAGGAAGAAAGAAGGAGGGCTGCTTGTAATGAACTGAGTGAAGGTGGCTTGACACAAATGGTTGAATTAGAAGAGGAAAACATGAACAAATATAAAGAGAAGGATGTGAATAGAGGTGAGCTGGCTTTGCCGCCTAGGAGGTAAAAATCCCCATGTAAACTAGAAAGTGCCTCCCTACCCAAAGAAAACTCAATGAAATGATAGCCATGAGGGTTTCAGGCAAAAATCAAATGCAGGTGGGAAGTACACTGAGAGGGAGCAGTGAGAGTTAATTCTCTGGACTCTCAGACTGAAACAGCACTGGGGTGGGGTGGGGCCCTGGTCTTCCTCTTCTGGGCTATTGCTTTGTCTGTAGATACTAATGAAGGCAGCAATCAATGTCTTTTGTTTTCAGCTACCACCACTGTCCTCAAAGGTTTTGCTCAGTTCTGGGGGGGGTGGTGGTGAGGATGGGGCACTCTTAAGGAAGCTGCATGGTATACTAACTACTACTATCACAGCTGCCCCTTGGAATAAAATGATCAATTAAGGGGAAAATGTCAAATGGAATGTAGTTTTGAGAGCAAATAGAGAACAGAGGGAGCCCTCTAAATAAATAAATAAATAATAAATGATGAATAAACAAACAAACAAACACACAAACAGCCCAAGGATGCTCCACTGGTATACATGAAGAGAAAAAACTATGAGAAAGCAAGGAGGGGAGATGTTTTCTTTTTTCAGTCACTGTATAGACACTGTTGATTTCATCATAAAGCCACTTCTTTATATTCTTTTCGTCTCTCCTTAGGCATTCGGAGTTGCTTTCCAGCTTGCTTCCTTAACAATTTGTGTAATTGGTTTCACTCACGGAGGGCCCAATTGGTGGGTTCATTGTGAGGACCTCATGAAATATGAATCTATTTAAAAATTAATGGTAGATCAATATTAATTCAATAAAATATTTTAATCTCACGTATAAATATTTCATACCTTCACACAGACATGCAGATTTCAAAAGCCGTTTGTGTGTTCCTGACAGGCTGTCCAGTTTTGCCAGGACGGCACTGAAATTATTCTTCCTTGCACCATGTGCTCCGGGCTCTCTCAGCTAGGGCCGCCCAGGTCAATGGTGATGTTTATTCAAACTGCTGAGGGAATGCAAATGAGATTTATGTCACGGAGTAACCCAGGGAAGTTTATCTTGTTTAATCGAGTTTATAGTTTCTCCCGTCTCTGCTTGGAATCAACCTAAAGAGAATCTCACACCATCTTATAGGTTAATCCTTGTTCACACCAGGTTTGACTCATATCAAACCTGGCATGCTGAGGCACCCGAAGGCTTCACTGACAAGGGGCCTGGAAAGAGATGGACTGCCACTGCTCTCATCGAAATGAACCAGTTGCACCTGGCTGATAAAACCAGAGATTTACTGGAGCAGAGAGGCCCCAGCTTAAACAGGCTTCCCTCTTTACCGCAACCCTCTGCCACTTGAAGCAGTCATCTCTCATGTCAGGTGTCATCAGCTAAAACAATAGAGTGGCACCCGAGCTCAGCCGAAAGGAAGGTGACAGACAGGCCATGCTCTCCTGATCAGTGGGTCTGGGTCTACAGCACTGCTCTGCTACAATTCCAAGAGGCCAGTTGAGACTCCAGGTGCAGAACAAAGACATAAAGGCTTAGAACTAAGGTAGCAAACGATGAATTAGGAGGGAAAATGGTCTCAGAACTGGTTCAATACAAGAAGCATTGGGTAATGGCTGAAACAATAATTTTCATCCTGTTGGGGCTTCTACCTCCGCTTGTCTTTAATATACGTCTCTATCACCTGATACCTAAGTTACACTGGCTCTCAATAAAGAAAACTGAAAGCTGAACATATTAAAAATTTCTTCAACTATGGTTTCTTCTTGAGGGAGCAGTGGGAGATGAGGTGATTGAATTACTGAGAATTTCTATGCCCTAGAGAACAAGTCTACATAGGTTAGCATAGCCCCAAACTGGGAAACAGACATTATGCACACAGTAAAGGATTCAGGTAAGATGCCTAAGAGATATGAACTAAGTTTGTCACATCTCTGTGATTCTCTAGGGTCCCACAGAGTCTTGTATGTAGCAGGCCCCTAGTGTATATCTCACTGAAGGAATAAACATGTATACAGTTGTTTCTGACATTTATTTAATTTGCCTTTGCAGAGTTCGCTGTACACAAAGCAGGTGTATTTCAATCGGTGCCTTGGAATGATATATACTCTCAACTTCTCTGTAATTTATTATCGTATTTTCCTTTTAGAGGAGAAGGTTGCAGCTGTGTACTGTGGTCATATATCCAGGCTGAGGGAAAGTCACTGCATCAATCAGTCCCCATGACAGGACTCTCCTCTGTGTGTGGGAGAACACCAGTAATAAATGCTCCTTCTGAGGAGTCCCCTGGCACCCCTCCTCCATTTCTCCTTTCTCCATAAGTTGGGATATTTCTGATTATTACCAATGGGTTCCTAGGTCCTCTTCTGCAATACTACTGCATAGAAAATGTGTTCAGGGCATACAGAAGGGGCTGGAATCAGCTATTAAATGTAAGTGGTATTAGTAGGTTCACTAGATGTGCCTGAGATGGTTGTAATTTTACCACATCCCAAGCACTCGCTTATTCCAGTGCAAACAGGAGTAGCTGGTTGTTTATTGTGATGGTTTGAATGAGAAATGCCACTCAGCCTACTCACACACTGAGTGCTGGATCCAGAGATGCTTGCACTGTCTGGGGAGAGCATGGAGCTTTTAGCATAAAATGCTTTCCTGGAGGAAGCACAACACAGAGTGCAGGTTTTGAGGGTTGCTAGCTTAGCTTCAGTTCTTGTAGGCAAGATGTGAGTTCTCAGCTTGATGCTCCCAATCGCACCCTTGCCTTTTGTAGTGTTATTCCCCCATTATGGAATCTAGCTCTCTGTAATAATAAGCCAAAGGAAACTCTTTCTTCCATCAGTTGCTTTTGGTCCTGGAATTTTGTCACAGAAACAGAAAGATAATTAACATGGTCACCCTAACCTTAGCATTTGAGATGCCAAGTTTTAAACCTCTATTTGTAGGTTTCAGGTGAATGCTGCATTTCATGAAGCTACTTGAGTTGGGAGACCAAGACATATATAACAATAATTAAATTATTTACAGATCGCTTTTCTGAAGTTCTTTTTCACATACATTTATTTTTTGTGAACATAATAATTTTACGTATTAATGGGGTTTGATGCATCTCCAAGGATGTCTGTAGCAAGTACGGCTCATGTCCAGTTGTCCTTCTCTCCCTCTCCCTCCTCCTGCCCCCTTCCCTTCATCTTTTCCAGCCCCTGGTAACCACTATTTTATTTTTAGGTTAACTTATTTACTTGTCTTATTTTTAATTTTCTCATTTTCCACATGTGAGAGAGATGTTGTTCTTGACTTTCTGTGCCTGGTTTGTTTTACCTAACACAGTGTCCTCCAGTTCTATTCATTTTGCTGCAGATAATATTATCCCACTTTTCTTCTGGCAGAATGAGAGAGAATCCATTGTGTACATATGCCATATTTTCTTTATTTCTCCATAAACATCAAGGCTGAGTACATAATTTCAGGCTTGAGAACAGTGCTATTATAATGGGCAAGGAAGTGTCTCTTCTATACGTTGGATTTTTATGCATATCTTGAAGTAGGAGAGTTCAGCCATGTAGTAGTCTTATGTCACTCTCCACAGTGTTACACTGAGATTTATGGATGACAGTTAGAAATCATTTTCAAGAAGGATCTAGCCTAGGGAGCACAAGATTGACTTGCAGGATAGTGTTCACACCTCTATTCTATGGCAGCACAGGATAGCCCCATGGTGGAGCCACTCTGTGGTTAATAAAGACTAAGGTGACTACAGCTTTGCCTCTTTCCCTAGGCCTGTGGCTTTGTGGGAGGGCTGCCATTAGCTTTGGGAGAACTACCTGAGGCTGTTACACAAAATCTTCCTAGTTGCCATGGCTTCCTCCATTGTTTTCCCTCCCTCCCCATCTTTTTCCACCTATTACCATCATTGGAGTTGACTCCCACTTCCTCCAAGAAGTTGAAAAGCAGATTTTCCTGAGTCGTGTGTGTGTGGTGTGTGTGTGTGTTGTATGCTTATGTGTACAGATGCTAGGATATATGCAGAGAGAAGGTCCCGTTGCCCTTATTCATAGTCTTATACTTTTAATAGATCTTTGTACCTTGAAAATTGTCTATTTCTTTGAAATCATCTAGAATTTCTCAAAGGAAAAGATAATTCATTGTCCTATTGCCTAAAAGCAGCTGTTGCAGATGTTTGGAGGGAAGGCATATGTAAACATCCTGAAGGTATGACACTTTAAAGGATGACATGCTATTTAATAGTAAATGTTTGGATTTTCCAAGGAAATACATTTCTTTGTAAATCAAGAGCCGTATGTCTAACTTGGGAAACCAAAGTGAGGCCACTGTTAGCACAGCCTCATGAACTCAGGCAGGCAACAATTTTCTGCAGCTTTGTTCTCGTTAATTAGGAAGCAGTGTCATGTCATGTCTATCGTGCAGGGATTGAGGGAGGTTTAGTAGTGTTTTAGTCACTGTTCTACCATGACCATGGCAAGCCTTATGAAAGAAAGCATTTAACTGAGGTTTTACAGTTTCAGAGGCTTCATCTATTTTCACCCTGGTAGAGGATGTGAAACAGGTGTGGTACTGGAGCAGTAGCTGAGAGATACATCTTCATCCACGGGGGGAGGGAGAGAGAGAGAGAGAGAGGGAGAGAGAGAGAGAGAGAGAGAGAGAGAGAGAGAGAGAGAGAGAGAGAGAGAGAGAGATAGAT
>OU015753.1:73518149-73543808 GCA_907169655.1 Acomys percivali | reverse complement strand
AGAGAGAGAGAGAGAGAGAGAGAGAGAGAGAGAAGAGAGAGAAAGAATGACAGAATGAGAGAGAGACAGAGACAGACAGAGACAGAGACAGAGACAGAGACAGAGACAGAGACAGAGAGAGAAACTACATCTGACTGGGTCTTTTAAAACCTCAAAGACCATTGGCTAGATCTGGGTAGGGGTTTTAAGTTTACCGCCTGTATTGTCCTTGGCTGGTGCCTTAGTTTGAGTGGGACCCCAGGGCCCAAATCTGCCTATCATAATGTTCTACTTGTAGGTTTCTAGGACCCTCTGGATCCTTCTACTTTGCTATTCTCCCATGCTTCTCTCATCTAGAGTCCCAATAGGATGTCCTCCCCTCTGTCCCAGTTTCCTAGTAAGTGAAGGCTTTCATGAGACATGCCCCTTGGGCTAGTATGCAGATATGAGTATATACCATTTGAGTCTTCAGTCTCCACACTTGAGTGGTATGACTTTCTCATGTACTCTGGTGCCTCACATTTGACCATGTCCCCTGGAGGGGGAGACCTGGTGGCACTCAGAGGAAGGATAGCAGGTTACCAAGAAGAGACTTGATACCCTATGAGCATATACAGGGGGAGGTAATCCCCCTCAGGAACAGTCATAGGGGAGGGGAATAAGGGGAAAATGGGAGGGAGGGAAGAATGGGAAGATACTAGGGATGGGATAACCATTGAGATGTAACAAGAATAAATTAATTAAAAAAATAAAGAATGGTAAAAAACAAAAAACAAAAAACAAAACAAAACCTCAAAGACCACCCCCCAGTGACATACTTCCTCCAACAAGGCCACAGTTCCTAATTTTTCTGTCTAATCCTTTTGAATAATGCCACTCTGGTAAATAAACATTCAAATATATGACCCTATGGTGGTATTCTTATTCAAAGAATCACAAAGTGACAGTCTTCCACACATAACACTGCCTCTGTAGGGCCAAAGATATAGCTCAACTGATAATTTGCCAGGAATGCATAAGATTCCAGGTTCAATGTTTTATACTATATAAAGCAAGTATGGTGGCATATGCCCCTGTGATTTCAACACTTGTGAGAGAATCGGGAAGGTCAGAAGTTCAAGTTTATTCTCGACTATTTAGGGAACTAGAAGCTAGCCTGAGCTAGAGACTCTGGGGGAAAAAAGATACTTTTGTACAGTGCTATAGCTAAGTTGGCAGAGTACTAGTTTAGTATGTACTCAGTCCTGAGTTTGACGCCCCAGTACCACAAGTGAGTATAGTAATGGACAGTTTTAATCTCAGTATGTGCGAGGTAGAGGAGCAGATATTCAAGGTTATCATCTGCTGTATAACAAGGGCAAGATCAGCAAGGGCACAAGATACCCTGCCTCAAAATAAGAATAAAAAGTGGTGACTGAGTAAATAAACAAATAAATATTAAACTAAATTAAAAAGGTTCACAAATGATAGCTACTAAAAGTAAGAGGAAGAATCTAGCTCAGCTTGTGCGAATGATCTTACATATTAATTAGCACTAAGAAGCAGTGCAGTGGGTGGCTCTGGGACTAGATGGGTCCTAAATCATTGGTGACACTGAAAATAAGTCTGAATTGTTCTTTCTCTAGGACTCAAATGAGTGGGATTTTTATACAATATAGAAGTTCTCATTATTTGATACACAGAATAAATGGTTGAGAAATTCTCACCTAAACTTTTAGCACGAATACTGAAATTAAGAGAAACATTTCCCAAGTGTTTTCAGCAGATACAGGAAATTGGTCGACTCAGATAACGAGCATGGAGAAGTGTCAGCTCCCAGAGAGGATGGGAGGGAAATGGTGCTTCCCGTAGAATGACACCTCATGTCCTAGGTGTCCAGCATGACCTAGAAGGGGGTGGGGAAGGTGGGAGTCAGGACTCTGGCTCTTTCTTCCTTTGTTTCTTCTTGGCCCCTTGACTTCTGCAGTTCTTAGGCCTGGGGTAATGTCTGCTGTCAGAAGTTAAGGAAGGATACTATTTTTTAGTCAGCCCAAGAAACCCATTGAGAGTGGGTTGAGGAGAGGAGAGATAGGAAACTCTAGAGGATAAGAAATGGCACCTGATCCTTGAGTGCTCTGATAGCTCTGTGCTTAGTCTTCTCCAGATGGTATCTGAACAGACTTGATAATTCCCCCTTATCTGAGTGTTTGAGATGACTCCACCTTTGATGATTTTGAGGTGTTTGTACATGGTATAAAAGATAAGGGTACACTTCAGCAATGTTACTTCCAATAAACACAGATGTTTTGCTAATCTTGGTATCCCATAATTTTAGTAGACGCTGCAAGCAATAGGGCTATTGGCTTAATGTCAACAGCAATTTCCTTCATTATTTGTGTGTGTGTGTGTGTGTGTTTGTGTGTGTGTGTGTGTGTGTGTACATGTGTGCATGGACATGTGTACAGGAGTGGAGGAGTTCAGGAGTGCAGGGAAACCATGGACAAGTCAAATGTCATTTTTCTCTTTCTTTCTTTCCTTCCTTCCTTCTTTCCTTCTTTCTTTCTTTTGGAGATATCATCTCTCACCAGGATGAGGCTCACCAAGCAGACTAAGTTGGCTAGATGGGTCTGTGTCTCCCAGGGATCTGTTGGTCTCCACCTTCCCAAGCCTGGGATTACCAGCTCACCATAACACACCTAGTATCTGGGGATACAACTCAGGTTTTTTATGCTCGTAAGACAAGTTTTTTTACTGACAGACCCATCTCTATAGTTGTTCTTTATGGTTTTTAATCTTTAGCAATGTGTAGCTTCCTTTCAAAGGATGATACTCTTAAGACTATTAAACTGCTTCAGGAAACCAACTTGCGTACAGAACTGCCTTAAAAACTTACAAGTGATTAGATTGAAAGCATGAATAAAACCACACCTGGGCCAATTCTATTCACAAAAAGGTTCTATTGTTTTGTTTTGTTTTGAAATAAAAAGGATTTTCTTCTTCTTTTGGTGTGTGATTGAATTTCAGGACTTTAAAAA
Source organism: Acomys percivali (assembly GCA_907169655.1). Lineage (NCBI taxonomy): Eukaryota > Metazoa > Chordata > Mammalia > Rodentia > Muridae > Acomys > Acomys percivali. The sequence continues at coordinate 73,540,815 of OU015753.1, read as the reverse complement.
TTCTTTAGATCATCTGGTTGACCTATGAGCACTTTCTACTTCTCAAACTCTTCTAATTTGTCTGATACAAAATACAGTGGATTTTTAAGTAGTGGCTTTCCAAGTTACCCTTAAATTCTCCCTTCCCCTTAATCTGGTGACTTCCATTTTAAGATTTCAATTAGAGTGCGACCTCTTCCAAATTAAAATATGAACTAATATTACTTTCCTTTAACAATTTGATGTGGAAAAAATATAGAGATGGAATGCCGAATGAACATTGGGGGCTCCAGAAGGAAGAGTCAATTTAATAGCAATGGATTATAGGTAATTTTTGCACAAGAATTTAAATCTTGTTATTAAAATCTTATTTTTAAAATATCAATTGATTGGTTATTTTACAGATTTCAGTGCATATCATTTGGAATAAGCATTTAGTAAAAGGAATCCATGTCTAGATGCTCAACAGAGAAATTTTAATATTGAAAATTGTTTCACAGGTGACAGAAAGGCCTAAAAGTCACATAGAAAATGATGTAGTATCATAGGCAGTTATATGAACAGGACATCTCAACCATACCTAAGTTTGGGACAATAGCATTTAGTCTTGTCAGAGGTCAGAAGCTAGGTTGCCTGGTGGGAAATGGGACCACATCAGGGAGGGACTATTTGGTAGAATGTAGTTTCTTTGGAGTTTCTTACTCCTTGGTAAAGCCCAGAAGAGTCTAGGGAAGGTGGTATAACTATGATTAGAAGAAGAGGGGAGAGGGAGTGAATTTATCTGGAAATCTGTGAGCAAATGGCTGCATTAAAGAGACTAGTAGAGATATCAAGTGACTCACAGGGATGCATGAGTTCTCAGAGTCAGAGGTGAGACAGCTGGCCTATTGTCAGTGTGCAGGTGGAGAGTAGCTCTAGAAGGGTGGCTGATTGCACTGATTACACTTTCCTGGTGGCTTGTTTCCTGTACCCATCCATAATGGGCAGGAAGTCATTCAGTGTCTATAGTCAAGGTGTGAAACTCAACAGCATGTGACAACAAGTATCACGTACCATGCATTGATGTTCTCTTCGTCCTGGTAATATGGAATCTGAGGAGCCCATTGAATATCAAGCACATTCACTCCTGAAGGGTAGAGACCAGGTGTACTCAACAGAAAGGGATGCAGTGATGCTTAAGTACATACTCAATTTGTAGGCGAAAAGAAGAAAGGCCGGAGGACAAGGCCCATATTTAGCACTTGTGTGGATCTGGATAGTAGCTAGCAGGGAAATTATGACCCAGGGCTCTGCAGATATGTTATTGATGACTAGATTTTGAGTGTTAACTATGAATGATTTTAACACTGGAACTGGAAATTAAAACCTCCCATGAAAAAGAACAGGTCTTAAAGTTTTTTTTTTTTTTTCCAAACATAAGATTCAGAAGACTTATTATGGATGGTTAAGTAAAATAAGGAAAAGGAAAAAGAGGGTCCAGGCAGAATCAGACCACTGACATTTTCTCTAGGATTCATTGGCTCTCTAATGAGAAGGGAAGGGAATGCAGTGGCTGACTGATACTGCACACTCTGTTATGTTTTTCAATATATTTTAAAGGCTTATTTCATTCAAATATTTATCAAATATCTACTTTGTGGAAGCTATAACAACAAAGTTAGCAAAAGTGGTCTGTCATCTGCAAGGAAGTACTGACCTGGACCAGAAATCTAAAAGAAAAGTCACCTGGTAGAATGTGTAGGGTCCTGGGGCCAGGCATATTTTGGAAGAGTGTCTAATTTAGTTTAGGTAAGAAGAGGGAGTTAAAGACATGAACACCTATTAAATAGAGATTATGTAATAAGCATGTATTTTTCTGGAAAAATACAATTGGGAGAGCTATTTCAGGAAAAAAAAAATATTAGTATACACCAGTTCTTACAGGCAAAGGGAGAATGATGTTTTCAGGAGCAGATATTGATTCATAATGGCTGGTGAGCAGCTAGTTATGTACACAGTGCGAAGTTAAGAAGCAGAGGAGTTGACATGAACTCTGATGATCCATATTTGACCTCCTCTCCTTGGTGGGGAGGCCTGATGGCACTCAAAGAAAGAATAAGCAGGCTACCAAGATGAGACTTGATAGCCTATGACTATACAGTGGGAGAGGAGGTCCCCCTCAGTTTTAGACCTAGGGGAGGGGAATAGGGCAAGAGCAGGAGGGAGGTAGGAATGGGAGGATAGAAGTGATGGGATAACAATTGAGTTGTAATCTGAATAAATTAATAAAATTAAAATAAAAATAAAATAAAAAAGAAGCAGAGGAGTTAACAGGCTGAAATTCCATATTGGACTCTATAAACCATATTGAGAAATTTGCACTTACCATGTTTATTGACTTTGGTCTCCATTGGACAAGCAGTTTTGAGGTACCTTAGGTACGTGTAGTTACTTTTCTCATTGCTGTTGACTAAATACATGGCAGGAGTCAACCTAAGGGAAGAAAGGATTATTCTGGATTATGGCTCAGAAGGGTCCAGTATAATAGGGAAGGTATGTCTGTAGCAGTGGCCCATGGCTATGGCCCCAGGAACATGCTCACAATCCTGTAAGAGCCATAGAGAGAGGGAAGATGCTCCCATTAGGTTGGCTTTCTCATTTTCCCTTTTGATTCAGCGTAGACTTCTGATCCTTGGGTTGATGCTGTCCATATTTATGGGAGTTTTTCTCTTACTCACACAGACACACCTAAATGTGTGTCTTGTTAGTAAGTGTTTATCTTCTTTGTGAAGTTGACAGTTAAAATTATCACCACAGTCTGTATCCTACAGGAGCTTGAAATCAATGATAAAGATAATAACTGATGATAGGGGGAGGCAAGCCAATCTTCTTCCTCGCAGGACCTACTCTGCCTGTTCAGTGGGGTAGTGCAAAAATTCATTTCATTTCCTGAAAAGTTAGTTCAATGCCAGCTCATTTGGTACTAACACATGACCGCTGTGGGAACATCAGTAGAGACACTTAGGTTGACTTTAACTCATTGTAATCATTCACTTACAGAAAAGTAGAATGTGACCACGTTGTGATTTTTGTACTGCTTGAAATATCTTACTGGGATAGATAAGCTGTAGGAGAAATAATAGAGTTGTTGGAATTTGCTCTTTGGAGTTTGTTCCACCAACATGTGTGTATGTGTTTACGTATTGTGTAAGGTTGTTGGAATCCATTTCCATTCCACCCAATATGTGAATGTGAGTGTGTGTGTATGTATGTATGTATGTATGTAAATATGTAAAGTATGAGAAACTTTAGAGAAGGAGCCTATTGGAGTCTTTCTTACTTTGTAATTAAGTATAAATGTGTGTGTGTGTGCATTTGTGTGTGAGTTTGTGTATCTATGTGTGAGTGTGCTTCTTTTCTCTCCTTCTTTCCTTTTCCTTTTTTAGACACTTGCCACCATCAGTGGGAGGCCCTTCCAGGAGCCCTCAGGCCTAGCCTCACTTACATGGTTGCTGTAAGCCTCTTCAGGAATACTATCAGCACTGGCTCGCCTCCAGCAATTTAATTTTGGCCCTTCAGTTTACCACTGCTGTGGAAGCCCATGATGGTAACAATCAGTTCCGGCCAGGAAAGTTGCAGGGGTCACCAGCCTCTGGATCTATACCTTGCCTCAGTTTCCTCAGTTGATGTTGAAGCTGGCCTTTGATAGTAGAGGTGGAGAGTCAAAATGGACAAGCTCTTCCAGAGGGTAAAGCATTAGTTCAAGACCAATCTGAAGATACTGAAGGATAAAAGATGGAAGCAAGGTGTTCTAAGCAAGGCAAGAGCACGTGCAAAGAGCTAGATGCAAAGACGAAGACACCTCAACTGAAGACAGGAAAAGATTTCTCTGCGGCTAAATATAAAAAGGGCTGGAGTCCCAGGGAATTCCAAAAAGCAGTGGGAAAGAATATTAAGGTGCAGGGATGTCTAATCTTTTGGCATTTCTATTTGATGCTGTCATTTACAAATATGGATCAATCACATCCATAGTTATCCTGAGATAAATGTAGCCTTTAGATTACAGTTGGACACACCTGATAGAGTATTGATTATTGGATGAAAGTATGAAAAAAATCAATTGATTCTCTCTATACATATTAGAACCAACATTTAAGTTTAATTGAGAAAAGATACGTCAGTAATAATACTAAGGAATAAACAGCCAGAGGGCATAAACTGGCAATAAAGCTTTTACTCAGAGACATTCTATAGAACTGTCTCTTAGTCTAGGGCTATTGGGACTCTGCTAGAATATGTCTAGAAACTTCACCCACTGTGTAGTTTACAACTAATTGAGGTGCTTTCACTCCTGTTTGGCTTCTGAGTCCCTTTGTGCTCCAGTTACAAGATAGGGAGGCAGTTCGGTAGCTTCTGGGTCATGAGCTGGAAGCGCTGCCTCTCTGCATGGGTTCCTGCAGCCAGGGTTTTCCTACCACACCTCCTGAAGAATGGCAATGTTGTCTGAATCCCATCCTCAGTATAACTAGCTCCATTCCTAGCATCCTCTTCTACTTGCACGATTCTTGCTATTTAAAGTTCTTCACACTCAAAAGCTCCTTTGCTTTCCCACATTTCGGAATCATTTCAATTCTGCAAATGCTGTATTGTGAAACATACTGCCATTTTAAAATGAAAATTTCTGATTCTGTGTACATGCATTTGGGTTTTGCAGCATGCTGGCTGTAATGAGCACATATCTATCAGTAAAGGCAAGGTGCATAGACTTTCCAGATGTTAGCTATCTTAAGAAACTCTCTAAACCTTAGTTAAATGACCAAATATGCTACTTTGGTATTACCATAATGTCTTTGGGAAAGACATTTATCTGGCTATGTTTAATTTTCTAAGGCTGCAGCATCAAGGGAGGAAAAAAAAAAAAAAGGGAAGGAGGATTTATTTGCGCAATACTTTCCATGCTGATATTTTTATTTTGTATTAAACATACATACGACATAAATCCAGGGGATCTCCATTTTATCATACTTTGGGAATATTTAAAATATCACATTCTATCAGCATTTACGTGAAAACTTGTTTACCGGATTTCTTTCCAAGCTGAGTGAATCCAGACATTTTCTAACTTAGAACAAATCACACACACAAAATGAAGATAAAATGCCCACATCCAGGTCAAGGCAAGTAAATATTGTCACGAGTGCCACTGGAATTGAGGGAAGAGCTCTGGGCTTAGAGGAAGAAGAACTGGGTTTGCAACATAGCTTTATAATTAGTAGCTGTGGGACCTTAGGTAAACATAAACCTTTTTTCTGTCAAATGGCTGGGACAATGGGTTCATGCCTTACTTCCTGTTTGCTTTGTCCATTTATGAATATACTTTTCATTATGCAATCATTACCAAGTGCTTATTATGGGATAGGCATTGCAGTGAGTAAACTCACTGCTCCTGACCTGATATGTTGTTGTACAAATCAAAGGAGACTATCGTACTGTTTTAGGCAGTGTTCTATTGCTGTGAAGAGACATCATGACTCCAGAAACTCCTTTTTAAAAGGACAGCATTTAATTAAGGATGATTTATGGTTCCTTCACATCATGGTGGGGAGCTTGATGGCATTCAGGCAAGCACTGTGTTGGAGAAGTAGTTTAGAGTTCTCCACGTTCAGATCTGCAGTCAGCAGGAAGAAAGAGACATTGGATATCACTTGATTCACCCTTTATGACAAACTTCCCCAAACATGGCCATACCTGCTTCAACAGGGCCACACCTCCTAATCCTTTCAAATAGTGCCACTCCCTGATGACCAAGTATTCGAATCTATGAGCCTATGTGGGCCATTCTTATTCAAACCACCACACACCCTAAGTGTTGTCATTTTCCATGGTCACAGGATGCAATCTGGGTCTCTCCTCCTCCTCCTCCTCCTCCTCCTCCTCCTCCTCCTCCTCCTCCTCCTCTTCCTCCTCCTCCTCCTCTTCCTCCTCCTCCTCCTTCCTCTTGTCAGTCTTAGTGCACATGCATCATGGCTCAGCTTACATGGACTTAGGTCCTCTCATGATCCCATTCCTGTTACTTACTACTCCTTATAAACACACAACAACGTAACCAAAACACATTGAGAAGCTCATCCTCTTGTTGCACTGGCCTTAGGAGGCTGAGGCAGGAGAATAAAAAATTTAAGACCAACCTGGGCAATTTAGTAACAACCTGTGTCAAGGTAAAAAGTAAAAGAGGGACAAAACAGGAGAGGAAAGCACTTGCTTTGACCCACAATCTCAAGGTAGAGGCTTTCATGGTGGGGGGGGGCATGGTAGCTGGGTGTTCAGGCAGCTGGTCACATTGTAACCATAGCTATGATGTATACAGACATGAGGAACGGAGCTTAATTGTCTTTTCTTCCCCTCCACCATTTACTCAGTCTAATACCCGTATCGGTGATAGGGTACCACCCACATTTTACTTCCTCAGTGAAAGCTCCCTGGAAACACAGGCAGATGCAGAGGTTTGCTTCCTAGGTAAGCCAAGTTTAGTTAACTTGACTAGGCATCACAGCCAAGGTTGCAGCTCAGTGGTAGCACACTTACGTAGCATCTGAAAGGCCCTGAGTCCTATACTAGTGCCACGAATCAAAACATAAAACATAAACTGCATCCACTGTTGGATAACATATACCATGGCTGAATGGGATTCAAACTAAGCCGGGAGGGGGGGGGGAGGATCCAGTTTGAAAGTTTGATTTTCATAGAAAACTGGACAATACAAAGTTCTTTGCAGTGTGGGTGTGTCTGTGGTCCATATATGAAGAAATGTTATTTACTGTTACTGCCATCTACACTCATTTGTGACACTGTGAGAACAGACTCAAAACTCAAGTAGCAAACTAGTAATGATTTAGTTTGGCTTCTGTGGGAGTCTCACAGATGCTCTTGTTTTTTGGATTGCAGTTTGACACTTCTGTCTCTTTTCCCTGTGGGAACATCTTACTGTGGGTCTTTGCAGGTCATAGCTGGACTGTTGGTAAGCATATTATTTTAAAAGAGAAAGGAAATGGTTTCATTGGAGAATTGCTGTGTCAAAAAGGTTGTGTACCTCCTTGATGTTGAAAATGCCAATTTCTCGTAAAAAGGCAAAGCCTTTCATTTCGAAAGGTTGAATATAATGTTATTTAACTAATTTCAAATGGCTACCTTTAGGTCAGAGAAAGTCTAAATCTAAGAAGAGTCTCTGGGGCTTGTAACATTTTCCTTTGGTTCAGGAATGGCTAAATTTTAAGTTGTTTTAACCTCTTGCCTTTTGGTATTTGGCTCCTCTGACAGAAAGTGTCTGTCCACTGTAAGAGATTTGAAGTAACAGAATGACCTCCTTAATCAGGAATCAGTATCCATTACATTCTTGGGAGCTAAGCACCAGGAACATATACTACTTTGATGGGTTTATTGAAAATGTTGTGGAAACTGTAAAGATGCTAAGCATAGCTTAACAGAACATTAACAAGCCCTCCACAGCCTCATTTAAACCCTTTTTCAAGTTAAACTCCTGCTGTTGGCAGTTGTAGTTTTTATTATAAGAGTGTCCTTGGTGTTGGCACATTTTAAAAATGACCATAGATAGAAACATATACCTTTCATTCACTTGCCATTGTGCATGTGAGAGTCATCCATGTCATCCTTGTGTAGCAGTAACACAAAGATGAAGTTTGCTCACCTTTATTGATATGTATCTACTCTCATTCAGTTTTGTATAGACATTTGGGCTAGTTCCAGTCTGTGATGGTTAAATAGCTGCCTTTGGGCCTTGGCAGACAGCTCAGTTAGTCTGAGAAATTAGAAGATACCTAGGTACTTTCCCTTTTGTCCTCCTTTCCATCTGTCTGTCTCTCTTTCACACACACATACACACACACACAGAGAGAGAGAGAGAGAGAGAGAGAGAGAGAGAGAGAGAGAGAGAGAGAGAGAGAAAGAGAGAGAGGGAGAGAGAGCATTCATTCATGCAGCATCTTTATTGAGTTTGATAAAAATAATTTGTTGTCTAAATAAAAATCATTTTGGGATGTAGCCTCCCCCTTTCCAGTCTCTCAGACTAAGTAAAAGATCATTGTTCATTGTTCTGTGTTCCTTACGTGTTGATAAAAGTCGCCAATAAAACCCTGTGGTCTTGGATTTTTTTTGATAGAGAATGTTTAATTAAATAACTCAATTTAATTAACAGTTGAGGTTTGTCACACTCTCTTTGTCCCTTTCTTTCCATCTCTTCTTATTTTACTCCCCCTCTCTCTTGGGTCTTTTTTATATAATTCAGGAAATTCTCCTGCCTCAGTATCTTAAAGGCTAAGATTATAAGTATACTGGTATGCACTACCATCTGGGCTCCATTTTTAAAAATCACTTTTGAAATACTACATTTTCAGGGACTTCTAAGTTTTGAAATTAACTTTCATGAAGCCATGTACAACATTTTCTTATAAAAGGATGATACCTGCTGTGTTGCTGTTTACACTCCCAAGTTTGGCAGTCTATCTTATTTTTTAGATTGATGAATCTTGTTAGGAGTTGATGAACTTTAACTTTTTTTTTTTCAGAGAATAAACTTTGGCCTTTGCTGATTTTATCTGATATATGTGGATTTTCTGGTCCACTTATTCATATTCTAACACTTATATTCAGATTCTTTTTGACGTATTTGTACTTAGCCATTCTTCAATGGTAGCAATAATATTTGTTCACATATCAAAAAGGATGTGTTAGGATCTCCCACTTATCTAGTTTTTAAAATTCTGTTAGTTTTGTGATTATATTATTAAGCATATAGTATAATTATAAAGCACACAAAATCCTTAATTACTAAGTACATGGTTATATAATTATACATATAAAGTCAGTTTATTTTATTTTTCAATGTAACATTACAAAATGTTTTTCCTTTATAATGATCTTTTAAAATCTACTTTGTCTAATATTAGAGTATTTATTTTGCACGTGTATGTGTGTACAGGGTGTATGCATGTTTTTGTGTGGGTGTATCTATTTGTTCAAATGTGAGTGTGAGGGTCAGAGGTTCATGAGTGTCTAACTGGACCTGGAGCATTGCAATTCAACCAGTCTAGCTAGACAACTTGCTCTAGATCCCCAGTCTAGGCCTCCAGAGGGCTAGGACCTTAGGCAGATCTCCATGCCTGCCTGGTACTTGTGTGAGTTTTGGGGATGATCCAAAATGCCATTCCTCTGCTTGTGTGGCAAGAGTTTTATTCACAAAGCCAACTCCCCAACCCTCATGAGTAGAGTTCTAAAGTCCACTTTCTTTGGTTCCCATTTACATGGGTACATGGGTAGCTATTATGTATTTTAGCACATTTTCTTGGCTTTGTAGGTGATTTTAATGCTCTTTGCAGAAATAAAAATACAGAAATAAAAATAAAAAAATCTTTTTAATCAATCTAAAGATGTGAGCCCACACATCAATTGATCTTACATTATTGATCACTCAGGTTGCTAGTAATCAATACCAGTGTGCACTCTAGGGAACTAACTGAGCTTGAAGGCTAAACAGATAAATGGGCATGAAAATGAAACCCAAGTCATGTACAATGGGAAAACTATCAAACTTGCATTAGGTTTTTCTCTACAAACTTAAAGTTAGAAAAGGATACCAGTTCTATTGTAGAAGAACATTTGACTCAATAATTTTCACCACTACAGGTTGCTCTCGAAGCATACCAGGACAGGGAACTTATAAAAACAAATCTACTAAATTTAACTGGATAACCTCATCCAGTCAATCAAGAGATGAAGTAATAAGATGTTCTGAATGGGAGAAAATAATAAGAAATTCCATCTGGGAGCATTTCATTCATTTAAATATGGAACCGAAACTTGAAACAGAGTCTCGGTAGAATGCAATCGCTATAAACACTAACAGTAAGACAGTAAGCTAGCAAAGTGGGCTGCAGTGAAAGGACAGCAAATACACTATTTTATGCCTGAGGATAGCAGCCATGGGTAGATCCCATCTAAAATCAAAAGAGCTGGTTTTGACATTTCCCACAATACTTTTCATTTACTTTACAGATATTTTCAAAAATAGTGTGCTTTTGATAAAAAGTCTGATGTTGAATGATTTTTTTCTTCTTTTGTTTCTACATTTTATTCATTTAATTCAATTGGAATAAAAACCACCACTGTAAATGTGAGGACAGAGAAACCCTAAACAATGATGTCTTATTATTATCAATGATATTTTGGTATGGTTAGTTTGGGGAGTGATTTTTAAACTTCTCATTGTCTGACTAAATTAAGGATGTGTATCACTTTTTCAAAATCTACAGTTTTTTTTTAAAGTCAGAGAGTGCAATAGAACCATCCTTAGCCAGAAGAGTTTTTTCCCCCTCACCTTTCTTTAAATTACTTTCACAAAGAAACTTTATATTTTATCTTAAAAGAAGCCACTGATTGAATTATTCTTTGTCAAGGTGTGCCTAATGTGATCAAGTTTTACTTGGGTTTTGCTAATGAAGAGTGAATTCCCTTCTTGAGCCATTCTTAGCATTCAGCATCACTCAGTGTAACCTTTCATACCCTAGCCTTCCCTGTTTCAAGTCATGTCTGTCATCTCTTCTCCTTAGATCTACCAACAGACAGTGTCACCCAAAAGGACACTCTCTGAGGAGCGGATGGTGGTGGGGTGCTACAGGTTTGAAAGCTCGTCAGATTGACAGCCCGTCTGTGCACTTGGGCAGTCTTGAATTAAAATGCAGAGTATCCTGTTTTGTGATGGGAGATAAGGAGGACTGGGAAAGCTGCCTCACAATTATTAAGCACCTGCTGTATGCCAGGCACAGTTTCAGTTACCCTCTCATTTATACAAATATTTTTCAATTGTGCGTGTTAGGAAATAGAAACTCAGAAAGGTTAGAGATGAATGATCTGGCTGTGTCTCTGATGTCCTCTCTGCTTTTTCTCCTGCCGTGTGAGTTTTTGTTTAAGTGTTTACACATTTTCTACTATGTAGTTTTATGTACTGTGTAGATGCGTGTGTGTGTGTGTGTGTGTGTGTGTGTGTGTGTGTGTATGACTTCCTTGCCTCAACTTGGGCATATATGCATAGGATCAAGAGGTTAATGTTAAGAGTTTTTCTCTAACATTCTGCACCATATTTTTTTGAGGCAGGGTCTCTCATTGGACTGTTGCCTTAGACCTATTTGACTAGAAAAGTTGGCCAGCAAACCCCAGAGACCCTATTGGATCTGCCTCCCCAGTGCTGGGATTACAGGTACCTTCTGGCCACATCCGTCTATTTTTGGAATTGGGGAGATTGACTTTATATCCTCATGCTGGCAAGGCATTGAGGCCATCTCCTTAGGTATTGTGTATTTTTGAAACTAAATCAAAGTTTTGTCATGGAAATAGCAAGTTCTTGCTACAACCTCTTTATTCTAAAAGTTCTAAATGGCACCAGAAGCAGCTACATGTACCTAGAATCAAAATGTACTGGAAAATGAAATCAAACCCCCAAAGTTAATTACTCCAGCACTAATTAAGTGTAGTGTTGGGGGTGGGGTGGCACTGCTTTATCCTGGCAAGAAGCCTGTAAAAAAGGGATGAGCTTGTCACAGACTCCCAGAAGACTGTAATTAAGGTTTAAAACACGTCCCAGTCAAAGAACAGGAGTGAACTGTTCAAACAGCATCTCTTCGGAAGTAGTATGACCACTGTGTGTCTTCAGATTGGGTTGATTTCGTCTCTTACTGTCTGCTTCTAAATAGGAATTAGGAACTCCATTAAGAATTGCCAACAGCTCCCACCCAGGGCTCTCTTTGCTCTGTATAGAGAGGTGGGATGAACTACCATGGTGTGCGTGTTGTATGTTGTATGTGCTGCCGCCGGAGACTGGCAGCAGGGCTGATATTTTGCAGCAGGGCAGGGATAACGAGCTCGTCTCTTGCTTACAAGTCTGATCTCAAAACCAGTCACTTAACAGGCACTAAGTAAGAGGCTGTGCTCTCATGGAAGACTACACAAGTAAATGAAAATACGTTGCAACAGTATGCTCACATTTCATGTTTCATTTCCTAACTGAGACTCAGTCAGTCGCCACACTCAGGTCGCGATGTCTGGAATTCACACGTGGAGGGTTCATTTAGCCACAGTAGATTTCCCTTTGTAAATAGTGGCATTACCTGAATGCTCCTGCATGTCTTGGCTCATTATTTTCTTTGCTGTTACCATTAAGCAATATTTTAGCGACACTAGGATGTCTAGAGCCTATAAAGCATAGCTAATTAACAAAAAAGTAGAAATTGTCACATCCCTTTTCCATTTTGATTTTTTTGAGATTAAAAACATAATTGCATTATTTCTCCTTCTCCTTCCCCCTAAATCCTCCCATATACCCTTCCTTGCTTTCTATCAAATTTATGGCTTCTTTTTTTTCATCAATTGTTAGTGCATGCGTATGTGTCTATGTATATACACATATTTTTAAACATAACCTGCTCAGTCTATATACTGTTACTTGTATGTATGTTTTCCGGGCTAACCATTTGGTATTGGATAACCAGTTCATGTGCTTTTGCCTGGGGAAGACTAATTCTCCCACGCCAGCACTTGTTAGTTGCCTGTAGACTTTTGTCTATAGAGGAGGCATTATGATCTTCTCCTTTCTGTGTTAACATGTCTATTGATGTTGTCCACGTTCAGGTCATGTTAGGCAGCCATATTGGCGAGACTTCCTGGTGTTAAGCTTCTTTTCTTTATCTTTTTACTCCACTGTGAGAACTACAATTTTATTAAACTCATCTATGGTTTTTTGATTTATTGTTATTGCACAATGATTTATTGCTTGTATCACGGGTCAACCTTGAGAATCCAAATTTAGACCCAAAGAGGCATAAAAACAAGAACTTCCAAACTTTTATTTTTATTTTTTTTACAATTTATTTTTAATTTCTTCATTTTACATCCCAATTTTAGCCCCCTCCCTCATCTCCTATTGTCCTACACTCCCTCCCTTTTCCCTCTTCCCCCTCCTAGTTCTGAGAAAATGGGATTCCTCCTTATCTACCATCTGACCCCAGCCTATTAAGTCTCATCTGGACTGCCTGTATCCTCTTCCTCTGTGGCCTGGCAAAGGTGCCTTGGCAGGGGGAAGTGATCAATGAGTGGGAAACGGAGTCATATCAGAGGCAGCCCCTACTCCCCGCATTATGGGACTCACATGGAAACTGTGCTGCCTATCAACTACAGCTGAGCAGGGGGTCTAGGTACTCTCTATGCAAGGTCCTTGGCTGGTGCATCAGTCTTTGCAGGTGCCCCTGAGCCCAGGTTTGTTGGCTCTGTTGTTCTCTTTATCAAGCTCCTGCACCCTTTAGGTACTTCTATCCCCAAACTCTTCCATAAGACTCCGTGCACTCTACCCTAAAGTTTGGCTGTGAGTCTCAGCCTCTGCTTTGATCCCCTGCTGAGTAGAGCCTTTCAGAGGACCTCAATGGTGGGCTTCTATCCTGTTCCCTCTCTTCAAGCGCTTCTGGTGTCTGTTGTATTTTCCCTTCTGAATGAGAATTAAGCAAGGGTCCTTCTTGTTATTTAGCTTCTTTAGGTCTGTGGATTGTAGTGTGGTTATCCTGCATTATATGGCCAATATCCACTTATAAGTGAGTATATACTATGTGTATATTTCTGGGTCTGGGTTACCTCACTCAGGACAATCATTTCTAGTTCCATTCATTTGCCTGCAAATTTCAAAATTTCCTTGTTTTTAATAGCTGAGCAGTATTCTATTATGTAAATGTACCACAATTTCTTTATCCATTCTTCAGTTGAGGAATATCTAGGTTGTTTCCAGATTCTGGTTATTACAAATAAAGCTCCTATGAACATAGTTGAGCACATGTCCTTGTTGTATGGTGAAGCATCTTTTTGGGTATATGCCTAGGAGTGGTATAGCTGTGTCTTGAGGTAGAACTCTTTCCAATTTCCTGAGAAAGTGCCAGATTGATTTCCAAAGTGGTTGTACAAGTTTGCACCCCCACTAGAAATGGAGGAGTATTCCTCTTTCTCCACATCCTTGACAGCATGTGTTGTCACTTGAGTGAGGTTTTGCTCTTAGCCATTCTGACAAGTATAAGATTGATTCATAGATTTGTTTTGATTTGTATTTCCCTGATGACTAAGGACATTGAGCATTTCTTTAATTGTTTCTCAGCCATTCAATATTCTCTGCTGAGAATTCTTTGTTTAGCTCTCTGTACCCCATTTTTAATTGGGTTATTTTGTTTGTTGGTGATAATTTCTTCAGTTCTTTATATATTTTGGATATTAGCTCTCTGTCAGATGTAGAGTTGATGAAGATCTTTTCCCAGTCTGTGGGATGTCATTTTGTTCTGTTGATAGTGTCCTTTGTCTTATAGAAACTGTTTTATAGAGCAACAGTAATAAAAGCTGCATGGTACTAGCATAGAATGAGACTGGTGAATCAAAGACCCAGAAATAAAAACCACACACCTATGGACACTTGATCTTTGACAAAGAAGCCAAAACCATACCATGGAAAAAAGCATCTTCAACAAATGGTGATGATGTAAATGAATGGCTCCATGTAGAAAAATGCAACTAGATACATATTTATCACCCTGCACGAAACTCAAGACCAAGTGGATTAAATACCTCAACATAAAACCAGACACACTAAATCTGTTAGAAGAAAAAAATGGGGGAAAGCCTTGAACTTATTGGCATAGGAGAGAACTTCCTGAACAGAACACCAACAGCCCAGCCTCCAAGATCAACAACTAATAAATGGGACTCCATGAAACAAATTTTTATTTTTAAAAAGTGTTTATTACAAGTTCTAGATAAAAATATTATATACTATTTTTAAGACTTTATTGTTTTCTGGAAGGTACTACAGTACTTATGAGGGTATCCTTTTTATGTCTCAACAATGCTGTAGAAAATGTTTTGTAACTGCTCTGATTTTATATGTGAAAATTCTGAGATCAGGTATAATAATTTGCCCAATGCCATAAACAAGAGGGTTTTATACCTAAGTCTCTTAACCACAAATACCAATAGTTTTTGTTGTGATGTACCTTATATCCTCTAGAAAGACATGAATGGTACCCCTAAGTGCATACCCCAAAAGACTTCCTATTGACTAGAAAGAAGTAGGGAGTTTTGACCCTCACATTTTCTTGGCAGTAGCAGATTAGCAGAACCTATCTCTTGTCTATACGAGCAGAATTCCAAATGGGATAAGTCAGTGAATGAGGGAAGTGCTTTGGTTTTGTGCTCCTCACCTGTGCCTCTCGATTCCGATGGCTACCACTTTAGGTGGAAATGGAGCTAGTAAAAAATGGTTCCCTTGTGAAATGAGAGGGTTGTTCTTCCTCTTCTGAGTCCCTCCTGGTTCTTCTGCTCATCAACAAGTCATTAAAAATCTCATCACTCAACCATATTTACCATAGTGCTTGCTCCTGCAGCCCATTTCCCACTTTAAAAGGTTTCACACATCATGGGCATTGTGGTGGTAAATGGACCAAGATCACAAACTGCTTTGTGCTTCCTTAGGTGATCCAGAACTCTGGAGAAACTGGCCTCTGGCACAATACTTTCATCCAAAGGAGTTTGGTTTCCTATGATCTCAGTGGTATTTAACAATAAATCCTGAACTACATGTTTAGCAAAAGCAGGGGGAAATGGATGTCAAATCCATTAATCACACATGAAAAAAAAATCCTCTGGGTTTGAATGTCAACCAGGCATTAGCCTTGTCCTGCACCATAAAATCTATTCAGATGACCTCCTGATTAGGGTCAGCTTGGTTTTTTTTTCCCCTGAGATATTTTAAAGGAGAAATTGGCCATTCCGGTGTCATAATCTTGATGATACTTTAAGCTGCGAGTAGTTGGTATTTTGACATAAGGAGATCCGCATGCAGTGCTATACTTATAGGTGTCGGCTGGACAAAAGCACATGCACAGTCCATATAAACCCACCTGTTCTGTAAAGTATTTGCCTCCATTAGATGAGAAGCATTTGAGGGTAATTTCAAACAGTCTGAAAATATCCATTCATGACTGAAGTACTTATTTAAGATTGCTTTGCAGGATGGGGTAAGCAAAAATGGTGTTCACCTCTCATATTCCAGATAAAAGGAAATGCTATCAAAAGGGGTAAGATATTGGCATTTGTGACTGTGTTAGGGATGGAGAATTATCAACTACTAACCATTTGAAAGTTTCAAATGACTAGCCTTTTCAGAACTCCTGGTGTAAACCACACAAGTACACCATCAATACATTTACAACCTGTGAATCGCTAAAGACTTGTGAGGCAGCATCTCGTCCCTGACAGATGCTGCAGGCATTCCTCTGCTCTCCCAGTGGCTTTCAGAAACACAGTCTGCTTCTTGAGAGAAGGAGAATAGACTCCAAAAGGCTGAAATTAGAGTGGCTTTGATATGAAATGCATCTTAAAAATGTACTTTAGTGCTGTGGTAAAATGAGGCTATTGTGGTGTTTGTCATAATTCTGTTTAAAAATGAGGCTATTTCTACAATGATAGAGGCACCAACCGGGCAAGGAGAATAGGGAGCTATTGGGATGTTTGATGATGTCCTCTGCCTTCCTGGGCACTGGGAAATCCCACAGTTGTCATTCGCATTAGCAAAATGTAGACCATTAGCTGAGCAATGTGAGGTGCTCTCCTGGGAGGAATCAGGGCATCTCTGTCCACATCATTAACCCCAAGAGTGCCATACTGCTATAGGAATTGGTGTGCATGGGGAAGGATGGTGGAGACACTATGATTCTACAGTGTAAGACAGACAAATTCAAATGACAGGGATACCTACATGGATACGTTTTTCAAAAACAGTATTATTTGAGAATTCCATACATGTATAATATGAAATATGTTTCTAACTATGCCCCATCTTCTCCTTTCAACTTCACCATGGATAACCCCACCTTGACTCCCACCATGACCTTTCCTCCTTAGAACTTCAGGATCTCTCTGTTTAACAACAACAACAAAAAAGATAACGCACACAGTAATGTTTGGTCAGTGCTTCCCATACGTGCATGGCTGTGGGCCATCCACCAGAGCAGGGACAACTAATTGACGAATGGCTTCCGTCTTCTAGAAGCTATCAAGTGCCATTAGCTCTCCAGGGATGGGTGTGGCCATGAGGGCTCCTTCCTACTCCATGCTGGAATTCTGGTTGGCTTCATGTTTTCAGGTTGTGGGCAAGAAACCACAGCTTCATGAATTCCTGAGTGCAGGAGCAACATTGTGTCTGGAAGACAGGACTTAGCAGCCTTCCTCTCTATTTTCTAGGTCTTACATACTTTCTCACCCTCTTCCTTGATGTTCCCTGAGCCTTCATGGAGTAGGAGGGGATGGATGATAAAGAAAACTGGTCTTGTTTGATGATGATGTTGATGATGATGATGATGTTGATGATGATGATGATGATGACGACATGATGATGGTGATAATGATGATGATGATATGATGATGGTGATGATGATGAAGATGATGATGACTACTGCTGTTGCTGCTGCTGCTGCTGCTGCTACTACTACTACTACTGCTGCTGCTACTACTATTACTATTTGGTAATGCTATCTTCCTAGGCAAGGGCTCTACCACTGACCTAAATCTCCAACTCCAAGATGTGTCATTTAGGGATGAGCACTTACAGTCACTTCACTTGGTCTCAATGCTTTGGCTAACATCTTTCTTTTCTTGTTCTGTTTATGCCAGTGTGAATACAGATACTTTAAACACTGCTTTGCTGCACAGCCAGTCTCATTGCTCCCACCCTCCTCCATGTTCATCCTTGGAAGGAACTTTCAGAAGGAGAGATGCTCAAAAAACCTGCTTGCTCACAGCCTGGTTTGGTCAGTGCTTCTAATAAGCAGGTTCTTTCTCTATTGGATCTTAACCTGTATTTCTTTCAGAATTCTAGGGCTTTATTCTAAATACACCTAAAATCCCCAAGCTTGAAGATAGAATATATGAATATATTCTATAGGACATACATTTTTCTTACAGTTACTTAAAAAAACATTGGTCACGCCAAATGACTTCAAAATTGCTTTGCACACTGAATCTTAGAGAACACTGGCATTTTAATTACATGTATTATTACTTTTTTCTGTTGAAGTGACTTGAGGACATTTTCTTATCCAAAAGGAACAATAGGTAGAATAGTCTTCCAGGGCAGAAGAAGACCTTGTGTCTCAGGAGAAATTTGCTGAAAGTGGGTGACAAAACAAAGTGACACCCTAATTACCATTCCTGAGGCAGGAGACTGCTCACGGGGGAAAAGGGCTCAGTCTGAAGCTGGCCCCACATGCAATCCAAGGAGTATCATTGCAGACAAAATGGCTGTAGTGAACACTTTCTGCTTTGTCTCAGATTTGAACCTTATATTTAGTTTTTTATTACTAAAAATAATTTTTTATTATCCTTCTATTTGGATAAATAAACAGAAGCTTAGGATGAGGATTGCTTTGGTCAATGAATGGCAGAACCCTGCTGTGATTAATGCTGAAGCTACCATGCTAACTTTTCCTTAAATCACACATGTGTTCACATGTGTGCATGTGCATTTGGAGGCCAGATTCAATCTCAGCTGCGTTTACTCTAGTGTGCTATCCTCATTTTTTGAGACAGAGTCTCTGACTAGCCTGGTGTTCCTCAAACAGGCTTGTTTTGTTGGCCTGAGGGCATGGGGAGGATCCCCTCTTCCCGCTCTCACCCACCCACCCAGGGTCACCATACTTAGCTTTATTTATGTGAATTTTGGGACTTGAACCCAGGTCCTCATGCTTTCAAGGCAAGCACTTAAATCACTGAGCCATTCCTCCAGCCGGTCCCTAAATCTTTAATAGCAGCAGCAGCAGCAGCAGCAACAACAACAACAAAAATTAGTAATTTGCAATTTAAAAAAAAATGAGAACACAGAGGCAAAAACAATATCAGAACTGTTGAGGTGGTGCTAGGCATTTCAAAGACAGGTTTGCTGAGAATCTGCCTCTGACTCAGTGTTCCACAAATAACAACTGGCCTATGACTCATGATACTGAAAGCCTTCTGGCACAATGCCTGAGGCCAACATTGTGCCATTTTGGATAATGTTTGCCCTAGTGTGGGCTGAGTGCAGCCAGAGATTGGAAGGACCGGAGGGTCTGCTGGTGCTGAGATGACCTCAGGTTTTAGGGAGGCTCAAGGACATCAGTCATAGACTCTCCCCGTCCCTTGCTGATACCTCTTTTCAGCCCGTTGTCTTAGTTGTGACTCACAGTGATGAAAAATTCTCATAAGAATAATTTTCCATTTGGGTTCCAATTATGTACTGACACTGAGTATCATTAAACAATGCATTCATTAGAGAAAACCAAAATACGATCGTCATGGGTTACTGCACCTATTTCACATGCTGCCAAGAGAAGCCCTGAGCTGATTCAGAGGATGCAGAATTTTCTTGTCATTTCAGTTGTCATCACTAATGATACATAATAAGAATATGGACGTCTACTGAACTGAAAACAAGTGCCAGGAGGTGGCCATGATCTGACTAAGGAGGGATGGAGCAGAGCTTCCATTCTAGAGAAAGGCTGTCACACCCTTCTGGTGATGTCCTTCATCGAGATCTATCTAGTCTCCAGGAAGGGATTCTCATTGTGAATCTTTTTTTTCCCTGATAGAAGCATTTTGTGCAGCAATGACAACAAAGTCTTTCATTTTGATGAAACACTGGTGACTGAGTACAGGATCCTTGTCACCACCCCTGCCAGCTTGATATTTATACTGATAACCTGGCAATGAAAGCCGGAAGCAGCCTGGTTTTTGCCATTCTCCTTTTCTGAATGACAATCCTTTTCACTCTTACCAACTTGCGAATGCTGTCTTACTTTACAGAGTGCCTTGTGTGTAGTACAATTTTCAGGAAAATTGAAATCTCTTTTCCAATGCGGCCTCATGCACGTGTGCATGTGCATATGTCTGCAAGTGCACACACACCCAGACACCCCTGAGTTAATATTAAAGGGAGATACTTGCTCTGCATGTCATTTGCCCCGCATAGACCTGGCCGCTAAAGGAAGATGCAGACTCGCCTGACCTCAGTGCTTCGTGTTATTTGATTTCTTAAATTAATTTTTTATTTGTAATCTCAGGTTTTGTTGACCTTGGATAACCCTTTGAAAGAGCAGTCACAGAGCCGACGCTCCTGTGTAGACAGACCTATGGAGAATAAGAAATAATAACTTAGTCTGATAAGCCAAATTTTAAATTCATATTTTAAAGGTCAGAAGTACAAATTCCATTAAATTTGAACTTATAGTAAAACATATTTTAAGCCTTTCCCCATCTTTTGTTCAGGAATATGTAAGATTCCTTATGATTTAGAAACTTTTGCACATGAGAGGGAAAAAAATTGAGTTGAGAAATCAAATATAATAACCATGCTTAAAAAACAAGACTTTATTCACTAAGCCTCCATTTGTTCACTGCAAAACAAGTTGTATCTAGAGGTGAATAGACACATTTGTGATGGAAAAGTACTCATTTGAAAAAAAAAAAGACAACTTAATATTGGGAACAGTGTTTCTGTGGACCTCTTGATGTGCCAAAGTGGTTCTGTTTTGAATAAACTCTAGGATGTGGGAGTAAATTGGCTTGGAGAATGGAGCAGGGTGGGGACCGACAACATGGGGAAATGCGTGTGCTCCTTCCATGGGCTGTGACTTCTGTGTATTCACTTTCCTGGCTCCCCTCATCTGTGGATTAGGGGAAATTTGGGTGAGTCCTGTTTTCTCTGTATCCCTATCTCCCCAAAGTACCTGCTTCTTGAATTCTGTCCTTCTTTGATCATGGATAAATTGCTGAATAGGCATTGGTCTTAGCTTTCTGGTTTTTCCAACAGTCTCCCAATTCATTTCAAGCTAGCCAGAAAAATGAATGAACGCATGAGGCCGGTGAGACTGGTCTTTAAAGTCCTATAGTAGTTGGATAGAGTACATCCTAGGTAAGACTATGTCCTAAGTGAGACTACTCAAAAGGCGCCATTTCCCTGCATGTAGACATGACTACCAGAAGATTTTGTCTGGACGTCAATGTCACCTGATGCCCTCTAAATGACCTTCCATGTTGAACTCTTTGGACAGCTTCAAGGCTTTGGTCCTATGTCACTGTTTCCTGAGGGCAGTCAGGCTGAAGATACATGCCCAATTCTACTTCACATAAAATATTTTCCACATGCTTGGGAATCAATAAGACTGAATCTTTTTCTCCCAGAGCAATGCCCTTGAACTAGTAAGGTGTATACTTGAACTCATTGTTTGGTTTGAAGTGGATTGGGATGAGGGCGAGAGAAAGCCAAGTGCCCTCTGAGACTGTCAACTCCAATGAGGTCTCAGCACTTAAAACACATATTGTCATAGCCAGGCAGGCTCCATTTCCCAGAGCTCTCTATTTTATCTTCCTTTACTCAAGGAGTGGTGACCTCATTCTGTTGTTGCCAACCTTCCATCTATGGTGGATACTTTGACTAGAACAGAAAGGTCACTTGGGTTATTGTATACTAACTATCAAATGACACTGAAAACCAAAGACCAGACTATTGTTTTTACTTGTCATGGTAGCTTCTAGTTAGATGGAGCATCTCCGTCTGAAATATGTATATGAATTTAGATGATTACATGAAACACGGACTCATTGCTTTTTTTTTTTTTATCCAGAACATTTCACAAGATTTCAGCTGGAATTTTAAAAATATAAGTAGGCCTTTGTTGTTTATGTGTGTGGATATTTTGTCTTCAGGTATTTCTGTATATCACACCATAGCTGTTGCTTCGAGAGGCCAGTTACAAGCCATCGTATAGGGACTGGGAATCAACCCAGGTCCTCTGGAAAGGTGACTGGTGCTGAGTTTGGCCTGCTGAGCCAGACCTTGTTTAATGCTCTTTTAATGTCACATATAAACTTAAATTCTGGAGCAATAAAATTTCAAATGAATGATGTGTAGGAGTTGGCTAAATCAGAAAAAAAAATCACCTAATATCCTGACTGTGCTGATGTAAGAAACTCAGGTCTCTCTTCAAATAGGATGAGATATTTTATACTGTAGCTAAATATGAATGGCCACTCCAAAGTGGTAACAGTTTGATGAAAGTTTTTTAAAAAAATATCAGCAGAACAAAGAAAGTCATAAATCAAAATACTTTTCATATACATTGTTAGACAGTCCACCAGGTAAGCAGAGTGTCTGTAGGAAAGAGTAGAGACCTCTGCTGTAGACCTCAGGTGTTACCTGGCAATATTCTTAGTATTTTCGTTGGTGGAAGTGAGTAGGCCTGTTAATACATTCCAAGAAGTTCCACAAGGATGTTAGGTCTGATGCAGAGGTGGACAAAGAATGGCTGTTAAAGGGGCTAAAAATAGCCCCAAATAAAATGTAGTTAGGTTCTGGACCTTTAACATTCTAATTTCCCCTCAACTTCTGCAGTCCTAAGCACTTCTGAAGTTCTAGCCTTCCAGAAGATTCTCCATATAGGGTAGATTTCTTTACCAGACTTTCTATTCACAACTGTTTCTTCGTAGTGGTGAGATTGTGCACCTGAGTCTTTTGTTTGCTTTATTTATAATCATTGGTAACTTAATGACAAGCCTGCATATGTGCACAAGTGTGTGTGTGTGTGTG
>OU015753.1:73475594-73506916 GCA_907169655.1 Acomys percivali | reverse complement strand
ACACACACACACACACACACACACACACACACACACACACACACACACAGGCATGCCCACAAGACAAACGAATGTAGACAATCTCTCATGACCACTGGCTTTCTAGGTAGTTCCAGGTTGTGCCAAGTTGACAAATCATTTTCTGTCACCTAAGCAATGGTATAATAATCGTATGTGATATGTAAGACATAGAAAAACTGAGACCATCAATGAACCTCTGGCTCATTAGGCCAAAATAAGCTCTAGGTGGCAGATACCTCGGTAAGAGTTAACCCCTTCTCCACTCCCTTTTCCTTCCAAATGAATTTTCTGGGTCTTGAGTTGTCTACCATTTCTCTTCTACACACTATCTCACAGAACACCACCTTCCTGGGTTCTGCTCTACAGACCAAATGGAATTTAAACATTTTGATCCCAAATACTGCATGTAAGTTTTCTCAGAGATTTTAAAGTGGGTAAGTATGGTGGGAAACATTGTTACCAGCTTCTTTATGTGAGTTAGCACCATCTGTCCCTTTCTGTTTGTTTTGTTTTGTTTTGTTTTTCTTGTGTAGCCTTGACTGTCCTGGACTCGCTTTGTAGACCAGGCTAGCCTCGAATTCACAGCCATCTCCCTGCCTCTGCTTCCCGTGTGCTGGGATTAAAGGCATGCACCACCATGGCCTGGCCATCTGTCCCTTTCTAGGAAGTGGGAGTGACATTACATATGCTTCTGGATCTGAGAAGTTAAAGAGTTAACTAGGTACATTTCCCATTTGTCCTCTCTCTCTCTCTCTCTCTCTCTCTCTCTCTCTCTCTCTCTCTCTCTCTGTGTGTGTGTGTGTGTGTGTGTTTGTCTCCCCCCTCCCCCTCCGCTCTCCCTCTCCATCTTTCTGTCTTTCCCTCTCAGACAAAACCACCCCTTTCAGGTGGTATAGCTACAAACTAAAAGAAAAAAGAAACTTAGTCAGAATACCCTGGAGTTTGTGTGTGTGAGAAAAGACAAAACACTCAAAATACTGAAAAATTGGGCAACTTTTTTTTAATCAGGTAAAGATTAGACAAGTGTGGCTCAGGAACCCCAAACTGTTCCTCAGGCTTTTGGGAGACATTTGTTATGTGAAAATTATCTCCACAGCAACACTATTCCTTTATTCCGAACAATGCAGCTCCTATTTTCAGAACAATGCAATTTCCTCTCTAAACTCTCTTCTCACTCTGAAGGAGTTTCCAGATTCTCTATAACATATGATGATGCCATTGCTCTCACAGCTAGTGGAAATGCGTCCTTGGGTATGTTTGCATTTAAAAGAGGTCTGTTTTGACTTACATGTGTTCAGGATTTATAGAGATAGCCCACCATATCAACAAAACAGTCTTGAGACTCTTAAATGAATTTGAAGAATAGAATGGAACCTTGAGATCAAAATATTTGAGGGTCATTAAAGTGACCTATATTTCGTACAGACAATTGGAAGAGGAATGTGGGATCACTCAATGTCTTTGGTTTCAAAATTACTTTCAGGGTGTTTTTTTTTTTTTTTTTTTTTAATGAAGCAGTGCAAAAGTAAAGAAAGGGAAATAAAGACATTTTCAATTCAGTCAAAAATTTTCTTTTTCAGTGGTGGGATAACTGATGCAAACTGAAAACTGATAGAATAATCAAAAAATAAAGGCAGAGTCTGAAGCCGGGATCATAGGAAAATGAATGATGCATGACAAATGAATTGTACAATTGATCCATTTTGCTCTTGATAGTACAGTGTTAGTAGTTTTAAGTTAGAGCATTAGCAAGAGTTTTGGTGGATAAATTATATAAATATAAACAGATTGATTTAGG
This sequence comes from Acomys percivali, assembly GCA_907169655.1. Taxonomy (NCBI): domain Eukaryota; kingdom Metazoa; phylum Chordata; class Mammalia; order Rodentia; family Muridae; genus Acomys; species Acomys percivali. Next base: position 73,505,097 of record OU015753.1, on the reverse strand, counting down.
AAACTGGCTGTGTTTGTTTTTTCTAATTAATTATTAAAGCAACAGGTTTAAGCTTTTATAAGCACCTGTTTTCCACTGTATCCTTTATACATAATTAATAATTATTACTAACCCATATAATCCATAAACATTTCAATTAAAACTTCCATTTTTAACCTGAAATTGATATTAACTATCAGAACCAGACTTCTGGCTGAGGTGTGGTTTACATCCAACATCTTTGTTTTTTCCATGCTGCCAAGTTGTCCTGATGAGATCATGTCAGGCTTCCCAGAGATAGAATTATTTGGGTTTTAAGTGTAGTTGTGGCAACTTCCCTGACATTTTGGTTTTCAGAGACTGTCCCTGTAAAACAGAATAATCTTTGCACCCTGAAGATGTAGTGTGCACACTGGGTGAAGTTTTGCTGCTCTCTCTATTTCAGATTCAACTCACCGATCTTCAGTGTCTTCTGGGATGCCTCATTGTTTACAGATTCTTGAGGCTCTCTTTATCTATTCTGTCACCAAGTATTTATTAATTTCCTTCTGCCTGGGAGACATTTCCCTAGACATGACAGTGGACAGAATCCATAGACATTCTATGTCCTGGCACCTATGCAACAGAAAAAGCTGAGATTAAACAAGATTACTATATAACATATATAAGGATATGATTACATAGGTTACTACATAACATACGGTAGACATAAAGTTTAATGAGATTTAAGGAGGCTTGGGGGTAGCAAGATTAATGGTATAGTATACATACACACACATATATGCATATATATATTTCATATTAATAGGCAGACTGGAAGAAGATACATAAGAAAAGGATAAGAATGAGAAGCAATTCCTTGGGTCTCCAGGGGGAGAAATAATTGACGAAAGTGGGAAGCCTGGAGACAGGAGCTGCTGGGAACAAGAAGGCTACCCCTTGTTGAAACTGAAGGAATGGGGCCTTGGATAGCCATTGTGAAGCTCCAGAGCTCTCCTATGAGAAAGTAAAGCTCTTTTAGGATTTACAGTGGAGGAAAAAAGACATGATGTATGGAGGTCACTTAGAGAAGCTCAAACAGGCTAAGATGATCTGTTTTGGCTTTATTAGCTTTTTTTGCAACCTTTGTATCTGCACTAATTTAATATATTATAATTTATTTCTCTCACATTACTTTACTCAGGTCTATCTTGAAGGATGTGTGTGTGTGTGTGTGTGTGTGTGTGTGTACACATTGGTGTTTGTGTGCACAAATGTACTTGCATGTGGAGATCAGAGGAGGAAGTAAGGCATCTTCTCTCAGTCTCCATCATGTTCCACTGAGACAGGGTCTTTCACTGAACTAGAAGCTCATGATTTTAGCTGTGCTGGATGGCCAAGGAGCTCTTGGGCTAGAGCGATCTACCTATCTTTACCTATCACTGCTGGTGCCATAGGCATGTGCAGCTATGGCCGGCCTTAAGGACCATTTTCACTGCTTTTCTAAATTCTGAAATCTCTTCTGTTTCTTTGTGCTATCACTACATAGTTAACCAACTGTGCATAGCGATTCCTCACACCTTTTGCTATTATCCGTTGCTGTACATACTTGTTACTTCTCTAAACTCTAATCTTTTTGTACATAAGGGCCATGCCATCTTGTAGAATGCCTGTTTGTGTACCGAGCTTGATTATATTTCAAAGAACAGTTTCGTGACAGGAATGGACAGGAGGAGATGCAAAGATGCAGTGGATGTCTTGCTAAGTAAACAGTATATTTGGGTCTAAAAATTATATGTTACTGTGGAAACAGAGATTTGTTATACATTCCTATCATAACAGACAACATAATGATTCAACTGCTTTGGGTATAACATGTACTTCACTGCCTTACTATATTTTCATTTAAAGGTTCTTCTTAAAACTGGGCATCTGAGAAAGAAGAAAAAATTCTAGAAAGAAATGGTGAGGTATAATAATTTTAATAACACAAAAGACAGTTTTTATTTTGTGTTTCTGAAGCACAATCTCATATAGCCCAGGATAGCCTTAAACTCATTTTTTTAAGTCAAGGATAACCTAGAACTTCTGATTCTCCTGCCTCTATCTCCCAGTTGATGGGATCATAGGCATGTGTCCCTGTGCCCAGCTTATGCTATACTGGGGATTTCCCCTGCACCCCCTAGACATTACGCAAACACTACATCAACTGAGCCATATACCCAGCCCAGGAGACACGATTCAGCTATACATTGACAAAACTGCCTCCTCTCCTCTGAGAGTGAAATCATAAACAGTATGAGCTGCTGTGCAAAATGTCCATGCAGACATGAATCTGCTCTGTTGACAGTCTTGTGCCCTCCAGTTTGATGAGAGGCCCACTGTTACTTATTATTTTGTCCAGGGCCACTTTACACATTGACTTTGCTTGCATACTGCCACTGGCATTCCTGGCTTCATTTATTTATTATTCCCCATCTACCATGGTATGGAGTGTAGCAGGAATGAATGATGCCTTAGAGTCACACAAGGTAAAGGGTTATTCATTTGGCTCTGGAAGGGATATGAGTCTGTGACTTTTGTTCTAGTGAACAACATAATTGTTTTAATTTTTTTTTAAAAAATCACCTTCTACCATTGCTTGGCAAATATTGTATCTTAAACTGTAGTTGGGTTAAGAAAGCCACAAGATAGATTCTGACCACATAGGCATGCAACAAAATCAAATAAATAGGAAGGGCAAATACTGTAAGAGTGAAAAAGAAAAGCCTTTTCAGGAATGGAAGTTCTTATTTTCGGTCTTCATTATTGATCAGCTTGATTTCCTTGTTTCCACGTTAGGTTCTTTCTTGCCCCGGAGACTCAATGATTTTATGTCTAGTGGTTCATAAGTTACAAGATATCTGGAATTAGGTGGTAAGTATTTTTCTTTCTTTAGTACAGGCCTATAAAACCTCAGCAGTTTGTATTTTAAGGCAATCAAAATGAAATGGAAGCTTGCATAATTGGCTGCTCTCTCTAATGTTTCCATAAAAACAAAATACTATAGACAACCCCTGAAAATATGGAGACCTTTTTCCTTCTGAATGTAAATGGAATGAAAATTAGGTTGAGACCAATCTGCCTACGTGTACATATATTAAATTGGATAAAAACACCACATTCAGCTTTGTACACAGTGCACAGAGGGACTGGGGCCTGTTTTTTTGAAGTCTTGACTCCTCTTAACGAAGAAGTGTCACCAAAAAATTTTGGGATAACTTGAGTTTTCAGAGGACCAAGCTGATGACAGATTGCTACTGTTGTGTGAATTCTTTTAAAAAAAAATCTCTAAAAATGAAAGTGATGGGAGATAAGACCAGCAAAGCCTCAGAACTTTTTATTAAATCACCCATCTTTTCATTGCTCTATCTTAAGAATAGTCAGCCCTTTTGCTGCTAGCACTAGATGACCCACAGGACGGATGTGAATCGGCTTTTCTCATCCTTTTATTAGAAGAAATACCTCTCTTTCCTTTTCACCTTCTGGGGGCTTTTAGCCCCAGAACTTCTAGAAAAGTTGGAAAGGAATTTACAGGAAGGAACAATTGAAGCTGACTTGGCAGACTGTGCCCTGGCTTGGGCCATAGGCTCTGACATCCTGTTAAAGAATATTATTTTGATGGAAGACATTACTTTGAGAATCAGACACAGTGATTTAGAAGAAATGGAAATGGCGTCTCTCTCTTAAAGCGCTGGCTGGCACTCTGACTTGGCCAGGACAGCATTCCTGGGAATGAGGCCTGGAGAATGTGCCTGGCAGGGAAATTAACATAATGAGTCTCCCAGTGGAAATGGGTTTTCAGAAGGTTCACAATGAACACAGTGCATGCTCAGGGTAGAGATTATCCTAAACATGGGGAGTTACTCCAAATACATCATCGAGAGCTGAGAACCTAACAGAAGTTGCTTGGGGTGAGGATAGACTAAGAGGGAGGTTGGCAATGACCATGTATGAAGGAAACTGGACAAGAGTGAAAAGGAGGATTTACAGAGATTGATAGCTGGGAGAGAAAGGTCAGATGGAATGAAATGCCTAGAGAAAGTAAAGGGAATATTCTGACATAACTACTATTGCCTGAGTCCAGTATCTAAATTTTGTGGAATTCCACGAGTCTTTGAAGAGACAATATCAATCAGGGTAACTTGGCTAGATATTAGCAAAGAAGAATTGGAATTCCTTATCTGGAAACAAAGTGACAGACAAGGGAAGATTGTATTTCTAAGATATGCAGTCTTAAAAAATAAATTTAGAACAATTAGGAGCTGTAGTGGTTCACACCTTTAGTTTTGAAAAAAATTATATGTATGGATGTGTTTCTTGCATGTATGTCTGTGTACCACATGTATGCCTCCTGCTCCCAGAGACCAGAAGAGGGCATAAGATCCCCTGGGACTGGAGTTATAGACAACGCAATGTGGGTGTTGGGAATTGAATCAGGCCCCCCTGAAAGAGCAGCCAGTGCTCTTAATTGCTGAACCATTTCTCCAGCCTGAAGGACTAATGTTTTTACTTTGAAGGCTGAGAGTAATTTTCTCAAGGAACATGACTAGTGTAAGCTCAATTCATTCATGGGTTAAATGCCTGGAGTGAGTAGAATAAGACAATTTACAAAATTTCCAAAGTATTGAAATATTGCTGGGTTAATGACAACACTCTTTCCCATCTGTGTTTTGGAGAGAGATTGCTAATATTAGCACGGGAGAAAGACCACAGACTGCAACAATGGAGAAAAGAATGATGTGCCATGAGTAGGTATATGTACGATTTGACGGTTAGGGAAGAAATTGACACAATCCAATCATCCATCTATCACAGAAATAATAATGCAGATAGTTACACTTAATTGGCTTAATTTAAAGGGTCAAATGGGCACATAATAACTATAGCACCATTTCTAAAATGAATAAATTTACTTTAATTTCATACATTAACCGGAGGATTTAAAATTCAGCAAGGCATGACTTATCACATTATTCCATTTGCTTATTATAATGAGTATAAATAGCACCTGTTTAAATAGAGGATGGTACAAAAACACGTCAGACAGGGAACCGATAGTCACTGTTTGTATGGCCTTGTGTTCATTTGAATATACCACACCATTTATATAGCAGTGTTTTGAAACAACTGCAAAGTAATGTACTTGCAAATCCTTTGGTGTTAAAGAGCATTCACTATGCAACAACAACATTTTAGGAAAACTTCCACCAGAACTTCAGACTGAAAAACCAAACAGAACTTAATGCTTACATTCTAAGTGGAATTTTAGGGGCCAGAGAGATGGCTCAGCAACAAGGTTCATGTTGCCTCCTAATAAGTCTAGTTAAAAAACTAGAAAACACATCATACTTAAGCTGATAAATATTTAAGATTTGGATGCTACGCACCCTGAGATATTGGGGGCTGGGAGAAAAATGCCTGTCTATTCACAACTCAGTGGAAGCTACAACATACTGGAACTTTTCATCTTTAGTGACTGTTAGGCAAATACAACTTTATAAAACAAAGAATTATTGATTTCTTCTCTAAACAAGCATTCCCTTTTAGGTGTTGTTCTAAGCCAGCTAGCATGATGTTTGGTGCACATCCTATTGATGAGTCAAACATTAAAGTTCTCCCTAGGATGGCCTTGTTCTGAGCACACTGGTATCATTTTTCTTAGTCAAAGACCACAAGTGAACAACCAAAAACTGGAAGTTAATCCCCTCATCATGTTTTCTACCGAGAGCAATGAGACTACCATGTATACTGGAAAAGATTAGATAAACTTGAAGAATCTCACGGAAGTAAGACCCCTGAGAGGATGCAATTAGCAAAGAATCCCCAGCTCTGCTAATTCCAGTTTATCTGAGCCTGCAAAGAGTCCACATGGTTCTCAACTTCTGCTCGACTTTCCTGCATCTGTTAGGCTTACTTTCATCTGTTAGCATCTGCTTACTCCTTGGTTGTTGTCTCTGGTCTCACTTGGAAGTATAGTAGTCTTTCTCTTGTTGTCGTGGTGTGTGTGCATGTGTGTGCATATGTGTGTATATATATGTGTGTGTGAGCGCACACATGGAGGCCAGAGGTAATTTCAGGTGCCATCCTCGAGAACACAGTCTACCTCTTTTGAGGCAGAGGTTCTCACTGGCCTGGAGCTCAGCACCTGGGCTGCACTAGCTGGTCAGTTGCTCCCAAGGGTCCCTCTGCCTTGTCTTCCCTGAGGCTAGGATTACAAACACACAAGACCATGCTTAGCATTTTTATGAGGGTTCTGGGGATTGAACTCAGCTCTTTAGTCTGACAAAGCCGACACTTCACTGACTGGACTGTCTTCCCTTCCCCTAGAAGGTCTTTCTTATCTGTAATACAAATTTATATAATTTCAGTTGCCTTTGATCAAGTGTAATTCAAAAATGTGAAGAAGAAAAAATTTACAAATCAACATAAGGCTGTTCTAAATTTGATATCACCTCACTATCACCAGAATTATCTAATATCATCTTGTCAAGGTGTGACTTAGTCAGGGTATGCACTGTCTCTTCTCCTAGGGTATCCAGATAGCTATGCAAATTGCTGTGAGAGAATTAGTGCCCATCCTGCTTATGCCACTTGAACAGGAACACTGAGGACACATCGTGTCTGGAGGCAGTTGGATAAAGACATGGTGTGGTTACTTGTGGAGACATCTTGGTCTTCTTACTCCCTCCCTTGTCTCTCTGTTTGTCATACCAAACAGCTCTTCTACCAAACTTCTACCAACCATAAACTCTACTTTATCTTTATCCAATGATAGGAAAAAGCCCACTGTCCACTGGGTCAGCAAGCAGCTGTCCAACTTCTGTTCATATTTCATCTTTAATTTAATCATGAACTTAATTGAGCACCAGTAAAGGGCAGTATTAAGTATGTTTATATAGACTTGACACAGCAAAATGTTATTTATCTAAGACATAGCCATGAAAGAGTCATTGTGTCTAACAGGTGACATGTATATACAGGCAGACACCTTTCCATCTACGCTGATATTTAAAAAAAAACTTCCTCCAAAGTTACAGGGCTGGTAAATGGAGGAACCATGAGCATCTCATGTTCTGGTCCCTATTTGAGAATCTACTTGTAGATTCATCTTTAGTGATAGCAAGACTTGAAAGAGATGGCAATACAAGTAAACACATCATTGAGGAATCTGAACAGCTAGCACTCGAAGTTATAAAGGTGGGTAAAAAGCTGCTCAACAGGCATACATATTCTTACTGATTTGTAGTATTTTCCATACCATGCCTTAGAATCAGTTATGTATTCTTAAGTACTGATTGTTTATTATGAGCCAGATATCATACCCCACTCATGCGAACAATGGTTGTGTTAGTTTTCTATTGTTGTGACAAATACCTGAGAGAAACAAGGATGAAGTTTGATTTGAGATCGTAGTTGCAGACTCTACAATGTAGAGGGTTTAGTTTATAGATGTTTGACCCCATCACTCTGCTGAGGCAAATCATCATGGCAGCAGGAAAGGAAATAAAACAGAATTGAGCACTTCACAGTGGCTGAATGCAGAAAGCAGTAACAAAAATGTCTGGCCATGCCCTTTAAGAATACTCCACAGCAAAGTTTTCCTCCACACAGTCCCTATCTTCCACTGTTACACTTACCAATAGTCTCTTCAAGTTTTGAATCCATTAGTAGGTTAAGCCATTGACAGAATTAGATTCAATCATCCTTGGAGATGCTGCCACAGGGATGTGCTAAACTGGTTTCCTGGGTTTCTCTCAGTGCCCCAGAGTTGACACTTTAGATTAACCAAGACCATTGAAGAACATAGAACTATTGATATTCATGCATCTTAGAACCCCACTGCCTTCCCATTGGGCTTTTGCTTCTTGTATTTGGCTGACTCTTGCCATTTGCTAAAGGAGCTTATGCACATTAATTCCTATGGAAAAGATCTGGGTAGAACCACATAGTGAAGTCATGGGTCTTGGTTGTCTGCTTTTGTGGGATTATTCTTCCACTAAAAGCTAAAGTAACCATCATGTTTACAGTTACCTTGATATTAAAGTGAATATACTAGTAGTACATAATAAAACATTTTCTTTGATTGAAGAGTAAATGAATATATCCAGTCATTTTTATGAACTTGCATGATACTCTGATCCCTGATGCTATAGTAGTGGTGCCTAATGGATACATTGATTATGGGTCTAGGTACCAGATGGCTAAAAGCCATTGCTGACCAGAATGACTGGGAAAAAAACAAGCCTGAACTTATACTCTCCTTGGTTTGTAATGAACTGCCAGTGACTTTTCTGCGAGTTGAAGACTTTTGCTTTTGACTGCTGTAATCATCGCTCAGCTGTCATTTGGTAATTGCTTAATTATACTATGTGGTGATAAGTGAAGTTTTAAGCAACAAACTCTCCCAAACAGCTGTGGACTGGATTTGTTTTTGATACTTTATTTAATTTACAATTACATTTGTAAAATCATAATTAGTCTAATTTATCTAATGACCCCATCTCAGAGTGTCGAATATTTTCCAAGAGTATTTTTTTTAATTATACATGAACAAGCACCATAATTTCAGAAGAGTTCAAGTGAAATGGCCATTCACACAATGCCCCCCATGCAATCCCAGCCAAGTACTTAGAAATCTGCCCCCAACCCCTAGAAAAAGGATCTTAATGAATACAGAATGTTTCTTCCAAAAGGTTGAATTCATATAGTAATTTAGAGACGTATCTTTCTCTTCAAAAGCCTTGGAATCTAGCTCATGACCTTTTCTTCTGTGCTCAGGATAAATAGAATTCTTTGGATAAGCTGAATGATGTTAGAACTGATCCTGAGCAAAAGGTTAAGTTCTTGTAAAGACCACAATTGGATTTTTGCTTAATCTGTAAAAAGTGCCTTTATCTGTTTTGTTTTATCCTCTAAATTTTGCTGTCTCTTCTAATTATCTGTACCTTGCAGGGAATTTGTGTTCTTTCTTAGTCTTTTAAGGAGACTATGTTGGTGACATTTAGAATAATCCGAGTGGGCAAGAGTGAAGCGTTGCTGTCGTTTCTACTTGCTAACAATTTAGAGTTCTGAAAAGTCTGGCCGATGCAATGAAAAGTTTGTGTGCTTAGTGAGATGGTGTCCAATTGGGCAATCTTCTAGGTCTTGGGAAATGTCCTAGAAGTTTGGCAAGAAGACATTCTCATGAGAACATGAATGCTGCCAATTTCCAATTGGCCAAGACACATTACATGGACAGCCTTCCCTCCGAGCGAGCAGGCAGTTCCACTCCAATTGGAATCTGCAATGCAAAGATGCACAGGGGAGGAAGATTAAACAAACCTTTTCAGATTTCCCATCCAGGTGAATCTTTCATCCTATCTAGTCTGCCCCAATTTTCTTTTGATCATCAACCATTTAAAATATTAGGGGGCAGTAGGCATCTTGTGGGTTAGATTTTAGGATTGTTCAAAAGCCAAGGCACATGCCAGATGAGTGATCTCAGATCTCTTTTTATACATATGCAAAATACTGAACCTGCTGGAACAGTGAAATTTAGATTTGCTCTGTGAGGCAACCTGCCTGTCAGGTTGGCCCTGGCTCAAGTGGTGCCCATCCTTCATGCATTTTGGGGGAAACGGTGACAGCTGTGTTCTTTGCCTGACTGCTTCCGTTTATGAAAACATGAGGGTAAATGGTAGACATTCCCACAGGCCTCTTTACTGTGAATTCTTTTCTAGCCACAGCCAAGAGTAAAAGGTCCGAACAGCACTGAGCAACAGTCATCTATAGCCTACCTCAAATAGCTTGAATACTGTTTTTATTTAAAAATATAAGAGCCCAGTAAAAATTTAAAAATATGGTTTCCTAAGTGCAATCTGCAAACAACAATTTTGTTCTTTTATTTATTAATTGTGAGTGTGTGTGCACACACATACTCCCATTTGTTTGTGTGAAGCTATGTGTGCATACTTGTATGAGTGCGTGTATGGAGGACACCTGCCAACTCAGGGAATGTTCTTTGTTTTTTTGAGACTCAGTCTCTCATTGGTTTCTCTTTATGCCTCATGCTTGTGTAACAAATACTCATGTGACTAATGACCTCCACACATATCTACACACAAATGATCAAGGGCATTTTTAATAAAGAAAAGAAGAAAATTGCCATTTGCAAATTTCAATTAGGTAAACATATTCCATAAATGATAGAAATCATGTAATATCTTTAAGATTGGCTTAATTCACTTATGATTAACTCTAGTTGTACCCATTTCCCTGTTAACCACATAAGCCTATTGTTCTTATTGTTCCTTATGACTCTTTTCTACAGCTTAATTGTGTTGGTTGAATGATGTTTGGAGATGAAGGCAAATATGTTGTCATTTCCCTCACAGACATGTGCACATTTAGGGGATCAGTTCTAAGTTCTACCCTATAAGGAGAGTTAAAAAGTGATTTTTTTTTTACTCACAAGAAAGAAAATCCCTTTGTGAGAGAACTTAAGAGTTAAGTCAGAAGATAGATGACTGAAGGAATTTGTGCTGTTTGCCCTGGAGAAGTAACACGCCAAATGACTTTAATCCTTTGAAGGATCATAATTTGCAAGATAGGTTACTCCAGAGTATGTGACACCTCCCATGGGAGCATGTCTGCTACTAGGCAGCCATCAACAGCTAATCAAGGCTCTTGCTCCCACGGCGCGGGGCAGCCTCACCCCTTTAGTATAGTGCTCTTAGTGCTTACTTATTATGTAGTATATAATTAAAGCTCCCCTTGAGTGGTCAACTGAGATGACTGAGTAAAAGATACCTGGAGTTGGCTTTAAAAGCTCTCAGAGTTGATCCACAAAGGAATGGCTTGCTTTTAAGTTTAGAGGATTCCTTTAACAAGACAGATTTACAGGGGTATACACTTCTTATCACATTAAAAATTTAATACATCTGTTTCTTTTGGTGGCTTCATTTTTCCAACCCTAGTTTTTGTTATTATGAGAAGGAGAAAACATTGAGAAACAGGAAGGTCTGTGTTATCGCAGGACTAGAGATGACACAAGTCTTCTTTAAATCACAGTGGCAATACCTTGGCTGAGCTCCAAGACAGAAGATACACCAAAAAGAAAAAAAAAAGGTTTGACTCCAAAAGAAAGAAATGAACATCATTTTTGTGGGTACAACTTGTGGCTTGAGAAATTGGGATGCTAGAGGTATCTGGAACAGATTGTATCGTAGCAGATCTCATCCCTTAAGCCTTTGCAATTCCAAATTAACCTTGGAAGAAAAAAGGGCCTTTAGTAATGATGATGCAAATTTCCTATGAGGCCAACAGGCAGGTGCCTCAAAGTCAGATTTCATTTAACTTAGGTCAAGCACCAACATCACAACAGAAATTTCTTGTGCACACTTATGTTTGGGGCTAAGGTTTTCTACAGCATAGCTAATACTCATAGCTAATGGCTAGGAAGCCATTGAGAAAATTCAAATGCTGAATTCAGACAGTTAAGTTAAAAAGCCCTTCTCAGTTCCCTTGTATGAAATCAGGCATTAACAGTTTCGGTTGTTATTATTTAGGCAGGGCAAGTTTATTTCCTTCCATTCTATCACATATATCTTTTATTTCCTCCTTTGCAATTGTCTCTAGATTTTGCAATAATTTGAAGTTATTTCAAATGTACGATTTCCTTCTTCTAACTCTGTAGGCTAAGTGTGGCCTCAATGTCTGCAGCTGTGAAATGTGGCAATTAACAGCATCTGTTCAGGGACAGATTTACTACGAAGTTAATGAAGTCTCACCTTTGGGCTCCTCTCACATTCTTTGAGCCTTTTCTTAAGCCCTTTCAGCAAAGTTTTCAGTTTTAGAATGGAAGATATCTAGTTAAATTGCATATCAGATTTTAAAAAGAATGTATGTTTAGTATAAGTATGCACCAAATTTTTCATGAGAAAGGCACTAAAATTATTCAGCTGTTTGTCTGAAACTTCAAAGTTACTGAGAGCTCTATATGTTAACTTTACTTCAGCATTGCCAAGCTACTAGTGACTTTGTTTTCTTCTCGGGAAGATAGCCTGGGTGAGATAATCTCTGTGCCCCCACAAAGACTAGGCTCTTTTACTTGTGGGTCACTGTTTGTTATCTTGATTAACTTAAGCCACTTACAATTATTTAAACTACCATGGGGGCTGGAGAGATGGCTCAGGAGGCTCAGAGTATTTCCTACTCTTCAAGAGGAACTGGGTTTGGTTATATATAACTTAACTCTAGCTCCAGGGCACCTGGTGTGTCCTTTTCTGGCCTCCACAGGCACTGTAGTCACATGTACACAACCACATACAGAATTAGTGATAAAAATATTTGTAATTACCATAGTTGTCATTGCTATAGAGAAACATTTCATGGGACAAGGAGGAATGGATTTCATGGCCTCTGTTGATACATCTATTTTATGATGAGCCAAGTGTTGAATTGTTTTTTTTTCTGGGTTAAATTTTTCACTTGCCTCAGGACCTCTTTATTCATACCATCTCCATTAACCTATGTAATGTTCTGAGATATATTCCATGACCTCTGCTTCTCGGATCAAGAGAAAAATAAAACACATATAATACAGAATCAGAAACAAGTTCTCATTTTCACAATTGTCTATGAAAATATTATTGGACTATTCACAAAAGGGAACTGGAATCTTATTCTAGGGTAATTTTATGCTCTGTTTTAGCTCAGGGCTTATTCTATGGGTTCTGTATAGTCATAAAGGTCTTTTTTCTTTCTATGTATTTTATTCTACTACTCATGAGTGAGACAGGTATCCTTCTCTTCCACCTTAGGTTGTAGCTCTCTGAATATCCCTTACTGTTAGTTAAAGCATTTCCATGTTGACATGGGAACTGTGCCACTGATGCACACACACTTGGTGTTAGTCAGGGCTGCACTCATCCCGCACTGTCCTACTTTCAAACAACTCAGGTGCCCATCAAAACCTTGATGAGTTCCATCTACACTGGATAGGATTCTGATGACCCATAAGGAGAGACTGACTCTGTTATTTCCCATTAGGTATTAGGTAGTACTTTCCTCTGAGTTGAAGCATTACATTCTTCATGGAGGCTCATGAGACTTAGGAAATAAACTTCAAAGATTAAGAAAAGCTCAAACTTAGAATGTCCATAAGGTCCTTTCCTCATAGAGCCAGTAACCAGCTTCTGGGGGAGGGCACTTGACCAGTCCAGCTACCTGGAAGAGACTCCCTGGTCAGCCTGTTACTTGGAGGGGACTACCTGACCTGTCCAGCAACTTGAAAGTTGTACAGAGAGCTACACTGTTCCAGCTTTACTAGTTCTCACATGGCTTGGGCTGAGCTTCTTGGTGATGGCTCCTGATCCCGTATGTAATCTTTCATGTACACTCCTATGAATAATTCCAATAAATTCATTGGTTCACTGACTTGGACCTTGGATGTGTGGTTGTTATTTTGGCCTGTCATTGGCTCTCTAGCTGGGATTAAGAGGCACTGTGTCCCATTCCTTCAGGAAAAGTGACTCATAACACTGGGACATAAAGGACTTTTAATAACAGGATGTCCATAAGAAGTGAGAATTTCCCTATCCATTTGTTAAGATTGCTATGGTAAGCAACTAAAGCACAGCTTGTAATATTTCTCCTGTACGAATTGCTAATGCCAAACCAATGATCTCACCACCATTTTGAACATTGTATGAGAAGTATAAGACGTATACTAATGGTCCAGAGAACACTACTTGTCCCCAGCCCCATGGAAACTGTGTGCTTCTATCACTGGTAATTCTCATTCCATGCTCACCTGTGAAGGATTTTTCTTTCCCAGTTCATGTCTCGCGTGCAATGGTGTCAACAATCCCTTTTGTTCCTGTACACTAAGCCCACACTGACAGAAGATTCTGGGCACAGTAAAAGCACTTGCTTGTCAGCACATTGTCAGCTGCAGTCATTTTGATGTTGACCTACTACCATTTGACTTAACAAACCCACCCCAAAATAAGGTGTTTAAATGAGTTAGGCATTGTCCCTCCCTGCAGGACCAAAGGCTGCCTTCCAAAACTATGTCTGCTCTCCCTCCCCAGGACCAAATATTGCTGCTTTTTTTTTCCCTGAAAATCCCTAGGACAATGTCACAGATAACAATAGAGAATTAAAAATTGGTCTTGTTTATTCTGAAGGGAAGCAAGCACACTAAATGATTCCAGGCATTCAAGACTTTCACTAATAACGGTTATTGTAGCAGTTAACATATCTGGAGGGCTTTCCATGTGCTGGATTCTGCAATGTAGGACTTACTCCGTCATGGCACTAAGTTCTTACCACCAGCTATGTTACTTCACCTCAAGCTAATATCAACCCCCTATTATATAAATGGGACCCTGAGTGGCTTAGGCACTTCCCAAGGTTATAAAGCCAAATCACTATGAAAGATTTGGTTGAAAAGATCAAAATATGGGGTGGATTCAAGATGGCAGTACCAATAGCACACTGAGTCTGATTAGCAGGAAAACCAGGACTGAACAGTGACCTAAAGACCAAACTGAGAGCTACAGAACACCAGTACTGCTGATTCCCAGAACAAAAGAACTGAACACTGACATTGGATCAGACCTGACAGGATGCATTCCTCTCAGCATTCTGGACATTGACATCCTGCATCCTTCATGTTTCAGCACCAAGTGCTTCAATTGCTGTTCCTCATCAGAACAAGACAGATCTCAGGACACTTTCAAAGAAAACTTCCAATCCTAATTGATCCAGCATTTCAGATTGTCCCACACAGGACTCTAATTAAGCCTGGAATTTCTCAACATTTAGAAACTGGGCCACAAATGCTGGACCATCATTTCCCTAATTTTATTTGGGCTCTTACAAAGGTACTATTCATCCCAAATCAGCCAGAAGAAACCTTAAGAGAACAGTGCCCCATTTTCTTTAAGGAGGCATTGGGTAGGTTTGTGGTTGTTTTCCTGTGCTAGAAAGGGTTATTATCAATGGGAGTTGATTACAAGTTGTTATTGGTCTTATTTAATGAGAAAACAAGGTTAGACTCCATGATGTTTCTCTTTTCCTTTATCTTACATTCTTAGGTTTGGAGATAAGGGTTGAAAAGAAAGAAGGGGGAATATAGGCATATATAGGGAAAATAGAACAAAAAGTAGATTAATGAATCCACTCTCAACTTAATACCTCAACTGTCACTCACAAGGTTATTTTTAATTTACTGATATAGAATTTTGTATATAGATTCAAAATAAGTTTAATTCTAGAAACAGTGGTATAGAATTCAAATGTAAGATTATTCTTCATACACATTATATATATTTCTACTTTAATATAAGGTGCTGTACCCATATAATTCAATTATAATACAAGGTTTACTTGCAATACTTTGAAAGTGCTATTTCGGATAAATAAGCTATACAAGTTAATTGTCAGTTGATCAAATCATGGCCATGTCAATTACTAGTCTACTTTTATCGAAAGAATATACATCTTAGGTGCAGAAGATAGATATGATTCTGTAGAAATATAAGGTAGGATAATTAGATAAGGTCTTCAAAAATCTCAGAGATATGCAGAATATGGCCTTTAAAGATGTTTTTATTATTTTAAAGATTCACTGACAATGAGACAGGGTAACTACTGGCAACACCAGCCTACCTCAAAGAGGATGATGAGCATCAAAGAACCTCCTTATGGAGATGGCTTCAAATGTGGCAAACAAGCCATTGGATAAAATGTCCTTATTTCTACCACAGACAGAATTCTGCCTAAAAAATAGCAAGGTTGCATGCAGGCAGAGTCGACGGCCAAACTCTGCCAAGACAGGGTAAGCAAGTCCTCAATAGTTCCAACCTCGCAAATATGTCTGTCAGATATATTGGGCCAGAAGGCTGAAGAAGATGTTCCAACATTATAGAGAGTTTTGGGTGACTATTCAGGTAGCAAACTGTCTCTGTCATCTTTTCATTTGGAAAGCTACTAACCTGCACTCCCAGTATACTCAGGCAATCAAGTTTATTCCTTCTTAAGTCTCTGATGGGGTTGAAGACCAGGTAGCTTAGTTTTACAATGAAACTTAATTGTTTAAGGGTTATGATGATTTTAGGTCTAGATAGATGTTTTAAGTTGATAATGACGAGATGTGATGGAGATTGATTCACATTCAGAATTTTAGATGCACCAAGATAGGAAAGATGTTTTATTCAAGGTTGTCAAATACAAATAGTCAAAACACTAAGAATGTAACATTTATATAATTCCTGATTGTGTCATGGTTCTTCTTGTTATAGGTAGTCTATTGTATGTATGTGTAATAATATAAATGTATATGTAAGAAATAAAAATGTTTAATTAATAATAAAAAAGAAAAGATCAAAATATGAGCCAAGGAGATGGCTCAGTTAGATCAAACTTGAGTTAGGTATCCAGAATCTATGCAAAAAAATTCAGGCGCAGTGGCCTTTGACTGCAATTCTAACACCAGGGAGGGTAAGACAGGAAGATGCTTGGGCCTTGCTAGCCAGCACATCAAGCTGTATCTGTGAGATCAAAATTCAGAGAGAAACCTTGTCTCAAAAATCAGGTGGAGGGCTGCAGATAAAGCTCAGCAGTTAAAAGCACTTAGTGTTTTTGCAGGTGCATGAAGTTTAGTTTCCATCATCCATATGGAGCAGTTCCAGGGCATATCCAACACCCTCTTCTGACCTTTGTGATCTCCTGCATGTTCATGTGCACATACATGCAATTATGTATGTGTGTTGTGTGTGTGTGTGTGTGTGTGTGTGTGTGTGTGTGTGTGTGTATATATATATATATAATGGAGAGTGATTAAGGATATCCAATGATGGTAATCTCTGACCTCTACACCAATAGGATGTATCCTTACAGCCACATATTCATGTGCACATGCAAATACACAGGAAAGAAGAGTTCAACATAAATCTGGCATGCTTTGCATCCTAGAATTATCATTTTATTCCTATTATAAATCAAGCACAAGGTAAAGAGTACCTACCTGTACTTAAATCCTGACCATGTAGCTCACTTATACTTTTTAACCATATCTCACTGACAAAACAGATCTAGAAACAACATCTGTGGCAAGAGGAAGGAAAGATTTAAGAGATGAAACCCACATGAACAGTTATACTACCACTTACATTAGTGGTGCAGAGAATACTACTCGTCCCTCACCCTGAGGAAACCATATGCCCCCATCACTGATAATTTTCATTTCATGCTAACCCTTGTGTCTTGGTGCCACGATGATGCCACCCATTCCTTTTTCCTATACGTGAAGTCCACACTGATAGAAGATCCTAGGAATGGTGGATGCTTGCCATGTGCCAGTCATTGTTTCTGAGTTCAGTGAACACACCCACTTGTCTAATTCTAATCATGATCTATGAAAATGAGGAAGCCAAGGCCACAGAGGATTATTAACTTCACCAAGGTCATGAGGAAGTGTGTGGAAGAGCTGTCATACGAATCCAAGCATTCTGTACTCAGACTCACTTGTACTCTATTGGTTTCGGCCATGCCAGAAGAGCACTTGGTGTCCTGAACCTCCATATGGTGATCCATCAAAGAATCTCACCATTTAAGAATGTAATTTTGTTCCAGACCCTGTACTAGGTATTTGACATGTATTTCAGAAAATCCTCCTGATTAGCTCTATGAAGCTGATTTTACAGCTGTAGACCTTAATTTAAATATTAAATATTTTGTCCATGGTTACATCTCTATCCCAGTATCATATCCATGTATATGGCTATATTGAAAAGCATGTACTTTGCCTTTGTGGCCTCCCCTTCCCTTAAAACCTGAAGGGTATATTTGCAATCTGCAAAGGTCTATTTGACGTTTTTAGCAACAACAACCTCAAGACAGTGGAGTGTTTTCAACAGAAGCTCATTAAATTTCCTGTGCTTCTCAAATGGCTTCCTTGTAGTCTTTTTGATACTTGTTTAGGTTTGGTTTCATGGAAAATCAATTTCATGATCGTGTTTTACTATAGCTCCCCCTTTCCCCCTTCTCCTCTTTTTCAGACACAATCTGTCTCCAATCTCACTGGGACCATTGGTGTGGCAAAACCACTTCCCATTTCGGTGTTTTGTTGCACCTCATATTGGGGTGATCTATCAGGCAATCAGCCACAGCAAGATGCTAAATGCCAGATGGTACTTTGTGAGTAAGAATCATCCTTTGAACATCTGTGGCCAGTCCTGAAAAAGGAAATGCCCTACTGTGCAAAGCATCAGGGCTGCAAATTAGCCACAAAGACTGATGCGTACAAAGGGAGTTGCTCCCAAAGGAACCTGGCTTCATCCTATGAGCTCAAAGATATTCCCAGCATGTGAAGATGGGGATGTTGGGATGTTGGGAGTACATCCTCCAAGGAAGAACTCATCTACTTTGTGTCCTTCTTTTGTCTTTTTTAGTCCCAGCAGCACCATGGGATTTTCTAGGATTTGCTCTGATTTTTTTTTTTTGCTCAGGTAAAAATAAATAATTAAACAGATTAAATAAAAAATAAAAAAATTAACCAAAAACAAACAGGAAAGGAAGGTATCCATTTGGCTTATGGATTACACAGTCTTATTATCTAGGGAAACCAGATTTAGAAAACTGAGGCAGGGACTGAAACAGAAACCAAAAAGGAGCACTGCTTGCTGGCTTGCTTCTCCTGGCCTTCTCTGCTATCTTCCACATAGCCTATGTCCATCTGCTCAGGGGTGACATTGCCTACAGAAGAATGAGCATTAATCACCAATCAAGAAAATGTCTCACAGACACGACCACAGGGCAATTTGGCAGAAGTAATTCCTCAAGAGTTCATCTTCCCAGATGTTATAAAAAACGATGTCAGCCTTCATTCTTCCCTATTTTATTTTATTTTATCATTACATGTGAATGTATGTGCACCATCCTCATGCAGGTGCCTACAGGGGCCAGAAGGGGGCACCAGATTTCCTGCAACTGGAGTTGCAGGTGAGCCACCATGTTGGTTCTGGGAGCTGAACCTGGGTCCTCTGCATGAGCAGTAAGTGCTCTTAACCATGGAGGCATCTCTTCAGTCCCTGTGTCAGCCTTTAAGTCAAAGTCAAAGCATTTAGATAGTACTTACTATAGGGAAGCCATTGTTAAATAAGCACTGTAAAGATAGTTGTTACTAAAGGATCATCACCTGTAAAAGGGGCAGGTAAAAAATTGAGTCTATGTGCCTCTGTTCATTTTAAGTGATTTGATTCATTAATTTACTCACTAACTGAAAGCTTTGGTATTGAACTTAACATATGCTGGATGTCTCAGCAGTCCCAGACTAGTAATGAAGGCCTGAAGGAGAGTCAGGTATCTTTGGTCTACATTGAAGAATTGGGGTTCTGATGGCAGCAGAGAATGGAAGTGGCAGAGGCAGGAGCAGCAACAGATTTGATGAACTTGCCAGCACATTGTGAAGGCAAGCAGGCAAAAAGCAGTACTTTCCCTCAGATCCTCTTGTATCTGGACACCACAGGTACTGTCCAAATTTAGAGTAAGTCTTTCCACTTCAAATAACCTAATTAAGAATAATCTTTATAGGTGTGCCCAGGAACTAATCTTTTAGTTCTTTCTGGATCCAAGTGATTTTACAACCAAGATCGATCACTACAGTTCCAAAAATCATGAGTGCAAAATGGGGCCAGGTCATAGCTCAGTTGGTACAGTGCCTAGCAGGAATGAGCCCTGATCTTGATTCTCAGAACACCTTGAATCAGGTGTGGGGATACACACAGGCAATCTCAGTTCCTGGGAAGAAGAGGGAGGGCGAATGAGAAGTTAATGGCTATCAGTCGCTATCTAGTGAACTGGAGGCTAGCCTAAGTTACATGACACCCTGCCTAAATGAAAATGTCCAAAATAAGTTTTAATGGGGGCAGAATCAAGGAACTGACAAGTCCATGCAGCCACTGGGCTTTGAGTGCCAATATGCTTTGTTTTCTTTTCAAGATTACAGAGACCTACTACACTCTTCAGTATGTGGCTCCTTCCATCTTCAGGACTAACACCCATCCATTTTCTGGTACCTGGTGAATTTCTCTTAGACTCAGGCTTTCTCTCTCATTGTTACATTGCCTGTCTTTGACGACTCTGATTTTCTTGCCTTGCCCTCTCACAGGGCCCTTGTGACTATGCTGAGTCTACCAGATAGCGAAGAATAATCTTTCCACCTCACTATGCTTAATCATACTGGCAAAATAGCTTTTCACAAGGTGTATTCTGTTCCAAGGGCTGTTGTAACAAAGCACAAATCCTTACACCTTAAAATGTAGCTGTCAGCAAGACCTTCACTCTGAAGAGATGCAACAGAATCCTTCCTGACTCTTCCAAGATTCTGGTGATGTCTCCATTTAGTGGCATTCTTGGGCTCACAGCTACATTGTTCCACTCAAGTGATGGTCTTAGGAATCTCTGCTTTGACATAGCCATTTCTCACATATATGCCAATCATATTGGCCCTGGGGCTACAACAGTGACTCCATATTTCTGTACATGTGCAGTGAACTTGTTTCCAGTAGCATTACGCACACAGGTACAAGTGGGTTAGGAATTTAATCTATTCTTTGGTGGTACATGATTCAACTCACAAGGCCATGTAAGTTCTCAGGCTTTGACAATTAGGATGTAAGTGGCTTGGATGAGAGAAGTTCCTATGAATCATTTTACCACATGTTTACAGATTGTGGATGATAAGATAAAGTACCAAAGAAGCTAAGAGATGAGTCAGTGTTCCTATCCTGGGTCTGAGCTGAACGTAGAGTCCAGATCTATTGACTTCTTCCTTGTGTCACTTCTACCTGTCTGGGTAAGTGCTAAGCCATGTCACATGAAAGAGTCCTTGAGTGGAAATGGAAATTTGCAGAAATTCCATTATTAATCATTGACATGACAAAGATTCAAAAAATCTCAGGAACCCTACAAGAAGACCATTTAGGCTGACGGATCTGGACCCGGTGTGGGGGGTGGGGAGGAGGGGGAGAGTGGCCACACAAACTGCTGTACCAACCAAGGACAACACATGCAGTAAACCTAGACCTCCTATTCAGATCTAGCCAATGGACAGCACATTCTCCATGGTTGTAGGGAGAGTGGGGACTGCCTCTGACATGAACTCTGATGCCCCCATTTCACCACTTCTCCTTGGTGGGGAGGCCTGGTGGCAATGAGAGGAAGGAGAAGCAGGCTATCTGGATGAGACCTGACAGGCTGTGATCATATGGTGGAGGAGGAGGTCCCCTTCTGTCTAGGTCTAGAGGAGGGGAATAGGGTCAAAGAGGGAGAGAGGTGGGAATGGGAAGATACAAGTGAGGGGATAACAATTGGGATATAGCATGAATAAATTATTTTTAAAAAAGAAAAAAAATCTTTTCAATGACTACTTTTTTTTTCTCTCAAATCCCATGGTCTGACTTTCTGGTCTTGAGGACATCACTTTTCAAATTTGATCTCAGTTTCTCAGCTTTGAATGAGGATTATTACACAAATTCAAAATAAAATTGGTTAATGACTAATTAAAGGCTCCTCATCAACCATATGAGTGCTGAGAGCCACAGAAGGTATAAGCAGTACTTGTGCTAAAAGCTGCCTCTCAATCCTAGACGTGAGTGTGCAGTCAAGGACAGAACACAGTTTATTGCAGGCTGGCCCCTGAACTCTTTTACAGGTCAAAGTACTTAAAAGTTAGCTTGTGTTTGATGATAGCATTTAACATCTAATGCTAATATTCTTTCTTTAGCACTGATTAATTCAAAGGAAGAAAACCTCTGTAGACATGTAAGCTTTCCCTAATTTCCATTTGCTCTTAAAATTCTCAATGTTTTTTATTTAACTAAAAAACAATGCATGAAATACTTGATCAAATTCATACACCCTATGGTATAACAAACCCTTTCTTATTGTGGAAAGGTAAAACCATGTAAGACATGGAAAGCTTTCAAACCTCACACATGTCAGAAGGTCCCATATTTTAAAGAAAGGGTCAAGCAAGCCATTTTCTGGGATCATGTCTCTACAGAGAAGGAAAATTTGCCAACACCTGGGAGAGTCATGATCAGAACAAAGTGGCTGAGTTTGCTGTTTAAAACCAGGCAGTAGGCAAGTTTGGAAATGCAAACCTGGCCTTTTCTATTGCTAGGTTATGGATGTCCAGGGAAAGGCATGTTGCTAAGGAGGAGTCCATGCTCTTTTCAGAAAGACATTTTCTTCTTTTAAAATTGTAGTTTATTATAATTTATTCAGATTACAATCTGAATGTTATCCCCTCTGTTGTATCTTTCTGTTCCCACCCTTCCTCCCTTTTCCATCTTATTCTCCTCTCCTAGACATCTGACAGAAGGGGACCTCCTCACTCACCATATGGCTACAGCAGGTCTCATCCAGATAATCTGCATCCCCTTCCTCTGTGTGCCCACCTGGCCACCCCACCAAGAGGAAGTAATCACAAAGAGAACACCATAGTTCATGTCAGAGGCAGTCCCTGCTTTCCCCACAACTGTGGAGAATGAGCTGTCCACTGGCTAGATCTGAACAGGAGGTCTAGGTTTGATGCATGCATTGTCCTTGGTTGGTGTAACAGTTTGTGCAGGCCTTCCTAGAGGGTCTCCTTGTGGGGCTCCTGAACCCTCTGGGTTCTTCTATCCCCCCATTCTTTCATATCACTCCCAGAACTCCACCTGGAGTCCAACAGTGAGTCCCAGCATCTTTTGCAATCCCCTTCTGGGTGGGGTATCTCAGAGGACATCTATGGTGGGTTAATAACCGTTTATAAGTGAGTATTTTTAGCATGTATGTCTTTCTGGGTCTGGGTTACCTCACTCAGGATGATCATTTCTAGTTCCATTTCTTTACAAAAGGGTAAATCTATGCATCAAGACCTAGATACTCAGGTTTAATCCCATCTAATTCAGCACTTACTTCTAGAGAATGTGGAGCCAATATAATTGGCCCATTTTAACCTTAAACTCCATAGGTATGTATACAAGGTTCAATAGATTCTTAAAGAATTTAGATCATATGAATGTTAAAGAATAATGTTATTCCCATTTGTGGTTCCTCAGTGCAGGGACATCTGTGGAGATTGTTGCTTCTTTGTGTATTATGGTTTACTGTAGCTTTGACACAGCCTCATGGGCCATAATGAGAAATGTATGCTTTGAAAGACAGGGTGAGGAGGCAGTCCAGATCTGAATGCCATAACAAGTGAATCTCACTTTCAAAATGATTCTTGACAATAAAGAGAATTTTTGTCAGGATTAACTTATGGACAGTAGTTAAAAAGTTATGCACCACCACCACCCCAATCCTGGAAAAATCTGGTCCACAGAGAGCCAAATAAATTCATCATATATTATTACTATTATATTTTGACACCTAAAAAGAGTTGGATTATAGACAGGGACAGAATTTTTCCCCTAGAAGATGAATTTTAGGGGTTTAATGGGATGTGGTGGTGTTTTTGTTTCAATACCAGAAAGCTATTAGCTTACTCATCCACCAGCATTACCTTTTTGAGAGCTGGGTCCCAGCCCAGACCTACTTAATCAGAATTTCCATTTAAAAAAAATCCCCAGATAGTTATATACTCTCTGAAGACCAGGAAGTATTTGCTTTAGTACCACCCTGCCATAAACAGAAAGCATCTGTTCATTGAATGCAATAATAAATCCAAGAAGATATAGTTCAGAATCAACGTGCTGTCTTAGTGATTCGATTGAAAACCAATTTTTACCATTTTTCTTCCCTACCATACTAAAAAGGCAAAGCCATTATTCATTGACTTTATAATCACAAAGTAGCTATTATAGTATGTCTTATAGCTGGGAGGAAAGGTGGAAGGCAAAGCAATATGTTAGTTAATGATCTAGTTCCTAGAACATTGTACCAGAACCTAGTACAATGGCAAAAGATCTAAGATAAACAACTTAAAAAGAAGAAAGATTTCTTTTGGCTTTCCTTTCACTGGTTTCAATTCATTGTCATTTTGCTCTGTTTCTTTGGGACATGTGGTGAGACAGAACATTGGGGAGAGTGGGTGGAGCAAAGATGCTTATCTCACAGTGGTTGGGAAGCAAGGACAGGTGACGCAGGAAGAAACAAGTTTGCTAGCATCTCCTTTAAGGACAGAACCCAATGACCTAACTTCCTCCCTTTGGGCCTCAGCACTTAATGACTCTACTACCTCCCAACATCACCACAGGATGGCAACCAATTCTTTACCAAATGAAACTTTTGGGGAATATTTGGAATCACATCTATAGCAGGCAGTCATGAAAAGGAAATATTAGGGCTTTTTTTTGTTTGTTTGTTTGTTTTGGAAGTGAATAGACCTCCAGGAATTCTTCCCCTCATTGCTTATCACTGTAGTGCAGGGCTAAGATGAACACAAGGGGGCTGCAGAGTGAAGCGTTTGAAGTTCACTGTACCACTCAAGGCACGAGGCAAATTCGGTGCATTGGTCTTATTCATTAATACATTTTGATAGAGAAAAAATTGGCCAAGTAAGGCTGAGAAATAAATCTACATAGGTTTCCTGTATAGAAGTCTTCTCAAAGGTTTTTTATGCAAGGGTACACTACAGATTTCCCAGAGGGAAATATAATTATAGTTTTTCCATTGACTAGATCACAGAGCTTCATTTTCTAAGAATTGGCATTCCTTTTGAATCAAATGGCATTTAAAAAATAAGTAGATTGATATAGTGTCTCTGTTGGTTATTCAACAGAATAGAATGATAAAGCTCAGAATAATATATAACAGAATTATTTGACCTTATATGGACCAGATTTTATCGCTGCTTTTGAGTTGATTGCAACAAAAAATTAATACAACAATGATAACACCTACTGATAGTTATATGACATCTTTCTACAAATTAATATATTCCCACATTTTGTATCTAGTAAAATATATTTACATACAATATAAAACACACAGTTATAGATATAAGCATGTTATCTTTGGATCTGATGACATCGTTATTTTATTTCTTAAACATCTAGAGTGCCACGCAATAAAACCCCCTGAAAATAGAAATGGTAACCAGGGCTGTGGATACTGTGCGTAGCTGCATTAGTCAGAATTCTCTAGAAGAGCCATATATTTATATATGTATATTATACAAATATAAATACAACTATATATATTAAAAGAAGATGTTTTTAGAGTGGCTTTTAGGCTTATAGGCTGTAGTCTGGCTAGCCCAACAATGGCTGTCTAGCCATAGAAAGGCCAAGAATATGGAAGAAGTTTAGTCCATGAAGCTGGCTATCTAAGCTCATTTTGGTCTATGCTGGAACCCCCGAAGAAGCAACTAATAATAACAGGGAAGAGATGCCTCAGCAGCAGGAGAGAGGAACTTGCCAGCTAGAGTAAGGACAAGCAGGCAAAGAACAAGGGCTTCCTTCTCCCATGTTCTTTTACATGGGCTGCCACAAAAAGGTCTTCCAAATTCAGATGGTCCCATCAAGAAAACCCCCCAAGGTCCCAAGGCGTATCCAGCAGCTCGGTTTTTATTTGATTCCAAATGTCAGGTTGATAACCAAGGCCAGCCATTATGATAGCTAATTTTATAAACATCTTAATGCTTTACTCTATCTATGGCCTTGTCTTTCAAGATGCCTGGAGAATTCCTTAATTTAATCTTCAAGCTTCTTCCAGGGTGTGTGTATGTTCCTGTGTGTGTGTCGGGGGAAGGGGGCTGTGCTGGCCTGTCTGAGGCCACAGGTAAACTTACAATTTCATTCCTCATGTGCTTTCCATCTCACTCAGTTTGAGACAGAGTTTTCCATTGGCCTGGAGGTTGCCTGTGAGGCTAGGCCATCTGCTCAGCGAGTCTCAGGACTCCATCTGTCTCTGTCTCTCCAGTGCCAGAATTAGAAGTGTATCACTAAGTTTGGCTTTGTTACACGGGCCCCTGAGTCCAAACTCTGTTCCTTGCTTTTACAGTAAGTACTTTACTGAACCACATCTGTAGCTCCTCAGTGCATATGTTTTTGTGTGTTTTAAAAAATAACTTAAAGGTTTATTTCCTAATTCTAAGAAGCGTAAGACACAGGTAGAGCTTGTCTAAGCGCGCTGTACCTGTCCATGTACTCTCGAGGCCATGCAGAGGGCACGGCAGTAGATGCTCTTGAGGAAGGCTCTGTGTTAACTGTGAGGTGGGAGTCAGAGATGGGGCAGCCGAGTAACTTCATGGCTTCTGGGCTGATCCTGGGGTATTGGGGTCAGCATCCTCCATGCTCACAGATACACTGTCTCCATCACTTTAGTGAGACATCCATTCAGCCTCTGCTGGTATTTTCTGTCATGCCACTGCAATGAGAACAGATCCCGTGGCGACCACAATGATGTACCTGTAGATTGAGTTCAGGCCATTAAATCGTCATCATGCGACCTATCTAATGTCATTATAGTCTGGCTTCAGCAAAGCAGAGAAATAGAGGGGGAAAAATGACACAATTACCAATGTGTATGTCCTCAGACTTTGAAAGAGCCTGAAGGAAGAAGTGTCTCTAAGAGATGGTACGCACACACACAGGCAATCACACACTGAGAGCTGCCTATTGGTCAGGAACACTGCAAACTGTACAAAAGAGGGAATTATGAAACTGAGGTTTGAACTGGGAGGAAGCCTTGGTGCACTCTCCATAGGATCATCTATAGCCAAGTCTTTATTATTAATATTCTTCCTAGAGGCTTGTGAAAGAAAATTTGGAAACTCAGAAAGGAAGTGCTGTATATCTCAGATCTTTTGCTATAGTGTGGAAGACAGCCTGTGACTTACACTTCTTGTATTTTACTTAGGCATTGAAAAGAAGAAAAAGAATCCTGTTGGGTCACAAGGTGGACTAAAGCACATGTCCAGGAAAGCTTAACAGGCCTGTGCATAGGTTTATTTTTGCAGTACTGAACCCAGAAGCTCTCCCATACTGGCCAAACACCCTATCAGTGAGTTACATCTACAGATCATTATTACTCGTGTTTTGAGTCTCACTAAGTTACCTAGGCTGGCCTCAAACTCATTCTATTGTTCAGTCTGGCTTTGAGTTTGCAATCCCCCATGGTTCCATTTCCCTGGAAGCTGTGATTACAGGTCTGTGTACGAGGACTCAAATCTGTATATGACTTACTGAGTTTAGAACATCTTGAGTTTGCTCACCGTACAGCCATTTGTAGTGACGTTTTTCTGAAACATTTTAGAAAATTTTCTCTAAAAAGCTGCTTTAGGAATTTCCAAATAATTTCTTACCTCTGCAGGTTTCCCCGGGTAAAATGTTGCCTAATGCTTTGTGTTGATTTCATTTCTTAGCGTTTATGTCATTTATATGTCTTTATTTCATTTGCAGAACAGTTGTATTAGGTCACCCTCCTTAGAGAAAGGCTTGGGCAAAATGTCCACTTCTGGTTTCTCATAATTTTATATCAGTCAACCTAGTTATCAATTCTTAAAAATAGGCTAGGGGACTTTGGGCAACCCTATGCCTTAGTACTATTTTTAAAATGATTCTCATCTCTCTAATTAGCTGCAATCAGGAAGGCTAGTTGGTGGACACATGGTGTCGTAGCTCTGTGAAAAGCTGCCTGATGGCTATAAACACAGCCATATGTTCTCTCTGCAACGTGGTTGCGATCACCTGTGACAGGGACAGCTGATCGATGAGGATCTGTCTCTTCCTCTTGTGGTACTTGAGAAACCGGGAGGCACACACATTGCCTCAGTGTTTTCCACTAACCGTCACCACTTCGGCTAAATGTCATTTGCATGTTAGCTTCATTCTGCCCAGCATGTACTTGAAGCGGCAGCCGCCGTTTGCAGAGTACATTCGGCGCTTTTCCCTTTAATGCTGCAACACTTTAATTGGATGGCCTCCTTTGGAAAGCAGGTGGCATGCAGGTTGCACAGGTTTCTAAAACTAAGTCGTTATCAAGAAAGAGGATAAAACCATCAAAATTTTCACAGTGCATGTACAAGAATTTCTCAGCAAAGTTCAATAGATTTGCCCTGAACTGGTGCAGCTTATAAAACCCTTGAGCCTAATTGCTTTCCTGCATTTAGGCAAGAAAAATAGCTGACTCGTACCAGAGTAGAAAGAAAAGGTTGGGAGAAAGTGTCTTTTAAAGAAAAGCTTACAGTGAAATTTTCAATCAATATTTTTAATCCCACAAGATGAGATAAAATATGATATTGTGTTCTGGCAGTGAGAGATTGGGGACAGGGGAGGAGTTTTGGGAGCCAAGCTGATGAGGGGCTCTGGAGTAACCACTGAGCTTAGCCTAGGCATATGGTGGGCTTCATGGCTGGGCTATGAGGCAGACATATCTGGTTTTCCCATGTAAGTAGGTGAGAGAGAGGCATGTGTGAGACATGTAATGTACTTTCCCTTCGTCTCTCCATTTAGCATCACTTGACTGTTCATTAAAGTGACCGGAAGAAAATTGAGTGAAGGCACCAATCCACTTTCGTATTTAAAAATGCTTTGCGTTACTAATTTTGGAACTGCCTTTTCTGCCTGTGATTCATACATATGTATGCACATTTATACCTTTAGCATCATACATAATATTGAAAGCTTATTTTATTGCTTTTTCAATGCTTTAGAGGCCTTGCTTAAAACAGGTCTCT
Organism: Acomys percivali; assembly: GCA_907169655.1. Lineage (NCBI taxonomy): Eukaryota > Metazoa > Chordata > Mammalia > Rodentia > Muridae > Acomys > Acomys percivali. Next base: position 73,476,440 of record OU015753.1, on the reverse strand, counting down.
CACCCTTTACCCTTATTTTTTTTCCCTCCCCCACCCCATATTGTATGCACCACACAAGCTATTAAACTGTGAGCTGGCTGGTGATTGATCTCTTTAATAAAAGCAACTTCTTTAGTAAGCAAAGAGTGATAAAGATAAACAAATGTACTGGTTTGTCCAGTGCTTTGGAGATTATGGCAACACAGGGCACCAAGAAAGCCTATTAACAGATAACTCAGATGAAACCATCAATTCTGATTTCAGTAAGTCGGGAACCATTCGCTTTAAGTTAATTTTATCCATGTTTTCTCTTCATTTGTAATACTTTGTAGGTTTTAACAGAAAAATATTTAATAGTGTGCTGTGTAGTCCATAGATAAACGATGGGGGCAATTTCTCCACCTAACTGCTTGTCAAGCCCTTTAGCAAGGTACACACTGCCCGGCAGTTTATCATCTCGATTTCTAGATTGTTGTGGAAGATCACTGAGAGGCCTGAGACTCCCCAGAGGACCGTGCTCTAATCCTGTCATTTTTTAAAATGCTGGAAACTGTAAGGTTACATGGGAAGATGATTTTACATAAGGCTTTTCTTTAGCTCGTCACAATAACGCTTGCTTTCCATGGTAACCACTGTTTCCATGGTACAGGCTGCAGCTCCTCTAGAGCAGCTGAGGGGCTTTCTGAAGATGCTCACCCACCCACATGTGTGAGAACACACCTCCCCCTCTCCCCTCTCTCCTCTCCTCTCTTCTCCTCTCCTCTCCTCTCCTCTCCTCTCTTTTTCCCCCTCCCTCCCTTCTTCTCACCTCTCCTCTTCTTTTCTAACCTACCCCTTAGCATGAATTTCCAGCAATCACTAAACACA
>OU015753.1:73463740-73475584 GCA_907169655.1 Acomys percivali | reverse complement strand
TCTCTCCACCACGTGGATCTTACGGATTAAACTCAAGTGGTCAGGTTTGGAGAAAAGCACCTTTACTCACTGAGCCATCTCTCCAGCCAAGGATATTTCATTTTCTTAGCTCTGTGAACTTTGCTAAGTTGGCTAAACTAACCTTTGAGGTAGGGCAGTGAAACAGCTTTGATAGGAGGATAGATCTGTGTGTTTCTACTGGGGCACTCCTTGATGTGCTGGGTGAAGGGTGACTTACTCATTTGTCCAGCCAGTGGACATTAAGTTTAACAGTGCTTCAGTCATCATCTTGATATGGCAGCTACAACAGGATTGATTTTTGGCTCTCTGGTGTTTGGAATTTGCATACTAAAACAGCAAATCTAAATAACATGTGATCCACCAGAAAGTGAGGCCCAAGGATTCTGAGTGGTTTTCTTCCATTTTGCTTGCTGCGTTGTCAAAAGTTCTTAAAACAAAGCCTGCACGTGGTAGATATTTGTCAAAAGATTCATTATTACAAGATAAACTTGAACAGGAATGTAATTTACAGAGGATGTAAATAAATGCTAGTCAGAAGATACTGCGATATGTAAGATTTCCTTCCAGTGTTAGGGAGGTAGCCGGGAACAGGCAGCGCACTCCTTGTACAGATGGCAGATTCACTTCATGCTGACTTCCTTTCTCATGCCTTATCTTTCCAGTGGTATCTCATGTATACATTTGTACATTGTTCTTTGTGTTTTTGACAAATTGATGTGTAAAAAGTGAAAATCTTTTTCCTCTTTTCTTTTTTTTTTTCCTTTATGTACAAACTGAAATTAGCTAGTAAAGCTAACATGAACTTCTCGACTCTTGGGGTTTCCTGAGCTTTCTCTGGCAAGGTCCCCAAATACTTGAAGGCTTCATCATACACCCACTCACTCATTTATTCAGCAGCCGCTGCGTGCGAGGTATTATCCGGAGGCTGTGATACACACTTCAGTTAGTAGACATTCAGACTGTCCTTAAAGGATTCTATTACTAGAAACACTGGTTTGTGGATGAACTGATGACAGTGAGGTTTCTAAAATCAGTATAGCTATGTCCAGTTAGCCAGCAGCTAGCTACTCTGGCATAAAAATCTGTAGAAATCAGCAGGGTACCCATCCAGTTCTCTTTCCTACCTGAGGGCGACTCCTGGTAATTGTTTTTGGTAAAGAGAAGTGTAAGTAGTCATACCCAATCCATCATTTTTTTTTCAATGAACATTTATTTTCTTGCCAAATGTGTCTAATGCTTTTCGTAAAGACTTTTCATCTTTCTGTGGCCAGAAAAATAAGATAGCTGTGTGAAGCAACCAAGGAAGAGCTGAAGCCTGGAGGCCTCCCTAGAGAGCCCGAGTAATGAAGATGAAAATCACAGATCAGAAGGAATTCAAGGAAATTTATAAAAGTGCCCTGTGCTAAGTTGTACCTCAAGGCAACAGCATTAACAACCATGGCGACAGCAACAACACTGAGAGATCTGTATGGGTTGAAAGAAGAGAAGAAATTGTGATGGAGGCAAAAACCTACATGTGTGAAAGAGAAAGGAAAAACAAAAAAAACAAAAACGAGCCCAGAAAGTTAGATAAGTGAAATACGTAGAACAAAAGTACTCTATGATTGCCCACATGTGGGCTGTCCAAAGACTACAACTGGGTGGCATCACAAAGTAGAATTGAAGGTTTAAATTAAGACTAACTACAGATGGCCACAAAGAATAGTCTTGTCTTGATTTTTTATTATTTTTCCTTTTGTGCATGTATTTGTATGTAAATATGTTCATGTGAGTGCAGATAACTTATGGGGACCAGAGGGCACATATTCGTTCTATAGTTGTAATTATAGATGACTGCAAGCTGCCGCATATGAATGCTGGGAACCACTTGGGTAATTTGCAATAGCACACTATATGTTTTTAACTGCTGTGCCATCTATCCCTCCCCCCACTCATTTTTAAAGATTTACCTCTACGTGTGTGTGTGTGTGTGTGTGTGTGTGTGTGTGTCTGTGTGTGTGTGTGTGTGTGTCTATATGCACAAATGTCACATGGATGTGGGTATCCAAGAAGACAGAAGAGGTCATCAGATCCCCGGAGATAGAGTTACAGGTGGTTATAAGTCTTCTTGTGTCAGTTGGAGGGCAATAGTAGATTAATGAGAAGAAAATGTTTTTTTATTTGAAAATCTTCCCGGAATGTTTTTGGTCCTTTTCTTAGAATAGAGGCATGCTGGAAAGCAGCCATTTTGAAAGCTTAATTTAGTGATGGAATGATAGATGGAATCTTTTGAAAAGGCCAGATGGAGGAATGACTGTGATTATGCAGGTAGGGTGGGCCTAGGGTTGGGGCATGGAAGAGAAAAGAAGGGGAGCCACTTTGAAGGCAAAAGAGTCACCTCACTGTATACAAAAGTACTCTTAGCTTTTACAAAGTAACTTCTTCATAGTAATTTGTGAGGGTTATACTTTCATCCAGGCACAAACTAAGGCTGTAGATTAAACCTCTGGCTTCATGCAGGTAAGGTAAAGCCTTTCCCACTGAACTACAACCCTAGTTCAAGAGTGCCATTTCCTATTGGGCACAATAGAAAGCAGTCATCAGATCAGTGGAGACACGAGCTGTTGAGGAAGAGTGGGAAATACCTTTGAAAGAATTGTTGAGGAGTGAAGGAAGATGTTCTTCCGGGAAGGTGACAATTCTCATCTGGACTGCAGGTGTGCTGGTGGCACACATCACACCCATATTATATAGCACACTGTGTTCCATGTTTCAGGTATGTGTTTGCCAGAGGTCTCAGTTTTAGGCAATAGGAAAGCAGCCCAAACAAACATGAGATAAAGTGGAATGAATTGTCTCATAATGGTAGAGGCTGTGGATGTGTGTGTGTTTAAATAGTACTGTTCTATTCTCTTAGCTTCACACTTGCTGTCACCCGGTTTCTATGGTAAATATTCCACTTTAAAAATCCATATTTATGTTTTCCTGGTAGAGGATAATCCCAGAAATCATGGAATTTATTTTTCTGCAATTAACAAAAGAGTATGATGTGGAGTCTTACTGGCTTATGTTTGCATCATGTCCATGAGCCAACCCTTGTGGTCATGGCATTTGCTTTCTTATTTATTGCAGCAGACCCTTGGGCCCATCCTGTAGGAACTGTTATAGTTTGGATGTAGAATGTCTGCCAAAGTTCCATGTCATTGTAGGGGTCTTTTATGTTCTTAGCCAAAGGACTGAAGCCAAGCCAAGCCAAGCCAAGCCAAGCCAAGCCAAGCCAAGTGAGTACTTCAGAGAGAGACTGGAGTGGGCTGGCCAAAGGTGGGGAGCAGTCTTGTGGGTTGTGCAATCCAGATTTTAAAGAAGCTTAAATGAGTGCTTATGAAATGGGCGACATATTCATGAAGTAAGGTGACCCCTTTTCAGTCTTAAATTATGCATGTCAGATCAGATCTTCCTTTAAAGGTATTCTCTTCAATGATTTCAACATGCAAGTGTTATTATGATAATCAGCTCTTCTGAGGCCTCAGCCCACTTGTTCGTATATGTGTTTTGAAGGCTGCCTTGGCTCCTTAGTTTCTGATACAGTGAGGCAGCCCAATTTCAGTTTCAAGGAGGCTTAACCAAAAGGGGTATTCTGATAGTCAGCAGCTATAGTTACCTATATTTATCTGCAATTTTCCCAGGCTACCTCATATTTGATTTGGTGCCTTTGGGCTAGTCTGTAGTGGTGTCCTTCTTGCTTAGGCAGATGCTTTCTTAGAAGCTATTCTTAAAATTTAGTCTGCTGTTATTAAACACAATAGATACAATATGTTATATGGTAGTGCTTTGTGTACATTCCTGGGGAAAGCTGGAGAGGTATTGCTTTGTGGATGCCAGTTGGAGCTTGCCACAACTATCTTCATTGTTTTTCCCAGAGCTTTGCCTTCCCCCTTTCCTGGTCAACTTCATTATCTCATACCAAACTGCATGACTTTATTTTTCATCCTTAATGTTCCTGACCTTGCAATTTTAATCCTAAAATTTGTTTCCACAGCAACAGAATGTCAAAGGTTTGGTAAACAGCACTTGTTTGCTGGACGTGATAGAAGCTGTGTCTATTGAGATCTAGTGGGAGGAAGTGGGGCCTTTGGGTGAAGGCATGCGCTTGAAGAGGGCAATGGGATGCTGATCTCTCCCTCCTTTCTCTTTGTTTCCTGATGATCAATGCTTTTGCCACATGCTAATCCAGGATAAACTATTGCTTTTCTGAGCCCAAAACAACAGGACCAAGCAAAATACAGATTGAAGCATCTGAAACTATAAGCCAAAATGAATCCTTTTTTCCATAGGTAGATTTTCTTCTTATCTATTTGTCACAAAAATGGAGAAGGGTGGAAAACACAAGAGCAAGTAGCCTCATTCAAGACAAAGGAGAGTATGGTTTTACTAAGAGAAGGTAGAGCCAGGACCAAAATAAACCCAACAATGTACCTACCTAGAACCCTGCATAGGGTGTACTGTTGGAATTTAATGAACCCTTTCTAATAGGATCTAGTGTGTCAATTTTAGAAACGTGGAAATTAACCCCTTGAATAGTTAGATTGCCCAATGGTACATACCCAAATATAAAATCATAAAGGTAAGAAATGTGTTCAGGTTCATTTGCTTCAAAGCTTCTTCTTCTTGAAAAGAATAGCTGACGTTGAAGCAGGTACACTCCAAAATGTAAGGAATAGAACACATAGATGTTTCTTCTGGGATTTAAATACAGCCACATCTGCTTGAATTCACAGGCAGTGCTGCACCCATACCTCAGTTCCCAAAAACCGACTGAAGCTTCTTACTTATTACTAAGCCTAGGCCTTAACCATTGGATTGTTCTTCGAGTAACTCATAACTTCTTATCCCATTTGTACTAACCTAAGTTCAGCTACATGGGTGGTTAACTCCCCTTTTTCTGCCTGATTCTATCCTGCAGTTTCTCTCTCTCTGCTGGAAGTCCCACCTTCTAATTCTGCCTCAGTTATTGGCCATCAGATTTTTATTTACAGGTGATGTTTCTACACAGAACACAAGAGATTATCCCTACAAAAGGGAACTGAGAAAGATGTGGAAGAAAGGTGGACAAAAAGTAGTTCTTCAGGTCAGAGGAGAAGGCATGGGATACCTTCTTCAGGTTAGCAGCCATAATTTCTCTTCTTCTTCTTCTTCTTCTTCTTCTTCTTCTTCTTCTTCTTCTTCTTCTTCTTCTTCTTCTTCTTCTTCTTCTTCTTTCTCCTCCTCCTCCTCTTCTTCTTCATCTTTGTCTTCTTCTTTTTCTTCTTCTTCTTTTTTTTATTAATTTATTCTTGAAATCTGAGGATTCTTCTTCTTCTTAAGTTACTTATATCTCTTCTCTTCTTTAGTTTTTTTTTTTTTTTTTTACATCCCAACCACAGTTTCTCCTCCTTCAACTCTTCCTAGTTCCCTCCCACCACCTCTTCCCCCACATTCACTCCCTCTCTGTTTCCTCTTTGGAAAAGAGCAGGTCTCCAAGAGATGACAACAAAACAGGAAAAAAGCCAAGATACATAAGACAAGGCAAAAAGCCCTCCTATCGAAGCTAGACAAAGTAACCTAAAAGGGAGGAAAAGAGTCTCAAAAGCAGGCAAAGGAGTAAGAGACACACCTGTCCCCACTGTTTGGAGTGTCACAAAACATCAAGCTAACAGCCATAACATGTCTTCAGAGGACCTGATGCACAGCCTTGCAACTCCTGGGCTTACCATTTCAGTTTCTGTGAGCCCATGTGAGCCATGCTTACTTGACGCACTGGGCCATATTCTCCTGGTGTCCTCCATTCCCTGTGACTACTACAGAGCAATTTCTATGAGAGGTAATAAAGGACTTACTAAGTAGGTAAGACAGTTATTCCAGTTGCAAACTTTTTTTCCCACAAAGCACACAGTTGCCTGAGACTGAAGCAGGAACAGTAGATACTTTAAAAGCAAAAATTGGTCAGCAGCTACACTAGGGAAATATCATGGGTGAGGCTCTATACTCACTTCCAAATCTAGGGGATGAAATAGCAAGTACAACTTGGTCCATGCTATGAGACAGGGTGAGCTATGTTTGAACAACTGGCTCAACACACATTGGGCTAAGGTGTTGGAGAGTGCAGATCAGAAATAAATGGGTGGTCACTATAGTAAGTCAATTAGAGTGTCCAACAAGATGTTCATACTGTGAACATAGGACTTCTGCTCAGAAAGTGATTGAGAAAGGAAAATGGGCTTAGGCATTGGAAACATGTGGAAAGACAAGTCAAACCAATCTGACTAAGTGGGGGAGTCTAAAATAAAATATGATAAGATGTGAGAGAGGTGAGTGCAAGCCAGGTGTTTCTCCATGTAAGAGTACAGGTAACTTCTCATTGTCACTGCTATATTGTGGCCTCCCGTGATACATGAGGTAAGACAAAAAACCAAGACATTGGAGTTAACAACCTGAGCTGAACGTTGAGATGCCATCTCCCGGTTGTAAAACCCTGGGCAAGGGACCAGTCTGAAGGTGGGTAAACTCAAGTGTAGAGACAAGAATCCTTATAAGGCAAATGTGGAAAATATTTTGCATGGTTTTATACATACATACATGTTTGCATATCTATCTATCTACCTATCTATCTATCTTCTATCTACCATTGTTGTGGTTAATTTACCAGTACTTCCTAATAATGTTTATTATTAGGCCTATAATTTTTATCAAGGCAGTATTTTCTAACCCACTAGCAATCAATCAAGATACAGACACCTATTATATTTTAAAACAGCTTTAGTTAACCTGGGGCAGGGCAGATATTAATCCCCTAAACTACTTCCCATAGTCAGGCAGGTATCCCTTACCTGCCCCAGTCCCATGCCATGTGCTTCTAATAATTTCTATCAAGCTATTGCCCATCCATAACCCCACACACTTACTAATTATCATCATCTGGAGCAAGTATACATCCACACTGGCCATGTGCCTCTCCTTCATCTAACCCATGGCACAGCCTTCTTATTCCTCCCCTCTCCTCCAGTCTCTCTTTCTCCCAAGATTCTTTCTATCTTTGTAAGCCCTGGGACCTTAGCTATGTCTATCCCATTTGCCCTGCCTAGGTGTGATGGCCTTTTATTGGTCAAACAGGTTAGGCTCTTAAGCAAGGTACAGATGGAGCACAGAGATTGCAAGCAGTAATTAGCATCAAAATATATCAGACCAACCTGCAAGATATTATCTACCTACCTACCTACCTAGCTATGAATCATCTTTCTTCTTTCTAATGTAGAGTTAAAAGGACAGAAAGAGGACACTTAGCATATAAAAATAATACTTAAATGGTAGCTTATGATCAAAACACCAAAATGGCATAGTGTTTTCCTTTAAGATAGCTGTACAATAAAATCCTAAGTTCAGATTCATTTTGGAGAACCAAAAGGATTCATAAATTAGATTCACTAGCCTGTTTTTTTTAATCATTTTTCCTTATTAGGTAAATTTTACATAGTGAATCTTTGCTCTAATAAGAACCATGCACATTATCTTTCACCTATAGAACTTAAAGCTGGATACACTAGTCTTGGGAATATCTATCGAGGAGTAGAACTTGGACTTTATTGTACTATCTAGACCTCCCATCTTTAAATCTACCTTGTCCCTGCTGGTAAAAACAGTAATTACCTTACATATTGAAATTTGTGTTCCCCAAGTGAGTGCCCAACCATTCTTTGATTTGCCCATATCTCCTATCTGTCTGATCACTGAAGATTTATAGTTTTTGCTTGAGAACTTTTGGCTACACATTATACCCAGTATATGTTTGAACAATATAATTCACATAGACATGAGAATAACATTCATTGAGATTCATTTGTGAAGTGCTCATTCATTCACTTAACAAAATTTATTTGAACCTTCCTATATGCAAAGTACAAACACGTATTACAAAAGATACACATGGGAAGAATATATATTCCAAGCCTCACGGAGCTTACGTCTAAATATATTACTTACACCTAGTAAACTTTGTATAGCACTTAGGCAAGCATTTATCCCTTTAAAAAGACTGTGCTGTGGAATAGTGCTAATGGCACTTTTCTTTATCAACTAGAGAGGAGAAAAAGTCAATGAGGCCTTCCTCTCCCTTTTTTGATATTTGAGCTGTTCTTGGAATGATATTTCATTGCCCTTTGGTAGACTAGCTCACAAAAGCCAAATAATACTTTGTGCAAACTACAGATATCACTAAAAGGGTGTGTTTGAAATTTTTGACTCAGCTAACTTTTTGTCAAATGACATCCTCAGGATTAAGAAGGTGCTGGAGTGTTTGCAGGAAATTCAGCTGCAGTTTTTATAAGTCCTGGAGGGATTTAAGGAAATTAATTGTTGTCAACAAGATTGTGGTCACTTCATTTTGGGGAAATGTAGGCTCCATATTGATTTGTTGTCATTATTAATAATTTGCAGTGGCTGCTATTCACCTATAGGTTGCACTTCCAGCTCCTACATGCTATGGAGTTGGTGGAATGAGGCCTCAGCTGTAAGTTATCTCAAATCAACCTGAAGAGCTTATTAAAAGCAAAGAGTTCAAGCTCACCAAGTGTCGTCCCTCATTTTTTACTGAGGCTTGAAGAAAACCAAAGACCAGAGAGTAAGGCCACCACCAAGTAGCACTGTCCAGATGTAAAATCACACCCCATGACTCTTTTTTTTAAATCTATCATCTTAGAGCCTGGTTATTTGTGGTTTATGGTTTGAACTGTTCCCTCTGATCCTAAAAGTAGAACGTGATTTTTTTCCATTCTCCTACTTGTCCATAAGTCATCATTAGTAGATTGATTTCAGAAATGTATTTCTAAAAGATTCATTTTAAGTTTCTGCCAAATCCCCATCAGTTCTTTTTAGCCCTTCCTGATAAGTAGGGATATTGTTATTGTCCAAAGCAAGCACTGCATTTATGTTCTGCGAAATTTCATCTTTAAAATTTTCCAACATGGGAGCTATATATTTCTATCACAGTGATACTGACTTTGTGTATGTAATTTTCTTTCTTCATAGTTACCAAACAGAACACTAATATTAAATATACTTGACTTGATTTGGTCTTGTGTGCTTATGTCATTAGCCACAAGAAAAGTATGTCCCAGATAGCTGCTGCTGTGAGAAATTTTGAGCAGAACCAAATTCAATCTGCAGCTTGGAGTAAGCCTCATCTACCTAGAACTCAGGAAGGTGATCCAAGATCAGCTCATTACACCCAAAACAAAGCAAAACAACAACAACAAACCCAAATAACAAAAAAACAAAATAAGAGTGTGGAAAATAGGTGCTTTTTATTGCATTTTATGTTTTTTTAAAGGGGTGCTTGTTTTTTACACAGCATTATTGCAGCAATTGTTCAGAAGTTCTCTGTGTTTCAAATTCCTAATCTGTGCATTGGTTGTTATTTTCACTATATTTATTTACAGTGTGTTATGAAAATTCATTAAGTTGTTACTTGTAGCATGCTTAGAACATTATTATAATGCAGAAAACAATGTCAACTATTATTTTATTTAATTACCTGGCAAACTATATCCTCCCAATAGAATCACATGAATAAAACAGATTAGCATACTTATCTCGCCTCAATATGACAGATCAAAACCTACCTAAGAAGGAGGCATAGAAGCAATCATTGTGCAAAAGGTTAACTCATTACCACTAATTACTTTTTATCCCAGATCCTCAAATCCTTGCTGCAGTGATGGACAAGATGAGCCCCTAGGTGGTCATGCGTCTCAGTCTATAAAATCCACACACTTTTCTGCCTATGCTTTCAATCTTTAAAGTAGATTAAGGATGTGGCATTGATGACCTAAGCAGATGCTGCAGATGCTTTTGGTACCCAGCTGATTCCCTTAGGCCCATCCTAGACACTTGAGCATCTCTGAGGCTCAGCACAAGGTCGTCCTCCGATGCCAGTGAAGCTCATTCAGCATCTGGGTCCACTTTGTGGACACCCCAAGGTCTTGAGAGAAGAGAGGTAGTGGATTGGTACTCAAACCTTCGCACATCAACATTACATTAGGTTCCACTAGGACTTGGCCCCAGTTTCCTACCATGCTAATTTGTAGGGAAATATAACACTAACACATATGTATAAAGAAATAAACTATTTATCTTCTCTACTCACACTGTTCTTTTTTTAATCTTAAGCTTTTTAAATTGAAAATAGGTTCTTTTCTCATCAACTATCCTAATTATATCGTTTCCCCTCCCTCTACTCCTCCCAGTCATTCTCCACTTCCTCTACCCTTCAGATCTACTCCATTTATGTCTCTCATTGTTTCTAAGAAACAATAACCAAACGTGACAAAATATAAGATGAAGCAAAAACTTTCATATTGAAGTTGGACATAGTGACCCAAGAGGAGGAAAAGAGTCCCAGGAGCAGGCAAAGGAATTAAAGACCCACTCACTGTCATAGTCAAGAGTCCCACAAAAAATACTAAGCTAATAGCTGTAATATATATGCAGAGGACCTGGTGTAGACCCATGTAGGCCCATACTGCTGCTCTAGTCTCTGTGAGCTCATATGTGTCTTGCTTAGATAATTTAGAAGGCCATGTTTTCATGGTGTTCTTCATCCCCTCTGGGTCTTATGCCTCTTCTATCTCCTCTTTTGTGCTATTTCCTTAGCTCTGAGGAGAGGGATTTGATGGAGACCTCCAATTTAGATTCTCTGCATAATCTCTGGCTGTGGATCTCTGTATCTGTTCCCATCTGCTGCTTCAGGAGCTTCTCCCATGATGACTGAATAAGCCACTTATCTAGAGGTATAACAGAATATCATTAGGAATACTTATATTGCTTTAAAAAAAACAGTAGTTGTGGTTTTATTCTATGTCCCTGGGCTATCTAGTCTCTGGTTCGTGGTTACCCAAGCAGTGTCAGGTATGAGTTCCTTCTCATGAAATCTCAAATCAGACACTGCTTGGCTATTCCCACAACTTCTCTGCCTCCATTGCTCTATCATATTTTGCAGGCAGGAAAGATTATAGGTCAAAAGGTTTGTCGCTGGATTGGTGGCCACTTTTCTATTTCTATTGCATACACAGTACCTTTGTACACCAAAGAGACTAGAACATAAAGGTGAGAACTCCATGTAGGCACCAGTTTGACTCATCTCCATGTTCAATGAGTTGTGTGGGTGTTGCCCTCGTCAATAGGGCCCCACTGTCAGATGGAAACTAGGCATCTGGGTTTGGGATGATTATAGGTCTAGGTGCTGATTTCTGGGTTTGTCTTTGTTGGGTGGATGTTTTGCTCTTCGGTTACAGTTACTTTTTTTGGATTTTCAGAGAGCTTGATGTCTGTGTGTTGCTTGTTTTGCTGGCCTACTCATCTGGTGTGGTCCTAAGGAATGCCTGCTGCTGTTGGAGGCTGGGGTATTGGGATGATTTGTGGGAAGGAAGGGTGGAGGAAAAAGTCTTTATGACCCACTGGGGATGAGGTCAGAGAGAAGGGGAGAGCACAGCAGGTTTTCTGCTACAGAGCTGGGCTTGGGAGTGGTTGGATTGGATTTGAGGAGCAGTAAGGTAGGTGTGGGCCTATCTTTAGCCTACTTGTTACCCTGGAAGGAGAGGCCCTTGAGTTGTCAGGAAGTGCCTGCTGCAGTTGGGGTCTGGGACAGAGAATCAAGTAGGAATATTAGAAGCAGAAGATCCCACGGGAGATGGGAATACTGGGGCAGGAGGCACTACCACATGGGACTGCAGAGCTCTGAATGAGACTGGAGGATTGAGGTTAGGCGGAGAGAGAGAGAGAGAGAGAGAGAGAGAGAGAGAGAGAGAGAGAGAG
>OU015753.1:73437847-73463730 GCA_907169655.1 Acomys percivali | reverse complement strand
AGAGAGAGAGAGAGAGAGAGAGAGAGAGAGAGAGAGAGAGAGAGAGAAAGGTCTGTGGACAGCCTGGCCTGTGGTTGGGCAGGGGATAATTGCTGGAGTTGGAGGCTGGGATACAGGCACCAATGTGAGAAGGGATGTTAAGAGGGATGGTCTGTGGGATTCACAGAAGATGTGGGCAGAAGGAAAGGAAAGGCAAAACTGGTTTCTGTTGCAGCACTTGGGATAAAAATTAAGGGATTGGGTCTGGGGGAACAGAGAAAGGAGAAGGTCTATGGGCAGCCTAGCTAGTTTTCTTGGCAGGCATAGTGTGTGACTTAGCAAGGGGTGCCTGCTGGAAACTGTTATGAAAGAAAGCATTTAATTGGTACTTGCTTACCATTTCAGAGGGTTAGTCCATTATCATCATGGTAGGGAACATGGCGGCACACAAGCAGACATGGTGCTGGAGAAGGACCTGAGAATTCTACATCTGGATCTGCAGATAGAAAGAAAAGAGAGACACTGGACCTGGATTGGGCTTTTGAAATACCAAACCCTGGCCTAGCCCCTCCCCCCCAACACCAGTGACATACTTCCTACAGCAAGGCCACAACTACTCTTAACAAGACCACTATTCTTAATCTCTGTCTAGTAGTAGCTCTACTTCCTAATGACAAGCATTCAAATATATGAGCCTATGAGTGTCATTCCTATTGAGACTACCACAATGACTTGATGTTGTCAAAGAACATGGTACACATGAGGTATCTGAGGTTGCTGGAGGCAGGCCATAGAATATTGTTTCCTGCCAAGTATCTTTTTAAGTAGGGGTACACTCTGAAATAATAAGTAGTAAATATATAAACCAGTAAGATAGCTACCATCATCATATTCAGTACATCCAGTATGCACTTATTACACTGTGTTATAATTCTGTGTGACAGGCAGTGCTGTGGGCTCATTGACATCAATGTCATCATAAACACACTTGAGTGATACGTTGTGCTGCATTGTGAGGACAGCTACGGCATTATCTGGGGATAGGAATATTTCAACTGCATTACAATTTAATGCTACCATTGTTATATATGTGAGCTTCTCTGAATCTATATAAAATGACTTTCATTCAATGGAAAAAATATTCTTGGTCAAAGTTTGGATATTCAAGACACTCTGATAAGCACAAAACAACTTCCTTGCCACATTTATCATCAGGGAAGTAAAAACATAAGCCATAGTTAGATGCCAACTCACACCACTTTGTGGGCTAAAATAAAGAGGAACATAAGTTCTAAAGGCTGGCGAGCACAGAGAGCAGTTAAAACCTATCATTGGAGAGAGAGGAGTGCAGTATAGGCCACCTAGAAATTGGCTTGCTGGTTTCTTCCACAGAGAAATATAACTTCTATGTCTCAGAAATTATATAGTTCAAATTTGCCCAGGGAAAGTGAATGGGTAAATCTGAAATGACTTGACAGCAACTTCTTAGCAGCTTATTCACAATAGCCAAACACTGAAAACAAGCCAGCTTTTCATCAGTAGGAGAAGTAGTTTATTTGTCTAGAACTACTCTATAATGAAAATGCATTTAGTATTGTTCTCTGTGCTGAAACATGGGTGAGTCCTGCAACCACCACGGCAAGGGAAGGAAGGTGGGCATGTGAAACTACACTGTCCTCGCAATGTGCAAGAACCAGAAATGACACAGTGAGAGATCACAGTAGTGGGCTCTTCCAGGGATGGAATTTCCATGTATTGATAAGGGTCTGTTTATGTGGCTACAGTCATTTGTCAGCTCATCAAACTGTTACAGTAAAAACTAGAGCATTTCAAGGTAAGTGAGTTTTATATGTTAACTCAATAAAAGATTATAAAATAAAAGATACCAAGGACTGCACAAAAGTGGGAGGAATATAGTTTACCAACTTCCCTTTTCTTTTTACATTAACTATTTCTTCAGGAAGTAATTATATCAAAGCGTATAGTCAAATGAATAAATTAACATTAAAAACTTGTTCAGGGGTTGGAAAGATCGTTCAGTGGTAAAGAATACACATTGCTCTTGTTTAGGAGCCAAGTTCAGTTTCTACCACTCACAGGTGTGAGCCCACAACTAACAATCTGTAAATCTAGATCCAGGGGGTCTGATTATTTCTTCTGACCCTCTAGACACTGCACTCACAAGTACATGAAGACACACAGAGACACAGGCACATAAACACATAATTAAAACTTAATCATAAAAGAATGAGTATATAAATTCATTCAGAGACTGTGATTAGAAGCCTCATATTTGACCACATCCCCTGGGTAGAGAGGCCTGGTGGCACTCAGAGGAAGGATAGCAGGCTAACAAAAAGAGACTTAATACCCTATGAGCATATACAGGGGGAGGAGGACCCCCTCAGTCATATTCATAGGGGAGGGGAGTAAGGGGAAAATGGGAGGGAGGGAGGAATGGGAGGATACAAGAGGTGGGATAACCATTGAGATGTAATATGAATAAATTACTAAAATACATTTATAAAAAGAAGTACAAAACCAAAAAGAGCATGCAAAGTTATTCATCATGGTTTTCGTTATACTAAAAGAAACAAAAATGCTTTAAAAATTACAGTCCCTTTATGTATGAGTTATACCATAGCTACAAATTAGGTAACATATCATGAGGGGGTGCTAATAATCAATTAACACCATTTAGTAATGTAGAATGGCGTGAGTGTCCTTATTTCAGCCATGCAAATGGTACATGAGTGGGAAATTTTGCAGAAATATGCACATATTGTTGATGGTGGTAGTTTCTGCACAACATTGGATGTTCTTACACTTTTTTGTGCTTCTACTGTTATCATCTGAAATAAATTATGAGAGCACTGCAAAATTTTATAGTAAATCAAAAGTCATGCGCATATCTGAACTTGCTTTGCTCTCTTTCTTTTTTAAAAAAATGTTTTTATTTTTTGAAAATAAAATATACCCACAGCATTTCCCCTTTCTCTCTCCTGAGTCCAACCATTCCCCACCCCCAACACACACTGTCCCCTTTTTGTTCTTTCTCAAAGTTGTTTGGAAGAAACCCACAGAGTCTGTCAGCAGCATGTTGTTGAAGGAAGTGGATACTGAATTAGATTATTTTTCCTTCCTGATAAATCCAGTCCCTCCTTCTCCTTATGACTTTCTTGCCATCTCTCTTCTCTATCGTGCTCCAATTCTGCTAGTCTATGAACCATGAAGAGTAGCGACACTCTTTAGGAGATGGCAGACAAACACCAGTATCACAGACACCCAGGCCATCGTGGAAACACATTCTATTTGGCTCCGTTTCCTAGTCTGCAAACTTGCTTTAATCAAAATTGGAATCAGTGTGATAAGGAGTCAGGTACATCTCAGTCTCACTGTTTGATATTTTACTAAAATTAAGTGAGCTCAGGATTCTGTATCACCCTGGCCTGGAGTGTTTGTGTGAGCTCATGGGCAGGTGCTAGGCTCAGTGGTCACTGTAGAGAAACAATCTATAGCATTTGATCAGCTAATGAGAAACAGAGCAATGAATAATTACATATAGAGAGAGTCGCGGAAGAGTGAACGAAGAGATGTCAAAACTATTTTCACTGAGTTTTATTTTATTTACCCAAAAGCGAATCCAAAGGTTGTTACAGGACAGTGCACAGAAAACAGGACTGCTAAGGGAATCTCCTACAGTAAAACGCTGTCTCTCTGGCTTTGCGGCAGTTGAGTCCACAATAGAAATGCATTCAATTCCACACCGTAATAGTGCTTTAATAACAGATGAAAATATGTTCTTATGGTGTGTGTTGATAACTAAATGCTTATCCTATATATATAAATTCAAATAATTGGAATTTCTCATAGCTGGCATCCAGTTGAGACCACTGGAGAATACCTTGATACATAAGGTTAAAATCAATAGACTGTGTTTTGGTTATTTTTCAGAAGATGTCTGCTGTATGGTTAATATACTATATTTGTATTATGGGCTCTGGTTCCTGTAAATCTGAGGTCTCTCTTTCTTGAGTGAATGAGGAGATAAGCAATTGAATTTGAAAGATACTTTATGCAACAGAAAAGCAATTTTGTTCCTGGTTATCAGAGGGCAAGAAGTGAACTAGCAATTGAATGCAAAATATTTTTTAACCCTTGAGATTCTGGTTTGCTTTGTGCCCACTAACAATTACAGTTTTCAGTCCATCTCAACCTATGTGTGATGTTAATGGAATATTTTGCTTTCAATGTGTTTGGAGTCAATTCTATTTTATCCTTACTGGATGTGGAATGCAGAAGTTTGTTTTGGAATGCCAATATGGACACAAGCTGTGGAATGTTGCATTGCTTTGATTTGAGGACTTTGTAATGAATTGGTGTCTCATAATTATTTATGCTGTTCTTGATGCTGGCATGAAAAGGCTGGCAGCTTTCCACTACATTTCAAGTTGAGAACAACTCCATTTCTTCTTCCTAAATACCTTTAAAAATAATCGTGGCATAGTGTCTGGTCAATGATTCAGTGGGTAAATCAATTTCCATGCAAGAGTGAGGAGCCTCAGTACCTGTACCACAGCTGGGCAAATGTGTGTGTGGCGTCTCCCAGCATCCCAGGACTCAAGAGATAGAGGGAGCAGATTCTCAAGTCAAGCTGACCTGAAAGACTGTCTGAATTAGCACGCTCTGGGTTTAAGTAAGAAACTCTGCCTCAAGTGAAATAAGAGACTTGATGTCATATTCTGGGCTTCATATACACACTAGTAAGCATGTGCATAAACACCTCTACACAGGTACACTCATAAATATGTGAACATGCATATACACACATGTAGAAGCCACACACATTTTTGTGCCTAAAATTTTTGACTTAAAGCACCTTGTTCTAAATCAACAAGTCTTGAAAGTTTAGGGACAATGGTTCTGTATTGATTATTCAAGAGTATAACTGGCACTACTATTTCTTAAAGCCAAAACCACGATCTATTTGGCTTATTAATTTATAAAGCACTTGTGTTAGCCACTCTCTAAGACAGGTACCATTGGTTTTCATCCTCTGGTGTTGCTGTCCTTTTGTGGCTTCCCTCCGTGTGTCAGCATTGGCTTCTGTGATAGATAGTACACTGGAAAAGAGAAGGTGTAGAGTACTGAGGCTGGACCGTGTAAGAGTTTGCCACTGCTGACAATGAAATGCCTTGTTCTTGAGGACAGGAAGTAAGGGAACCTGAGTTTGAATCCCCAGCGACCATGTAAAACCCAAGCATGGCTGTGTGCCCTGTAACCCCAGAACTTGTAGGATGAGGTGGACCCAGGACTGCTGAAGTTTTCAGCCTGATAGCAGAAACACTACGAACTTTGGGTTCAGTGAGACACCTTATCTCCAGGGAATAAGGTTGAGTGATAGAGGTAGCCATATCCTGTGGACACACACACACACACACACACACACACACACACACACACACAGACACACATACACACACACACACCACAAACAAACACATTCACACACAGACATACACACACACGCACACACACATTCACACACATACACACAAACACATTCACACACATTCACACAAACAAATACATACACACACACGCGCGCACACACACACACACACACACACACAGAAGGAGGGCTGAATGAGTATTACAGGCTCTTTGCTATATGTAGTTCTTTCTGCTGTGAATTCCAATGAACAAAAACCTAGATTTGATTTTCTCGATCATACTATTCCATGAAGTAAAACAAACGCACCTGGGCACAGACATTTTAACTACCTATTTTAGGCTTACCTCTGTCATTCACACGGCTCTTAGATCACCACATTCTTCTTGCTGTGGGAACCCACCTGATTGGAAACTTGGTCTCAGAACGTACTCAAGGTCTTTTCAAGCTGTTAGTCTCCAGTGCTTCTCACCTCTGCTCACTTGGTTGTCTTCCAAAAATTCCCTGTTGGAATTTTCTATTATCTACTGGTGTTCCTTAATTTCTGAATGGACTCCTGCCTTCTAAGTTTTTCTATTTCTTATTTACTTCATTGAAGTAAATTCTAGTAATAAGACAAGCTCTCTCTCTTTAAATCAGTGACAGGTGTGAATCCACTCTGATTCCTGCATCTCCTAGACATTGATTACCACGGCCAACTTCCTGTCCTGTTCTTCCAGCACTGGGCCTTTCACTGTGGGGAGAGTTCCTAGTTGCCCACTTATGGATCTCAGAAACCAAGTACGGTTGATTGTGTTAGAATCTTTGTAGGCGTGATAGACTACCTACCATTGATACCTGAGAGGGGCAGTTTTTTTGTTTAGGGTGGTGTTGGAGAGCTTCAGTTCACAGCCTTTGGGCCCATTGGTTTTTCAGCCCATGATGAGATAGAACACCATAGCAAAAAGCCACTCAGTGCCACAGCTGACAGGAAGCAGAGAGGACAAATGGCAACAGGGACCAGGGATAATTCTCAAGGGCTTACGCCTCCTGACCTTTCTCCACCTCCCAAAGTTTTCATCCCTTCCTCAAATAGTGACATCAGCCAAAGGTCAGTCGTTTGTTCACCACATGAGCTTATAAGGGACAGTTCATATTCAAACCATTACCCTAGCCAATCATGATTCTATCTACTAGGCCCAGTTTATTCAAATGTATGTTTTCATAGCACTTATATTTAAGTTGGTAACGCTTCATGAGAAAACTCTGGGTGGTTTTAAAACTACAATAGAACAGATCTTAGGAGGCACAGATAGATAGTTTTATCAAGTGACAACCTGGATATTGATTGTCATAGTCTGCAGAGGATGGTATGATTCCACATGATGGTTCTCCAGGGAAGTCATTTCAGAGAAAATTGTATTTTGACTTTGCTCTTAAATACACAACAAGATTTGTATACGCCAAAGAGGGAGGAAATTGGAATGCATACACACAAGAAGATGGTGAGTAGGGTTTGGCTGGGAGGACTGTGAGCTCAGTAGGAGAGAAAAGATGGTTTGAAGACACTTGTAGGAACAGATTGTGAGCATCAAGTCAAATAATATATTCAAAGGAAATTTGAAGGCCTCAAAGTGTACTAGCTTTATGGCAAAAGTATTATTACAATATTAGAGTCTATAGTGATGGAGGGAAATAATATTTGATTTGGGTCTGTGTTATTGCTTTCAAAGAAAAGATCTTTGAAGATCATTGCTTTGTATAGCTTGCCTCCATGTTCCATTGCCTGTAGCTATCTCTCCTATTGGCTTCTTTGCAGCATCCTTGAGTACAAATGGTGAAACTGAAGAAAAGCCCCCATGCTTTGCTTTCACTGCCTTTAAAGGTTCCTCATCTCTTTAAGAGTTTAGACTTCTTATAACTGTGTCAGCTCAGCTCCCAGCAGGCTGCCTAGCCTGGAGGTTTGTTTACCTCTCAGCGGGGATTTGTTTACCACCTAGTAAGAGAAGAGTCAAGAAGATAAAAGCCAATCATGGAAGTAGAAAGACAGTCCTGGATAGAGAATACCAAGAAAATAAGATTAGAAACATCAGGGCGCAACCAGGGTTGACTTTAGCAATAGGATGACCGTAGGAAGCCTGCAGAACACACATAGAATAGAATTTTTTTGTGAAGATTGTTAGATATTTGTCACATCTCTTAACATCACTCATGCCTGCTGAAACATGGGATATTGAAATTTTAGGTTTAAAAACTCTCCTTTGGGTTCATTTGTCTCCTGCCCCTAAATATGTTCTCTTTGGGCTCCCAGCTCAGGTTAGCTGTTCAGACTCAAGGTGGAGAAGATGTCTGACTTTGGTGGATTAAGAGTTAATAAGACACAGTCCATCTTTCTGTGCAGCTGTAATGGGGTTTATCTCGAGTGTAGTTTTCCAGTGATTTCAACAATAGCCTAACCTGGTGGTACTGTGAAGTCTTACCCTATGGCTGAACAGATCAACTTATTTTTAGTACTATTTTATTCTTTAAGAATTGCTAGATACCATTCTATTAAGGTTTCTTCAGGCTGATTTAGGGTGAATAACATCTTTGAAGGCCCCCCAAAATTTGGGGAAATGGTTAAGTAAGCCAGGGTTAGCATTGTGGTCCATTTTTCCTGAGTTGTGAAATTCCAAGCTTAATAGGCGTCCTGTGTGGGACAGTCTGAACTGCTGGACCAATTGGGATCAGAAGCTTTCTACAACGCTGTCCTGGAAGCCGTCCTATTCTGAAGGGTAACAGCAACTGAGGCACCTGGAGCTGGAACATGGAGGATGCAGGATGTCAGCATCCAGCTTGCTGAGAGGAATGAATCCTGTCAGGTCTGATCCAGAGTCCGTGTCCAGTTCTTTTGTTCTGAAAACATAACTTCTCACAAGCATTATACAGTTCTAACATTGCGATGGTATGAGGTGTGCAGGATGTACAAAGCAAGTAAGGCTGGTTGTCTGCTAATTGTATGAGCAGAAGTAAGACATCTGCAAATCTTCCTTCATGTCATGCTAAGAATAGCCTCTAATTATAAGTCACAGAGAATCTGTGCCCAACCTGAAGCCTTGTCTATGCATAAACCTTTGTATCTCAGCCAGTTTCAGAGCTATTCCTATGTAGTGGGATTAGCAATATTAGTTATCTGCTTATTCTGCAATTTGAATTCTTTACACCCCAATTGAAACCCCCTCCCTCATCATTGCCCGGTCCCAACCCCTCCCTTATCCCCTCCTGATCCCATCGCCTCATTCATCCCCTTTCTCTCCCTCCCCTAGTCCTTAGCAAGGGGAGCTCTCTGCCCCTAATGTTTGACCTCAGCTTATCCAGTGTCCTCTGTATTACCTGTAACCTCTTCCTCTGTAGCATGGAAAGGCCACCCCCCAGGGTAGAAGTGAACAACAGTGGGAGGCCTGAATCCATGCCAGAATTAGTCCCTACTCCACATATTGTGGGACCCACATGGAGACTGTGCTACCTGTCTACTACATTTGAGCAGGAGGTCTAGGTCCATGTCCCACATGGACCTTGGTTGGTTCATCAGTCTCTGTATTGTAATGTGGTTAACCTGAATTAAGTGGCTAATATCCACTTATGAGTGAGAATATGCCATGTGTGTCTGTCTGGGTCTGAGTTACCTCACTGAGCATGATTGTCTCTAGATCCACCCATTTGCCTACAAATTTCAAGATTTCTTTCTTTTAAATAGCTGATTAGTAGTCCATAGTGTAAATGTACTACAGTTTCTTTATCCATTCTTCAACTGAGGGATATCTAGGCTGTTTCTAGATTCTGGCTATTATGAATAAGACTGCTATGAACATAGTTGAACATATATCCTTGTTGTGTGGTGGAGCAGCTTTTGGGTAAATTTCAAGGAGTGGAATAGCTGGGTCTTGAGATAGCCCTATTACCAGTTTTCTGAGAAAGTGCCAGATTGATTTCCAAAGTGGTTGTACAAGTTTGCATTCCCACCAGCAATGAAGGAGTGTTTCCCTTTCTCCACATCCTCGCCAGCATGTGGTGTCACTTGAGTTTTTGATCCTGGCCATTCTGATGGGTGTAAAATGGAATCTCAGAGTTGTTTTGATTTGCATTTCTCAGCTGACTAAGGATGTTGAGCATTTCTTTAAGTGTTTCTCAGCCATTCGATATTCCTCTGTTGAGAACTCTGTTTAATTCTGAGTCCCATTTCTCAATTGGGTTATTGTGTTTGGCGGTATTTAATTTCTTGAGTTCTTTATATATTTTGGATATTAGCCCTTTGTCAGAAGTAGGATTGGTAAAGATCTTTTCCCAGTTTGTAGGATATCAATTTGTTCTGTTGACTGTTTCCTTTGCCTTACAGAAGCTTTTCAGTTTCATGAGGTCCTATTTACTAATTGTTGGCCTTAGAGCCTGGGCTGTTGGTGTTCTGTTCAGGAAGTTTTCTCCTGTGCCAATGAGTTCAAGGCTCTTCCCTACCTTTTCTTCTAACATATTTAGGGTGTCCAGTTTTAAGTTGAGGTCTTTAATCCATTTGGACTTTAGTTTTGTGCATGGTTGGATAGGATTCTGTTTACTTTCTTGGTCTACAGATGCTTATTTTCATTGGGAGTTGGGTATAAGTGTTATTGGTCTTTTACAGACCTAGGCTCGATTCAGGGATGTATCTCTTTTCCTTTATCTTTCTTTTGTAGGTAAGGAAATAGTAGCTGAAAAGAAGGAAAAGGGGATATAGAAATATAGAGGGAGGACAGAACAAAAGGTAGATTATTGAATCTACTCCTCATCTCAAGGTCATAATTGTTACTCACAAATAAGGTTATTTTTTATTTCTAATTCAATGGTATTGAATTTTGTATATTTATGCAAATCATGCTCATGTCAAAACTAGTCTAATTTATTCACAAGAATATATACTCTAGGTATAATAGAGAGATATGATTCTATAGATATATGAGGTAAAATAGTTAAATACAGTCTTCACAAATCTCAGAGACTACAGAATATGACATTTAAAGATGTTTTTATTATTGTAAAGATCCTCTGACAACATGACAAGTTAATTCTTGCCAATACTCAGCTTGCCTCAAAGAAGAAGATGAGCATTAAAGAACCTCCTTATGGAATTGGTTTTGAATGTGGCAAACAAGCCACTGGGCAAAATGTCCTTGCTTCTGCCACATACAAAGTTGTGCCTAAAAATGGCCAAGTTTAGATGCAGGCAGTTAGATGCGGCCAGACTCTGCCAATACAGGGTAAGCAAGTCCTCAAAAGCTCCTGCCTCACATATATGTCTGTCAGATATATTGGGCTAGAAGGCTGAAGATGATGCTCCAACATTATAGAGAGTGTTGGGTGACTGTTAAGGTAGCAAACTGTCTCTGTCACTCTTTTCATTTTGGAAGCTGCTAACTCACACTCTGAGTTCACTCAGGTATTTAAGTTTTATCCCTTCTCAAGTCTCTCATGGGTTTGAAGACCAGATAGTTTAGTTTTTCAATTAAACTTAATAGGTTAAGGGTTAAGATGTTTTTAGATCAAGATAGATGTTTTAAGTTAATAGAGATAAGATAGGATAGATATTAATCTCCATTCAGAAGTTTAGACCCAACAAGATAGGACAGATGTTTACTTCAAGTTTGCCAAATACAAATGGCCAAATCACTGTGAATGCAACATTCATATAATTCCTGATTTTCTTGTGGTTCTTCCTTCTGTATGTAGTTTATTTTACTCATGTAGAATAATATAAATGTATATGTAAAAAAAGAAACATAATAAAAATATTTTCAAAAAAAAAAAAAAAAAGAATTGCTAGATGATGGTGTGGGTATTGTTATGTCTCACTAGTTAGAATAGTCAGATAGCCAGAAATTTTAGCTCCCTCTCAGAGTTTGAAAATGGAAGGTTTCAGTGTAGGAATATTTATAGGCATATGCATATTTTTTATAACTTAGGAAAAGGATAAAGGTGATTGACTTCTTTTGCTCCTGAAGTCACTTCGTATCTATTGTTAGCTGTTTCAGGGTTTCTATACAGAATACTTCTGATCTTGCTACCTTGCTTGAGTATAGAGTGAAATAAATGCTTTTTGAGTACTACAAAATCCAAATGTATATTTTTTTATTGAACTGGTTGTTTATGACTGGAGGCAATTCTTTCTTAGTGTTTAGACAGTTTGTTTATGGATTATACTGAGGAATAAATATGGTGAATCCTCCAGAATATTTTCAACTGAAATTTGTGATCACTCAATATCATTAAAATATATTAATGAATCCTTCATTCAACAGACATTTATTGACACCTATGAGTCTTTTAATAACCATGTTAGCCAGAGATATTTTTCAAATGCTAACATATAGAAATTAGGTAGAGAATAATGAAATAATTGCTACAGTTTAGCAATGTGTAGGTAATTATCTTTCTAGAAAACCAGTGTGATATTTTTTTGCACTGTTGGAGGGATACACTTCTGTTTATTAGGAGTTTCCAGTAAATGTGGTTAAAGATGGGGAACTAAGAGCAGTCCCAGGAAAAGCACCGAACTCTGAGAAGAGGAAGGGCTCCTGGTTAGTGGCTGTTTATGACTTTTTTATAAGATTCAGCTGTAGTTGAAAGCCTGCGAGCCTCTAGGCAGACTGTGCAGACATTCCAGAGACTCCAGGTGAAGCTGGCAGAAAGCAGTCTATATCCTAGGGCATTTGTGGGATGAGTCTGGGGAATATTAGAGTTCATTAACCACCTTGAGGGATTTCTACCACATCTTTTTTAGGGACCCAATTTGGCCATATACTCCTCAGTAACCTCTTTAACCTTCAACATTTTCTCCCTTCCAATTAATTTTTAAAATATTTCTACAAGAAACTGCATTACCTAGCTCCTACTTGGGCTAAAATATTGAAATAATTTCTCTATGCACTGAAGTTTGACCTGAGGCATCTTACTTTTTTTTTTCAGTTTATGTTCATTACTTGCTAGTGATTTATACACTTGTCAAGTGGACAGGGCATAGCCTATCCTCTGCACACCTACTTACATATGCCTTGGATCTAGGGAGTCATGCATTTATCTCACAGGAGCTGTGTTTGGTAACATGGGTATCATATTGGATGTTGTTAGTACAACAATTAGTAGCTAATCCATAAAAGGAACCTAGATCCTAAAGAGAATTTATGTATATAAAGAAATACAGTACAAAAAGAAGTACTGTCAAGAGAGAATGAAACACAATGGTGTGAGAGGACAGAGGAAGGAGTTAGCATCTGAGATCCTCAGAAAGCCTTGAATGACAAAGGATGCTGGAAGAATGGACACACACACACACACACACACACACACACACACACACACGTATGGTTTTGAAAATAGAAAATATTTTTAGTAAAAATTTAGATCTTATTGTAAAAATTTAAGCACAAGGAAATAAATGAAACATATATACATACATATATCTGTATGTATATATATATATATATATATTTTTTTTTTTTTTTTTGAGACAGAGTTTCTCTGTGTAGCCTTGGCTGTCCTGGATTCACTTTGTAGACCAAGCTGGTCTTGAACTCACAGCGATCCATCTGCCTCTGCCTCCCAAGTGCTGGGATTAACGGCATGCACCACCATGCCCGGCTGAGGTATATTTTTGAATAGAGATAAACTGAAAGATTCTCTGGATTAGTAGTTCTCAACCTTCCTAATGCTGCAACTCTTTGTGGTGTTCCCCATGCATAAAATTATTTCTGTTGATACTTCACAATTGTAATTTTGCTGCTGTTTAGAATTACAGTGTAAATATCTTTGGAGATAGAGGTTTGCCAAAGGGGTTGTGACCCACAGGTTGAGAATTGCTGCTCTAGAAGCTAATAGATAACAGAAAAAAGTGATAGGACCTTCCCAGGCCAAACGACACAGAGATTATTTTAAAAATATCATTCTGAGATGAGTGTCTTTAAGGGCTAGAATGAAGAGAGCCTCCACAAGTGATGAGTGGTATGTGAGTCCAGGGTGATACGTCGAAGTACCTAGACTCAAGCACTGGAGTTGGAACCTAAATTATTTACCAAGGAAATGTAAATCGGGTGTGAACTTGGGAAAATCCTATGTAATGTTTATAAGGAAAGATACAGGAAGGTACCATATACCTATCCTAGGGTAAGGAACGTAAGTATCCCATAGTAAGCATTGTGTTGCCAATGCTTACTGAATCATCTACAGGTTTAGGCTTTATTTCTTCTTTCACCTAGAGTCTGTTTAGAAAGAAGAGTTAGGATGCTACTGAGTGAAGGTTCTCAGGGTTTGTGATACAGAGGCACCCTATTTCTGGCCTGTAGTTGCTGCAACTAAATTGTTGGTTTCCATTTATGAGTCTTTTGTGCCAGGCATCATTTTAGAAATCCACATGGGTACTGAGGGGAAGTGGAGGTGTGGCCAGGACAGAAGCCTCTGTCTTTGCTTGGGTGAAGACGTAATTGTCTTTCATATCAGCCACTTTAAGGATGATGGTAATAATAACACCATACGCCAGACCCAGGTCAGATAAGAGATTTCTGTTTGTTGGTTTACTGTTTTTGTTGTTGCTGTTTGGTCCTTTACATTTATGTATTGTGTGGGCATGGGTGTGCACATGTGTGCCAATGTGTACCTATAGAAGTCTGAGACCGACTTGCAGGAGTTGGGTCTCCCTTTCTGTCACATGTACTGCAGTGATGTAATTCAGATCATCAGGCTGGACAGCCGGAGCCCTTAAACTGCACATCTTAGCAACCTGGTGTAAATTTGAAGGAGAATTTCTTTTGGCTCAAGTTTATGGAGGTACACGGTTATGGGGCTATATCTGATAACATTCTAAGCATCCGAGTCCTGCACTGTCCTGCCATGTGCAATCTCTGAATATCTACAGTTGCTACTCAGTTCTTTAGTTCCTTCTCTTTCTATGTGGCTTTTGTCTGAATCTATTTGCACTTGGTTTGTTTCTCTCTTTTAAAGTGCAAATTCCTTGCCATCTTGGTTCTCCGGTGTCTTCATTTTCTTTATATTTATTTTCTGACTCTGTTGAAATTTTTGTAAGGGCAGAGGAGTGAGCTTATATGTTTAGTCCACTATAAACTATGTTTTATTGTCTACTTCATATTCACCGTGCCTTTATAACACAAGGAAACTATTATTTATTAAGCTTGCATCACAGCCACATATTGAAGGTTTACTAGATTGGAAAGGCAAGAAACTATTGTTAAGGTAGAAATTGCAGTCTTCTGACCTACTTGGTATTTAGGACTGATACCAGTCCCTGGGAATACACTCAAAAGTATCATTTTGTGCCTTTGTCTAAAAAGATTCCATCTGTATAGTGTTCCACACTCCCACGCCAGTCATCTTGGTGGGAGTACTTATAGGGTACCTTTACTGACCATGACGTACAAGTAATGTCACTTTAGCAAAGGAAGGGCTTTCTTCACAGCCTACCAGACTACTTGAGTTTATGTGGCTATGTGACACAGTATTTAAATGCCCCCCATTTTTTCTAAGTAAGTCTAAAGCAAAACACAGAACAGATTCAAAGGCTCCACTTAGAAACTTTTATTAATGGCTCCTGAGTTCTGGGATGCTGGTATATCTGATTTCAAGCCAAAATGAAAGAAATTTCTATAGATTAGATATTAAAGTATCCTGTAGCAGCAAAGGAAGAGGGGGTTTCAGTTTATCAGTGACCAGATAGTAGGAACATGAAGTCATTTGTTTAAAAGTATTAATGCCTAACTTTGATCAAACATCGAAGAGACTTAAGTCAGAGAGGCTGCTTTGGCTGTGTTCTCTTCAAATGCAGAAGGTGAGGCAGAGCAGTGAGCAGGAGGCCTCAGGCAAGGCAGTGCCCACGTGTAACATTCCAGCTGAGTGTAGAGAAGAGAAAGTTTAATCATCTGCCTGTTCAAGAATAACACCAGATGACCCAAGGTCAGCTTTGTTTCTTATACCACATTCCCCCACAGAGTAGTGAATTCTATCCAGGCAAACAGAGCCATCACCCAGACCCTCTTCCTCGACTGTAAGCTAGTGCCTAAGCTGGGAAGCTAAGAAGACAGTACTCAGTAGGTTATTTGTTAAAGGAACATCGATACCCTGGAGATTAATTGCCCAGAGAACATCATAATAGACAGTGTTAAAGAGTGTAGAGCAAAGTGAGTTGGACACTGGGCTGTTGTTCCCTCAATGCAGAGAAAAATCTGTGCTATAGTTGCTTCACAGATATGCCTTTCCTATTCTCAATGTTTTAATTTTTCAAAGAAACTTTAACAGAAGGGAAGACTTCATTGTCCCCTAGGCAGATTCACTGCTTATCACAACTATATCCACCTTTCTCTCTCTGGCACGTGTGCTTAGATAGAGTCTGCAACACTGATAACCAATGGTCTAAGGGTGCTGACTTCACTGCAGCCTGTGGTCCAAACTGACTTTTTTTTCCCCCCGGTCCATTAACTGACGCTTTACCAGTCTCATGAGTGGAGGAACTTGAGCTCTTTTGTCATCTCAGTAACATTAAAATGTAGGTGCGAAGGGAGAGAATGGAGGCCTCTACATGGACAGCTTTTAAAAAGTCTTCTGTGGTCTGCTGGCAGGTTCAGCCTGACCTAGGAACTTGTTACAATCTTATCTTTTCTGATCCAGGAAATAAAATCTTAGACCAGGGAGCTAGCAGCCTACCTGCACTTTAGTAAGCCCTCCAAACAATTCTGAAGCATGTGAAACATGAAAAAAACAAAACAAACAAACAAAAAAACCAACCAACCAAGAAGAATCACCAAAGCTCATTTTACCAAGCTGTATATTAGTTAGGTTTGCTATTGCTGTGATGAAACACCATGACCAAGGTAACTGACAAATGAAAGCACTGAATTGGGTTTATGGCTTCAGAGGCTTAGGTACTATGAGGGAGGAGCAAAGTGAGGGTGGCAGGGATAACTGGGAGCTCCGTAGCTCCAACAGTAAGCAGGACGCAAGAAGAACAAGGTCCCTGAAGATTGTCTCCAGGGACACACCTCCTCCACCAAGCTTACACCTCCTAATTCTTCCTAAATAGTCCTACCAACTGGGGACCAGGAATTCAAACATATGAGCCTATGGGGGGCCCCATTCTTATTCAAATGGCTACAAACTGTATCAAAACTTTGCATTCAAATGCATTTTTGTTGTAGTTGTTGTGCCTTTAAGTATTGGGAGTCTTTGCTTGGCACAAGAGAAATCCTTTGAGAAGATTCTATTTTATGTGATGCTGTACTCATTTTGCTTGATGTTATTAAAATACCACATGGTCTCCTTGAGAATAGATTGTTAGAAATACATTGCTTAAGCAGAGGTGAATGCTTGACAATCAGAATCCAGCTGAAATATTTCATAGTGAATAACCTTGAGCCCTGACAACAGGAAGTTCTTGTTCTGAGTTTTGTTTTATGCCCTGCTAGTTATATGACCTTGAAGAAATTGTTTAAAATGCCTAAGCCTCAGTTTCATTCATTTTGACATTGAGATGACAATAAGAATCCTGACCTTGTGGAACCGTTGAAAGGGTTTCTACGGGGCTTTATTGCATGCTAATGTAAGCAAAGTACTCAATTCAGCATTCGGCATACGCGATTTCAATAGATGGTGACTGTGATTGTGTCTGGGATGTCCTCTACACAGCTTCTCTTGGAACTCCTGTGTCCTCATCTACTTCCAGAGGAAAAAATTTTTCTAGAGACCTGCCCCAAGCCAAGAACTCCCATAATACAGCTCTTCATTCCCAAGGCCATAGTGGCTGGCTTCAGTCTTCCCAAGAACTCACAAAAGTCCCCAGTGAGAAGCTAGTGCAGGCTGCCGTGTCATTTTTGCATTTTATGGTGGAGAGGAAACCAGCCTTCTGTTAGGTGACCTTCTGGCTTTTGCCAGTAGCTGAGAGCTGTGAAGGGATGTTCCTGGTAGCCGCCTGCTCAGAACTTCCCTTACATATCTCATCTTCTGGACCAGACTGATAATTTCAAAACAGTTTCTGCCATTACTTGGACATCTGAATGTGAATTAATACTTACTACAGAATTGTTCCTAAAAATATTATTAATAATAAACAGTGTATTTTGCTGAAGTTATTAAATAGAACATTTAGGTGATTTTTTTTTAAGTGAAAGGAAGTATTTGAATTTCTCGTATAAGAAAAAGTCTCCCCTCAGCTGATGTTTTTTCTATATCTCCTATCAAGGTTGAAAATAGAACAAAGCCAGGATGGCAGAGGAATTCACGACAGCGGCTGGAAAAGAACTGTGATGAAAGCCCAGCTCTGCTTCTCCCCATTCCTGTGATGGTGGGGACCTTATGTATCCTTTCTAAGTCTCTGTTTGCCTCATCTGTGAAATCGAGAGCATACAGAAAAACACCTTCTTCATGGTGTTGTTGTGGGTGGTGGCATGAGAAAGAAAAGTGCAACATTTAGTTTGGTGTCCACGGAAATGAAAGGATAAAATTGTATTGGCTTCGTTTGTTTATTTGTTGTGTTTAATCCTTCAAGAAGGAAACCTCAAGGCAGAATAGATGTTCATACAGTGAAGTAAAAGAGATGTTTGTAAAGGACAATGGAAGAATAAAAGTAAAGGCTGCAAGAGACAACAACTCTCAAGGTGTTCTGATTCCCAAGAGAGGAAAGAAGGAGAAAGGCTTGGGTAAGATGACTCTCACCCTGTGCATCCTTCTCCGAGCGCTTTTGTGTAGGCTACAGAAACCTGCAAGTCATAGCTGTACTTTGGAAGCTGGTTCCATTCTATTGAAATGGGCTTGGGTCAGAAGCCCCATATACTTATTAGCATCTAGGGGAGATGCGATTTTCATGTGAACATGGTGGTGGATTCGAAGGAGAGGTCGATGAGGCTACCAGTCACTCATACTCTCCACAAGATCTGGGCAGTATATTTGTATGTCCACTAGGATGGATTAAGAATGTCTTGAATTACTGTGGACTGAGCTCCACCCAGGAGAAGTAACCAAGGGACAGAGATGCCTGGAATCCAGTTCTTTCCTGGTTGCTAAGCTATGCATCTATGGTACAGACATACTTGAAAAGAGCACCTGACTAATCTTATGAGGAGTCGATCTGGGCAAGGGTCTCCAGCCAAGGCATCTTATGCTACACAAAAGCATCTATCTTTAAGCATGAAGTCTCTCTGTATGCATGCATACATATGTAAATGTAGGCATATATGTATACGTGTATGCCTCCAAGAGTCAATAGGAAAGGCTGTCCAGTAAGAATCCACTGGGCTTGATAAGTAAACTACTGTGGCAATTAGTATGCATTTCTTCATTCTCCAGAGGAAGAGACATCAACTGGAGGTCCCTTATGACTAAAAATGTGAGCTTTTGTGATTAGCCATTTGAATACAAGAGTGTCGCTCTTATTAAAAGCAGCCAAACTCATCACCTAGCAGGAAGAGTGAAGCTCTAAAGCCTTAATTTATCTCTGCTTTTTTGTACTCAGTGTCTTTACAAATTGCCTATTATGTGAAATGCAGCGAGGGAGGCCACATAGAAAGTTCCAGAGGAAAGCTTTGTTTTCACTCTGGGTGTGACTCTCCATTTATTATCAGAAGGAACTGTATCAAACATTCCTTTAACTAGAAACAATGATTAAATGCACCTTTTCAATTGATTCTAAAAAAAATGTAAGCTGTGTACACACACACACACACACACACACACACACACACACACACACACACTCACACAAAAGACCGTTTTATCAAGTTGTTCAGTCCTCAGGAAACAAATGGTACAATCTGACTGTGGTACTGGCTGGTTTTGTGAAACGACAGAAAACTGGTACATGTGTGTGTGTGATCCATTCACACCATGGTCATGAATTAGTTAACAGCCTACATAATCTTCATGTGCTGCTCTAAGATTTCAGGTATTTTAAATCTAAATGAAGGCACTTTGCTTATCCTGTGTAAATGGAACTTACAAACAGAACTGCAATTTCATTTAATAGCTATAAACCATTACTCTAATGGTTTGACAAATACCTATGAGGATAGACTGCAATATTTCATCCAAGAAAGGGCTGAATATTAAATAAATGTAACCTCCCAATGGGTTCTACTTTAACCCCCTACTAATTTTGGAGGGAGGACTGAAAAGCTGAAAGCATTTTAGAGTAAATGTTAGCGGGTGGATGCAGCAGGTTCTGAGGTACAGATTAGCACTCTATCCTGGCAATCACAAATCCTTTTCTCATCACCCATTATCACTTCAAACTCATCATCATCTTGAAGTGTAGAACTTAACTCAGGAGTTGGGGACACCATCCCTTCACGTCTGACATTCTGTCAGGGGTTTCAACCATTAGCTAATTTCCCTCATCCTTGCTCATACTTATTACATTCCTTGGAAAAACAAAACTAATATTTATCATTTATACATCTCCTCTAGGTTGGCAGGAAAATGCCCACCCCAACAACACACAAAAGATGACTCATCTTTCTATGCTGAGAGACTGTATCCAGCGTGCTAGATCCACTGACTAAAGTACCATCAAGGGATTTTTAAAATGAGAAAGCTCGTCGCTTAGAAAATGTGAAGGTTGTGAGAAACCAGAAAAATGATTTCTATAATTATCTTCTGTAATTAAGGCAAATTTTGATGCTGGTTGATTACAGAGGGAGTAAAAAAAAATAATAGGACAATGCCCCAAGGACAGATGTGTTCAAGGAAACTTTTGATGAGAAAAGGGACAGTGTTCACGATGGGTACAATGTAGAATTAGTTTCATTTGATTCCTGAACTTTTTCTCCCTCTGAGGACATGTCACTTGTATGTACCACATGTGATTATTTATTCTGATGTAAGGGTGGGGGCCTCTGTGAAGACCTTAAAATTGATCATGTTCGTAATAACCCCAGCAAAATAATAACAACTGCAAAACCTTTAATTATAACTGGCTTTGAAAAAATCTGAAACTGCTTGTAATGGTTGCTTTCATTCTGTAGTTTTGTTTTGTGTTTGACAAGAGAAAAAAAATGTGCTGAAAGCTGCTGATTATCCAGAAGCAATTACCAGAAAACCAATCAAAAGGCAATTTGGATTTTTAGAAAAGTGTGACTTATCAATTTATCCAATGGAGTTTTTTCTTTTTTTCCCCATTTCTAGCTAATTGGATGTGGTTTAAAAAATCATTTCACAAGAACACCAATTTTTAAAAAACCTACGAAAACAGACCAATAAGCCAGAGCACAGGCACATCTATCTCTGTCAGGACAATTGTCCCTGCCTCCACACCTGGTCATTCCCCGAGACTCTTCTGGGTTTCCAGATGTTGTTATGCTCAGTGGCTGCTTCTGCAGCCCTTCCTTCAGCAGGAAAGTGGGAGTGGGGTTCAGAGATGTGTTGTGCTCAAAAAAAAAAAATAGTCTCCTAATGAAAAATTTAAATTACATAATATTTCTTAGAATGACAGGAAAAGGATGTGAATGCATATAACAAACAGACCTGAGACAGAAATTAATCCCCCTTGTAGCATAATGGGGATTTAAAGAAAAATAAACAGTATGCGAAGTGTGACCTTCCACTTCTCACTTCCCTGAGGCCCACCAGTGTACCCTGGATCTGTAACACGTGACACTGTTGAACAGCAGTAGCTACTAGAACCCTCTCAATTCTTTGTCTGTATATCTATGTACATCTCTACATCTGTGATGTGATATATACATATGTATATGTGTGTGTGTGTGTGTGTGTGTGTATACAGTACAAATATCATAGCATTTAAATCTTCAAACAGTTCCTCTCACAGATAGCTTGAGAATCTAGTGCACCTGTGCACACTCATGCAGGCACACACATTTCCGTGTATTTGAACACACACACACACAGAGGCTATTACAGAGAGAGTTTACTCAGTTATTGGATGGATAAGCTATAGGCCATTCCTCTCCCATCATGGCATCCATAGGTATCTTTTTGGAAGGTTCTTGTGATACCTGAAAGATGTACTGTGTTAAGGGACAGAAAGAAAAGGGGAGGAGGCAGAAAGTGGAGTGAGAAGGAGGCAGAGACAGGGAGTGAGGGAAGAAAAGGAGCAAAGGAAGAGAGCAAGAAAGGAAAGGATAGAGCGAAGGACGGCCAGCAGCCTTTGCTGAGCTGAAACCTGCTTTGCTCTGGAAAGGTGCTGAGGGCAGAGTGTACAACTGCTTGCCTTTCAATATTCTGTTTGCGAGAACATCTTCTCATTGATCTCTGTCTGTGTGTCCTGGCAGTGTGCCGTGCTAATTTGTTTTTGAGATATAGATCCCATAGTGTTGTGGACACTTGTGCTTCCCGTTAAGCCTCTTCGTAATGCTTCATCCCGACTTCTTCTGCAGCGGACTCACACCTGCTACTGTAGACGGAACTTGAGACAAATCCAAACGAGCAAATGAGACATAAAAAGTGTTTCCAATGAAGTTTACTTCGCTGGGGAACACTTTTTTGTTTTGACACGGATAGGTGCTTCAGAGTTACTGACAAGTCCACAGTGGCAAATGCTTAAGCCGTTTATTATGCTCAAAAGACAGTAGGATTTTTCACAATTATTTGTATAGCTAAAATTTAAAATTAAGGGAAATTTTGAAATTAAAATTAATTAATTCATTCATTTGTTTGAGCATAAAAAAGGTATGCTTAGATTTGGTTTTGAGGATACTATTTTGGAGTACTTATTACATACTACTAATCTTAGTATAAGTGTTATAATGTCATTACTGTTTTTGTATGTATGAGTGTATGTTGTATGTGTGTGTTGCATGTGCATGTGTGTGTGTGTGGATATGCTCCTTTGTGTGTTCAGAATCAAAAGAAATAGCTGAGTTTTTCCTCTGTATTGCTTCTCTTTTGATTTCCTGGAGACTGGGCCATTCACTGAACCCACAGCCAGGCTGGTGGGCAATGAGCTCCAACAATCTTTTTAAAATTTAATTTGTGTATTCACTTTACCTTCTGATCATAACCCCTTCTTCCTCTCTTCCAATTCCCACCCTCCTTCCCTATCTCCATCCTCCTCCCCTATGTCTCAGAAAAAGGAGGGACCCACGCCCTTGTAGCCTGTAGCCTGTAGCCTGGCAAAACAGCCCCCACCAGGAGAAAGTGATCAAAAAGCAGGCAACAGGGTCCTTATCAGAGACAGCCCCAGTCCTTTTACTAGGGAACCCTCATGAAGCCTGAGCTTCCCATTGGCTACATCTGTGAAGGGGGCCTAGGTACAGTCTATGCATGGTCCTTGGTTGATGCTTCAGTCTCAGCAAGCCCCTCTGGGCCCTGGTTAGTTGCCTCTGTTGGTCTTCCTGTGGAGCTCCTGTCCCCTCCAGGTCCTTCTATACTTTCCTCCACTTTTCCACAAGGCTCCCTACACTTCACCCAATGTTTGCCTATAAGTCTCAGCATCTGTTTCAAACTGCTGCTGGGTGGAGCCTTTCAGAGGACAATTCTGCTAGGCTCTTGTCTGTAAGCATGGCAGAGTATCCTTAATAGTGTCAGGGATTGGTGCTCTTCCATGGGATGGGTCTTCCATGGGTTGGCCCAGGCATTAGTTAGACATGCCCTCACTCTCTGTTCTATCTGCTCTATCTTTATCCCTGCTCATCTTGTAGGCAGGCTGAATTTTGAGTCTAAGTTTTTGTGGATGGCTTGTTGTTCCCCTCCCTCCACTAGAAGCCTTGTCTAGTTAGAGGGGTTGTCCTCTTCAATCTCCATGACCCCTGCTGCTAGGAGTCTCAGATAGAGTCCCTCTCATCCTCACAGAAGCCTGACCTGACTTAGGTCTCCAGCTTGTCACAGAGATGCTCCAGCCCACAGTTTCTCTTTTCTCTGCAGGCCTCTGTCCTCCCTCCCCTGTCCTCCCTGGGTCTTATCTCCACCCTCACCTCTCTCTGCACTCCCTCTCCTACCTTCCTCCAACAATCTTCCTATCACTACTCCCCATATCACTTAAGTTACAATCATATAGTTATGCTCAGCTTTTTGTGCAGGTGCTGGGCATTTGAACTCAGATCCAATGCTTACCTGAGTGCTTATAACCACTGAGCCACCTCCTCAGCCCTCAGAAGTTTATATAAAAACTTTAAAACCACGTTTTGTTTATTTACTTTGTGTGCTTACATGTGTGAATGGGTGTGTAATGCCATGTTACGTGTGTGACAGTCAGAGGATATTTTGCTGGAGTCTTTTCTCTTCTTCCATCACCTGAGTCCTGGGGATCAAACTCAGGTCATTAGTCTTGGCGGAAGGCGCTATAGCCACCGAACCATCCTGTTGGCCCCCAAGGAGATTTGGTAACATCACTTCATGCTATCCTTTTAACAGGCCACCTGGATTTCTTTTCCTCATGTCACAGATAACATAAGGAAGTGCTGAGATAAACCTGATGGTCCATCCATGGATTGCAGAGCTTGTCAGCTGATTCAGCAGTCAGAATAATTCTGAATGTTCCGAGTAGCAGGTGGTTATGGTTTTAATTCTCTCTGGGCTGTTAAAGGAAGGAGGCATTGTACTAAGTGCTTGTATTACTGTCTCCTAGGCAGAGCATCCTATGCATGGAGTGTGCCTTTTCTGATTATCAGCACTGCTTGCTTTATTTTTAGGGTGAGTCAGTTTGATATATATTTGTGTAGAAGGAAAAGGAAATTAAATCTTCAAAGACCCTTTATAGAAGATTAAGGAAGCTATTGTGAACTCACATGTGTGGGTAAGGGAGATGTTAATTAAACCACATTTGAAGTCAGGTCCTTCTCCTGTTCTTCTGTTTGAGGTGTGTTTTTCATCACTATGCTTTTGCTGAGAGTGAAGGCATTGATTTGGCTCAGCTTTTTGGTGGGTCTGAAGTACTGTTCCCATTAGGCCAGGTATAAAACAAGTAATTCATTTAGAGATGCCCAGAGAAGTCTTGATGTTAGAGAGCATCAGAGATGCTTGGTGGATAGGTACATGTTTCAAAGGCATATTTTTTTTCTTCTTCTGTCTAACCAAGACCCCTCAGATTTTCAAGGCAATGTGCACAGAGAAATGACACTATTTATAGGCAGCCTCCATTTCCCACTCTGCCTTTAGCTCCTCTGTGCCCTCTCAGCCTGCCCTGATGGCTTGTGGGCACTTGAGGTACATAGAAACCCTTAGCTGTGGTCCACAGCCAGGTGGTTAGGGTGCTCCTGTTTTGTTTAACTAAGAGTATTGATAAATGATAGCTTGATCTTTTCCAAGTCCACATCTGTACAGTCTTCCATTGAACTCATGTTTTCCTCATTCCTTTTATGCTAGTGACCTGAGAGTAGAAACCTGCCCACAGACGGAGCAGTAAAACTCCTTGTTGGATAGACTAGCTTATGGATGCTCAGTCCTTGAGAAGATGTAAAACTGTGAGGGTAAGCACAGCTAAGCCCTCACTGGGCTCTTTGTCTGCACCTTATTGGACAACAAAACCCCAAAGCCTGTCTCAGTGTGTAGTCATAGCCCAGTGTGACTTAATGTGAGAAAGGAACCAACAACAGCAAAAGAGACTTTATTCCTAATATTTGGATTTTTGCTCAGTATTTTGACATACTTAAGTAAGGCTTAGGACTTAGATCTGTCTTTATTTTTTTTCTTTACCATCATTTAATTAACATTATTTCCAGAGTCAGAAACAATAACCCCACCTGTACTGTATAAGGGTCAACAACAATTATGAGAGATGTAGAGTAAGTCATAAAAGGTAAAACCTTCTATTCAACATTCCAGAATTAATTTTTGTTGCAATTAAATGAGGCAGTATTGCATTGGTTATAAAATAATAAAATAATTTGCAGATTACTGGATGCTTGGGTTGAGGTAGAAGTTTAATAACAGAGTGTCAAAGCCTTGAGTTGAATTTCTGCCCCAGCCCACCCCATGCATGTGTGTGTGTGTGTGTGTGTGTGTGTGTGTGTGTGTGTACATTTGTGTACTCTGGGAGACAATCAATATTTCTTCAACTACCAAAGAGTCTTAGCCACACATAAGGAAGACTCCCTTTTTCTTATATGTTTATTTCTCTGCATATCAACTAGATAACTCTAAATGTTCAACACTTTTATACTAGACATGGGGAAAAGACCAACAATTGATATACACAAATGCCATCCAAATGGCAGAAGTATTAAGCATATAAAAATAAGAGGAGGCCACTGAGGACTGTCTTTTGATAAGGGCAAGGATGGAGTCAAACTGACTTGACCTTAATAGATCTCTATTTATAACAACAGCAAAAAGGCCAAGATGCTAGTACAAAATGTTACAAACACCTACTTTTGGATGACATGTCTGAACTCTGGCTTCAATATTATGGAAGATATGAAATTAAAACACACACACACACACACACACACACACACACACACACACACACACACAGAGAGAGAGAGAGAGAGAGAGAGAGAGAGAGAGAGAGAGAGAGAGA
>OU015753.1:73426228-73437837 GCA_907169655.1 Acomys percivali | reverse complement strand
ACAAAACAAAACCCACTAACAAAAAAAAGCAAACAAGACCTGCCATAGATACATGAGTTAGTTCCTCTATATTTTACTCATTCATTTATTAAAATCTAATTTGTCATATCTGGATTATAATACATATGGTATGATACTGATCACATGTCTGGCTTTAGGGTACACCTTAAAGTTGTGGGAACTAACGTGATGGCTGCTACTAAATGCAGATGCTACTTAAACTGAGTTTAGTTAAAACCAAATAAAATAAAAATTTTCTAGCCATATTATCCACATTTACAGTGTTTAGTAGTCACTGTAGCTCCTTTAATAGACAGACCATGCTTAGATATAGACTATATCCATGACTATAAAATGTTGTATTGGGTCACCTGGCAATGAAAAAATACTATGATCCTTATATTTATAATTATACTTATATGTAATTATATTTTTGCATTAAAAACTAGACATGAGTATTATACACTGCATAGAAACAGGAGAGAAATGTGTAAGCATTTAACAAACAATTTAACATGGTGGAAGGGCAAGTCTTCTTTAAAGAGTACTTAAGCTAAGATGTGATAGAGGAAACAAGGCTAGATGAACAAAAGAAGTTACTTCATGATATCACTGGGCCATAGCCACAAAAATCCATGCTTTGCTTTGGGCCACTCTCCTCTGTTAAAACTCTCCGTATTTGTGTAAGTGGACTGGGTCTGATTCATAGGGAAGATTTAGCTAACATATCTGAAATACAGATTGTGAACTCCAGGCTGCAAGTCTAGTGTGTGTCATCACCCATGAAGGTGTCCACCTGACTCAAAGGAGGTTGTGGAGCTGGCCCATGCACTGAGTCTATTGGACAGCATGGTCCAGCCCCCTTCATCACAAATTCAGGGCCATCCAGGGCCTGTTCTTTCTCTTTGTATTCCCCACCCCACCTCCCTGAGAGCTGAAAGCACTTGACTTTAGAAACATTTGTGAGACGAAAGACTTTGATTCCATCTTCATGGTACCCCAACATGTTGACTCCAATATCAAATGCACCCTAGGAGGTATTTAGACAGTGCAATGTCTAACAAGTCAAATTTGTCAGGGATGGGAACTATTTTTGTCATGATCAATAAAGGTATGGGTAAAGATGTCTGAAAATATACTTTATTTACGTCCAGTTCTTTGTTCCCCATCCGGTGTGTGGCCTGGGACTGGCAGCTGGTCTGGGCAAGGCCTGTGCCCTAAGCTAGTCTCTAGCCTCACTGGAGGGGTGTTACAATTAGCTATCTCTTTTAGAATGAGATTGTTGGTATCAGATAGCAGTGGAGACTTGGAGTTCCACAAGCCTGTGATAGCAAAAACTAATATAGCCCTTTGTAAAGCTGATGTGCTAAGCAAGGCAGAGCATGAAACCAGCTGTAAGGGCCATCCTGTGAGCTGTAGGCCCAGTGGATGTTCAAGTCAGCTCCTCCATCACTACCTGACTGGCAGTCAAACCCCAGGCACACAGTGGTGATTCTCCATGGAGGAGATGAGCCCTCCCTTCCCCAGAATAAATGCAGTCTCAGGTAGTCATGGTAGCGGGATGACTTGAGCATGAGAGAGCAAGACCACTCTTATTTTTGTGAATCAAGGATTTATAAACCTTGGGCAGTGGAAAGGGGTTTGTGGCAGAATGTGTCTGATTTACCAGGACTAGGGTGCTAGGGTACTTAATCTACATGCAGTGGTACAGTACCTCATTTGCATGCCGTAGCACAGGGTCCTATCACAAGAAGGAGAACACAGTACTTAATTATCCTATGGATGGGGGAAGAACATCTAGGTAACACTGAGAGTCATTTGCTGAAGTCTAAGATCTCCTTTGCATAGAGTGGGGGTATTTCCAGGAATCCCCAGGTGCTTGTTGAACAGATTCTATCAGAAAAGGTTTGTGCTTATAATCTTCCCTACTAGCTATGTGACCCCCATTAGAATTTCTAGGGTTCAAATAGGGGACCCCACTGAGAAAGGAAGTGCTGTTACTATACACCAAGCTCAGAGGCTATCTGGAAGTGCCAGACCTTGACCTCTACAGCACAGCCCCATATCTAGTTAAGGACATTTCTATAAATTGGTAATAGATTCAAATAAACCCCTGGGCTGAGGCCTGCTTCAAGGAGTGTATTAAAGAGTGCAAGGCTCCAAAAAGCCTTTTTGGTTGTTCAGATTGTAAAATTTTACAAAGATCATTTTGTTCAATGAAACAAATTAGAGAAACACTTACTGATACACACACACACACACACACACACACACTCATACACACGAATGTGTGTACAAATTTCACTTCCCCCCTCTCTCCTCCTAGATATTGTCTTGAGGCAACAAAACAAAGCTTACAGTATAAAATAAAGTATCCGCTATCATTTTATAAGAGAAAGCTACAAGTGAGATCACTTCTAATGACACAAGGTGTGATGTAACTATACAATAATGGGCCTGAAAAGGTGCATGGAGCTTTCAGCTCCTTTCCTTTCAGTTAAGGAAACTTAGATGACTTAATGGGTGAGGTGAGAGTTTAAATGACTGTGTTAACTATAGCTATCTAGGGAAAGCACATGAAAAAAGAATGTCTGCTTAAAAAAAAAAAAGGCTGATGAGATCGCAAGAGGCCTCTCAAAGGAAGATGCTGGATTCCAGTGATAAGAAACTCCTTATTTTTTTGTGGGACAGTCTCTCTGAAATTAGAGGGACCAAATCCCAAGTGGTGTAAAGTAGACCTATACAACAGTTGTTGAGTTTCTTACAATTTATACTTTTGTTATTTTATCATTTCCTCTTAGGATGGCAATAGCTGAAAGATGGGCTGTATTGTATTTGCTCATATATTCATAGCCTTTTATACCTTTTAAATGGTTTACAACCCCTAATAATTTTAACAGATAAGTAATCACTTGCAAACAGTGTTGTGGTTTTTTGTTGTTGTTGTTGTTTATGTTTGCTGGATTTTTTTAAGTTCAGATGTCAAAATCATTGAACAGAGATATTTCTGCATTGAAACAAAATATTCCTACACATAGAGTCTTCTTTAGGAAAGCAAAATAGTGACAGAATGAAAATAAGATTTTCTTCCAGTTGAGCAACCAGGGAGATAGTAGAGTGCTTGTGTGTGTGTGTGTGTGTGTGTGTGTGTGTGTGTGTGTGTGTGTGTTTTCCTTAACCAGCAATTTGATTAGGATCATTTTTTTTTCTAATGTGTTGCAATAATGAGAATTGGTCACCCTCATTTGTTCTGCCTTTGCTCTCCTACCAGCTCTGGCTGATACTCTTCACTCCTCAAGTAGTCCCTTTTGTTAAATTTGGATTCAGTGTATGATAAAAAGCGTTGTTATGTTTGTTTCTCTGTTTTTACTATGCTCTCCTGTTCCTCCCACCCCATCCTGTCAGGCCCCCCCACCCCCAACATACTTCTCTTTCTACTTTCCAGCTAAGAGAGAAAACCTAGATGGGATAAGATGAAATCTCAAGGCAATTTTTACTTTCATTTTCCTAATGCTAAAAGTGTCAAGCATTTTCTCAAGTACCCACTGGCCATTAGTAGTATTTCTTCTTCTTTTGAGGTCTACTCAATTTTTTTTTGGTCCACTTGTTTGACTGTATGATTCAGTTTCTAATTTTTGCAGTGCTTTAGGAATCTTAGGTATTACTATTTAGTCAGCTATGTAGTTGAAAAAGACGGTTTTCCATTCCTTGCTCAGTTCTTCACCGTGATAAGAAAGACAAGAGCCCACAAGTTCAGCTGGCCCACCAAAACCCTCACTTCCCCTCTCCAATGTTGGTGTCCAAATTTCAAGGACTAAGAAAGAAGTTGTTCCAAAATCTTAATGATAAATTATAGAGATGACATGGGGTGGGGGGAGGGGGAAGAGGAACCCTTGCACATCAGTGGCAGAGGATGTAACTTGTGCAGGAGGATTTCCACTTGTGTAGCCACTGTGGAAATCACTATGGGGATTCTTTACAAAATGAAAAGAAGAACCACTATATGATTCAGTCACAGCCCAAAGAACTTTAAGTCAACATAGCACAGAAATATTGGCACAGCCATTTTTAGTGTTGGAATATTCACAAAACCCAGCAAACAGAACTAGCCTAGATGCCCATCAAAAGACGATGAACCAGTCACAGTGGCACACTCCTGTAATCTCAGCACTTGGGAGGCAGAGGCAGGCAGGTCTCTATGAGTGTGAGGCCATCTTGATCTACAAAGAAAGTCCAGGACAGCCAGGACCACAAAGAGAAAGCCTGTCTTGAAAACAAATAAACAAACAAACATGACTTGATAAAGATGACACATAAGGGATTTATATAAAGATATTGAAATCATGATATATGAAAGAAAATAAAACAGACAATAATTATAAATAAATACAGTAATTATTTATGATAGATCTCTTGAACTTATTTTTTCTGTCCAAAGTGACATCCTTTGATTAACATGTCTCCGGTCCACCCACTTCAGACTTTGGTAAGTACTGTTCGACCCTCTGCTTCTAAAAGTCTTTTATTTTCAGATTTTCAGATAGACCACACATGACTGAGCTCATGTAGTACATGTCTGTCTTCCTTCACCTGGCTAATGAGATCAATGTTTTCTAGCTTCAAGTTATAAATGATAGGATTTCCTCTGTGTGTGTGTGTGTGTGTGTGTGTGTGTGTGTGTGTGTGTGTGTGATGTATCTGTATATAGTCATATGCACAGGTTAAGTATATGTATGCATGTGGAGGCCAGGGGATGACATCAGAATTTTTTTCCTGTAACATTTTTATTTAGTCAGGAACTCTCATTGAAGCTGGAGCTCCCTTCTGGGCTACAGTGCCTAGCCAGTGAGTTCCATGACCATCCATCTCTCCTCCTGAAGCACAGGGGTTGCAGACATTTGTATCGCCATGCCCAAGTTTTATATAGGCTGTGGGGATTCACACTCAGGTCCTCAAGCTTGTACAGTTGGTAGTTCACTAAGGGAATCATTTCTGAGACCCAGGATTTTCTTCTTTTTGACCACATTCCCTGAGTATATACTACATTTTCCTTGACCGTTCATCCATTAAAGGGCATTAGGCTTATTTATTTTATGTTTTGGTTGTTTGCTATAAGTAATGCCATGATGAATGGGAGCTGAAAATGGTGCAGAGTCACAGATCTACTGATTCCAGATCCTTTGCTTAGATACAAAATGTAGGTTGCTGGGTCACATTGACATTGCACTAACATTTCAGAATATTTTTTTCTGGGATGCTTTCAAAAGATTTGTGCTTTCCTTGAACTGAAATAGTCTCAAGGTTCTGAGGATGAACTATTCAAATCGAATTAATATAAGTATCGCTAAATTTGAAATATGCTGTTTTGTTTCTTGTGAGATCTATGAGAAATATTCTCTTTCATGTTGTGTTTAATTCTGTTGACTGACAGTTCTAACTTTTTATCATAGGCTTTCTCTCTATAGCCATAAGAACATACTGTTTTCATCATGTATGGATACTATATACTGCATAAGTTTCTAGATAGTTTAATTAGAATTACTATACATATTAGTATCTTTAAAGTGGGTACTTGGTGATAGGATATGAATAAGTAAGTGAGCATTCAAACTTCATAACCCATTCTCCCATATATGGCAAGCCTATAATAAATTAAGGAAGGATACTGGTTAATTACAAATTCATTCCCTTGCTTTTGTGTAATTCCATAAATGCAGATCAGATTCACACAGAATTTGGAAAATTCATCTTTGATGTAATAATTTTGAAATATTATGAATCAAAACGACTATGATTTGAAAGCCCACCAAAAGTCACAAGAAACTTCAAGCTGGGTTGCTTTCTTGGGTTATAAATTCTGAGAGACCAAAACTCAAGGAGTCTTGCCCAAATTTGGAAGTAGCTAATTGAAACTAGATTGTAAAAGCTGACTCTTTATTGGCTGTTCATGTTCCCTTTGAGTATCTTCATCTATAAATCTCTATGACGGGTTAGGAGTCTTTCCTAAATAATTCCCTATGCAGAAGTGTGTATTAAAAATAGCTTGTCAAATTGACTAAGAGGGAAATGCAGTGTTGCCTGGTCCAGCTTCCTACACAGACACATTTTGACATAGTGTATTTGAGTGCTAATAATGACATTAGAAGATGTTGGAGAGAGATCTAATTCAGCATGCAGAAGTGACTTTGCTGTCATCTCCTATTTTCTGCACAATTGACAGCAGATACTTGGGGCTGAATTTTTATTTCAGGTCAAATTTCCAAGGCATGAGGCTGTCTGTTAGGAACAGATAAGACCAAAACCAATACGAGAGCACTTGTTGGAAGTGTCAGTGGTGCTGA
Organism: Acomys percivali; assembly: GCA_907169655.1. NCBI lineage: Eukaryota > Metazoa > Chordata > Mammalia > Rodentia > Muridae > Acomys > Acomys percivali. Next base: position 73,431,496 of record OU015753.1, on the reverse strand, counting down.
GAATTTGAAAGGGATGCCTCAGCTTTCTGTTTAGGACATGACATAACAACACATGTTTTAGCAGCAAGAAAAACCAACCAGGAGCTCCCTGTCATTTTCCTATGGCTCCTGCTGGGGAGACTTTAGAAAGGAAGTCAAATTTCTTTGGGAGAAGAGATGATTTTTTAAAAAATACACACCCATATACAGCTCTTTCTTTTCATTTTATTTTCCCCTAGCCAATATTCCCTAGAATATTCCAAATAAATGCAACTTGCTGGTAACTCTTAAATTTTAACAGAAAGTCCAATAAGCCTCGGCATTTCACTCTCAAAGGTGAAAGGCACGTAGAACTGTGTCGATATAACGGATGAAAAACTGTTGGAAATGAAAAGACTAAGGCTTAGAAAATTATTCACATGGTCTAGTACACTAAATTAAATGGGAAACTAAGGTGAATTTCAAAGGACGCTCTGTCAGTGTTCTGGGTCAGCTTCTCAGTGCCTCACATTCACTTGGCTAGCAAGCACATGCCTGCTTCCTTCAGCCCAGACATGCCAAGTCAATAATCACTGGGTCAGTTTATGGTTAGTGTGATTGTTCAAAGCTATGGATATGTTTTTACCATCTTTTGCTACTTTTGGTTTATTTTATTTATTAAAAGAACAAAAATTATGGCATCAAAGTCAAAATTCTAAGCATTTTTTTTTTTTTTTACAATCCTAAACCAACTCTTTGCCAGACAAAATTCCTAGTGCAGTTTGTAACACAAGTGAGCCTTCCTAAACTCATTTATCTCAGGAGACTCATGTCTCACACTGGCCACGTTTTCCTGAAGGCTGGCCTCTAGGATGAACACACACACACACACACACACACACACACACACACACACATTCACTTCCTCTCCATAGTTGTATTTCTTTCTAACATAAATGGTAGGTTTAACAACATGATTGCTACAAGGTCTTTTTTTGAATCCATCTCCATTAGCAGCCCATGAAAGCATCACTACTTTCATCCATGTTTATTCTACTTGCATAAGGCAAAACTCTAAAACTATGGCCTTCTTCCTTCTAAGTAGGCAGCAATTTTCCCCAAGAGTGAGTATTGCCTTTAAAAAATATATAGTCTCTTTAAAAATCTATGTGCCAATTCTAAAAATTCACCATTGCCCCAACTTTTCTAAAAACTTCTCTGTTTGAATTTTCTTTGAAGCCAGAATATAATTGCAAATAAAGCAGGACCTTGTTTATCTACCAACTTGCTAATTTATAATCAATCACTATTATTTGCTGACAGTGTTATTAAGTGTCATCATTATTATCTTTTTCTATAAATGGTCTACTTATAAGAATTGATTGCTTTGTGTGGGTCCCCTAGTAAGGAGAGTGGGGGCTATCTCTGACATGGACTCTGTTGCCTGCTTTTTGCTCACTTCCCCCTGATGGTACTCCCTTGCCAGGACACAGGGCAAGAGTATGGTGCTCAGTCCAGATGTTACTTGATGAGCTAGCTGAGGTGTGTGTGTAGGCTGTTTCCCTTTTAAGAGGAATAGGGGAGGAGATGGGGGAGGGAGGGTGAGACCAGCAGGAGAAGATGGAGGGGGCTACGATTGGGATATAAAGTGAATAAAGTAAAATTAAAAACGGAAAATTGATTTCAGTGATCTTTCCATTGTAAACAGTAAATAAAACCTGTTACAAAAATAACAAGAGCCATCCCACTCTCATGGAGAGCTCAGTGAAAAAGTTCTGTCTCCATGTGCAGTTTGGTTCTGAGATTAAAAGATATTCTCTCTCTCTCTCTCTCTCTCTCTCTCTCTCTCTCTCTCTCTCTCTCTCTCTTCCTCCCCCACCCCCGAGTGTGAGTATATGCTGTGTGTGCAGTGGTCTCTGGAGGTCAGAAGAGGGCACTGGATTCCCTGATCTTGAGCAAGAGGAGGTTACTATGTCCGGTGTGCTTTGAACTGGACTCAGGTCTTCTGCAGGTGTGGCAGGTGCTGTTTACTTCTGAGCTCCCTCTCCAGCTCTTGGAAATATTTTTTAATCTATGATATTATTACCAGACTAGAAACAATATCTCCAATAGTTTTAGGGGGGGGTCATAAAATGATATAAATTGTGTAGATAAATTTTGTATCTTCATCCAGTAATACGAGCTGCAATTTATATACAATATTTTTTCCCCTGGTAATCATTTGATTTGTTTTACCTGCAAGTAAGCAGTGAGCACCCAGAGGCGTCAGGACATTACAGGTTGTTCAGTTTTCTCATTCCATTGGAAGTGTTTTCTATGAACCATTTGCTCCCTAAACTGTCCCAGATGAACATACACACTTATGCACTGAGGCGTGTGCACCCAAACACGTGTACGTGCACCCGCGTGCACGTGCGCGCATACCCGCGTGCACGTGCGCACGCGCGCGCGCGCACACACACACACACACACTCTGAAAATGTTTCTGTTCATTTTCAAGCTCATACATTGTTAGCAAATTTCTGCGTTTCCATGTAGCTAACACCTTATTTCTTCTATTTATGCTGGCCTTTCCCTGTGTGGGAAGGAAAGGTCCAAGAATTAAAACAAGCAGCAGCCACAGAGGCGATAATCAGTATTAAGGATTGCTTTCGCAGATGGGACATTGCTGCACACATTTGCATGGCAAAACTTTTAAAGCATTCTACTTTATGACTATACCTGTAGAGGTGGTTAACTTGAAGACAGAAAAAAAATATCTTTTTGAGGGTGGATAGCAAGATGAAAGTGTTTGGTTTCAGACATTCTTCAGTCCCTACTTGCTTCAGGGTGAGGCTGGCATATGCTGCTCTCTACCCTGAATTCCCCAGTTCAGGGGTGGTGTAGAGGAATTTTAATTCAGAACATGGCTGCTTTGGCAAGAGATCCAAAGAACTTATAGACATGTGTGATCTGGCTGGAATACAACCCCATCTTTAATTCAGGAGATCTGAGTTCAAGCTTCAGCTAAAGAAAAGCTTAGGTCTAGGCATAGTGGTACATGTCTTTAATGCCAAACAGTGAAGGTAAAGTTAGCTTGTAGAAGAAAACACCTGTGTTTGAAAAATGAGTGTCAGAAAAAGTGATAAATCAGAGAAATATTTGACAGACTAGGATATGCCCAACTCTCACAAGAACAGAGAGGAAGGGAAAGCTACTTAAGGGAGCAATACAGAGAGTAAGAGACAGAGGCAGTTTTACCAGGAAGGTTTTACAGAGAGAAGTTGAGTGAGAGAACAATCTGGACACAGGTGAAGGTAGCGTTTCTGCCTCACAAATATGTCTGTCAGGTATATTGGGCTAGAAGGCTGAAGATGATGCTCCAATGTTATAGAGAGTTTTGAGTGACTGTTCAGGCAGCTAACTGTCTCTGTCATTTTTTCGACTTTGGAAGCTGCTAACCTGCACATCAGGTTTACTCAGGTAATTAATTTTATTCCTTCTCAAGTCTCTGATGGAATTGAAGATCAGATAGTTTAGTTTTGCAATTAAGTTTAGTTGTTTAGGAGTAAGATGTTTTTAGGTCTAGATAGATGTTTTAAGTTGGTAGAGATGAGATATGATAGATATTGATTTTCATTCAGAATTTTAGACTCACCAAGATTGGAAAGATGTTTTCTTCAAGGTTGCCAAATACAAATAGCCAAAACATTATGATTGTAACAATAATGTAATTCCTGATTTTTTCATGGTTCTTCTCACTGTATGTAATTTATTTTGTATATGTAATATATATATATATATATATATATATAATTTTTAAAAGAATGAGAAGGAGCCAGAAGATTAAAGAAGATTGTTGGAATTAGTTAGAGACCAAGCAGGGCAACTCAGGGGCTGAGAGAAGCCAGATTGAATAAATAAGCTGGGAGAAGAATTTGAACCAGAACAGCTGAGTTGACCCAGCCAGCCCAGAAGAAAGAGTGAGATTATTAAGCACTAAGTCTAAGAAGCAAAGAAGAAGGAGGAGGAGGAAGAGAAAAAGAAAAGAAAAAGAAAAAGAAAAAGAAAAAGAAAAAATGCTAGGCCTAGGTTAGAACTGTATGGGGGCTAGAAGCTTCCAGGACTAGTATAACAGATGCAGTAAGCCTCCAAAACAACTGAAACAGGCAAAAAAAAAAAAAAAAAAAAAAAAAAAAAAAGTTACTTTTACAGGCGAGGCTTCCCCTCTCCCAGAGGCCCTTCACTATATAATCCAGATATTTTGGTCCTCCCCTATCCCACCCACATCCGCATTCCTGCTCTCCACTTTCTTTCTGTACCTCTCCTTCTCTTCTAACCCCCCATCTCTCTTTTTTCTCTTTCTGCGAGTGCTTTTCTCTCTCCCTTACCCTGCATGGTAGCTGAGAGCTGCTTCCAACAAACCTGCATTTATATACTATAACTTCTTCTTACAATTAGCTCATTCCGCTGTTTCTATCAGAAAGGACCTTTAGTGAGACAACAGCTTGCAAAGTCTTCTCCAAATAGCTAATAGGCTAGTCTAGGGAACATAGCATAATACAACATTATCTCCTTCTTTTCCTCGAGAGCCTGGTGAACTAGGAAGGGACAATTAATTATTCATTCTAGTCTGTTCCCTCAGTTACAAGGAGGAGCAAACAGCAGATATGTAATTTGTAGGCATCTCCAAGTCATATTCTGACTAAAACCCTGGAAATTTCTGGCTTGTTCTGACATTGCTAAACCAGCAATCAAGTCTGCAGGGATTTCTGTGTAGCTCCGATTTAATTCTCAGAGACAGAGAAGGGTTGAGCTTAGTGAGAAGAGAAACACAGCCATGTAGAGAGAGGTCAGGGGTCTAGAAGAAACCTTTCCTGCATACCATCTAAAGCTACTAAGACATTTCTTTGTAGTGAGTAAGGCACCTGACATCTTTGGCCCGATATTATATCTCTGAGAAAAACAGATTTAGTTCACAAAACTCTGCCATCCGAGACACTATGAAAGTGTAAACCTTTCACAACTGATGCCATTTCTGGTTCTTAACCAGCTAGAGTGATTCCTTTAAAAGTTAATATTTATCTTGCCATAATATTTACCTTCACAGGGTAAGTGCTGCTATTTCCCCATGATGCAATGAAGAATTGTGGTAAAATAAACTCACCTCTATAAGATAAATGTCAGACGTTTAATGAAAACCACTGGATGAGCATCCTGGGGTTTACTTTGAATTTGCTGAGGGTCTAGCCCTGAAGTAAAATTTAACACACACACACACACACACACACACACACACACACACACACACACACACACACCTGTGTGTAA
>OU015753.1:73372302-73415263 GCA_907169655.1 Acomys percivali | reverse complement strand
TTCTTCTTCTTCTTCTTCTTCTTCTTCTTCTTCTTCTTCTTCTTCTTTTTAACATTTTAAAACTTTATTTTTATGTGTATGAGTGTATGCTTGTTGCCCACGGAGATCAGAACAGGGTATCAGATCTCTTCAATGGGAGTCAGAGATGGTTAAGAGATACTACATGGGCTCTGAAAACCAATCTGAGTTCTCTGTGAACAGTGAGTGCTCTTAACTGCTGAGTCATCTCTCTGGCACCATGAATGGATACTTATGGACTCCCTTTCTTCTTAAGGAATATTAACTCCATTGAAGCCACAGTAATGTCAGTGTTGAGGGACTTTAGTGATTTGATTAGATTTTTTTTCCCACTTTAACACAAACCTGGCATGACTTTTCTTTATCTGGCTGCCCCTCATTCCTCACTATCTGTGCACGATCTGCCCTTACTTTCAGACTCCAGGCCTACCTTTCCATCTTTCCACCCTTCCCTCTTACATTCAGCTTCCACCTTTCCATCTTAGGTGCAGAGCAACTTAGTGTTTGCACTGGTATGAGTCATGGAAAAGAAATTCAAGTTACCTACTTCAGGGGAAATAAGAATTGAGGAATGGTGTTACACTAACATCTTGTTTGGTTTACTCCATTGAGTTGCTATAGGAAATGTTACAAGGGCATCAGAATTGAACCACTCATATGTTCACATGGGATGAAATGCCTTTCTTTGGCATTGTTTTTATACTGTTTCAAGCAAGTGATCAAATGTCAACAGTTGCCACCATCTCCCTGGGATCTAGACTGCTTTAATTAACCCCTTCACTGGTAAATGACCAACCTTTCAACCACCTTTCTGCAAAGTGCTTCTCTAGTTGATGATGGAATTGGTCATTTTGTTCATGGAGCAGTATGGTCAGAGAGCATGCTCTGTAAGGTGCAGGCCCTAGTCCTTCCAGATGTGGCCTGGGCTCTCCTCAATCCACTCTTTTTTTATTTTAAGGAAAGTAAATTTATTTTCATACAATATATTCTGATCATGATTTCCTCCCTCTCATCTCCTCCCCATGTCCTCACCCTTCCAACCCAAGAAAAATTCTCTCTTTCTCTTTTGAAAATATCGACAGGCAAATTAAAAAGACAAACAAGCAAGTATGAAAAAAACAAACAAACTAGCAAAGTGAAAAGGAGAAACAAAGAAAGTATGAGAAACACATATATGCCCCCATTCCATAAGGCCCACACCCCATAAAAACACAAAATAAGAAAACATATACAACCAAAAGACAAGTAAGGTTTAACAACAACAACAACAACAACAACAACAACAACAACAACAACCAGAAAGAAAGAAAGACGCCCAAACAAGGCAATATGAGACTACAACAATATAGCAACAACACATTTGAGTTCTTTTTGTGTTGGCCATCTGCTGCTGGGTCTGACCTTAAGTGTAGTTCACAAATGAGAAATTGGTTTTTGCAAGGGATTCTCACTGGGTATGCAAACTACACTTAAGGTGTAGGAAAGGGATTTGATAAAGACATCTTATTTAGGACTAAGTGTCCCAAGGTCTCTCACTCTCTGAACATCAGTCCAGTTGTGGGTCTCTGTGTCAGTTCTCATTTGCTGCAGGAGGACACTCCCCTGATGATAGCTGAGCGAAACATTAATCTATGGGTGTAGCAGAATGTCATTGTAAGTCATTTTACCTCTATGTCCCTTTAGCGGAACAATAGTATTTGTCCAAGCACATTCTTTATTTTTGTTAAGGAGACTGCCTACCCACCATTGATTTCCAGCTGACTCACCTCCTCTCATTTTTTAATTTTCTGATCTTACAGGTTCCGTGTTTTTATAATTGTCTTAAATCATCATGACAATGACTGTTTAGGCTAGTAGTGACAATCCCACGTGTGCTAACAGCTTGTTTCTGTTTACTTGGGATTTCTATTATATTTTTAGATCTCTATGAAACAATGTGGGTTAAGATCAGCTATAAATAAAGAAGCCAAAAAGACCAGAGTAATTGGTGTCATTTTCCTTTCAAATAGTAAATTTCATTTATTGCTCAGTTATATAGAACTCTCCTCAACAATATGGAAGATGCAGATGGATTAAAATTTCAGCGCTTGTTTTTGGGAATGATGGGGCATGTCAACAATGGCTGAGCCATTAGCAATTAGAACATCCTGAAGGAGTGGTAAAGCACTGTAAATATGTACCACTTGGTCATAATTGAAGTAATAATTTGTTTCATGATTTTCTATTAAATGACTAACATGAATGGTCAGAGATGTATTTAGTAGAGAGAGGAAAAAATATTACAGGATGGATAGGACACAAGAAGGTGTAACACAGACTATGCCTACCCTTTTCCCTTTGTTTCTCTTCTATTACTCTTCTTTTTTTTTTTATCTCTTAGTACCTTTTTCTCTATTTCTCTCATACTAGGGATTGAACCTACATTATAATACATGGTAGACAGATGTGCTACTACTGAGCTTCCACTTCAGACCTAGAGGAATCTTTCTACAATGACAATATGATGACCTGATGATGTCATCATATGCCACTCTTTGGAACACTTTCAATGACTGCTTTTCTTGGCCTTTTTTCTTTATTCTTGACCCTTACTTCCCCTTAATGACTATCTAGTCACACTATCTATCTTAAAGTTCTGCTTTGTATATCATGTTCTCTCCTGGATCACTTGAGTGTTTTGGTTTGTTTGTTTGTTCTCACCAACACTCAGAGATTTTTAAAAGGCATTTCCTGAGCCCAATATCCAGCTTTAGTGATTCGTGAGAGCTTTCTTCACTAACTTTATTGTAACTGCTGTCATTTCCTAGTAATTTCCCCCTGGAAGGCTTAACGCTCCATCATGGGTGAGAACCCCATTAGCTATTTCACAGGCTGCTCAGAACAGTGCTCAAGGCCTAATGAAGCATGGTGAGATTATCCCAGATGAAATAGTTGGAAAAGGACTAGAAGGTTCCTGTGTTTCTCCACCTGCTTCCCCAGCTGCTGGTTTCAATATGATTTGAGTGTTTCCCAGGGGCCCAGGTGACTTGGTGTCTTGGTTCCCAGAAGTAATAGAATTGGCAAAACATTCACGTGAGTTCTAACGGGAGCATCTCAGGTCACTGAAAGCATGAAGCTATTCTTCCTTGATCTCTTGGTAGTTTTCCAGAAAGAGTAAGCCAATACTTGCTCTTATTCTCACTCCTTAGCTGAGGATGCTGTTGCTGGCTCCTATGTGTGTGCCCATCATGATGGCTGCCCTCTATGATTCTAGCCAAAGGGCAAATGAGGCTACCTGATCTTGAGCTTTGAACCTCTAAATCTGTAAGCTAAATGAATGACATTTCTTTATGTACACTCTGCCTTGGATGTTTCATTACCATTTCAAAAGTCTGACAAGGACACTGTCTTTGGATAGGTATCAGAGCAGTACCTCTTTGTTTCACCATGTGACTTCTATCAGAGGAGTATTTCAACTGGTTGAGGATTGAAATGTTTACTTGAAATCAAATAGCTCTCTGGGCATGGTGGTTCATGCCTATAATACCATCTGAAGTAGGAGGATTGCCATAGCTTTAGGTCCGTCTTGGCTATGAAATGAGATTCTCTCTTAGAAACAAAAATGAGTAAAAAAAAAAAAATCAGACATCAATTGAGAAAGACAAGGGTAAACTTAGATCTGTTTGGTCTTAAAGGTATATCTCAGAAAATCTTTATGTGTTTAGACTTTTAGTCATATTTATTTCTATACTAACCTATAAAATTTAAGTTGGTGTTGATGCTAAGCACTTTGTGTGGGTTGACTCATGAGGGAAACCCCAGAGCTATAGGGGACATGCCATAGGTAGGCACATCTCACAGAGGATGAAACAGACTTACAGAATCCAATTCAAAATCACCTAGCAAGGAGACCTCAGGGGCTGACACTTTGTCTGTTGTTAAGTACTTGGGCTTGCTAGAGATGGATCAATTATTCGTACTCTCGGGTCAGCTGTTGGGATTCCAGCTATACTACTTGCCCTTCGTGCAACTTCTAGTAGGCTACTTCACCTCTCATAATGTCCATGTCTCTATCTGTGCTTTTGAGGATCAATTTCAAACTCTCCAGTGTAATCCGTGGCATAGATTAAATGCTCAGTAAACAACTGGCCGCTAACGTTCTGTTATGAATCACTACTGCTGATAAATACTCTTACTTCATCCACCATCAACTCTTTGCTGCTTCTTTGACATATCAAAATGCTTTTCTTTTCTTGGTGGCTTTGTTACTTGATATAATTCTAAGTGAAATTTGATGAAAAATGCTCCAAGGAGTGAGAACCTGCAAGCATCATTATTCAATTTTGTGGTCAATCACATTTCAAGTGAGATTTCAGAGGCTGTGAATTTTGGTTGCAGAGACAGAGAGAGAGAGAAAAATGTGTCACTTCCAGTTAGGGAATGTATCCCCAAGTCTTCCAGAAGCCTTAGAAAGAATCTGGACAGTAGCTGCAGGTGGAGAGAACTAAGCAAGGGCTTGCATCTTGTGTCCCCACAATTGAATTTTTTTTTTACCACTGGTAATAGAATATTCAGGTAGCCTCATCATCTTGTCTGTGACAATTTAAGCACCTGCCTCCCCTAATTCACGATTTAACTTAATGAGATGTGTTCTGAATCTTTCTGCTTAATACCAGGGCTATGCATACTGCATATGGCAGAGAAGTTCCAATTCATAATTAGTCTGTGTTTTCTACAAAGGCCTGTAACACATTAGCACTTTAAGTGGATTTTATACTTATTTTATTGTAATATCTTGAAGTTTGTTGCCATATTAATTGGTTAATCTTGTTGAATTAGGTATAATTAAAACATCTGGGACAGAGACCTGTGAAAGTTAGGCTTCTTTCTGATATTGTGCATTTGTACATCCTTGCTTTTCAAGGCATCATTGTTCTTATGGATAAATGAGTGATGTGGACTCCATGAGGGTCCAGCAAACTAGAGTCTTTGTATTAAGCCCAAATCACCTCCACCATTCTAACAGTGCATTACCACTATTCTCATTTCCTTGTACATTATCTATGGTTCCTTTTACTTATAAAAGCAGAGCTAAAGCATTTTAACAGAATTAAGCTTTTGTTGAAATAAAGTGTGTCTGTATACAATACCTAGGATATACTTGAACATATGATCTTAGGTGTACATTTCTCAACTTCTCTAGTAACTGGATTACAAGCTGCATCATTGAACCTGATACAATGCCTGAAGTTATCTTAAATGCTTCTGAGCTCCTATATCATGGTCAACTTAAGACAATCATTAGGAAGTCTAGTGCCAGGTAAGAAAATGTCATTCCAAGTATCAGCACATCCTCTTCTGGACAATTCTGCAGTTCTCTCCATCAGTATCTAAGAACTGAAATGAAGTCTGGTGGTCAATGAAAACAGAAACCTTCCTATGTAATCTTTGCACAAATTAGGCAATTGCTTTAAACCAACGGGGTGTCTCATTAAGATATAGAGGAAAAGGAAAAATAATGGTATGTTGAGAAGACTCATTTCAATGCACTGATATTAAACCTGTAAGTCGCCTCAGAAGCAATTGAATACTAACTGAAGAGTTCTGCTGTAGCCAGACTTTTGGCTGCTTTATTGTTTTTTTTTCCTACCTCCCTATACCACACCTATCCCTTCCAAATTCCAACACTAACTGTGAGGGAAAGGTTAGCAGGAGAAGGGGGCATCAATATTTTTAGATTACTTGATGCTGATTGGGTGTCAAGCCCCTTGAGACAAGCTTGAGCTTTGTTATCAGATTATCTCCAACTAGCAACTAGCAATCCAGCAAACAGCAAACAAACAGCTAACAGCAGCAAGAACAAGCAGGAGCAAAGTCAGCGGTCCCTGTAGGCGCTTTCAGGGCTCTCACATTTATACCCCCTCATGAGTCTCCAGAATTTCCAATGTAAATTATCTTCAGTTGGCAAAATCAGTACATCTATTTACTGTTCATTTTCTGCCAACACATACCATGGAGCAGAGACTCTCTTGGCTTTGTTTTAGCTTCTCGACTAAATGTGGTCAAGCATCTCCAGAGGTAAAGTTTGTTTCCCAACTTTAGACCTGTGTGTTTGAGGTTTGTAGAAAGACTAAGTCTGCTCCAGGAAGTTATGGGTCGGGGAGCTCATTTCTATTCCCAAGGAGAGAGCAGGATCTTTCCAACTTCTTCCATTGTGAGTGAACTGCTAAATGCTAGTCAGTGCTCTCCTTCTAAGCCCTGCCGCACCTGCCCCTGAAGAACCATGATTTGTATCAGTACAGCTGCCTAAAAGAGATATATATGAACCATAGTGTCCAATCCGTGATTTCATCTCAGTGTTATTCAGTACAAAGTAACACCTTGATGAGTCCTATTAAGGTGAATGTATACACTGACACTGAGGTTTAAAAGTGCCACAGTTTTTGAAATGCTTTGAACCATTGAGAGTGCCAATACATCTGTTCTCAAAGGAAAAGTGAGAATTGAGACAAAGAAGTCAGACATGTGATACTCTGGAGGCAACCATGCTTATATTACTGATTTTTATTGCTGTATCCAATTTTAATCAGATAAAACACCTTCTTAAAATGTGAGTCAATGTCGTTATTTTCTTAATAGCTTTAAAATTAATTATTTTTCTTTTTTCTCATAGATTATCTTATTTGATGTCATGTTGATCCTTAGTTTTGTTTTTAAGAAATGTATTTATGGAGGCAGCTCATCATGGAGGCAAAAAATGTTGTGAGTACATTGTGGATCTCTCTACATGCACATTTATGTAATATTATTATCTGGAATTATTTTTTTTTTTGAGTCTTACATAGCTCAGAATGACCTTGAATGTGCTATGTAGGCAAGGATAGCTTTGAACTTCTGGTTGTCTCTTCTGCTGCCACCTCTTGAGTGTCGACATTACAGGCATGGGCCAACACATCTGATTTTATCTGGTACCAGAAATAAAACCTAGGGCTTTGTGCTTGTTAATCAAGTACTCTGCCTGTTGAGCTACATTTCAAGCTTCCTTATCAGTATTTCATTTCCTGTGATATTTTTTTCATTGAAAGGAGACTATCAATCCCAATATCAATCAAAAACTAGGTTTCTTCCAGGGCTTTGTCTTGCCTTAGTTCTGCCACTAATATTTTTTCAAATCATTTTTGTTCTCTCCACTTCTATGATGGTCAATCTACATGATGGCTAGTGGCCAGACACTAGACTTAAAACACCATGAAAATGAAACAAATAAATACAAAATATGGTACCACTTAGTGTCCCCTGAGCTAGGTGGTCATTTTTCTTATTGTTTCTGGTGATATATTTTTTGATTAAAAACTTTATTTGGTCACATACTCGATCCATTTTTAATATGTTTTATCCTATGTCTGTCATCATTCTGGCTGTTCAGGATACAGTGACAGATCCATTGCCATGTCTTCATAAATTTGACAAGGTAGAAGGGAAATAAATAGAGATCTTCAATAAAGGAAGAAGAGTCAAAAACTAAAGTAAGAGAAATTTATTTATTTATTTATTTGTTTGTTTATTTATTTTTGCAAGTGATTTCCAAAAGACAGAGGTAACCTCCTCCCCTTGTTCACTGGCCTCCACCCTTACACATGCAGGGCTCTCTTCTCTCGCTATCATATATGCATTATTTCTGTGTTCTACCATAAGACTTTTACTGTTTGAGCTTATAGATTTACCCTACAAACACCATAGATTTGAGCTAATGATGGAGAAAGACTCATAGGTAACAATTATTAATTGTGAGTAACTCTAACTTTTTCAAAATGAGCTTAAATTAGAAAGAGAAGAGTGGCATGTATTGTGGGGAAATTAGCATGTGAAGATGTATATAGAGCTATGCTCTAGAACTTGTCCTTGGATTGATGCATCTGTTTACATGATCCTCTTATTCTCTATACTCAGGATACTAAGGGTGCAGAAGAATTCTCCCTTCTTTCAAGTTTCATATATAGCCCAAGATTCATATCCCAGAATAATCTGGATGTTGTCTTAGCAACATCAGCCATTACAGTGACCTCTTGTTCAAAACATTAGGAACCATAACCTTATCCTGGGGGAAGATTTACTACCTTCTGGAACTTTCCTTCTCAGCTTGAGTGTCATAGACCAATGACAACTTGAGTATTGTTCTCATATCTCTTAGAAATAAAGATGTTTTGCAATAAATCATAACAATTTTGTTTTGGAAGTTGGATATGCAATGTTGGTGCAAAGCTGGTGCAATCAGGGCCTCGATCATAGGCCATGGTTGCAGTTTCTTAGACTCACCCCAACATTCCTACTGACAAATGTATTCTGAAAACCAGATCTAACATTTGTTGGAAATTATTGCCAACCTAATTTTTCCATTGTATCCTCCTAGGCAATTTTAGAGAAAGAATGTGTAGAGGTCATTATCTCAATTATAGCTCAGTTAACTCAACAGATAATTATAATGCCAAATAAAATATAAGTTGGATGGTAGCGAAAATCTGACCAAAGTCCTTACTCCCAGGGCAAATTGTAGGATGTGTCACAATGCAGGCAATTTTTGTTTGTTTGTTTAGGTTTTTTGTTTTACTCTGAGTCACAGAGAAATCTGTTATTATTACTGTTCCTGCCTGGAGAAGCTTTCATTTAAGAATTGGGTGGCTTGTAGTTTTTTCATTAAAATACAAAGACTAAAGCACTGGTCTCTTTGAGGGTGGCCTTGCCCCCACAGTGGGCCAACCGTGGTGATAATTTCATCTCTTTTTGACCTCTGGAAGCTGTTATTAGAAAGTGGTTTCTTTTACTAGTCATTTTCGTGTGTATGTGATATCTAAGGGGAGATAAAGTAGGGCAATTTTTAAATATATTTTGCTTTTGTGGATTGTGGCCATTAATACCTGGAGTAAATGTTACCTTATGCCCTGAGCGAATCGCATCTGAACATGGTACTTGTAGCTTCCTGTCCTTTGCTCTTCATCACAGAGCAGAGCCCCAGGGCCTGAGGATAACAGGTCAACAGAAAAGAATGGATGGAATTAATCCAAAATACCTAAAGCTTCTGACACATTATTTTTTTTTTTAATGTTTGAAAACGCCAAGTCTTAGTATTTTCAGCTTTTGCTGAATCCATCCCCAAAATGTAGCTGGCTTGGATGAGTGATTGAATTAAACAACTTGGCAATTCATTTCAAAAGTTAAAGTGACAGGAATAAATCTCAAAGATGTAAATAAAGCTAATATAAATATATGTATATATATGATATATATTTCCATAAAATTTCAAAAATTCCAAACAAAGGACTCAATGAATATACTTTAGTTGTATGCAAATGACCAGACTTAGTCAACATGAGAAACTGCTACTATTAATGGCAAGAAGAAAATGCCTGCACAAACACTGAGCTAGAGTGGTTTGATTTTGTTTGAAAGTATGAGTCAAAGGCCTTGAACAACAACAATAACAACAATAACCACAACTTCATGAGGGCTTTAACAACCTACGCATGTAAAAAAGCACAAATGGGAACAAATTAGACTCTTTCATGAAGTCATCATGGGACAATTGTTTGCAAATTGGTTTCTCAAGGGCTTCGAAATGTTGCTTTCTGATTTGAGTCTTTCTGGAGGGGACACTTCGTTAGTAATTTGGGATAATTATGAATATTTTTTTCCTGATGCCTGCTTTAATGGGAGGGTTCTGAAGGTCCACTCTAGGAATAGAAACTGGACTTTGCTGAACAGGGATTAGGCTTTTCCCTGAAGATCAGATCCATGCTCTTAGCCACACATTTCTTTTTTCTTCCTTAATTAATTTACTGACTTTATATACTGATGGCAGCCTCCTCCCCCCCCCTTCCTCCTAGTCCCATTCTCCTGCCATCTTCCCCCATTCCCAAATCCCCTTCTTCTCAGAGAAGGGAGCCCATCCCATCCCACCCTACCCTACCACTTCAGGTGGCACCAGGATGCACTTAGTCCACACACTTTTTATACTTAGTTTCTATTTTCCCTTCTCTCACTCCTTGGCCAGGCTGTTGGTTTGTCAAAACTCTTCTAGTCACTCCCACGTAGGACTTCAGCTTTCTTTTTAGCAACACTTTCCCCAGGACTTTGTCTTGATTCTCTCTCAAGGAAGGTGGTGAGTCTGGAAGTAGAAGGCCCTGGGGAGGGCATGGAGTGGAGATGAGTGAGTGCAATCCCAGGCCTGAGAAGTTGCTCACATGGCTTTGGAGAGTCGGTGCAGCTGTTTGCTCATCTGTGAAATGGAGATTTAAAAAAAAGAAGCTTCTTTCGGGGTTTTGAGGATTAAATGATATTAAAAGAAATGCACATAGAATTCTTGGTCTCTTGCCTGGCAAAGAGCCAGAACCTGAGACAGGGGAGCTAAGATGCAGCTAGCTGCTCTCCTGCACTACCCATGTTGCCCCACGACCTTTGTGCTACCTTCCTTGTGCCCAGCCATGTCATTGAATAGTTTTTTTTTTTTTTTTTTCTGAGACAGGGTTTCTCTATGTAGTCATGGCTGGCCTACACTGGCCTCGAACTCACAGCCATTCTCCTGCCTCTGCCTCCCTAGTGCTGGGATGAAAGGCATGTGCCACCACACCCAGCCTCTTCGAATATTCTTTAAACCCTACCCTAGTCTCACAGCTGGACCTGATTGCAGAATTTCTGGACCTGACAACAGGAAATAGTTTATACTTATGTTGCTCATTTGGTAAAAAAAAAAAAATCTTTCTTTTAGAGGAAAGCTACAAACCAGTGATTCTGTCAGGGACAGAAACAGGAAGCTGCTGAATCAAGAAGCAAATTCCGGAGTGGAGGCTCGCTCCATGTACCTAAGTGCTTTGCTTGTGACCTAGGCCAATGAGAGAGTACCTCCTACTCTTTAATACCTAGTCAGTATCCATACACTTTCCCTAAGCAGCGGCATTTTTTTTTTCTCTCAGACTTGGGTTGCTGAGAAAATAGACTTAACATTAGAAGTGGGTGCCTGCGGAATAGACTAGAGCAACCTGCCCTATAGTTCTGTGTGAGGTGGGGGAGTAAACAGTGACAGACATGTTTTAAAGCTTTCTTACATCTTTTCTCGTTAACTCCACTCAGGTAAATTTATTACTGAGTTTTCAGAAAGTTGCACAAGTGGGCAGACCCCAAATAGATACAGTTCTGAACCTGTAGGGCCAACAGGAAACCTTCCTTTTTATCTTCTGACAGTTCACATGGATAACGATAGATAAAACAGGAGAAAAGACACAAATGTCTCAATGTGCAAAAATGTAGGAGTCATGCACAGTCTAAGGTTTTAAAAAGTCAAATATCTCAGGTTAAACACCTCTTTATGAGAGAGGGCAGTGGAGATGGAGGTAATTTTTAGGAAGGCAGTGAATTAGTTTTAGGGAGACGTCATCGGCTGGGAAATAATACAGTGACATGGAACAAAAGCCTGCCTGGTTTAGAACAGGGAATGGTTTGTAAGTTGTTTTTTGCGGAATATCCAACAGGATAATTGCAGTGACATGTGACAAGGTTCTGTCCAGGAGTGGTGACCGACATCCTCTCTTCCTCAGTGGAGTCTAGTTTTGTCTGTTTTAGTGAAACTTTGAGAAGGATGAAGGAAATCTTGTTTCTGTCAGATCTGGGAACTGCACAGAAAAAATTATTCTCCTGTGTTGGGAGGAGATGAAATAAGGGAAAATAAGAGGTGCCTGATTTTTTTTTTTTTTTTAAGGTAGATCTTTAAGAAATACCGTGTGTGTGTGTGTGTGTGTGTGTGTGTGTGTGTGTGTGTGTGTGTCTGTCTGTCTGTCTCTCTCTTTGTCTCTGTCTCTGTCTCTCTCTCTCTCTCTGGTCTGTCTGACACACTCCCGTGTGTTGCGCGTGCGTGCATGTCTGTGTCTGGTCAGCCAGCTCCAGGGATTCTCCTGTCTCCAGCACCCCAGTGCTGGGATTACAGGAATACATTGCTGCACCCAGCTTTTTACTATGGTGCCGGGATCCTTGTGCTTGAACAACGAGGACTTCCTGATTGAGCTATGCTTTCGGTTGGGAGGCTAGCATGGCTGCCCTCTGAGTGGCTCCCACCGCCCCCAGCAGCTGAGGGAAGCACATGTGGAGACCCACAGCCAAACATGGGGGTGGATCATGAGGAGTCTTGGGGAAGAGCCCGAGGAAGGATGGAGGACTCAGAGGGGACAGGAGCTCCACGGGAAGTCTGACAGAGCCAATTAACCAGGGCCGAGGGGTGTCTATGGAGACTGGGGCTCCAACCAGGGATCATATGTGGACTGGACCTGGGTACCTGCACAGATGTAGTCGATGGGCAGATGAATCATAGTGTGGGCACCCTTATGAGGGAAGTAGGGCTGGCTCTGATATGGACTCTGCTGCCTGCTTTTTGTTTGTTTGTTTGTTTGTTTCGCTTTCCTCTGGCAGGGCTGTCTCGCTGAACCTCAGGGGAAGGGGAGGCCCTCAGTCCTGATGTGACTTGATATGCTGGGGTGGTTGTGCGAGTGGGGCTTCCCTTTCTCTGGGGAGTATGGGAGGGAGTGGGGGAAACAAGGAGAGAGGGTGGGGCGGGGTGTAATGGGGAGAGGAGGTCAGGGCCTATGACCAGGATGTAAAGTGAATAATTAATTTAAAAAAATGTTAAAGTTAAAAAAAAAGATTGTAAAAGTCAATGGGGATGGAAAACAAATAAACAATGCCTTCCAGAAAGAGAGAGAGAGAGAGAGAGAGAGAGAGAGAGAGAGAGAGAGAGAGAGAGTTGCATCCGTATATTTATTTCAATCTAGTGGACACTATCCAGGAGCTCTGATATAAACCCTTCACATCCAGGGCTAGACACTGCTCTAGCACAACAGGCTGGTGACACAGGAATGAGGGTTACAGTGGCAGAGGCTTGACACTCCCTGGACAGAGACTCAGGACCCCGGTCCAAGTTGGACTCTGGATTCATTCAAGAGTGGAAATCCCATGCCTGTCACACAGTCTTTGGCTCCAACTGCAACAGAGTAAAATACAAACCATTCACACCTTCAATTGCACCCGAAGCTGCCAGAAATTTCCAGGGTTAACTTTTCATTTACTTAAACTATCACTGTGGTTTAAAATAAAATAAAATAAAAAATCCTTTTGATATTGATTCTTATCATAGTCAATGGTTTGAAATAAAACAGCACAGCTGGTACTTGCCCTGAATCTACTTTTGAACAGTCATACTGAATTCCTGAAAGTGGAGACTTTCAGGTGCTTCCAGATTTAGCTTTTGCTATTGAACCTGGAACAGTAAGACTTCACCATTGCTATTAATGTATAACTTCTCATAAGAATGACATTATATCACTTTAAGGTCTTATCTAAGAAACGAAAAACCCTTTGTACCTTGCTCCTATGGTTTCTTTTCTTTTTTCTTTCTTTCTTTTTTTTTTTTTTGGCATTCTGACATCTCCAAGAGGAACAATTGTTCAATATGTAAAGTCTAAACGACTCTTTTTATTGAATGAAGTATTGTGTTATTGAGTGAATCACAAAGCCGCAGTCTCCTTTGCACATTAACTTTGAATCTGCAGCTTAGAGCAAAATCCTGATTTTTCTTTCAGATGCTAATAACATACTGTCCGGGCTAGGCAAGGTTATTCTCTAAAAGAAATTGGTAAGAATTGGTTTGCTTTCATTATTTATCTGCTTAAAAATGATTTCTTAGAGTCGCGGAATAAACTTTGTTCCTTATTGTCCATTATGGTAATTTAAACTCAGCTGGTGATTCTTCCATCTTTGGTAAGTTATGCTTTTTTATATTAAGTTAGATATTATTAGTTGTTGTTATAGAATGGTTAGGTGAAAAGTATACTCTTTTGATGACTCATGTGTCGATTTTTAGTAGAGAAAATGAAATGAACACATTAAATCAATCCTATTAAGATTACTGACACACATATTATATCTTAGAAGTGATTAATATCATGGAGAGACCATGAGACTCAGAGCAGACAGAGTCATCTGTGCTTCTGATAAGGGATGAGGCCTAATTGTCTCAGAAGGGTCATCATGCATGAGTCACTGTAACATCTGCAGTCTCCATTTTCCCACATGTAAAATATGGCTGAAACCCCAATAGTGCCAACACCAGGAGTGACTGAAACCCCAATAGTGCCAACACCAGGAGTGACTGTGGCAGTGAGAACAGTTTGGTGACTGCGCACCATCTGCTCTATAGAACCACAAATATGCAAATTAATATCACCACGTGAACAACAAGGTAATTCACTTTCAAGTTACAATTACACTTTTTGTAAAGCCCAGTTCAGAAGAGAGGAGACAGAGACTACACATCGCAGCTTAATTATCAGCTCACCTGGCTAGCTGGATCCTGGCTGCATATCTTCTCTCTGGTGAGGGGTAGGGGCAGGGTGACTGGAGCCTATTTACTTCCGGGACCTATGTGGCCATGATAGTGACTTTCTGTACAATGTGTCCTGTTAAGTGTGACTCAGCCTTGAAGCTCCAAATACTTAAAAAGTTCACTGAAAAGTCCCTTTCTGAAGTTCCCTTTCCATTCAGGGTCATGATGACACTGTATTATATCCCTAGCATCTCAGGAAATCATAGAAAATGCAAGTAGAGACCACATTAGTCATGTATTTTTTGGTTTTTGTTTTTCCTGCTTAATGTGATAGTTGCTTGCTGATGCTGGCTTGTGAATCAGAACACATCAACACTGAAACCTGGAATCAGGTCATAACTATGACAGTGGCATGTAGTTTTACATATATGCCTTCAGTGGAGATGATGCTTATCCAGACCAGTGGGCCCTTAGCCTCTTTACTCAATCTATTATTGAGTCCAAGGGTTTTTAGGAACAGAAGTAACCCAACCTTCTAGTCTGCTTATCTTTTAAAATATTTATATGTGCATATGTAATGTGTGTATGTGTACCCACGTACATATGTGTTCCTACGGGCATACATATACCATGGTGTACATGTGGCAATCAGAAGACAAGCTGACAGTCCTTGGCTTCCACATCACTTGAGATAGGGTCTCCTAGTATTCACTGCTCCATATACCAGGTAGGCTCACTATGATCTTTCATGGATTCTCCTGTCTCTGCCTTCTATCTGGCTGTTGAAACTCTGTGATTGTAGCCAAGTCCCGGTCCTCAAGCTTGCATGGGAAGCATGCAACCACTGCTCTGTTGCTCTAGTATGTTTATTTTTACAGGTCAAAAAAAATGGGGGTCAAAAGGTATTATGTGACACATTCAGGCCTATATTTAGTAGGCTTCTGGATTTCCTAATTCCTAGATTGACTCATTCTACCATGCCTCATTGCCAGGTAGGATCAGATAGTCATTTCATTCATGCTTATAGCTAATATGCATATTCATTGGCCTTAGACATTAGTAGGAAACCACAAACAAGTACAATTATTATTAGAACCATGGCACTAGCTGCCATTTATTTATTTTTCCTAGAAAAAAAGACATCAAACCTAAATTTATGTCTTTTTGTCCTCTACTGTATCATTAACTTCAGGCCATGGTTATTATTGGATTCCAGTTTTCCATTGGAAATAGAATATTTTATTGTGTCTCACTACCTAAGAAAGCAATGTTCATGCTACTAGAACCAAATATGAAAATATAATTTTGATAAATTCGTGCTGGCTGGCCAAACCAATTCCACTGCTGTCCAAAATATCACAAAGAATATGATTGAATGTTTTCATACTTTAGAAAGCATTGCAAGAAACTTTTTCTGTGTTGGTATTTTGCCTGTAGTGCTTTTGTGATGTTAATTTAAAGTAATTGCTTCTTCTTTTGAAGGACTGCATACTGTGATGATTAATTTGTAGGCCAACTTGACTGAGCTAAAGATATGAAGAAAGTGTGTGGAAGATTATTTCTGGGTTTATCTGTGCTGATTTTTCTGGAAGAGCATTCACATCAGCAGACACTAAAGAATGTATGTCCTCAATGGTGTAGCTTCATGTCTTCTCTATTGAAGGCATGGATGAAAAGAAAATGAGGAATGATGGATTCTTTCTCTTCTTATACCATGACATCTATCTATTCCTGCCCTTGAACATCAGAGCTCCTGGTTTGATTTGGGATTTACCACATCAACTGCTGCCACAGTTCATTCCTTAGTCCCATGCTCAGAACTTTAGCCTCACACTGAGTGCTACCATCAGCGCTTTAGACAGTCTCACTCCTTTAGACTTAAGCTGATTTCAAGCAGTTGTCCAGTTTACAGATGGCATCCATGAGACTTCTTGCCCACCTTAATGACATAGTAATTCCCATAACATGTCTCCTTCATCTGTATATGTATATATCTGAGTAGTTCTTTGTTTCTGCAGGACCTTAGTCAATACACATATTTTCATAAATTCTCAATGGAATTTAAAATAATGCCAAAATCTGAATGTCTTAATTTTTTTGTAATTTAACTCAACACATTATTACTCTGTTACTAAAGTCTAAAAATTATTAGCAAACAATAGTGAAACATGAACCAAACTGGCCTATTCTTAAAAAAAAAAAAAAATAGGAAAACAGAAGAAGCTATGGCAAGCTGTTCTAGATAGGAAAACAGGGTGTTCCTATGCAAATGTATAAAAGGAAGAATTATCCATGATAATGTCTCAATCTAGAAATAACAAGTCCTGGTTCAAGTAAGTATTTAGGAATCAAATGGCCTAGTGACTATTAAGAATTATTGTTCACACAAAAACAGCCGGCCGTAGCATGATAATCTAAGGATGCAGTAGTGGCAGTAACCAACAGCTCTCTAAATGGACGTAAGACCCACTCATCAAGAGGAAAATCATGTCTGGTATTGAAAGCCTAGCCATTTATGCAGGGCTAATGATGCCATGGATCTTGGAGGAGAACTAACATTCATGGCTTTACTAAACCATCAGAATCCCTAACTACAATCTAAACATCTGAACTTATACACACAGATAAGAGTCGTCCTCACCTTTCATCAGAGAAACTTCTCAATGTCACAGATAGCGACTACATAAACCCATAATCAATCAAAATGCAGAATTGTGGAGCATAGGACCAATGGAAACATTGCAGAAAGATTATAAGAGCGAGGGGATCAATTGGAGAATTTGCTGTGGGACTGCTTCTCTTACTAATGTCAGAAGCTACAACCATAAACTCTCACCAGTATGATTGTTTAAACCTGAGCTGAACCAGGCCTACAACCATTGACATGCCAGAGTGGACAGGAGAAACAACCACAGGATTTCAGATCTACACACGTAACTGCAGGCAACTAAAGAGTGCTGAGTGGGAAAAGCAGTTTTCTCTAGGGAAGAGCACACCTCCTGGCTAGCCAATATCAGCGGTCAAGCCAGAAAACATACATACAAGTAACATTTTACAGACAGAGCAGGTTACATTTAGGAAACTGTCTGTCTGTCTGTCTGTCTGTCTGTCTGTCTGTCTCTGTGTGTATGTGTGTGTGTGTGTGTGTGTGTGTGTGTGTGTGTGTGTATGTGTGTGTGTTCTATGGGAGGACCTGGAAGAAAGAAGAGGAAGGAGGAAATAATATAGTTATAGCATAACTTCAAAAAGAGAAGAAAAGATAATGGATGTTCGAATAAGAATAGTTGTTCACAAGCAGCAAAGCTTCAGAAGAAGACCAAGGATGGCAACGATGTGCAACTGTGAGGAACCTGAAAAACTACATGGAATCCTAATGCCTCAATTGGTGAACCAGAGTTGCTAAAATAACTCTGTTTTGGAGAAGAGGGTCGAGGCTGACACAGATCAGCTGGTCATCACCCAGTTTTAATAAACACACCAGAAAGGGAAAGGAAAGTTCAATATGTGACTGCAGACAGTTACTGCATGTTCACTTCACTAATAAGCTTTAAGAAAATCCTGCCACACAGCGCATCAAATAAGCACGCTGAGTGATATCAGGCTTTCCAAAACTGACTGTCACACTCCTCTTAGATTCAAAAAAACACAAGCAACAGAAATAAGATAGGAAGGTTAAATTACTGGATTTATGAAGATAAAAGGTTTTGTACCTTACTTGTTTACATGTAATTTCTTTATTATCCTTAGAGATCCAGGTTTATATTTATAAATGAAAAGCAATCTCTAGCGCTAGTGTAAAAATGTAATTACAATGTCGGTTACGTGTATCTATTGGAATAGATAATTTCAGGCAAGTGATTTAGATTTAAAATTTTGATGATTACAGTTAATTTCATTAACATAAGGGAGGAAGTAAACTTTACAAACAGACAAATGGGTAAGAGTTTAGTCTTTGAGATGGAAATCCTCGGGCTTAAAGAGGACACTTTTGTAGCCATCCTGTTTGTGTCAGAAATATAACCAAATGTGTCCTAGAAGAGAAGAGGGAAGTATCGAATTTTATCTTGTCTGTGTCATCTTAGGAAACAATAGAGCCATTGTTGAGTCTTGTGGGTGGGCTTAAGACAGTATGGAAACAAGACTGCATCCTCCCAATTAATTAATCCCAATGAGCAAAGCAAATATGGGGGCACTGATGGTCACGACCGTGTAAACCATAAAAGAGAAATGGAATATTGTCATATTCTTTTGTTCGTACAGGTTTTATTTTCATAGACTGCAGAGAACACCTACAAATAAAAATTGAGCTTAAAAAATAAAAGAATTCTGGAAAAGAGAGACACCTCCTGCGACTGCTGTCTCTCTGGGTACCTTCTGACTTAGTGGACTCCTACCTGTGATTGTTCTCAGAGAAGCCACATCTTCCAAGACACATGTCCCTTTTTACATTGAGTTCAAACTAAAGGGAAAACAAGCATAGGTGACTGAAAAGACAAGGAATAGCTGTTTTGCTTTATTCTATTAAAAGCAACTCACGTCCTCATGGTTTGAAGACCAATCGTGCTTCTTAGAGAGCAGCCTTAATTTTACATATTGAACTCGGCAATGGGACTTTATAGCCTTTTCTGTTCAAAATCTAATCACACAGTGGACATTCTCCCAACCTTCAAATATTATGCTCTTTCAAATCACTTTTTGATGGCATGAGAAAACAGAATTTATGGTTTAATTTATAATTCAATTAAAACACAGCATCATTCTTTTGGAAGCAGTAGTTCTACTCATTCATTCATTCATTCATTCATTCATTCAAAATATTTTTTGACTGTGCACAATGAGATATCCCTTAAACCACCAAGGAAACAGTAGTGAGATGCACAGGTACAAGCAAGGAAACCCTTTCAGTAACAGAGTTTATATACTTGCAAGGCAAGTAGTAACAAATACTAATCAGGTGACAGCCTAGCAGGCGTGAGAAGTGATTTAGAAGCTGTTAAAGTGAGTGGAGATGCTTGGAGGCTGGCGATGCCTGGGCCGTGGCATGGTTGGGGAGAGCCACAATGAAAGGACAGGAGTGAGGGAGTCATACAGACTTTGGTGAAGAGCAAACCCCGAAGAGGATGTTCCAATGTGTTTGAAAGATAGCAACTTGGATGGTGTGACTTGAATAGAATGTAGGGCAGGTGGCAAAAGAGGAGAAGCCTATGTGAGAAAAACAGGAAGATTGTCTGTGGACAATTTTTTATACTGCTCTTGTAAATGACAGACTGAGACAATGGTGCAGATAGGAATGCTAATTAGAGGCTGTGGCAACATTCCTCTTAATTGTTGCCCCAATGAAATAAGGTTTTGGTAGAATGATGGAGTTGACATTAACTAAAACAAACAAAACTGAATGAAGCCATTCAGAAAGCAACGCTGTGTCAGGGATTATTTGGGTGAATGAGAAGTTTAAAATCTCCTTTAAATAAACAAATGAGGAAGAAAAGTACTCATTTTAATCTGTGCATTTTGAATCCCATGGGGTGGTCAAGGGCGTTCATATAAATTGAGATCCATTTAGTATTTGGATGATGTTTCAGACAATCATACAGGAGGAAATCTAAGATGTGAGTTAAGATAAAGAGAAATGACCTAAGAACCAGGGTACCTTATCAATGTGGAGCAAATTGATACTGCAAACAAAATTATGGAGAAATGTCCAGGGAAGTAAAGGTAAATATGGGCCCAAGTGATGATCGATTTTTCATAAAGAAGGAATGCTCCACTTATTCAATTGCCAAATGCTAGAAGTGTTAATAGATGTGATATGGTGAATTCAGCCATGTGTGGTAAGACTTTCTACTTGAAGACAATTGTTTTGAAAGATAGCAAAGTAGAAGGATCCAGAGGGTCCTAGAAACCTACAAGTAGAACATTATGATAGGCAGATTTGGGCCCAGGGGTCCCACTCAAACTAAGGCACCAGGCAAGGACAATACAGGCGGTAAAATTTAAACCCCTACCCAGATCTAGCCAATGGACAGAACATTCTCCACAGTTGAGTGGAGACTGGGGTCTGACTTTCTCACGTACTCTGGTGCCTCATATTTGACCATGTCCCCTGGAGGGGGAGACCTGGTGGCACTCAGAGGAAGGATAGCAGGTTACCAAGAAGAGACTTGATACCCTATGAGCATATACAGTAGGAGGAAATCCCCCTCAGGAACAGTCATAGGGGAGGGGAGTAAGGGGAAAATGGGAGGGAGGAGAGAATGGGAGGATACAAGGGATGGGATAACCATTGAGATGTAACAAGAATAAATTTTAAAAAATTAAAAAAAAAAGACAGATCACATGTGCTTAGATAGCCTTCTTTGGTCACCCCTGGAATGTAATTGTGTTAGAATACTGCAGTGGAATGGGTTAGGACTGGAGAGATATTTGCTTTTTGTTGTATGTGCCACTGTTCCCTCAAACTTGAATATTTATTATCCATCATGTATTTTTAAATTTTGTTAGTTTTATGATTTTTATGATCTTTACTGTGAATGATAATTGCTGGACAGAAGCTGCATCTGAAGATCCTGACGGACTGATTAGAACTTCAATGCGGGGAGGAGATTTGAATGTTAGACGTCCAAAGGCTAATTACCTTATGTTGGGCTAATTCTAGCATGCTGGAATAATTACTCCTTGCCCACCTCAGTGTCTGGATTAACATCTTGTGACTAATAGATAGAAACCTTGCAGAATCTGTTAACTTAGCAGACCCCTGGCTCCCATAAATCCCAAAGCTAAGCATGTTAGCAGATAGCATCTTGGGCCTATGGAGAACCTCCCTTTCCCCATCTGGTGTACCTCTCTGGTGTACCCCCAATGTATTGCAAATTTGCCTTGATTTATGCCTTTCTTTGTTTTGTAAAATTATAGAAACTTCATGAAATTGCTTCAGCATTGAAACATGGAATTTGGGATAACCTAAATCTGTGTTCTCAGGCCATGGTCACTCAAAATGGCTACAGAATAAACTACCTCTTGCTCCCTTTAAGATGAGAACTGTTATTTTTGTGTCAACAACACTCAATTTGAAGTCAATTGCATATATATAAAAAAAGCATGCAATTGATGAGTTTGACATTTACCAGCTGTGGAACCATCACCACACTATGAGCATACATTTATCACAGATACTTATATTTTTGTATACACTCCTCCTGTGCCAGGAACCAATGGTTCTCTTACACCCTGCTATAGGTATATCAGGCATCTATGATATTTCATAGATACATGATTTCTCTAGGAATCACATTTTTAAAAATATGTATTTGAATTCCAATCCAGTATCACTTTTCTTTCAGTCCAGTCAATGTGCTTGAATATTCCTTACCATGTCTGCCTGGTCAATATGTTTATCTGAGTTTTGTTACTTGCTTTTTTTGCATTACTGCACCAACTAAGATACTGAAAAGAATGACCAGAGGGAATATCCTTGTGTGATTCTAAGAATGACAATGGAAGGAGGACCCACTGTCCTGTCATCAAGCATAAAGTCAAATTGGGTTTTTATAGATACTCTTTAGTAAGTTAAGGAAGCTTCTCTATTTTCAGTTGAGCTTTTTCTTAAACTTGAAAAGCTGTTATATTTTTCAAACACCCCTTCCCTTCTCTGATACAATCATATGATTTTCTTTCCAAAGACTATTGATGTGATGGATCTTACTAATTGCTTTCACAGACAAAGCCTTGACTTTTCTCAAGTTGCATGGAAATTAATCCTTGATTTGTTGTCAACTATCTTTTATACTTAAGATTCAAATTGCTTCCCATGTGGAAAATATTAATTTATTGTTTGCATTCTGCTGCTGCTAAATGCTATGCTTTACTTGCATATAGCCTCTTATAGTTGAGATTTTAGTGTTAGCATTTGTTTTGGTTTTAAAGTTTGAAACAGTGTCTTTTTATTTAGGCTAACCTGGCTGTGACTGAACACTTAGCCTTCCTACATGAGTCTCATGAGTGCTGCAATTCAGACATTTGCCACCTTGCCCAGGGTCTGGATTGTAGCTATGTTTTGTTACTTGTTAAAATCATTGATCTTGAATGAACATCTTAAATATTTTGTCATGCTCAAGAATTTCTTTAGAATTAATTTATAATTTTACATCAAAAGAAGAAAATTATTTTAGGAATTAAAATGTTAGAAAGTGTATTCTCTGGAGTTGGTAAGTGAACTTGAATCACATTAGTCCATAACTTTTTATAAGTAAGCTAATTAATTATTCTGATTTTTCTTTTTAATGAACTTAAACTGTATGAAACTTAGATCTTTAAGTGCATTCTATAACTATACTATGCACATGGTAAGGAAATTAAATCTGAATAAGATACAGTGCTTATGTCTCAACGGTTTGCATTTGCTTGGAGCATGTGAGGTAATGTGTTTGTTAATTAGCCAGCCTTAACAACTCTGCAATAATATCCACCATGATGTTATGAACAATAAACACTCATAATTTCATCAGTCATTTTTAAAAGTCTTGAGAAAACATTATCATGGGCAGATCTGGGCCCAGGAGTCCTGCTCAAACTATGGCACCAGTCAAGGACAATATGTGCAGTAAACTTCGAACCTCTACACAGAACTAGCCAATGGACAGGACATTCTCCACAGTGAGTGGAGAGTGGGGTATGACTTTCACACAAACTCTGGTGCCCCATATTTGACCATGTCCCCTCAATGGGGAGGCCTGGTGGCACTCAGAGGAAGGATAGCAGGCTACCAAGAAGAGACTTGATACCCTATGAGCATATACAGGGGGAGGTAATCCCCCTCAGGAACAGTCATAGGGGAGGGGAATAAGGAGAAAATGGGAGGGAGGGAAGAATGGGAGGATACAAGGGATGGGATAACAATTTAGATGTAATATGAATAAATTAATAAAATATATTTTTAAAAAGTTTTGAAAAAAGAAGTTTGTTAATTAACTACTGAAGAAGAGGATTGTCCTTTTTCAAAGAGATAAATGCCTCCACTGTGATATACAACACTTTTCAGGTTTCTCTGGGCCACCGACTTTGGATCCTTAGAAGGAGATGTAGGAGGATGCTTATCATGGCAGGCTGTGCCTGGTGCAGGGCACTTGGGGTCATCTCCAGTGAATATGCAGTGGGTCTGTTACACGGCAGCAATAGAAGAGACAATACCACCTTCATGTTTCAAAACAAAACTCGCTGTCACTTGAGTCCCAGGAGTTAGGAAAGGGTAAAGTTGCAGTCATCGTGGAAATATGAGAAACGTAAATTACACACTGTATTATGGAATTATGAGTTAATATAAAGAGTTCCAAAGAATAGAAGCAGTTCCTTGTAAATGACTCTGCCAGCACAGTTTATCAGCTTGTAGTGATAACCAACGTTACCTGTAAACTGAAATTGCATTGCAGGAATCTCCAACCCATTGAGTTAAATGTATTTCATTTATAACTGCTCAGTGAGCCATGAAAGACCCAGGGGCATTTAGGAGCCAGAAAAGCTGCCTTTCTTTTAGATGTTGTAATTTTAACTACAGTACAAAGAATAAATGATAAATGAGCCCATGATAGATGAGCATGGTATGAATTATATTTAGAAACTCAAATATAAACACATCAGATTATTTTGTGCTGGGATTTTTTTTTCTCACCCCTAGACCAGGGAAGGCGGTCTGTTCTTCTAAAGCAAATTGGAGAAGAAAAATGGAAGACACTCACAAATAAATAAAAATGCATGTGGAATTCCAATATGCAAATGAGAACTGTTTCTTTTGTGCATGTTGCAGAAGAAGAGCAGAAAGTACAGGATCACAGCTGGATTCTCACTGGGATCTTAGACAATGTAATACCAGCAGCCACCCTTAGATCAGGCACACCCCAGATGCTCACTTCACAGAGCCTGCTTCCTTCTTCCTTCCTCTCACCCTTCACACCAGCTTCCTTCATTATTTTTTTTTCAAAAAGACAGAAATGAAGCCAAAACCTTTTGTGTAAAGATAAAAAAATCACTATAAAGAGGAAGGCGAATCCTAAGCAGTTATTTTTTTGAAAAAGATTTTGCTTTAAAATTAGAAGCTCCCTCCTAACCAGGAACACTTCAAAACACATGCTCTACATCTCAAAGGCCTGCACGGTGTCTGCTGTATACTGGAGCACTGATGCGACCCTAATGTTTTAGGGGATGAATAACAGGATAATTTTTTGCATTGTTTAATCTTTTTCTCTTGTGCTTGATTTTTGCATTTTGTTTGAATAAATGTCTACCTAATTATGCTGCCACAAAGAGCATCACACTTCGAAAAAAATATCCAGAAGTAACTAGTACAGAAAACTCTCTTTATTCTTCTCAGGTGATTGATGTGGGATTATGAGATGAATTTAATTTGGGGGGGGGGGTGCCAATGACATGTACAGTACCCTCCAAATGATACACCTACATCTTATGTCTGGGATCCCTGAATGCTGTCTTTTTGGGTACATGATGGGATTCAGTTAATTTCCTGGGGAGGGAGACCTTCGACTGGATTGTCTGGGTGAATTTTAAATGCCTTCAAATATGTTGGAGTAGGAAAGACACAGATAGATTTTGAAAGAAGTGGCAATGTGGCCATAGAGGCAGAGATTGGAGACATCAGGCTACAAGCTAAGAAAGTCCTGAGGCCAGAGTAAACAAAGAAAAGATTCTTTTCTGCAACTGTATCGGGCAACGTGACAATGTTGATTCGGTTCTGTCCTCCAGAGTTTGAAAAAAAATTCTCTAGTGCATCATCATGACTGTGGACATTAGTTATAGCTGCTAAATAAATGAAAATGGCTATTGTTTTCTATGCTTCACTTATGTATTTCCACATTTATGTTAGTGTTAAAGATATATTTATTTTATTTTATGAATGAATGTTTTGTTTGCATGTATGTATGTGTACCAAGTGCATGCCTGGGGCCTGAGGAGTTCAGAGAGAGAATCAGCTCTCCTTCAACTGTAGTAAGGGATGGTTATTATCTACCATGTGGCTGCTGGGGACTGACCCTGGGTCTTTAAGAGCAGCAAGTGATTTTAACCTCTGAGCCATTCTCCAGTCCCTTTAATATGCCATTTATTTATTTGTTTGTTTGTTTGCTTGTTTATTGTGCATGTATGTTACGTGTGCTTCTTTGTGACTGCAAATGTTAGAAGAGGGTGTCAGATCTCCTGGAGCTGGAGTTCTAGGCAGCTGTGAGCTACCTGATGTTGGTGTTGGGAGCGGAACTCTGGTTCTCTGCAGGAGCAGGCATCACTTTTACCTGCACTGCCATCTCTCCAGGCCCAATAAGTAATTTCATATCATGTAGAAAACAGATACTTTGAAGATAGTAGACTCTTTTGCAGGAAGTACAAGATAGATAAGAAAAATGCAAAGTGGGTTGTAGAGAAAATTGGAACACTGTGGTAAGGTTTTTTGTTGTTGTTGTTGTTAATATCTGGGGTCCAGCCATTAACAGGTAAAGTCTAAAATATACAATTCTTGCAATTCATGCTCATGTATCTCATTTTGCGTGTCTGTAGCTCACTGGAATTGTCATGAATTCCACAGTTGGAGTGGAAGTTTGAATAGAGAATGTTTCGAAGGGTGGAATGTCACCAAAGGCAGGGGGATTCAACTCTTAGTGGGTAGGAAGATGAGGGTGGAACTGAGAAAAATTGTGGATGGCAAATGTGATCAAAATATGTTTATTAAATTCTCAAAGAGCTAATAAAAACAAATCAAGTGTTATCATATGGTGGAGGAGGAGGTCCCCTTCTCTCAGAGGTCTAGGGGAGAGGAATAGGATGAAAGAGGGAGGGGGCAGGAAGATGCAAATTTATTTATGTGTAATAATATAAATGTATATGCTTAAAAAGAAATATAATAAAACTGATATCACAAAGCCAATAGAAGGAATAAAAATTGACTTCCCTGTCTATCTTCCCTTCTTTATTTACCATGGTCAAGCTGTGCTGACAGCATCACAGTCAGGATTTGAGCAATTCTGCCCTCAGTGATGGTCCTGGAAGCCATGCCCTTACACTCTCAGATGGGATATGTTAGTCACTGTGAAGGGAAGGGCAATAAGCACACGTGTAAGCTTATGAGGTAGGAAGTCAGTTCATTCAGGCTCAAGGCTTTAATTTGGAAGGACAACAGTTGTGGCAGTGAAAAGCTGGTATGGGGAAGGTGGTTGGGCAGGGATAAGAATGATACATTTGTATGAAGATGGCATGATGAAACACATTATCAATATTTTACATACCAACTTGCAAATGATTTTAAAACATCTGGGATATATAACACAATATCTTAAACCATACAAGTCTACAGCATTAATTCTATTTATAGTGTAATATGATTCTTTATCTCCATAACTTTTCAGCATGTAAAACTGAAGCTACTTCTATTAAACAATGATTTCCCCATTCCCTGCCCCTCCTGACCTGGCTAGCATCCACTGTTCATTCTACTTTCTGACTCTGTAACTAACTATATTCAATATTTTATACAGATGGAATCATATAGCATTTGTCTTTCTAAAGTGGCATAACTTCATGTATACTAATCATTTCCATGGCTATCTGAGGTGGCAGTGCATATCAACTGTACTCGCCTTTAATGTTAAATAATATTTTATTGTGTGTACGTGCCACAATTCTGCTTATCTGTTCCTCCAAAAGTTACACGTTATATGTATTCATGTTTCTTTAAACACAAATAAACAGATATCTGTTTGAGATTCTGCTGTTCAATTTCATTGGGTGTATACCCAGAAGTGGAACTGCTGGATCATGTAATGACACAGTTTCAATTTTTGAACACCCATCAAATTGCTTTCCATAATGACTATCTTCTTTTATGCTCTTGCCTTCAGCTATAGGAGTCTACTTTCTCCCCATCTTAAACTTCTTATCTATCTATCTATCTATCTATCTATCTATCTATCTATCTATCTATCTTTTCATCTATCATCTATCATCTATCTATCTATTATCTATGTATCTATGTATCTATGTATCTATGTATCTATCTATCTATCTATCTATGTATCTATCTATCTATCTATCATCTCTATCTTTCACATATCTAACTACTTAACTAATAGGAAGCTCTGTAGTAGGGGAGCTAGTATCTCACTGTAGTGTAGATTTATACTTATCGGTGACCATTCATGTTGAACATCTTTTCAGGTCAATTCTGGTCAATTTTACATCTTTGGTAAAAATATCATTTTGGAAATTTGCTGACTTTTGAATATATTTATTTCTTATACATATTAAATTTTATAAATTCTCTAGATGATATGAATGTTAATCTCTTGACTTTCAAATGCTTTCTTCCATCCAGTTGCTCTTCCATGCCTGTTACTCTTGATATATCTATTGATGAAAACAATTTGCCTTGTAGTGAACTGTGATTTGTCTATTTTGACTTTTGTTTGTGTTTTTTTGGGGGAGGGGAGTTGAGACACAGTTTCTCTGTGTAGCCTTGGCTGTTCTGGACTCACTTTCTATACCAGGCTGGGCTCAAACTTAGCAGCAATCCATCTGCCTCTTCCTCGCTGAGTGCTGGCATTAAAGGAGTGCACCGCCACTACTGTGCTCAGCTTTTCTCTATGCTTTTAAGAGAATTTTCTTTTTTAGTTATCTGTAGGTTTTATTTTAGTTCTTTGGTTAACTTTGAGTTACTTTTCATATCTGAACTAAGTAATGTTCAAAATTCGTTGTCTTGCATATGAGTATAATTTTACCTGTATCATTGCTTGAGGAATGATATGTTAGCTACTTTTCTTCACTGTTTACCAAATACTCATGTGAGAAAAGAAGGATTAATTTGGGTTAACATCTTCAGTAGTATTTGTCCAACACGGTAGGAAGGACACAGTGCAACAGTTTTTCACAGGACAGCAGGACAGGAGACAAATGGGGAGCACTGGAGTTCCACTGGATTTTCTTTTCACAGCCTCTACTTTATCTAGACCCTCAGCCCATGAGATGGTATTACCATATGTATAACATAAAACATGGCATCTTAATGATACAGATATATGGTATTACATCCATGTACAATGTATAGAATGTGTTTCTCATCAGTTAACCATGTCTGGGGAGGTCCTTACAAATGCTGTACGTTATCAGTTTTCTAGGGGAAATAATCCAGTCACTTTGGCAATGAAGATACATGATAATGAATGATATTGGCACCACTTACTAAAATCACATTTGAAAATATTCATTTCTGGGTTGTTCTATTCCACTGATATGTACAGTCCCCCAGCACTAGTCTGTCTTTCTTACTGTGCCTTCATCATGAGCTGAGAAACATCATCTGGGTACTCCAGCTTTTTTTTTCCATGATTGTTTCACTAATATTTAAGATCCCTTGAGATTCCACATGAAATTTATATACTCCTCTTTTCTGTTTCTATAAAATCATACAAGGATTGTTGCACTGATACCATTGAGTTTGTACATCACTTAGGAATCTCATTGTTGATGAAAAATGCAGCTTTCACTATAAAGGAAATAAAAGAATAAAAGTTTAGCCTATAGCCAAATTGAAGTGGTGACAGCCTGGGAACAAACTCCATGCTCCAATGTGGAAGTAGTTTCATGATGCTTTATAGTTCTACAAAACAAAGGAAGTCACAAATCAAGCCCAAATATAGTATACTTTGGTGGGTACATTAGAAAGGTAGTTGCAACAAGATGAAGGAAGATTTTCTATCAGCCCAAGACACTACCTGATGCCATTTTTAGTTCTTTGATTGGTGGAAGCTGGTGTGTTTTTTTAAAAATAAAATCATTCATATTACATCTCAATTGCTATCCCATCCCATTCATCCTCCCATTCCTCCCTCCCTCCCGCATTTACCCCACTCCCCTCCCCTATGACTGTGACTGATGGGGACCTCCTCCCCTTGAATATGATGCTAGGTTATCGAGTTTCTTCTTGGTAGTCCGTTATCAGAAGCTGGTGGTTTTTGTGTCTTGGTCACAGGACGTTAATTATAATATAGCTGACCAAGGAATGATCACTCAGAGGGCTGAAGCCAGCTAAAATATAGTAATTAGACTCTGGACATTCAACATTCCAACTTCTACATATCACTGCAGTTACAAACCAGTGGATCTTTATACACCTGCTTCTTCTTTTAAGGAATTCTTATCTACATCATATTAAATCGTAATCCACAAGCAGAGAATATGCTTCCAATAATTTATGTACTTATGGATCTGTAAGGTATTTATTTTTAATGACAGCATTTCTTGGTGTGTGGGTCTTTAAGTTTGTATTAAGTAGAGTTTGTTGAGTCTACTGAATGTGTATATTCATGTCTTTCATCAGGGTTTGAAAGTTATCAGCCATTATTTGTAAGATGCTCTTACTGAATGTGTATATTCATGTCTTTCATCAGGGTTTGAAAGTTATCAGCCATTATTTGTAAGATGCTCTCTTTGATCTGGTTTCTTTTACTTCTTGAAATTCCACAGTCTCAATATCAGTCCTTGTTAATTTTCACTAGGTTTCTTAATCTGTTCACTTTTATTTAAATATTTTGTGTGTGTGTTCCTCAGACTTGAGAATACCCATTATACTGTTTCCAGCTTCACTGATTCTGTCTTCAGTCTATTCAAATATGTCTCATTTCATATTTCTCCAAATTTCTCATTTCAGCTTTGTTATTGGCCCAAGAATTTCTGTCTGGTTTCATTTTATTAGTAGTGTTTTCATTTCATTTCTGCATAATTTTCTTTACTTTCTCTATATCTAAGTACCTTGTACATCTTCTAGACATTACAATCTTTCTCTAGATGTACTTCCAAGAGAAGGAAGGAAAACGACACCAGTTCAACTATGTTTATAGCATCTTTATTCATAATAGCCATAAACTTGAAATGACTCAGATGCCTTTCAACTGAAGAATGGAAAAAGAAAATGTGGTACACTTACACAACAGAGTATTATTTCACTGTTAAAAATGACATCATGAAATTTTCGGGCAAATAGATGAAACTAAACAAAAAATCATTCTGAGTGAGGTAACCCAGACCCAAAGACAAATATTGTCTACATTCATTTATAAATGAATATTAGCTGTTAAGTAAATGAAGATCAAGCTACAATCCACAGACCTAGTGATGTTAAGTAAAGGGGACTCTAAGAGGGACCTGTGAACCTCCCTGGGAAGAGGAAATAGAATAGATTTTGTGGGTGGATTGGAAGCAGATGGGGACAGAAGCAGGAAGGATCAGGTGTTTGGGGAGAGGGATGAAAGGAGAGAGTGTGTGAAGAGACAGCTGAGACTGAGGCTCATTGCAGTGTGTGTGAGTACCTCATGCAGTATAAACTTCCTGGGATCTATGAGGGTGAACCTAGGGAGGACTCCTCATAATGAAGGATGTGAAGTTTGAAGTTGCTATCTTTTGTAACGAGGCCAGGCTTTCAGTGGTGGGACTGGGTTGCATTTGGTTTAGTTGTTGGTTATGGGGGTACTGTGGAGATTTCTAAACAACCCAGGCTGATGCTAAGACAGAAGGTCACTCTCTGAAAACTGACAGCAGGGCCCCTTTGCTGAAGAAAACATCCACACAGCTTATTGAACATAAAGAGGTTGAGCTGGTGCCAGAATGGGGCCTTCATCCATATGTTCTAGTCTCTTTGGTAGGAGAAGGTACTCTAAAGGTGATACAAAAGGAAGTCTGAACACCAACCCAGCCACAAAACCTTGGACCTACAATCTCTCTTGCCTGAAAGATATACTGGGGCAATAGGACACAGAACTTGTAGAAGTGGCCAATCAATGTTTTGTTTAACTTGAAGCTCACGCCATGAGAAGCAGCCCATGCCCTGGATGGCCAGGATCCCAAGACTTGATAGTCCACAGACCTAGGCAGAACTAATCATGACTAACTATATATTTCTAATGATATCTGCTCTACTCATAGACTGGTGCCTTGTCCAGTCATCATCAAAGAGACTTCCTCCTGTAGCTGATGGGAACCAGTGCAAAGACCCACAGCCAGGCATTATATGGAGTGACAGTCTAATTTCTCAGTCTCCATCAGGTCTCTCTCCTTGGACATCAAGGTACCCTGTGAATGAGGGGCAAGAAAGCCTGTAAGATTGTAGGAGTCAGAGAGGGATGGATGCCAACATAACATGGCCACAAACAACTAATTAGGGCTCACATGGACTTATAGAGCCTGAAGCAGCCACATGGAGCCTGCATGGATTTGTACCAGGTTTTCTGTGCACATATTATGGCTGTTAGTTTGATGTTTTTGTGAGACTCCTAAGAATGGGAGTGGGCATGTCTCTGATGCTTTTGCTTGCTCTTGGGACTCTTTTTCTCCTATTGGGTTGCCTTGTCCAGCCTCAGTGTGAGGGCTTTTGACTAGTCTTCTAGTACCCTGCTTTGTTCTGTTTGGCTGTCTACTACTGGAGGCCTGCTCTTTTCTAAAGAGGAAACAGAATGGAGGTGTATATCTGGAGGAGAATGGAGATTATTGGGGGGAGCTGTCAGGAGCGAAGAGAGGGGAAACTATGGTTTGAATATATTGCATGAGAGAAGGATCTATTTTCAATTAAAATCAGAAAAGAAAACATGAGCTGTGTATTTATGCCAATACTTATGACAAAATGAAACAATAAAAGTGTAAGGTTAGGATTACACTTCTTCATCACTGACTTGAATGTTTTCACAAGTCAAATAACAGCTTTGAAAAGCCAAAAGAACATTTTCTTTCTTTCTTTTTGTCAATCGCACTGTAATGGCGACAGGCATTTACATATTGAAGTTTAATCATCATTGATAACATTGTTCTAGCATATTCTTAAGTATATAAAGTCAACAGAACAATAAATCAAGTCTTGGTTTCTGATGTTTGCTAATTTTAGTGGTATGAATACTCCTATTATGGCTGATTTCAAGCTACTGGCACATTGCCATTGCACATGTAGTTGTTAGCAAAGTCTATAAAGTTTTTCCACTGCAAAGACTCAAAGGATATAAAGTCAAGGGCATGGATAGCAGTAAAATGTATTAAAATAATGAAGAAGTGACAGGTTTTGAGTACTGTGACAATTTTAGTATCAGTTCATTATAAACTACCTAGCTTACTATGTATAGTTTTTATAAGTTAACTTAAAATATTGTCTTTGGTCAACAAGCAGCCTGAAAATTTTCTAAAATAATTTATAGTTTGATTTATCTGGCTGTTACGAACTAGTTCTCATAGACTGTGTGGGACATCACTGCCTTGGAGGAAAGCTGCGCATGCCACCTCCC
The DNA here is from genome assembly GCA_907169655.1 of Acomys percivali. Classification (NCBI taxonomy): domain Eukaryota; kingdom Metazoa; phylum Chordata; class Mammalia; order Rodentia; family Muridae; genus Acomys; species Acomys percivali. The sequence goes on along the minus strand of OU015753.1, from coordinate 73,382,593 downwards.
TGGGTAGTTGTGAGAACCAGCTAAAATATTTTAAGTAAAAATATTTTGACACACAAGATGGTGTTAAATAACTGGAATACGTTCTTATTGAGAATAATAACCAAATGCCTACTTCAAGTATGCTAAGAAACACATATTTGGGTTTGATGTTTCAGAAAATAATTGTGAAACAAACTGAAGCTAAACTTTGCTATTCTGCTTTATCACCATACATAGACAAAATGGAATGCTCAAACTGATCCTTTACTCAGAACACAGTATCTGACATGATCAGCTTTCCTGGAGGTACATAAAAGCTTTCCTCCTACTCTTCCTATGTGAGATGCCCACCATCATCGGTGGTTTACATAATCCAACAGTACTCAGTGTGTGAGCAAAATGGACTTAATGACAAGGACCTTGCATCTTCTCTAGTGGTTCTATTAATGACTTGACTTGACAAATTGCTTGGCCACAGGCCCAACTGTCTGACTTAGCATAGGCAACGGTCTATTGATGGAAAGATGAAGTTCCATGGAAAATGGTAACCCAATTTAATCAACTAGAATTTCCCTTATTAAATCTGTTACTCATTTAACAAGTATTTATTGTGCTGAGACTATGTGCTAGGTGGGTCCTGCTTGGGCCACTAGAGCTAGAACTCCAATCATTCAAAATCATTAGCTGAAGTGAACAGAGCAGAGGCTTAGTCCAAAACCAAAATCAATTGTTCTTCAAACTGATTTTTTGTAATAAATGGGACCTCATGAGGCTGAGAAGCTTCTGTAAGGCAGGAGACACTGTCAAGAGAACAAAGCGACAGCCTACAGACTGGGAAAAGATCTTCACCAATCCTACATCTGACAAAGGTCTAATATCCAAAATATATAAAGAACTCAAGAAATTAAACACCACCAAACCAAATAACCCAATTGAGAAATGGGGCTTGGAACTAAACAGAGAATTCTCAACAGAAGAATATCAAATGGCTGAGAAACACTTAAAGAAATGCTCAACCCTCCTTAGTCATCAGGGAAATGCAAATCAAAACAACTCTGAGATTCCATCTTATACCCATCAGAATGGCTAAGATCAAAAACTCAAGCGACACCACATGCTGGAGAGGATGTGGGGAGAGAGGAACACTCCTTCATTGCTGGTGGGAATGCAAACTAGTACAACCACTTTGGAAATCAATCTGGTGCTATCTCAGAAAACTGGGAATAGGGCTTCCTCAAGACTCAGCTATTCTACTCCTTGGAATATACGCAGAAGATGCACCAGCACACAGCAAGAAAATTTGCTCAACCATGTTCATAGCAGCTTTATTCATAATAGCCAGATCATGGAAACAGCCTAAATGTCCCTCAGTAGAAGAATGGATAAAGAAACTGTGGTACATATACACTATGGAATACTACTCAGCTACTAAAAACAAGGAATTCCCAAAATTTGTGGACAAATGGATTGAGCTAGAGATGATCATAATGAGTGAGTTAACCCAGAAGCAGAAAGACTCAAATGGTATATACTCACTTATATCTGCATACTAGCCCAATGGACATGTCCCACGAAAGCCTTCCCTTACCAGGAAACTGGGACGGAGGAGAGGACATCCTATTGGGACTCTAGATGAGAGAACAATGGGAGAATAGCAATGTAGAAGGATCCAGTGGGTCCTAGAAACCTACAAGTAGAACATTATGATAGGCAGATTTGGGTCAAGGGGTCCCGCTCAAACTAAGGCACTAGTCAAGGACAATACAGGCGGTAAAATTTAAACCCCTACCCAGATCTAGCCCATGGACAGGACAGTCTCTACACTTGAGTGGAGAGAGGGATTTGACTTTCTCATGTACTCTGGGGCCTCACATTTGACTATGTCCCCTGGCGGGGGAGACCTAGTGGCACTCAGAGGAAGGACAGCAGGTCACTGAGAAGAGACTTGATACCCTATGAGCATATACAGGGGGAGGTAATCCCTCTGAGGAGCAGTCATAGGGGAGGGGAATAAGGGGAAAATGGGAAGGAGGGGAGAATGGGAGGATACAAGGGATGGGATAACCATAGAGATGTATCAAGAATAAATTAATAAAAATAAAAATAAAATAAAATAAAATAATTGTTCTTCAAAGTCACTAAAGCTTTTTTACTGTTAGAAAACAGAAACTTTTACTATATTCTGCACTGTGGTTCTCACCATTTCCACATTGACTGGTAGTTTGTACTCTAGTGGAGCTCATTGTGTTGAGTCCTGAGAACTTTATTATGACTGGTGATGAATTTGTTTTTGCTAGTTGTATTTGGATTATTTTTCTGAAAAGGAACTCAAAAATATCCATGGTAGAATAGTTATAGATGTATAAAAACAGTAACAAAACAAAACAAAACAACAACAAAAAAAAATTACATTCTTTACAGTAACAACTATGTGTTGTTCATTTTAAATACTTTAATACATTTTTCATGCACTATACATGTATGTGCTATATAATTGACATTTTTACATATATGTACACTCATCCTCAGAGCTACAGGCTATGTTTTCTCAGATTTAGTCAATCATTGGTTAAAAATATTAAAACAAATGTACCTTCCCTGAAAACATTCACATAGGTGGCATTTTATGGACCAAACAGCTTATATTTAGTAGAATATATTTATACACATAAACACATATGCACACAATAACACTTAGTAAAACAGAGGCCACAAATTGGAAGGAGAGTGGAGAGGGTCACATGGGAAGTTTTGGAGGAAGGAAAGGGAAGAGATAAATGTTGCAATTAAATTATAATCTCAAAACAAAAATTAAAAATACCTTGATGACAAGAACCAAAAGACCTATACTCAGCATGCACAGATGCTTTCTGGGCATTATTCTCCAAATGTTACCTTAAGACAGCTACATGCATATCACACACATATATTCGATATTAGACTAGTCTCAAAATGATTTAAGGCAGTGGTTCTCAACCTGTGGTCACATATCAGATATTCTGCATATCGGATATTTAATTATGATTCATAACAATAGAAATATTGCAATTGTGAAGTAGCAAAAAAATAATTTTATGTCTGGGGGTCGCCACAACTTGAGGAGCTGTATTAAATGTCACAGCATTAAGAAGGTTGAGAAACACTGATCTAAAGCAAACAGGAAGATGGGACATAGATTACATGCTAGTAGTATATTATTTATATAATGACTCAAGTATCTATGGATTTATCCAGTGGGGCACTGAAATCTATCTTTAATACTGCCTCTCACATCACTTTTACATAACAGGATGAGCACAGATGTGATTGTTCATTGTGTAACCCTCAGTTACACATCTGTCTTTGTGCACATTTACCATAAGTTGGTGTAGCTTAACGATAGGCTCCCTTTAGTGTTTTATTATAAGAAATACATACAAATATGTATACAAAAGCATTATAATAAGTTTCTATTATTTCTTCATATTATTTCTAAGAAATAGATTTCAACTGTATATGACATGATATTTTTCAAGCCACTTAGTTTTCGTTTCCATTTCTCAGAGCTTAGATAAATTACATTCGTACCAGCACGAAGTCTGTATCCCTTACAGTCCTGCCAGCATTGAGCATTCACTTTTTAAAAATTCATTTTTTTGTAGATGTTATGTGGATTTGATTTGCTTTTCTAAGACTGTTAATATGGTTTGTTTTATGGTTATTTGTTCTTTTGATGACTTTCAAGGCTATTGTTTCACTCCTTTTGTTCATGCTCTTTCTCCCGAGGGTATGTTCTGTCAACTTTAAACTCTTTTCCTCTTCTGGGACCTAACTAGACACATTCTGAGCAGAAGACTGATAGATAGTCAGATACGTTTTCCTCTTTCTGCTTAGCAGTGTAAAACATTTTGAACCAAACATATGGGAAGAGATTTCAGCATATTTACACAGTACTCATCTCACATGTACCGCCTCTCTCCCATTTTAAATAAATTAAGTTAAAAATTTTAGCTGCCAAGTGGCACAGACTGGCAATATATACATACTCCCTAGTTACACAACAGACAAGCAGCTCACGTCACGACTTATGTATGCATGCTCAATTAGGGACTAATCTGGTGCCAAGTTAATCACAAATTTGCCGTAAACTAAAGTTCATTACAGTTGCACGACAAGAAATATTGAATAGAACTGTTTATATTTGTTCTAGTTCCTCCAAAATAAGGAAGAGAAGTGCAGGGAGCATTTCATGTAGGCAGAGCTACCATTTATTGGATGCTGGCCAGGCACTTAGCCCTTTTAAATACCCGATTTATACTCAGTGATTTAATCTTCACAGCAACTTGTAAGGTGTTTCATGTGTTCGGTCCCATTTTATCTATAAGAAGTTGAGGCTTGACAAGTTCAAATGACTTTCGCAAGATAATTTAGTGAGTAGGGTTGTACCGCTGTGAGTTCATCCTAGACAGCCGGCCTTGGCCTTTTACAGAGGTTTCTTTTTATGCAGGCATCTGGCTAGAAGCAGAGAAGTCCATTGGACAATTGATTTACTGGGCACCTTCAAGTAGCCTAGACACTGCAATCAACTAAGAGAGAAAAGATAAATAAAGTAGGATATTTTAACTTAAAAAAATAAAGTTCACAAATAAACTGTACTTACTGTAGGAAAGGCTGGAGAAGATTCTATGGAAACAGAAGGGAAAATATATTAGGCTCAGGATCCTGGATATGAAGCCTTGGGGGATCCAATCACACAGCCATCCTAGCTATTCCCTCAGAGGTTTGGTAATACATTGAAACACAACATCTTGGGCATGCACACTCTAACATGTAGAAAGAGTAAACACATCTAGCGAGATAAGCAGTTAGCACATCTTTGAGTACCTCTCAGTGTAACAGGCCCCCGACCTTAGCACAACTGATGCCATGATGGAAGTATCATTCAGGCTACGAAACTCAGCATGTAGACAGCACCATCAGCCAAAATAAAACAAAGACCTAATCCATCGAAGTCCATAGTTTTGGGAAAGTCCCTGAATGTTCTAACCTTGCCTTTTGGCTTCTGCAGTTCTGCTTCTGACTCACTGTTCTAACTAACTGAAGTGTAAAAGCCAACCATATGATTTTGTGATTAAAAATCTCACCCTGATAAAGGCTTGGAGGTACCCTAGGATCCTGGACACCCAGTATAGTTGCCAGTTGGCTTAAAAGACTTTTATCTTAAACCTGTGTCCTAGGAGTCTTCTCTGGTGGATACCCCAAGTGCTGGATAGTTTTATGTCAACTTAACCCAAGGTAAAGTCATCTGAGAGGAGGAAACCTCAATGAAGAAAATGCCTCCATAACATTGGCAGATGCCTCCATTGTAGACAGGCCTGTAAGGCATTTTGTAAATTAGTGATTGATGAGGGAGGGCCCAGCCCATTTGAGTGGCATCATCCCTGGGCTGCTGATGCTGGGTTCTATAAGAAAACAGGCCTGAGGAGAAAACCATGGTGTTTCATTGCAGCAATGGAAACCTGAACTAAGACATTACACAACTATTAGTAAGGTTTGTATTCAAAACTTTATATGTAACTGAGCAAAGCACAAAGTTTCTTGTGTTATAGAGAGAAACACACCAATAAGATACTAAATGAGAGATGAACCCCATCCAGAACACAGCTTCTTAACCTGGGAGTTACCACTCCATGATGCAGATGGGCATCCTAAATAGTTTGGCAACAGGGCAATGGTTGCTGAATGCACAACAAAAGATTCAATCAAATGAATAATGAATCTTTAATGTTTCTAGCAGGGTTTACCCACAGTATATCTCATTGAGGCTGTGGTTTTGAACACACAACATATACACTTTGCACTGTACATGGTGCTATGAACACAGCTCATAATTTGTACTGTGATTTGTTATCAATTATGGAGCTTTTTTTTTATACAGGCAAAGATTTCTCTTGCTCAAATTGAATGGGTTAATTGCAGAATATGAAGACACTCCATGTTTCCCCACTGTCTTTTTTCAGTATATTAAACATCAAATTAATATACCTTCAGCTTGTATTGTGTGAGGATGTTTGATTGTTATTCATTCTTTAAGTATTGGTCCAAATGCCAGTGTTCCCAGTTCCTTGGAGACAAGCAAGTCCCTCTGGGACTCCAATATATGGTGGTCGTTTTCCTTACGACTTCCCATTGACATGGTGTCACGTCTTCTCTTCTACTGTGAAATTTTGAAACCAAGGACTCTCTACACATATCAGCATTTGAAAGGTTTGTCTCAGAACCTGTCCTAATGACCACTCATCCTATTCCCATTCAGAGAACTGAATATGTCTCTCCTCAATGGTCACAGCACTCCCCCAGATAAGTGCACATTCTCTCATACAGACTGAGATTCTGAAACCCACTTTCCACATTAAACTCTGTCTGAGCAATATAGATTCATAAAATCATACCCTCAGTTTTGCTAATTGAGCTCAGTCTTTTTCTTAGTCTTTGAACCGCCAATATAAAAGTAGCCATTATCACAAGGTCTTAAGCATAACTGTATTCCCTTCCTTTTCTTACCTTTGTTAATATTATTGAAGGGCTTCAGCAATTGTTTTGGCCACATTCCAGATTTGCAACCCTTTATAATAACAATGCAAAAGGAATGGGTTTCAGTTTGGGTTATATGTAGCCAAAAACATTTATTAATGAAGGATCTTGAAAAGTGAACCAGTTTTTGAAACTCTTTTCTATGCAAATTAACATTGAGATGAAACTTCACTCTTCTGTGCCAAGCAATTCTTGCTTTTCAACTTCTGTGTTAAACAATACTGATGTGACACAGTAAGTTAGCTCCTTGCTCCAGGAAATTCCTGCTCCTGGGAGATAAGACTTGAATCTGGCAGAGATTACTTATCCAGACTCACAGCCTGGGCATCAAGACCTCTTTCAAGGCTCCACCTCACTGTGCCACCAATCCAAGTTTAGTGTTTCATCAGATCTGAAAAATCTTAACTGCTCTCTCTCTCTTGCAAGACCCACCTTAAGCCATGCTGTAAACCTTATAAATATTCTCCCCTAATCTCTTCCTCCCTTTTCTGCTTAGATACAATCCAAGTCTCTATTGAGGCAATGCTTGTCTTCATAAGGTTCTATCTAAAAAATTAGCTTTCCTGGACCAGTAGTTACAGTGGTGATTTTTTGAAAATAGAACTAGTGAAAAATCCTCTAGACTCTCATAAGGTGTGTAGTCTGTGGAGCTGGTGCTGATGCTGACCCTGGTGGTTCCTGTCTGGATTCTTAGGGGATGCTACAGGTTCAGACCTCTGCAGCTTCCTATCTAGAGATGCTCTGTCTACTATGGATTGGAGAGGTACTCATGTGAATTAGAGCTACAATTCCTTTTATTTTCAACTACCAAATATCTCCTAGGATTAAGAAATTCTTGTATAGAAATCTTCCAATGATCTGGTCAGGTAAAGCTGTCATGTGACTAAAGAAATTTTCTCTGTGTTCTGAAATTGCTGATGATTTTATTTATGATCATCAAGCAGATAAGTTTGATAAGACTATCTCTTGACGGGTTCAGAAAAACTAATTGACATGTTCTTAGTGGACAAACTTAACCCTCCATCACTTGTTAAAGTCACATGATACTTGGGACTGTATTTTGTTTAATACATTATAGCTAGAGTCAAGGCAAGTTTTAACTTTGGGCTGGATATTTTTATATTAGTTGTACTAGGCTAAGGATAGCTGATAAGAACTATATCTGGATGTGTCTTTAGAGTATTTATGGAAGGAATTTGTATTTGGGTTGGTAGACTGATTATAGAGGAGACAGCTCTCCCTGATAATGAATGAGCCTCATCCAAGTCATTGAGAGACTTAGTAGGACAAAAGATAGCAGAAGGAAAAATTGCCTTTCTCTTGATGAGTGTGGATTTCCATATTCTCCTGTTCCCAAACATGGTACTGCTAGTTCAGGCCTTTAGACTCAAGGAGACTCTTATTCTACCAACTCCTCTGTATTTCCAGGCTTTGCTGCTTATTTCCTAGGGCTACTGCTTTGCATATCATAAAGTATTGGATTTCTTAATCTCCATAATCATGTGACACAATCAGGTACTTTTCTCCCATCTATGTGTCTGTCTGTCTGGTTGTGTGCGTCTGTCTGTTGTCTGTCTATCTACCATCTATCTTTTCTATGCATCCATTGTCTATTTTCTATCTATATATTATCTATCATCCATTATCTATCATCTGTTTGTTAAGCCTGATATTTCTTTCTTTTTTTTTCTCTTTCTCCTCTTTTTTTTTTTAATTAATTTATTCTTGTTACATCTCAATGGTTATCCCATCTCTTGTATCCTCCCATTCTTCCCTCCCTCCCATTTTCCCCTTATTCCCCTCCCCTATGACTGTTCCTGAGGGGGATTACCTCCCCCTGTATATGCTCATAGGGTGTCAAGTCTCTTCTCAGTGACCTGCTGTCCTTCCTCTAAGTGCCACCAGGTCTCCCCCTCTAGGGGACATGGTCAAATGTGAGGCACCAGAGTACGTGAGAAAGTCATATCCCACTCTCCACTCAAATGTGGAGACTGTTCTGACCATTGGCTAGATCTGGGTAGGGGTTTAAAGTTTACCGCCTGTCTTGTCCTTGGCTGGTGCCTTAGTTTGAGCGGGACCCCTTGGCCCAAATCTGCCTATCATAACGTTCTACTTGTAGGTTTCTAGGACCCACTGGATCCTTCTACATTGCTATTCTCACATGCTTCTCTCATCTAGAGTCCTAATAGGGTGTCCTCCCCTCTGTCCCAGTTTCCTGGTAAGTGAAGGCTTTCATGGGACATGCCCCTTGGGCTAGTATGCAGATATAAGTGAGTATATACCATTTGAGTCTTTCTGCTTCTGGGTTAACTCACTCATTATGATCATTTCTAGCTCAATCCATTTATCCACAAATTTCGGGAATTCCTTGTTTTTAATAGCTGAGTAGTATTCCATAGTGTATATGTACCAACCCTACATCTGACAAAGGTCTAATATCCAAAATATATAAAGAACTCAAGAAATTAAACACCACCAAACCAAATAACCCAATTGAGAAAGCCTGATATTTCTTATCTATCATTCATCTATTTTATCTATTTCTATCTATCATCTAGTTACTTATCAATCACTTACCTATCTTATTATCTATCTATTATCTATCTATCTATCTATCTATCTATCTATCTATCTATCTATCATCTATTCAACCATCCTAGCTATCACCACTACATCTATGCTACTCATCTATCCAAAAACATAATGAGCACAGTCAATGACTTAGAATAGCATTTTTTTCATACCAGTGCTTCAGTTCAATTCTATGCCTCATCACAATTAGAGGAAACACAAACTGACATACTTACAGGAAGTAAAGACAGAATACCATTTCACATCAAAGTCTTTGAGTCTACTAGCTTAAGAAGAGTGTGAATGAAGTATTTGCTTCTATCATGTATCTTTAACTGTAGTTAATTTCCTTATACACCTGAGTAGCATAATTTCACAAATGACAGTCTAGATGTAGAGTACTGGTTTGCTATGTTGTTGATTTAAATAGAAGCCTTCATTTCATGGTGCACTGAAAGGGACTATTCTTCAGTTATCATTGGCATAAAAATAAACAAAACAAAACATAACAAACCTTCTGGAAGGAGGTGACTTTCCAAAATTGATGCTTTCAGAGTTCCTCTGTCAATAAACAAGAAGTGAAACTAGATTGTTTTCAGATTATGACTATTAGGAATAAAATTGCTATGAATATAGTTGAGCAAAAACCCTTTTTATATGGTGGAGAATCTTTTAGGTATATGCCCAGGAATGGTATAGCTGGGTCTATTTTAAATTAAATCAATTAACGTTTAAATTATTATTAATTAATTTATTCAGATTACAACTCACTTGTTCTCCCATCACTTGTATCCTCCCGTTCCTCCCTCCTTCCCACACTCACCCTGTTTCCCTCCTCTAGGTCCATGATTGAGGGAGATGTCCTCCCCCACTTTATGGTCACAGGCTATCAAGTCTCATCTTGGTAGCCTGCCTACTCATTCTTTGAGTGCCACCAGGGCTTCCCACCAAGAGGAGGTTGTCAAATATGGGGCATCAGAGTTCATGTCAGAGTTAGTCTCTGCTCTCCTCATAACTGCAGAGAATGTCCTGTCCTTTGGCTAGATCAGAGTAGGCTTTTACTACTTGTATTGTCCTTGGTTAGTGCAACAGTTTGAGCAGACACTCCTGGTCCCTGATCCACCTGTTACACCAGTCTTCTTGTAGGTTTCTAAGGTCCTCTGGATCC
>OU015753.1:73356862-73372292 GCA_907169655.1 Acomys percivali | reverse complement strand
AACATTTGCTTGAATAAGTTCATAGCAGCTTTATTCTCAATAGCCAGAATCTGGAAACAACGTAGGTGACCCTCAACTGAGAAATGGATAAAGAAACTGTGGTACACAGTGGACTACTACTCAGCTATTAAAAACAAGGAAATCTTGAAATTTTTAGGCAAATGGATAGGGCTAGAAATGATCATCCTGAGTGAGGTAACCCAGACCCAGAAAGACACACATGGCATATGCTCACTTATAAGTGGATATTAGCCCAATAGAGATGTTCTCTGAGAGACTTCACTCAGTCGGCGGGGGGGATTGGGACAGATTCTGGTACTCTCTGCTGGGCTCTCGAGGGAGTGATGAGAGTGGTAGAGAAGAATGGGGGGATGGAAGGACCCAGAGGGCTCAGAAGCCCCACAAGGAGACCATTAAGGCCAGTGGATCTGGACCCAGAGGGGCCTTCACAAACTGTTGCACCAACCAAGGACAATTCTTGTGGAGAACCTAGATCCCCTATTCAGATCTATCCAATGGACAGCTCATCCTACAAGGTTGTGGAGAGAGTGGGGACTGCCTCTGATATGAACTCTGCTGCCCTTGACTTGATCACTTCCCCTTGGTGAGGAAGTCAGGTGGGCACACAGAGGAAGGGAAAGCAGGCTATCAGGATGAGACCTGATAGGCTATGGTCAGATGGTGGGGGAGGGGGTCCTTTTCAGTCAGAAATCTAGGGGAAGGGAATAGGGTAGAACAGGGAGGCATGGTAAGGATGAAAAGATACAAGAGAGGGCATAATAATTGGGATGTAATCTGAATAATGTATAATGTAATTATAATAAAACTTTAAAAATGAAACATACAAAAAGAAAATAAGTGAAACTAGGGCAGTGAAAGGAAGACCTCCTTTAAAAATATTTCTCTTAGATTCTTTTAACCTGAAACCTTAATATAACAGTCTTTTTCTTCCTCTTCTTCTATTATGGACTTCTGACTTCAGCTTATTCCCAACACTCTCTGACCAACTTCCTTTCATTACTACCTAAGGTTTCCGAACCCCTCATTCTCAAATATTTCCTAAGATTAACCTTGTGTCAGAACAGATGAGGTTCTTTAAAGCCCGGTATTTGAATAGCAAGCCACTTTAAAGCACTTTTAAAACCCTATATGCAAAACAGAGGTAGAAATTTAAAAACAAATCCAGAATTATTCTACGGACATTCAATTTGGGAATCTCTGTGCTATATAAATTGGATCTTAGGCTAAGAGGCGGAATCTCAGAGGCAAACACTGTTAAATGGAACAGTGAGAGTGGAAAGGTTCAGAGCATGGCCTAACAGACCCAGATGGTAGGGGAGATTAGAAGTTTGCAGAAGCTGAGGGTGGAGAGCAAGCGCTTCCAGGAGCCCTCCCTCAAAGACTGTTCTGTGAAGAGAGATTGTGCTATAATCTCTTCTTACAAGCAAAGAAAGGACAGATCTATCGGCGAGTTCAAGAGCATGCTCTTTAGACCTTTGTGCAGCATCAGGAACAGATGTGGAGGCAGATGTGACCCCACCATGTCTGTCTTCATTCTCTTTGAGCAGCCCTAAGCCAGAGCCTGGGGATTTTCGATGAAAGCAGAGTCAGGAATGGAAACTCACAGTGCTGCTGGGTCTCTATTCATTCAGTATCTTAAAATCACCTCAACACAATCAGAGTAAGGTCCAGTGCAAGGTGCTGACCTTCTAGATAATGCAGTTGTGTGTTTACTATTCATAAACATAAAGAATAATAGAACTATAATTGTGCTGTGACAAGTAAGAAGCCCAAAGAATAAGATAAAGCAGGAGGGCCATGGAAGTGTCCTGAAAGGGATCCTGGCTTTCATTCCCCATTTTTACCTTCAAATATATAAGCAGATTTTGCAGATATTGAAGGACAGTGTGACAAATTGCTTATTGAAACCATAAATTCTGCCATTGCTTTCACGTCTTTGTCTTGGGAAATAATAATCTCTACATATTTCTTCTTTTGATCTAGAATTGTTACTCCTAAGCTTTTAACCAAATATTTTTTTCTTGACATCATAATTTTAAACTAATTAAAAAGGAATAGAGTGGAAAAATATTTAGATTAAATAAGTTACCTCTTGTCTCTCAAATTCCTGAATACTGTCCTAATAACCCTCTCATTTTAACTAATTTGAATATTGATGTATTATAGTATAGTGACTTTGCTTCCTAAATAAAGCCTACACACTCTTCTGAGTGTATAAATATTACAGCAAAAATTCTACTTAACATGGACAGAGTGATTTATTGTATTTTTCTCCAAAAGCATATACATAATCCCAGCCATTATGGTAATGGTTTTAGCAGGTGAAAAATTTGTAAAGTGGCAAGATCGCTAGTGCTCCACACTCCAGGAAGATGTTAGTAGCCTTAGGACAGTAGTTGCCACCCTTCCTAATGCTGTGACTCTTTAATCCAGTTCCTCATGTTGTGGTGACCCCCAACCATAAAGTTATGTTTGTTACTATCTCATGACTGTAATTTTGCTACTATTGTGAACTATAAGGTAAATATCTGCATTTTCTCATGGTCTTGGATAACCCTTGCGTAAGGGTAGTTTGACCACCAAGACGGTCATGGGGTCGAGATCCAGAACTGCTGCCTTTGGTAGTTTGACCTCCTTGGGGGCTGTGGGGTCGAGATCCAGAACTGCTGCCTTAGTGGGAAATCCCAGCGTGTTCTTTCCCCTTCAATCATAGGAGGGCACAGTGAGAAGGTGACACCTATCAACAGGACTATGGGCCTGGACCTGGTACCAAACCTGAAGACATTTCTCTTGGGTTCCTAACCTCTTCAACGAAGATAAATGCATCCATATTGGTTATATGTCACTGTTTATGCTAATTGGGACACTGGTGAATAGATTTAAGTCTGAATGGACTAAGACAGTTTGCTGCTGTTCTACGGCTATATGCAGTATTGCTCTATCAGTATTATAAGTGTGAAGGTAGGATGGCAGTATCAATATAGATGCTGAAGGCCATGCTGGTGAGATTTCATATGGAAATTTAGAAATATTTCATTGGGACATGGAAGGAAAGCAGTTATAAAATGCTTGTTATAAAATGACAAAACTTGGTATAATTTTGTTTGTGTCTTCCCATCTTGTAGAAGCTAGAACTTGAAACCAGATAGCCTTCTGAAGAAATTGCTAACCAAACTATTAGGAAATAGATAGTTTTTATTTCCTGAACGCTAAGACAAAGTGTAAGAAAGACATTATATAAGCAGTTCATTATTTATTTTTAATGTATAAGGCCTCCCATATGCTAGGCAAGTTCCCTACCACTGATCTAAGTACTAGTTCTTTTGTTTTATTAAATTTTGAAATAGGGGTTTCTAATTACACAGTTGGCCTTGAACTCATTCTCTAGCCCAGACATGTCTTGAATTTAATTATCTTCTCTCAGTTCCTTGAGTGGCTGTGATTATGCGGTTATAGACCTGTACTACCAGGCCCAGGTTAGAGACAGAATTTATTAAAAAATATATTTGTTATTGAAATAGAATTACATAATTTCATCCCTTTCTTCCTCAACCGCCTCTCCCTATTTATCCTCCTTTAAACTCCTCCCACGCAACCCCACTCTTAGGTTGATGGCCTCTTTTCTCTTGATTATCACTGTTATGTGTATGCACAAATATATATGTGTACAACCTGCTGAGTCCATTTTTGTTGTTTGTATGTAAATATCTTTTCAAGGCTGACCACCCAGCGTTAAACAACCAACAAAGGGGATCATCCCTGGCAAGGACTGATTCTCCTTATTCTAGTTGTCACTAGATGTCCGTAATTCTTTGTCTAGGAGTGAGACACTGTGACATTTTCTTCACTTCACATTTACATGTCCATTGACGGTGCCATCGGTCTAGTTTTGCCTGTATAGTAATTTCTAGATGATACTGTTTCAAAGAAGACTTCCTGGTTTTCTGGCTCTCACAATCTTTTTGCTCCCCCATCTCAATGCTCACAGAGCCATAGATTCAGACTGTGATGTAGATGTATCTACTGGAGCTTGGGGCTTGGCTCCCCAAGATTGTTGATTTCTGCATTGTTTTCAGTTATGGTCTTCATTTGCTGTAAAGGTTCTTGATAAGCGGTGGTAGCTACACTCACCTGTCAAAGTAAGGATAAGATTTACCTTTCCTAGAGACATTGCAGGTGTGGCTGCTATACCACATGTGTGTCAGTAGTTGGCAGGAGAGAGGCTATGTCTACATTTGGTGTTCTGAGCTGTGAACATCAGAATTAGTAGTCTATCACCCCCTGAAAAAAAAAAGTGAGCCCGAGAAGACCACCAGTGTGGTCGCAGAGGGCCCAGACATGAAGCTGGTATGAGATGACCACCAGTCCAGCACCTCATAGACCTAGATAGGTTCCCAGAGTGGGGAGCAAGTCAGAGACTAGAAGAACCTTGCTTTAGACCACAGGCCTGGGGAAGGAGTGAGTGTGAGATGGAAGGCCCTTGCATAAGGCCACTCAGGCAGGCCTGGGCAAGGAACAAGCCTGAGACAACCATCAGACTGTTGCCATGGTGCCTGGACAGGAAGCTAGCCTGAGATGGCCAACGGTCCAGTGTCATGCAGTCCTGGGGGCAGGGGGAGACTATGCCCAGATGACCCCGGTGTCATAATCATGGTGCACTAGTAAAGTATAACACTCCTGAGACCACTCCTGAGATGACCTCAAATACTCAGAGACCTCAGGCACCACTAAGAGGAGCAAGTAAGTGGTGGAAAGATGGAAGAGAATGAGAAACAGAAGGATGTGGGCACAATGAAGAGACACAGAACTGGAGACTTGAGGGTAGTGAGGAACAGCCTGAAGTGAGTAGCCTGTGATGATGCCACCTGGGACCATGGTAGGGTCCCGGCATGTGCTGCTACTAGGGGCCACACCCATGGCCCTGCAGCAACAGGTGTCTGTTGCCACCAAAGGCCAGGCCGATATCCCTGGTGTGTGCTGTCAAGCCAGGACATATTGATGTCTGAAGGTTGTGCAGACTGGCCCCATCATACACTTGGGTATTGAGGCATTGCTGGCTCTGGAGACATGAAAGCAGGAGAGCTGATGGTGCCCTAGACAGATGCAATACTCCAAACATTGCCTTCCTACACCCATACCCCTTGCCTGGCTCTGGGGTCATGAAAACAGGAGAGCTGTCCCTGTTCATCACTGCTGCAGAACTTGCAAGAGTGGGCGCTGCACCTCACCTGAGCAACACAGTAAAGCTAGCTCTGGACATGGGGGTTGAAGGTGAGTCAGTCCCCAGGGGATGAGCCCAGGAAAACTGGCCATGCCCTATGGTCTGCCATGAGGTGGCATGGATGAGGGAGAGATGCCCTCCTCGCCTTCCTCATCCCTCATCACCTAAGGCAGGTGGGAAAACCATGCACCTTGCTTGAGCAGCAGGATAGAGCTGACCCTGCTTTCTTTTCTGCATAGATAGATGAATTCCATTCTTCAATATCTTTGCTGATGCTGAGAAAGCATGAATATACCAAAACAAACATGGGAAGACTCTGAAATCTGAAAGGAAGGTGGATTCCTGGGAGATTTCCCAACCTGAAGAGTGACATGGCAGATGGACACTTCTTTTTCTTTTTTAAAAATCTTATTAATTTATTCAGATTACAAGTCAGTTTGTATCATCCCATTCCTCTCTCCCTCCTGCTTTCATCCTATTCCTCTCCCCTAGGTCTATGACCGAGGGGGACCTCCTCCCCCACTATATGGTCATACCTTATCAAGTCTCATCTTGGTAGCCTGCTTATTGTTTCTTTGAGTGCCACCAGGCCTCCCCACCAAGGGGAGGTGGGCAAAGATGGAGCACCAGAGTTCATGTCAAAGTCAGTCCCCACTTTCCACATAAGAATAGGTATTTGAATCTCAACTGATACACTTACGAAAACCCCTCACAGGCACACGCCTACATCAATCAAATCTAGACCAATCACTATTGAGTCTTTGTTGATCCCAGTCTACACTCAAAACTGATCACCACACTATGTAGAATAGTTACTTTGCTCATTGCTGTGGCAGAATGCCCAGTAAAAGGAGCTAAAGAAAGGGAAGGTTTGTTTTTTTTCTCTTAGTTTGAGGGTACAAGCCAGTATGATAGGCGAGGCATGATGGCAGGTGCTTAAGGCTCCTTTTCACACTGCATTCATAGTCTGGAAACAAATAATCCTTGTACTTTATCACTTTCCTCTTTTTATTCTCTCTTAGACTTTAGTTCATGAAACTGTGCCATACACATTCAGGGTGGGACTTCCTTGTTCAACTAAACCTTATGGGAATACCCACAGTGACACACTCAAAGTTGTGGTTCCAACTGTGGGGCACCACAGATCCCCCAATTCTACCCTTGCTGGGTACACTGAGGTTGAACACTATTGGGCAAATTGAGTTTTTGTTTGCTCACCAACTTATGTCATCCAGTCCTAGCAGAGAGCAGAGCCTCCACCCTCAGTCTTTATCTATAATACTGAATAATGTGGTATACGTAGAATGGGGTATCTAGCATCCTCTTGCTACATAGAGTTGAGCATATATCTCTTCATGAATCCACAAGCTAAAATTAGGTGATAAGAGATGGGGCTAGTTGATAAAAATGGTTTTAAGTTTTGTCAATAATTTTTCTATGGTTTATTAAATGCAATAGATAAACATACATACTTTGAACTCCAGAAGAAAGATGCTGCCATAATAAGTCTTGATATATGTGTCACTGATTTTGTTTATAGGTGGTAGAGAGAAATATATCAGAACTCAAGAAGCTTGTCACTGAGGACATGGAAGCACAAAGGTGGTGACAGTAAGTAACCATTCCCTGTAATAACATGGAATGAATTAAGTGCTCTGGAGACACTCAGTGTCTTATTTTAACTGTTTATAATAAAAATGTGAGATGACTTACAGGAAACAGAAAGCTTCGAGATATTTTTTTATCCAGCTCGTGAGAGGTCTTCAACATAAAAAATAGCTGGCAGCTGAGGTCAAAGATGGAATACTATCTGGAAACAACCGAGCTAAGAATATAGCTAGTATAGTATCTGGTTAAGTCATCAGAAGTTTTTCTACCACTACCTCCAAGACTCTTTAACTAAACCCAATGTCTCCTAAGGATTATAAACTGTATGCCTCCAGCACATCAGGGCTTTCAGGATCTCAAGGGCATTGTTATACAGCTTCAAGGTAGGCCCCGAAAGGGAATGACCTACTCTGAAAAGACTTACTGTTGTTGTTTTTTTCTTGTCTCATGTAGACTATAAACTGATATACAAGGATCCCATACAGTTATTTAAAAGAATTATAAGAGTTTGGCTTGAAAAGGATGAAGGCAATATGAATTTAAAAAAGTGGCCTCTGGGTCATTGAACTTTTATAAGTACAAAGAAAATCACTCAGCTGCAAATATAAGCTATTTCTGTAAAATGAAAGATAGGACAGAGGGGAGAGTCAAAAGCCTAGATGACAGATTCACCCCTAAAGAGGATTTCTTGTCTCTAATCAAGGAACTGATGAGATGTGCCTTACTTATCTCTGAGTTGCTAGGGACCAATCACAATGTCCCTTCTACACATCCCTGAGAGAATGTATCTATTATGCTTGCTGATGCTTGTTCCACAGAGGACACTGGGTATGCATGTAGGGTAAGTAACTTGCCTCCTGGGGACCAGACAAGGCTGCTCATTTTCCCCATACCTCTTCAATATAGTTCTTGAAGTTCTAGCCAGAGCAATAAGACATCAAAAGGAGATCAAGGGTATCCAAATGGGAAAGGAAGAAGTCAAATTATCCCTATTTGCAGATGATATGATAGTGTATATAAGTGACCCCCAAAATTCTACCAGAGAACTCCTACAGCTGATAAACACCTTCAGCAAATTGGCAGGATACAAAATAAACTCAAAAAAGTCAGTAGCTTTCCTATATACAAATGACAAACAGGCAGAGGAAGAAATTAGGAAAACTACTCCCTTCACGATAGCCAAAAGCAATATAAAATACCTAGGAATCACCCTAACCAAGCAAGTGAAGAACTTATTTGGAAAAAACTTTAAATCTCTGAAGAAAGAGATTGAAAATGACATCAGAAGATGGTGGGATCTACCTTGTTCGTGGATAGGGAGAATTAACATAGTAAAAATGGCCATTTTACCAAAAGCAATTTACAGATTCAATGCAATCCCTATCAGAATACCTACAAAATATTTTGAAGATATTGAAAGAACAATTCTCAACTTCATATGGAGAAACAAAAAGCCCAGAATAGCAAAAACAATCCTATACAATAAAAAATCCTCTGGAGGAATCTCCATACCTGATCTCAAGCTGTACTATAGAGCAACAGTAATTAAAACAGCATGGTACTGGCACAGCAATAGGCTAGTGGATCAATGGAATCGAACTGAAGACCCAGAGATGAATCCGCACACATTTGGTCACTTGATTTTTGACAAAGAAGCCAAATCCATTCAATAGAAAAACGACAGCATCTTCAACAAATGGTGCTGGTCTAACTGGATGTCTACATGTAGAAAAATGCAATTAGACCCCTATTTGTCACCATGCACAAAAATCAAGTCCAAGTGGATTAAAGACCTCAACCTAAAACCAGAGACATTAACCCAATTAGAGAAGAAAGTGGGGAAGAGTCTGGAACACATAGGTACAGGAGACAACTTCCTGAATAGAACACCAACAGCCCAGGCCTTAGCGTCAACAATTAATAAATGGGACCTCATGAGGCTGAGAAGCTTCTGTAAGGCAGGTGACACTGTCAAGAGAACAAAGCGACAGCCTACAGACTGGGAAAAGATCTTCACCAACCCTTCATCTGACAAAGGTCTAATATCCAAAATATATAAAGAACTCAAGAAATTAAACACTACCAAACCAAATAACCCAATAGAGAAATGGGGCTCAGAACTAAACAGAGAATTCTCAATAGAGGAATATCAAATGGTGGAGAAACACTTAAAGATATGCTCGACCTCCTTAGTCATCAGAGAAATGCAAATCAAAACGACACTGAGATTCCATCTTACACCCATCAGAATGGCTAAGATCAATAATTCAACTGACACCACATGCTGGCGAGGATGTGGAGAGAGAGGAACACTCCTTCATTGCTGGTGGGAATGCAAACTAGTACAACCACTTTGGAAATCTATCTGGCGCTTTCTCAGAAAAATGGGAATAGGGCTTCCTCAAGACCCAGCTATTCCACTCCTTGGAATATACCCAGAGGATGCACTACCACACAACAGGGACATATGCTCAACCATGTTCATAGCTGCCTTATTCATAATAGCCAGAACCTGGAAACAACCTACGTGTCCATCAGTAGAAGAATGGATAAAGAAACTGTGGTTTATTTACACTATGGAATACTACTCAGCTATTAAAAACAAGGAATTTCCGAAATTTGTGGACAAATGGATTGAACTAGAAATTATCATAATGAGTGAGTTCACCCAGAAGCAAAAAGAGTCAAATGGTATATACTCACTTATATTGAGACACTAGGCCAAGGGATACGCCCCCATGATAAACTTTACCTACCAAGAAAGTGGGTCAGAGGGGAGAAAATCCTATTGAGACTTTAGGGGTGAGAAGCCTGGAAGAATGAGGAAATAGAGGGATCCAGTGGGTCCTGGATAAATACAGGCGGGTCTGGGCCCTCTAGTCCTCCTCAAACTATGGCACCAGCCAAGGAAAATATAGCAGTAAACTTCGAACCCCTAACCAGTCTAGCCGATGGACAGGACATTCTCCACCGTTAAGTGGAGAAGGGGATCTGACTTTCACACAAACTCTGGTGCCCCATATCGGACCATGTCCCTTGGATGGGGAGGCCTGGTGGCACTCAGAGGAAAGATAATAAGTCACCAAGAAGAGACTTGATACCCTAGGAGCATATACAGGGGGAGGAGGTCCCCCTCAGTCACAGTCATAGGGGAAGGGAGTAGAGGGGGAAAGGGGAGGGAGGAAAGAAAGGGAGGATACAAGGGATGGGCTAACAATTGAGATGTAATATGAATAAATTAATTAATTAATTAATTAATTAAAAAAAAAAAGAAAAAAAAGAAAAAAGAATTCCCCCCCCCAAAAAAAAACTTGCCTCCTATTCCACTCACAGGGCTTCAAGTTGAAATAAATTGTATCTATGGAACTAAATCCAAAAATGTTGACCAATACCCAAATTTGATTCAGAGGACCTGGTCTTGCCCCTCAAGACTGGTACTGATTTCATATGTTGGTTGGTGATTCTTTGAGGAGCTTGTAGAAAAAGTTTAAATGGTTCTTAGTTGATGGTGAACTGGCGTGGCTTAAAAACCTGGGCACAAATTATTTGACAATCTTCCTACCAAAGGGTAGATACTGTGTTCCTTGCCCCTAAATACGGGCTTTAGGAAATGGTAGAAATGATGCTATTCTGGTTTGAATGAGAAATGTCCCCCTCAGTTATGCCCAGGCATTTGAACAACTTGGTCCTCAGCTGGTGGCTCTGTTTGGGGTGAGGCAGACTCGCCAGAGGACATGTGTCACGGCAGGCTTTGAGTATACATACCTTTATTCTATTTTGAGCTTGCTCTCCCTGCTTTATGCTTGAGAGGGCATGATCTCTCAGCTGCCTGCTCCTGGTGCTACCATATCTCCCTGCCATAATGGACTCTTACACTTCTGGAACAATAAACCAAAATAAACCCTTTCCTTTATGAGTTGCCTTGGTTGTGGTGTTTTATAATAGCAACAAAAACATAAGGAATCCTGGTGGAATGGATCCCCAGGTCCAAATGTACAAATACCAAATATCCAAGACTGACAACTCACCTAACTTTTCTTCCTTGTTTTCTTAAGCATTTCGATACTGATTATAGCTTACTTATTCTGAAGTAACCAGTAAAATAGGGAAGCAAAATAGATGGTTTTGCTGTTTACATACCTGCTCTTGGAAGATAGACACTTACTTGTCAAGGCTAATGGTATGCTCAGACTTCCCATCTTTCTACCCAACAAGTGCTAATACATTGTAACCCCTCTTCAGTCTCAAGTGCTTCTCTATTATTTGATATGAATGTTTGTTTCATCCTGTACACACGCATGGGAAGACCTGATAACCAATGTGACAGCATTAGGAAATGGAACCTTTGGGATCTGATGTTAGTTCCTCCCTTTAGATTGGGATTATTACTCTTAAATAAAGCCTCAGAGAGCCTTTTCTTTCTTCCACCCATGTGGCAGTGCAGAGAAGTGGGCCTGCTCATAATTCATAGAAGCTCATGAGACCTGACAGTATTTTGAGCTTGAAGGGTAAAGAATTTGTTTCTGTTGTTTATAAGCTCCTCATTTGTGGGGCATTGTCGTAGGATCCTGAACGAACTGAGACACTCTGTCTTGTAAGACATGCCTTCACAGTGATGAGAAGGAAGCCATTTCTCTATGCTGTGCCCTTAGTAATCACTCTAAACCTCTCTTGTAGTCTGCAATTTTTTTCATGCATGGTAGGATGTGTCATTTAGTGCCAGACAGAGCAAAGTTCCTGAAGAGGATTCCAGGAGCAATGTGAGTCCCTCTGGCTCCCAGTGCACACCCATCCCACTCCATGAACTGTCTCATGATCAGGATCTCAGGGCATGTGTTAGGCCTGCTCCTCCACAGTGAGCTGCAGGACATATGGTTTTTACTAATTTTGGAAAAACAAACAAACAAACAAACACAACCAAACAATTCCCCAAACCCATAGACAATGTAAGATGAAAAGCCAAAGCCCAATAAGCAACACTTCTTGTTCCTGTGCAGTTCCTCTCGTTCAGCTTGGCTTACTCGATGTATTTAAATCTATTAATTAGATAATGAGTCACCAGCAGTCTCCCGGTTTTGCAGAACCATTATCCTTATTTTCTAATTTACTGCAAGAGAAACGATGTATGTAGACATGCTCTCAAGTATTAGAGAAGATAACTGTTTTCCACAGATGTAAATCATTATTTTTTTATTATAAGCTCCCAGCTCAAAATATGTAAAATTTCTGGGAAACCCATGTAGAATGCCTGTCTGTTAACCCATTGTCTGTCTTTTGAGAGCTCTTCTTCCTTAATCTTTAACTCTGTTTTGGACTATATTTTTTAAGATGTAAATCTCAGATGCGCATTCCCATCTCGAGGCTTTAAAGTCTTCTCAGCCTTACGTTCTCTTCAAAACTGCATCCTAAATGTCCTCCTTGCTCCAGGTCCTGCTTGGGTCTCTTCACCTCTAGGCACTCACCCACCAGCTTTGGCCATATTTTTTCTCACCTGCATTTTGTCATCTGACTTCTTGGCTTGTGTCTCATGGCCTGTTCAATCTTCTCTCAAGCCCAACTTTATTTCCTGTGCCATGTTTGTTTGTTTGTTTGTATTTTGTTCTGGAGTCTATGGTTCTGCCTTTTGGAGATCCTCTCCCAGAATAGCTACACAGTACAACTTTTCTCACTTTCCATTTCCATATCTCCCATTTCACTTGAAGTTTCTTTTCAGACAAGATCTGCTTTGCATGTATGTGTTCTCATGGGACTCTTGGCATCTTTGGTGAACAAACAAAGTGAGACCATGAATGGTTCCCAAGAAGTAGGTAGCCTTCCATAAATGATGCCCAATGATAGAGCAGCAAGGGGCTCTTTTTTTAAATTTTTTATCCCTTTTTTTTTTAATGAATTTATTCTTGTTACATCTCAATGGTTATCCCATCCCTTGTATCCTCCCATTCTTCCCTCCCTCCCATTTTCTCCTTATTCCCCTCCCCTATGACTGTTCCTGAGGGGATTACCCCCCCTGTATGTGCTCATAGGGTATCAAGTCTCTTCTTGGTAACCTGCTGTCCTTCCTCTGAGTGCCACCAGGTCTCCCCCTCCAGGGGACATGGTCAAATGTGAGGCACCAGAGTACGTGAGAAAGTTATATCCCACTCTCCACTCAAGTGTGGAGAGTGTTCTGACCATTAAAACATCTATCTAGACCTAAAAAAAAAATCTTAACCCCCTAAACAACTAAGCTTAATTGTAAAACTAAACTATTTGGTATTCACCATCAGAGACTTGAGAAGGAATAAAACTTAATTACCTGAGTAAATAGGAAGTGCAGGTTATCAGTTTCCAAAGTGAAGAAAATGACAGAAACAGGTTAATCCCTGAACAGTCTCCCACAACTTTCTATAAATTTGGAGCATCATCTTCAGCTTTCTGGCCCAATATATCTGACAGACATATCTGTGAGGCAGGAACTATTGAGGACTTGCTTACCCTGTCTTGGCAGAATTTGACTGTCGATTTTGCCTGCATCCAAGCTTGCCCAATTCTAGGCAGAGTTCTGTCTGTGGGCAAAACAAGGACATTTGCCCAGGGGCTGGTTTGACACATTTGAAGCCAACTCTATAAGGAGGTTCCGTTAATGCTCATCATCTTTGACGTAGGCTGTGTGTTGCCAACAATTAACCCGTCTCATTGTCAATGAATCTTTAAAATAATAAAAACATCTCTAAATGCCATATTCTGTTGGTCTCTGGGGTTTTTGAACACCTTATCTAACTATTTTACCTTACATATAATCATATAGAATCATATCTATATGTTAAATCTAGTATGTATATTAATATTAATTAATTAATTAATATTAATATAAATAGACTAGTAATTGACATGGCCATAATTTGAACAACTAACAGTTAACTTGTATAACTTACTTATCCTAAACAGCCTGTTAATAATTTTTTATCTAACGTGATTTTCATGCTTTTTTCTTTTTAATTTTTATTCCTTATATTTTCTTGCATGCATTTCTTTCCTACATTTCACATGTGTATTTCTTATATTTTCATGACTGTGTAGTGTATATTTTGATCATGCCACCTCCTTTCCTATGTTCTCCTGTCCTCTCCATTCCTCTTGATCCCTTCATCTTTCTAACTATATTTCCTGTTTTCTTTGGAAGGGACACCATGAGTTTAATTGGGTATTGATGGTTCTTACAGCAGCACAGATGAGGAGCGTTACCAAAGTATAGGCGACTTAACAGTGGCTATACCACTGAAGAAAATGTCTTCCTGATGCCTAGCCACATTAACTGTGAATGGATCCTCAGCAAGGGATGGATCTTACCTATTCTTGAAGTATATTGGGTACTTTGAAATGGCATTTTTCTGTACAAAGCCGGAAAGGGGTATATATAAGCATATATGCACTTCTGTGTGTGCAAATACAACCCCCCCACACACACATGCACACACACACACACACACACACATATACACACACACAGTCTTAACAACTAGCACAATGTGTTTAATAATGTTTTCCCTTACTGAGATTCAGATGCGGCTCCACAAGCTCAGTCTCACTCTTGGTTTCAGGTGATATTCTACCACATATATGCCTTTTTTGTCTGATTTTTCATCTCTCAACTCATGTGTGTTCTTAAACACTCATATTTAAGCATGCACTTCATGACTATGTCACTACAACTGGAAAGCTACTCTATTTTCCATCTCTTTATGAATTATATTTTCCCAAATAATTTGGAAGGATACTAGTTATCCAACTTCTTATGACACTCTTGATGAGTGACATAAACTAAGCAGAAGATAGTCTTTCCAAAGGAGGGGTATGAGTTACTTTCTTTTTCCCTGTGTGTGAATGTTTTAATAAGATTTTTTTATACATTTCTCCTCAGATTTTCACAATTTTTTTACAGTAATGCCATGGATATAAAGGCTTTCCCATATGTAGCAATTTTAAGAGAGTACTTACATTGTAAGGTTAGAATGGCCTGAAGCAATGCCTTTATTTCCTTGTCAAATCTCATAAACTGAAAGGGTACTAAAGAAATAGTGTTAGGGAATTTGAGAGAAGAGAGTCTTCTGTTGTGATCCTCTTTCTTCCACTTCCAGACATGTCCTGGTGGGTCTGGGATAGCCACAAGGCTCAGTCTTTCAAAAGCCAGGCAAATGATTGTCATGATCCAAAGGCAAGCTCACAGTAGCTTTCTTAGAGCAAGGAGAATTGGCCATTGTCCCTTATTGGGTGGAACTGGGAACTGTTAACTATTAATACTAAACTGAGAACATTTCTCACAGAAAATGGCATGGGCAGTAGGTATCTTAGTGCTCTCATGAGATGAGGGTCAATCCAGTACATTGAATTATAATGGTAATACTAATGAATAGTTATGATGGTAATATGGCAGTACTAATACCTAGCCAAATTAAACACTTCCTCTGTGTGAGCACGCTGTAAAGCAGCCTTCTCAGAATTGAGACATTGCATCCCTGAGGAAAGAGGAGGCTCATGAGCCTTAGGAGGTTAGAGAGAGAGAGAGAGAGAGAGAGAGAGAGAGAGAGAGAGAGAGAGAGA
>OU015753.1:73317569-73356852 GCA_907169655.1 Acomys percivali | reverse complement strand
AGAGAGAGAGAGAGAGAGAGAGAGAGAGAGAGAGAGAGAGAGAGAGACGGGGTACTGTCATGGAGAGCAGAAACAGAAGGTTCTCAAGAGCTGGCAGCTCCCCATGAGCATATAAAGGCATAAAGGACTGCTCAAGGAGGAGACTCTGGCCAGCTGAATGACAGAACTACAGTAGAGCTGCCTGAAAACTGGTGCAAAGATCCCCAGGACTATGGCTTTCCTGAGTTATCCCCTGTGTTGGCATTCAGTTGTCTGTGATGAGATGCTTCTGAGTCATTCTTGATCCATGTAAATAGGCCGTCACCCATTCTCCTAGTAACTCCAATGAAAACACATTGGTTCACCATGTTAGTCACAGGCTCATATATAATGTCTTCCATTTGGTGGAAAAGTACGTGTGTATGTGTTAAATCTCCCTTAGAGGAGTCTGTCACACACCACAATAATAATGATTCCTGTTTTGCATGTATGATTTTGTATAACTTTTACAACAGTGTTGTAAAATTAGTGGCTATTATGGTCTCGTGTGTGTGTGTGTGTGTGTGTGTGTGTGTGTGTGTGTGTGTGTATAAAATGTAATTTTGAGACATTGAGATGCTTGCTCAAGGCCACAGTTAATAAGTCATGTAGCTGTCATTCAATTTGAAGTAAGGAGATCACATTATTTGACCTCATAAGCACAGTTTCTGCCACATTGAAATGGTAACTACTATTTGCTAATTAGTTCACAAAGGGATTTTGTTAGAATTTTTCCCCTAGCAAAAGATTAAAATCTAAACATGAGACTCTGCCATTGATTTGCTCAAAAATAAAAAAGAAGAGCGAAAGAAAAGGAAGATAAAATATTCCTTAGAAAAATCAAGCAATAGCTATGACCCTTCTCAGTTCAGATTTCTTAATAACAAAAATAGTTGGAGGCTTTTAAATTTCTTTTTAAGATCTACTAATTTGAAATTATTTCAGATGTATTTTAATATACCTATAGCCTATGTTCAATTTAATATCTACCTAACAAGCTAAGAGTTGAGTTGAGGAGCACATTAATGAAAACTGATAGCAGTTTAAAGGGTTCTTTTCAGAGACATTGAATTTGATTAATTCTCGTTTTGTGCAGAAAATTTTGAAAAGTGCAGTGAAGTCATTTAGATGCTCTTGTGTAGCCCACAGGGTTATGTATCAGGAAAAAGAGGTAAAAGCAAGCACTCTGATGGAAAAGAAGAGTTGAGGCATGTAATGATGCCTTTCTGTAGTTGAAAGAACACCAGGTTCAGAAACAGGTAGCAGAGCATCTAAGTATAATTTTTGTTAGCCAACAAGAACCTTCTGGAAACCCATGCAGTCTCCATCAGTGATAGAAGTATTCATACAGCTACATTTGAAATTTAAAACTATTTTTAATCAAAATATTTATCATTAATTTGTGTTGCTGTCATGACAGGATATATTAGTGGACAGAATCCCCCTCAAAGCTTGCCCTGTTGGGGTTTTGAAACATTCAATGTAGTGGTATGTATACTTAGCAATGATTGAAAGAGAAGCAATCCTTGTTTTAGATGGGACATCTTGGGGTCCTCTTTGAATGGGATATTTAGGCACACTCAGTCAAGACATGTATTTCTGACACTTCCTGGAGTGGAGGGAAAGCTACAAACACTGGAAGTATTAAAAGGGCATAAAGCCAGTGTGACACAGGTATTTTTAGAAGCTCCCACCACCCTCTTGACTCCTCTGAGTCATTTCACTCTAAGATTTCAAAAACCAAAGTCCTATAGCATTTCATTTGATATCTATATTTACCTTAAATATGTTAGAAAATTACAGTCTTGTTCAAAGAATGTTTTAATGTAGTTTACCTAATGCAATGCAAATCTATGAATTTAAGGCAAATGTCAACTTAAGTTTGCAGTAAATTATTATACAGTATACAAAGCAATGCATAATAAACTTGTAAAGGGACATGAAACGATGACTCAATTGACCTCTATCATACAACAGAATAATAGAAGAAATGCCACTACCTCCATTCTAGAGATGATGCCCAAGGTCACGAGTAACACATATCCTGGTCCTGACCTTGCCCTATATAGAACACTTAACTTTTCAGGTTAGCCATGTTTCCACACATACGTGTTGGTGTTATACTGTCCTTACAAAGTCTGAGTATCACTTATCCAAACAACACCCATCTACAGTTCTTCAATAGTATTCAAACAATAGTACAGTATGTGTGCTTGGGTGTGCACTGCAGCCAAGACCTAGCAGTGGGAGATAACAGGAGAAAGGGTATTGATTCTTAGTGAACCAAGGAGAGGGAAGTTTAGCAGTGAAAAAAAGTCACACTTGAATAAAATCCACAACATGTTTCTTTTCTGCTATCACTAAGGGAAAATTGGCATGTGACTTTCGACACTTGTTTACTGGTGGGCGTCTATCAGGAGCTTCCATGTTGGAAGAAGGAGAGAATTTAGAAGACTTGAACTGGAGAAAGGGAAAACGTGGAATGTCTTGGAAGTCTTTTGAAAAACATCATTTTAAACTCTGTGATATACATATGGTTAGATATGTTTATTTGGTTGAATTTCGGTGACCCAAAGACTATTTAATGCCATAAACTTTTAAAAAGTCTATAGAGTAGAGTAGCCATTCAAAATGGACACTGCGGAGCTTCCCATTAGATTTTATACCTTGAGTTTGGAGTGTAGTTTTAAGCACCTTCCCACAATCAAAAATGAAAACTCCACTAGAGAGTCAGAAGTAGAAAAGCAGTGAGTTAGACTCATGGATTTTAACTGTGGCTAGACATTAGAATCACCCAGAGAATGCTGAAAACTTGGCCAGTGCTTGCGTATCATCCCAGATGAGTCACATCAGGACTTGTCAGGGTGGGACTAAGCTACCAGTTCCTTTCACACACTGCACTCCCCAATGTTTATAATTGACGAGGAGAATTCAGATGAGTGTCTCCTAATAGTGGGGACATATTTATCATTTTTGTGACTTTCATGCTCATAAGTGTATGGTGGCAATGATATCACCTGGGCCACAGTGCCAAAAATGGCACCTTGTCATGAGCTGCCATTAAAAGAGACAGGACTAGATTTAAGCTTATGAAAATGTGGATGGTTTGTAAGAATACAATGATATACAGAAAATATTTGGGAGAGTAGCTATCTTCCAGAGAGAACTAGGTCAGAATTGGCAGAACTCAAGAGATAGATAGTTTAAGGTGTTTTGTTCCACATCAGTAATGCACTTCCCATAACTTAGGAGATCTAGTGGTTTTTGAGAATTTAAGAAAAGCCAAGTATTTTTTTTCAAGACAGCCCCCTCCAAATAGAGTACATCCCTCTTATTCATAGCACTCAGAGTATACCTATTTCAGGGTTGCAAAACTTTGATAGGGTGATGGAAATAAATTAAATAGTTACACTAAAAACTGTTTGCTTCTCCTGATTTAAATTGAGATGGAATATTTAGAAATAATGTTAATAGCAATAATGATTGATTAATGAGTTTGTACAAAAATTCTTCTATGAACTGTGAATATTAATTTGTGCCATTGTGTCAGTCATGTGAGGTAGGTCCTGTTATTGCTATTTTCAAATAGGAAACGGAAGCAGACAAGATTCATGCTTCTCTTGTTGTATAAGCACTCAGTAGTCAAGCAAAAATGGAAGTTCAGACAGTTCTTTTCCCAAAGACTTCTTTTTTTTTTTCACCAGCACTTCTTCCGTTTGTTGATTACCTGGCATACTCACAAATGCAACCATGAGATGTAGTTCAGGAATCAAGGGAAATGGTAGCAAGAAGGCTAGGGCTCAAGAGTCACCAGAAAGAGTGTGGCAGCTGAGAGGTGGTGCCTTGAGGTGGGGTCGTCGAGACTAGCCCTCAGGTGTCCCTGGCCACAAAGACTTGACCCTCAGCTTCAGCAACGCGAGATAATCCTCTGATTGCTGGTCCTTGGGCGTTGATGGATGAAGACAGATTTTGGCTTGGCTGTGGAGATGCTAGAGATCGGTCAGGGCTGAGGAATGGGACTTCTCACAGCTCCCAGGGCTCATCATGGTAGATGATGTTGGGGCCTTGGGCCTTGGTCTTGTTCAGCCTCTGAACTCAGCTCTGCATTTGGACTACGGCAGGTGCTACGGACAGGGCCTGAAAGGCACTGGGTTTAGACCTTGGGGCCCTGCTAGAGAATGCTTCCCTGGCCCAGTCAAATCAGAGGACACAGGAGCCAAGGACGAGAGCCATGGCAGGCATCCATCCCAAAGTGAGCTTGGCTGTGACACTGGCAGGCCTGGGCCTGGGCTCAGAGCTTGGCCCTGAGGTGGTCCCGCAATAGGGTACTCATGTCCAGCAGAGCTTTCTTCATGCGGATGGCATTGGTCTCAGCACAGCTGTTGTAGGCTGACACGGAGAAGCTGATATGGGCCTCCATGGGGTTGTAGCAGATGACATAACCATCAGGGACCACAGGTCCGAAAACCAAAGACTTCTTTTACACACCAGGCTAGCTGCAGTGAAGAAAGAGAACTAAGATAACTCAGGATGTGAGAATTATAGGAGAGTGGATAGAAGTCACGCTGCCCCCCCAAAAAAAAAAAAACAAGTACAGAATAGGGATGCCTTAAGGAGGTGAAGGCAGGCCCAAGGACCCATGGGCATCACTGATAGAGAGAAAGAAGTGAGCCTGAAGAAAATGGAAAGCCTCTGGTCATGGCTCTATCTGAGTGTTTTATAAATGAGGACAAACCTGAAATCCCAACTCAGAATCTGAAAGTTTGCTTTGCCTCTCTCATGAATCAATAACTTCATACATTTCAAGAGATGAAAAGAATGATTACAGATGCCAGGAACTTAAGAATAAAAAAGAGAACATAAATATACACTAAGTAGCCAAGAGAAAAATTCTAAGGATGGTATTTAGTCCTTTAAAGTAAATAACAGAATAAACATCACTATAGTGTTACTGTAGATCAAACTGGATATGTCATGAAGGCTTATTGCTCTTTCTTCCATCATTCATAGGAGCTGGAATTTGAGACTGTATCTACTGTTGCTCAGAAATTCAACTGATATTGAAAAGAGAACTAAAGGCTTTGTATGATCATTAACACCTTGCTTATTTAAAAAGGAATACCTTTAATAGAATTTAAAAGTATGCATTATGTTGAATTTGTTTTGAAATCGAGATAGACATCATCTTAATTACAAGTGGGCTAAGTTTTTTAATTTGCTGATGAAAAAATACTGCCATGTATTAAAATAAACAATGAAGAAATACAGTCACAATTAACCAAAATCTTATAATGGCTTATGATCTCAGTTATTATCTCTAAAGCTAAGTAACTGGTAATTCCTTTCCTGATATTATTTTTGTCTGTATTTTTCACCTTTACCATACACTACTCAAAGCACCACAAGCTACAGCTGAGTATAAAGTATGCAAATAGCTATTAGATATTTATTTATGAGAGGCAAATTCTTACCAGTCACATTTGTTTAAGGTGTTTTACAACTTTTTCATCTTAAATTTAATTTTTGTTTTAATATATGTTATCTTATAACATGCCTGTAGGTAGTTTGAATTATTTGCTGAGGTTCTCCTGAGCTAGTTTCCCTACTCTGGATGAACCTCCTTATTAATTAATGTCTGAAGGAGGGTATTTGACCATGCTCTGGTCTTAGGGTCATGTGTAAAGACCTAAGCATTTTGATTCCTTGTTGTTGCCTCTCCTGGGTATGCAAGGCAGAAAGAAAAAAAGATCTTTACCACAAAATATCTCTACATTGTGAGAGTTTCAGAAGTAGTCATCATTAACAGTGTTGTTTATCATATCCTGTCGTTATCAACTTAAAACATCTATCTACACCTAAAAATATCTTACCACCTAAACAACTAAGCTTAATTGTAAAACTAAACCATCTGGTCTTCAACCCCATCAGAGACTTGAGAAGAAATAAAATTAATTACTTGAGTATACATGGAGTTCAGGTTAACAGCTTCCCAAAGGAGAAGATGTCAGAGATAGTTTGCTGCCTTAACCCCATATTCTCTATAATATTGGAGCATCATCTTCAGCCTTCTGGCCCAATATATCTGACAGACATGTTTGTGAGGTAAGAACTGTTGAGGACTTGCTTACCTTGTTTTGGCAGTTTGGTCGTCTGGCTTACCTGCATCCAATCTTGCCCTTTTTTAGGCAGAATTCTGTCTGTGGTAGAAATGAGGAATTTTCCCCAGCAGCTTGTTTGCCACATTTGAAGCCATCTCCATTGGGAGGTTTTTTGATGCTCGTCATCTTCTTTAAGGTAGGCTGAGGATCCATATCGATTTACATTCAGAATTTAAGACTCACCATGATAGGAAAGATGTTTTCTTCAAGGCTGCCAAATACAAATAGCCCAAACACTATGGATGTAACATTTATATAATTCCTGATTGTTTTGTGGTTCTTGCTGTAGGTAGTTTATTGTATATGTATGTGTAATAATATAAATGCATATGTAAAAATAATAAAAAAGAGTATAGTATTTTTTAGGGTGATAATGCTATTAAATGTGGGGTTGTAATGGAAGAAAAGTTTCTTTTTCCTACTAACTGTCCAAGTTCTCCAGCTAGGGCTCGGGAAATGACTCAAACAAGAGATAAAGTGACAGGAGATCAACAAACAGAAGGAAAGTAACACACATTCACACACGTGGGGAACTTGGTGACCTCAAAGTGGTGGCTAGAGTTTAGACTTGTACAGCATCTTAGCAAAGACAAAAAACAAACAAACCTGGTAATGACATCATATGGCAAATGCAAAGGACTGATCAGGATCATTGCAACTAAGCAGCGTATATGAGGGGTTAGAAAATTGCAAGTGATGAATGGAAAGAAGAAACAGCTATACACTGAGGCTTGCTGCAAATCTTTCTTTGTCACCATCTGTGGGCTAATAAGAGTTTAGTGTTGTGGGCAGGGATGGGCAGTTCCAACTGCCTCTTGTTCAAAACACTCCTTATTCTGAAGTAGCTCATTTTTTGTGTGATGTACTTAGAGCTCCTTCAGCATCTATACCAAGCTTTCCTGGTAGCCATGGGCTTTAGAACCATTTAAATTAATTAAACTCGAATGTGAGGCACCAGAGTACATGAGAAAGTCATATCCCTCTCTCCACTCAAGTGTGGAGACTGTCCTGTCCATGGGCTAGATCTGCGTAGGGGTTTAAATTTTACCGGCTGTATTGTCCTTGGCTAGTGCCTTAGTTTGAGCGGGACCCCTGTGCCCAAATCTGCCTATCGTAATGTTCTACTTGTAGGTTTCTAGGACCCACTGGATCCTTCTACATTGCTATTCTCACATGGTTCTCTCATCTAGAGGGAGATACCTAGTGGCACTCAGAGGAAGGACAGCAGGTCACCGAGAAGAGACTTGATACCCTATGAGCATATACATGGGGAGGTAATCCCTCTCAGGAACAGTCATAGGGGAGGGGAATAAGGGGAAAATGGGAGGGAGGGGAGAATGGGAGGATACAAGGGATGGGATAACCATAGAGATGTAACAAGAATAAATTAATAAAAAAAAGAAAAAAGAAAAAAAAAGAAAAAAAATAAATTAATTAAACTATAATTAAACTCCTCTTGTTTTTTACTGTGACCCCAGAGAGAACCGCTCTTCCTATAACAATGAAAATAACTGTCTTTTACATTTAAAAAGCATTAAACTACCTAGGACAGGGCTTGCCCTGTGTGGAGGTATATTGAAGAAATAGCTGTATCTATTGTCACCAATACTGGGGGGCTTAAATAAGAGAGAGAAGATTGTACACTCCCCATCACCCTGTGACTGAGTGTGGGTGGAACTGTGTTGTCCAGTGGAGAAAGAAGTTTTCTTACTCATTTTCCTACCCAGAAAAGAGCAGCCCAGAGGACCTTGCTCTGTGACCAGCATTCCCCAGGCTTTTATGGGCATGCAGGGTCCAATTTGGGGCCCCTTGTTTGAAGCAAGATGTGGAAAATTTGGAGAGAGCTCAAAAGAGAATGACTAAAGATGATTAGTTTAGAAAGTGGGTCCTTTGAGGCAAAGCTCAAGAGATTTGGGTTGTCCATCATGATGGAAAGTATCCTAGGCAGTGAAGAGAGAGGGGTGGATTTTATTTAAATATTGACTTAAGTCACTGAGCACAGGCTCTGCGCTGTTTGACATGGTTGTTCTTAGGAGAAGGTTTCCTACAGTACAAGTAGATGCCACTTTTCTCCCTCCAGAGATGTACACTACACATTTTAAAGTTGAAGTTTATTTTTGCCACATTACTGTGGCAACAACAAAAGAAAATGGAGTTATGTTTTGAGAACTCCTTAAAATACTGCAGAGGTTTTTTTTTTTTTTAATTCTTTAGAAGAAATGATAAGTGTTCCTACAAGTCAGTCAGGGTCAACTGGTGTGTGTGTGTGTGTGTATGTGTGTGTGTGTGTGTGTGTGTGTGTGTGTGTGTGTGTGTGTGTGTGTGTGTAACAAACAACAATAGCAGCAATAAAATTCCTGAAATTCCCATTCAATAATCACTTACTTTAAAATAATTAGTTTTTGGTTTGGTTTGGTTTGGTTTTTTGAGACAGGGTTTCTCTGTGTAGCCTTGACTTTTCTGGACTCGCTTTGTAGACCAGGCTGGCCTCGAACTCACAGCGATGCACCTGCCTCTGCCTCATGGGTGCTGGGATTAAAGGCATGTGCCACCATTCCTGGCTAAAGTAATTAGTGTTATGTATTAAGCAAAGCTTGTTTTGTTAGCAAATAATATCTTTAATTTCTGCTTAACAAAATAAGCATGGATACTTATTATTTTAGGCACATTTGGATATTTATACTTTTGAAAACCAAAATAAAAGAGGCATCCCTATGCATGTCAGGAACAACAACAGAACATAAGTTGAAATGTTAGACTGTATACTGTACTGAATCTCTCTCTCTCTCTCTCTCTCTCTCTCTCTCTCTCTCTCTCTCTCTCTTTCTCTAATTCTTGTACTGGGGAAACTGGAGTCTCTTTGTTTTTCCAGTTTCAAAATAGTTTCTCAATTTAGAACAAAATAATTTAATGGAAGTAAACATTCTCCCTACACCTGTGTAATAGCTACTTTTGTTTTAAAATTAGATTATTGCTGTAAAGATCTGGGGTGAATACAGGTGTTTAAACACCTTTCCCTCCATGCTTCTAAGTCTTTTTCAGATCCAGCCTTAAGTTGCTGGTTCAGGGCCCTGAAATGTTGCCTAGATGCTCTGGAGCAGTGTAGTCTGTGTTTCTGCCCCAGTCATCCCACACAGAAGGGAGTTTAATATGCATAATGTGAGCACAG
Source organism: Acomys percivali (assembly GCA_907169655.1). Classification (NCBI taxonomy): domain Eukaryota; kingdom Metazoa; phylum Chordata; class Mammalia; order Rodentia; family Muridae; genus Acomys; species Acomys percivali. The sequence continues at coordinate 73,347,507 of OU015753.1, read as the reverse complement.
AAAGCGCTAGAATAGAAATGAAGATAAAGTTTACTTTCTAGTTCCATTTCCATGATAATCTAAATTTATGTTCAACTAGGAACCCGCTTCTGCATAGGTTGTAATTTAGCTTTTAAAGACTCACAAGAAAGTCCAATAAAAATCTCAGATCATTAAATAATTATAACTCAACATTTTAATTCACTCTCTGCTTCACCAAAGTGAATGAATAAAATATCTGATAAATGTGGTGATAAGTTTTGTTTTTCTGGATTCCAATGGGAACAAATAAATGGAAGAATCACACTCAAAAGCTTAGCTCTATATTAGGTACAAGTCATTTTACCACAGCCTTACTGCTAGATGGAGCAGGTACTTTCCAAGGGGCTATCAATCCAAACTTCACTTGAGCCAGCCAAGGTGAAAGAACTTCTTTGCTGCTTTGCATCTGCTTAATGGCAGAGGCAGCTAGCAAAGAACTCAGGGAGGCAGGAGTTCACCAGGTATTAGCATCTCAGCCACTCAACAGCACTATAGTGATTTCACAGCTGCACATGACTGGGCCTGTTGACATTTTATCATGAATGATGGAGGGACTATGAGGGTCCACCCATTCCAGGGGACTATGGGCAATTAATACAGTCCTATAAGGTGAGGTACATTGCTCTTGCTCCAGTGAATAACTTCCTACCCATGCTTGAGCAATTAACTCTAATTTGTCTAATTGGGACACACACACACACACACACACACACACACACACACACACACACACGAAGAAGACATAGCAGAAGAAGGAGTTGGAAAAGGGGTTCTAATAAGTGAGAGATGGGAGGAAAGAAGGAGAATGAGAAGTGAGCATGGGTAAAATTCATTATAAATGTGTAAAATATCAAACAATAGAACATAAAAAAAGAATCCATTTGGACCACCATACTATATACATTAACCTCTAGAACAAATGTTAAGATTAGAGTGTTTGATGATGAATATATTCCATATTCTCTTCATAACTATTCAACTTTTCACCTAAAACTGCTCTTTGAAGAATGCATATTAACTCGCAGTTAACGCTACAGCAAAGCTAAAGAGCCAGCAACAAAACACAGGGCTGGCACAGTCAAATTAGGTAAACAAAGGACAACCAAAGCCAGTAACTTCTAGTATCCACCCAAACTATGGAACCACTGTTTAATTCTTAGAAAGAAGAAAAGCATATCCATGATATAAATGTAGCAATTAAAAAAGGGGAGGGGAGGAAGGATATTATTTGAAAGCTGCCAAACCATGTCCAGGCATAATTTGCAAATTAATCGATTGTGTGACTTGTGTAGCTCATAGGAAATAAGTGAGAACTAGATTTTCAATGAGTTTGAGTTGTAGTCACAAAACCGATGTCAAGCACCAAACAAACAAACAAACACAAAAAAACAAAAAGAAAAACAAAAACAAAACATCTTGCAATGGTAGAAAAGGATTTCTCTCTTGGATTTTGCAAATGTTTGGTGAAGACAGAGATATTGTAAAGAAAAAGAAAGTATCCTTGAGCAAGTACAAAGGGCTTTATTGGGTTTTGCCCTGGTGCTGTAATGAAATAGGCAGGCTGCTGCTTCTCTAAGTTCTCTTGTGACAAATATCATCTGATCAATAGCCCTGCATTTACTTACAATGCACATCACCCCACATCAGGAACATGCTCATTTCCCCCAGGTGGGCGGGCGTGGGTGTCACTTGATGTGCTGGGAGCATTGGTAGGGAGCCTCTCCTTTTCTGAGGAGTAGGGGAGGGGGATGAGGAAAGAAGGAAGTGGGATGGGACTGGGAGAAGAGGAGGGAGGGGCCTTGATCAGGATGTCAAGTGAGTAAGTAAATAAATTTTTTTAAAAGAATATGCTCACTTAAGTACTTGGCATGAAAGTCTATGGAAAGATCATTGGAAGTTTACCCATCTGTGGACTATTCTAAAGACTGAACTCTCAGGTGAATCTTATTACATGGTTATTATCTGGATTTTCCTAGTCTCTTAGGAATCCAGTAGTCATAGCCACATGAGAAGAAAAAGATTCTAAATTGTACCTTCTTAGGAGCTTTATCTCTAGAAGACAAGACAGAGCTCAGAGGGTAGAATACCTGAGTTTGATCCCTGGGCCCACATGGTAGAAAGACAAAAATCTATTCCCACAGGCTGTCCTTTGACCTCAACACTAGAGTGCACTTGAGAGTATGCATGTGTGTTCAGGTAACATATGTACATGTAATAATAAGTGTCATATAAATACAATAATAAATATAAAAACAAAAGGAACTATTTCTCTTACCCATGTTAAAGAATTGCTAATATAGAATAAACATATAATCCGATGCCATTCAGATTTCTATTTTAATGAGCTCTATAGCTTTCTTTTGAGTCAAATATTTAAACAATATTCCCCTTTGAAAGCTTTGTTTCTTTATTAGAGAGGAAAAACTTTCTCACCATGATGCTATTGTTTCAAGCCTGGAGCCATTCAAATTAATTTTTATATACTGTACTCAGTTTAGTAAAATATTTAGTGCTTTTATAATGGTGTAAACCATTAGCCTGTAATTACACTAGCATGATACAAAGACTAATAGCTCCGTTGGAGTACAACACTGATCCATGATGGCCTTATTAATATAATAGTCTTGAAACATTAAGAATATTAAAAAAGTTAATCATTGCTACAGTTTGTGTTTAGTTACAGGTTGTAAAAGAAAAATTACTTATAATTTTACTACTGTTCTTCCAGCCTCTCAAAGAAGCCCTACATAATTTCAGCAAAGGTCTGGAAACCTTAAAACATGGTTTCAGTGCACCTCGGTGATCTGGCTTTGGCTGAGTGGATTTTAAAGCACCATTAATGTTACAGAGCAGAACCAGGATGACTTTAGAAATTATTCAAGGTTGATGTATTGGTTCAAGTACATAACCTTATGGCTATAATGTGGCATTAAAATAGGTAGATAGATAGACGGAGGAGGTGAATTCTATTCCTTGAATTGTTCATTATCCCCAGTAGATTATAAACTTGATGAGGTCAGGCAACCTCTGTAAGGTGTGGTTAACCTGGAGGACCTGATGCGTGGAAGGGGATTCATAAGACATGGACCATTATGAATGATCCAATGAACAAATGAAAAGCCAAGAATCAGATGCATCAATTGGACCTCACTCCCAGTGAGTATGACCACTGTGCGCTCTGTGTCATTTGTAGAATGAGGTACATCATTTCTCTCCCTCATTTGACATCTTTTCAGACAGGGAGAAAAAGTTGTAAAACTCTAATACTCATGCATTGGACACTAAAGACCATGTGTGCATTTGCTTTATCAGCACTCATGGGAACATCTTGCTTGGCAGGTGTCAAGCTGCTTTGTAGTTGATGTCTGATTCTTGCTGTTGGCTTTGACCCATTTTGACCTTAGTACATCTGCCTTAAACATTATTTTGGGGGTGGCATGTTAGCACCTCCTTTCAATGACCCACTTGTTTGTCTAACAGCTTCATTTTTAATCCAATCCTCCTTTATGTACCACTTTGTTTTAATTGATCCCTCAAGTTTGAGGCTTCCCAATTTAACCTACATTATTAAGCAACATTTTCTAAAGAAGAAAGCTAATGCTTATTTATCTCCTTTTTCATTATTATATATAGTAACTCATGGGATTTTTATTGATTTCCCCTCTTAGTGTTCTGTAATGTTGACTGACTGCCCCTCTAATATTTGATTAGAGTTGTAAATGAGAAAATTAAACCTTGGGAATCTGAAGCTTAACTAGCCTGGCCTCACCTGGGAGGGAGATAACTTTTTTGAATTAACATCTCTTGAATCACCCTGTAAAATCCACTGACTATTAGCAACTCATAAACATAAGAATTAAGTAGCATTAGATACAAGCCTCATGGTTCCCTCGGGGACATGTGGCATGTGGGCTTCCCTGGCAAGGACAGGTAGGCAGGATAATTCTCTGAAAAACAACCTGCCTGTAGGTGCAAAAGTGGATGTTCAATTACTTAAAACACACACCATCAAGCCCCTGCTGTGTCTGAAGCGCTAAGTTGCTGAAAGTTAAAAGGCAAAGAATGATGAAACTGATAACAAGTTTGTTGTCAAAGAGCTGCAGTCTACAGGGGGAAGGAGATATGGTTTTTAGCATATAAAATATGTACATTAAGAGAAGTGAAGTCCATTAGAAGGTGCAGTAGCCTTGAAGCAGAATATACACACTCAGGATAGGAGGGGATTTCAAACTTAGCTCACAATTACTTTCACACTCCCGCCATGAGAAAATCCTAGTCATGACTTAGAATCTACAGGGAACAGAGAATACACTCTACCCTGCAAGGCATCCATTTTAATTGTATGTCTTACAGCTCATGTCTGTCTTCCTGCAATTTCCACAGTGAATTCTAATTTAATTTATAGGATCCGTTCAAGCTTAAATCTAACTAACTCTTTTGACAGTTCTCCAAGGGTTTCGATGGTTATGGTAATATTGTTAATAGTAACTTAACAATCTGGAAGGAAGATTTGAAGGAATATGGCTCTGGGGAGAGGGCCCAGTGAACACCATGCCTGATGCTCAAACACGAGGACCTGAGTTCAAATCCCCAAAGCCTATGTAAACACCAGGCATGCTGGCTGACCTCTGTAATTCCAGTGCTGTTGTAGTGGAGTCAGAAAATCCCTGGTGTTCACTGGGGTCAACCAGTCAAGCTGAATTGATAGGTTCCAGGTGCAGTGGCAGATCATGTCTCAGAAAACCATGGAGAGTAGTTGAGGAAGAGATGCAGTGCTGACTTCTACACCACTGTACTTATAGGACAATGTGTGCATTCTCCCCCCTCCCTAATCCTAGGTTAAATAAAGAAGAAATTTTTAAAATGTATTTTCAACTGACTTACAAAGGAGCAAGCTTCTATGGCTTTTCCTGCATGCATATCTTTGGTTGATCATGCCCATCCACCTCCTCTTCCCCATTACCCTGTGCCTCATGCCTGCTTAAAACTTTGCACTCCAGTTATTCTTTCTTCTTTTCTTTTGCATCATGTGTATTCTATTAACCTCTCTGCGCCTCTTCCTTACAGCTTCCTTTTGTTCTCCTTTCATGAGTCCCTTTCTAGTTTTCTGTCTCTCACATAAGTACACACATATAAACATTAGGGGGTTAGAGAGTGGGCGTGGTGGTTAAAAGTACTTGTTCTTACAGAGGACCATAGCCACTCACAATGGCCTGTGACCCTAGTCTCTAGGGATCTGATGCCCTCTTCTGGCCTCCAGAGGCACTGGATAGTCATAAGGTGCACACCCACACACACAGATACTCACACATACACATAAAATAAAGATTAAAAATATTTTTTTTATAAATTAGAAGCTACTATTGTAAAACACAAGGATGTGCCGTGTCTGTCTTTCTGTGTTGTGCAATCTCACTTAGTGTAACAATTTTCTGCTCCAATCATATTCCTAAAGATTTCATATTTTTATTTTTCTTTAGAACTGAATAAAATTTTAGTGTACATATGTCTCACATTTTTAATATCAGTTCATCTGCTGGTGGACATCTTGTCTGGTTCCATTTCTGTGCTATTGTGAAATGAACATGCATGAGCTAGCATCTCTGTTGTAGTGGTAAGATAAAGAATGCTATAGTATATGCCTGGAAGTGGTATAGTTGGCTCATATGGTAGTTCTACATTGTCAAAAGTATCGTGTACATTAAGTCATTTAATTTCCACAATAATACATTAAGTAGATGTTTATCATTGCTTGCATTTTACAGATGAGCACATAGAGCCTCTAGGAAATCAAGAGAACTGTCAATATTTTCTAACCCATGAGAAGTAGCCTTTCCTTTGTGGTTCATTTCTAAGTAGTTTTTAAAATGTCTTTTTATGTATGTATTTTTTTTTTTTGAGATAAGTTTTCCACATAGAGCCCTACTGGCCTTGGTCTAGTCATTTGCTGCCTCTGTCTCTGAAGAGGTGAGATTATAGGGAACAGACAAATATTATCATGCCTGGCTCTATTGTTCATTTTCAAATCTCTTGTTTTCATGTTTTTATAATTGGATTTTTTTTCTCACTTGAGTAATTTGAGTGTGTCCATGAAGAAAAGAATATTCCAATTGAATAGATTCTCACACCCATTTCCCAGAGATGCTGCATCCATTATTGTATTTCCTGTTACTTTATGGCCCCTCATCTGCTCTTGTATCTCCATCCCCCATCCTCTTGTATCTTTGGCCAAGTTTTCCAGAACAATCCACAGTTCTAAGTAAGACCCTGGTCAGGTTCCTCTGAGGTCTCTTTTTAGCTTAGTCCCAGGCTTCAGACTCACATGTCTGACTGTGCATCACTCAGTTGTAGCCAAATTCCAGCTAAAGCAGGTTAACAATAATCCTTGGTTTTAGTATCTGCTTAGTTGTGATGCCTGATCAAATCCCTGACACCATGCCCTGTTTATTTCCTTTTTGTGAGTATACTTTCATCAATAATCTTGTCAAGTTGATACAATCAGTATTTGATCCTCACTCACCTTTGATGCTTCCTTCTGGAAAACTTCTTTCCATTTCCTCCCACCTTGTTTTTAGTCTATAAGTCCCTTCTGATATATTCTATATTTTAGACTAATATTAATTCTGCACTTGAGTCCAATTCCTTCTTCCAAAGTATTTCATTTTTGTTCTTACTTTGCTCACTTTAGCATTGTCGTGTCAGGCATCCCTGGCTGTCCTCAAACCCCCTGTATAGTCAAAATTGAACTTGAATTCCTTCTGATCCTTCTTCTTCCACTCACTGGGTATGTGGGTTGCAGATGTGCACCGCCATACCTGGCTTATGTGATGCTCCAAAATTGAGTCTTTAGGTATGCTGGATAACCAAGCTCCATCCCTGGTCCTTAGGTCCTTAGTCTGCTGGTTTCTCTTAATTTGTGTAGAGTGGTTGGAGAAGTTGAAACCACTTCTTCCTCAGAAAGAGCATATAAAAGCAGAGGTTTCAGAAGGCAAATATACGATTTCTTGGGTGGACAATTACATATGAGAAGAAAGAGTTCTTCAAAGAGGTGGGCATCTAGGGCAAGAGCAAGAACTGTGAATCAGAACAAAGGGCTTAGAACAGAGGTACGTAGTTCAGAATCACCTAAGTAAAGCAAGATGATAAAAGTAATCACTCTATAGATGGAATAAATTGGACCCCAAAAGTCTATTACTCTGAGGCCCCAGCCCACAGGCTTATACAAAGTAAAGACGTGTTGATATTTGTTTATCAGATGGTCCCTGTTGTCACTCCCAATTGTGCTTCTGATGCATATATAGAAAGAGAACTCAAGAACAGAGCCTTCTATGATCAGGAAAATTGAAAGGCATTTACAAGTGGAGGCAACAGATTTCTTTACAGGAAAGAAAGAAATTCTTATGATATGTCAGAATCTGTGCCTTTAAAATATTTTTTTTTGCATTGCTTTAGTTTTCTTGTCTCTAGCATACTTTCTTGGTATACCCTCAGATCAGAAAGATTCATGCTCCACAGATAATATGCAGCTTCTTGTTGGCATAAACTCTTTACCTTCCCAATCCTTAGTCTAGACAATTTCTCCTGTACCCTTCGAAGGGCAGTACTCCATAGAATGGATTGTATGCTGCCTTATTTCAGAGAACACTGTCCATAGTTCTTTCATTCATCATGTGGTGGGGAAAATGGTAAACAATGAGAAACAATGATTGTTTGGCTTGTTGTTCTTATTGGAATTGTTGTGTCTCTTCACTTGGTCACATAGCATGAGGGGAGATATGAGTGAATAAAGAAAACTACCACAAACCTCTCACATATCACATCATTGACTTCTGTGTCTTGGTTTACTAATGCAGGTAACTCACAGGAAATAAACTTCTCTTCTGTACTGATAGGGACCTTGGGAATTAAAACTAAAAAGAAAGGACTTCACACATACACACTGAAAGAACTGAATAATGATTGATGGAAAGGCAACTTAGAATGTAACCAGTGAGTAACAGATGCATTGATACTTGCCAGAATAAAGAAAAAGAAGGTATGGGTTTGTCTTAAAGTCTCTATTGCTGCGAAGAAACAGCATGAAAAAGCAAGTTGGGGAGGCAAGGGTTTATTTGGCTTATATTCCCACATGGCTGTGCATCATTAAAGGAAGTTAAGACAGAAACCCAAACAGCGTAGAAACCTGGAGACAGGAGTGGATGCAGAGGGCATAGAGGGATGCTGCTCACTGACTTGCTCTTCATGATTCACTCAGCCTGCTTTATTTTTTTCCCCAGCCTGCTTTCTTATAGAACTCAGCACCACCAGCCCAGGGATGGCACCTCATACAATGGACTGGGCCCTCCCCATCAATTACTAATTAAGAAAATGCCTTACAGGCTTGCCTACAGCCTGATCATATGGAGGCATTTTTTTAAACTGAGGTTCCCTCCTTTAGGCTGACTTTAGCTTTGCTGACCTAAAACTATGCAGCATAGTGTTCAAAATGGCAAACTCAGGTGGAAAATATACAGAAACTACTGGAAATTAAGGGGATATTAGTGAGGACTTCCATGCAGCTCCCCTTTCTTGTGTTCTGTGCTCAGAGTCTGGACTCATGTCAAATGATTCAGAGTCTAGAGTTATACACTTACTTATGGTGAAAAGAAAGAAGCCTTTATAGATGCAATGTAAGCTAATTTGAGGAGAATAGAGAATTTTATTCTGTATTTGCTGTTTTTTACTTGCTTTGATGTCACCTCAAAATAATCGTACGCCCAATTGACATATTTGGGTTCAGTGTTTGTAATGCTTTGCAGACTCCAGACAAATGATTCTTGGAATTATTTTGTTGATTAATAGCGACAAAGATATTTTTCAGTCAGAACAAAAAAGCATCAACTTACTTATCAATTGATAAGTATGGAAAGCCATACATGAAAGAAGAAATATATAGAAAGAGAAGTGGAAAGCCAATTTTTATTTCAAATGTTTTGATAAAGAAAACCTTCATTTCTTTGTAAATTCTTATTTCATATGTTGAAAAAAAATCACTCTTAATGACATATTATTTTGCTAATGGCATTGTTTAAAGCCAAATACCTACTTTTTACATGATTTTTCTCTGGAAAGTTCCAAGATGTGTTTAAAACACAAAATGCTTCCTTTTGAAGTGATGATTAACTACATACTATAGCTTGGGATGGTGTGAGAGTTCTGATCAATATTTAATAATGATTTCATGGTGAGTGGGAGGTATGCTCATTAGAACAGTAAGTGAGAAAAGGGTGCATTTAAATGGAGAATTAGCACATGGTGCTCTAGAGGCAGGGGCGTTTAAATAGAGAATTAGCACATGGTGCTTTAGAGGCATGGGCGTTTACTCTAGAGACTTGTTGTGATTTAAAATAAGGTGTCTTAAATACAGCATTTCCATGCATTTCTTTTAAATGATAAATTGTGTCCTGGATCTAAAAGTGTCAGCATTATTATGATGAATGTGACCAGAGATGGAGTCTGAGCAGCTTAAATGAATTAACATTCTGAAAACACCTCAAACAATTTGGAATGGTTCAGCTTTTAACTCACTCAGACAAAATATGTATTTTTTTCTGTTCTAAAATTCAGTAGTGTAAGTTGAAAATCTAGCTATTTATTTATAATGCTGTGGGTTGAATATAGTTTTAATCAAACCACTTTTTACATATTATAACTATATTATCCATTAAATATAAGTATACTATCTGTCTCTGTGTGTCTATATCTATCTATCTTATCCTATCTATCTATCTATCTATCTATCTATCTATCTATCTATCTATCTATTATCTATCATAGATCTATATCTATCTTACTTAGGGCTTCATTGGTGTGAAGGAACAACATGACCAAGACAATTGTTATAAAGTCAAACATTTAATTGGGGCTGGCTTAGTGCTTCAGAGGTTTAGTCTGTTACCATACCAGAAAGCATCTTAGCGTGCAGACAGATACAGTGCTGGAGGAGCCAAGAGTTCAACATCTTGATCTGAAGGCAGCCAAGAGGAGATTGTCTCTTCAATGGAGCCAGGAGGGTGACTGGATTTCCACAGTGGGTAGAGCTTAAGCATAGAGACCTCAAAGCTCACCTCCACAGCTACAGACTTCCTCCAACAGGGCCACACCCACTCCAACAAGGCCACACCTCCCAATAGTGTCACTCCCCATGGGCCAATCATTCAAACACATGAGTCTATTGGAGCTAGACCGCTTCAAACCATCACTCTATCTATCAATTTATCTGTCTGTCTGTCTATCTATCATGTAATCTGTATCTATATCTATATCTAGCTCTCTATTTTCTCACTTCTTCATTCCAACTGTCTCTTTTTCTTCACAAGCTAAAGCAATTTCTTTCCTTTTGGCTATGGATCCAAGTGTGAATCAATCCACAAAATACTCCTCCCATATAAAAACCACCTCTATTGATCAAGAGATAAATTTAATAGTCTTTATGATAGAACTGCAAAAATTATATGAGCAAGCTTGGTGGTCACCACTGAGCAGCACAATGGCATGTGTTGATGTACATATATACATGCTGGCACATATACATAAATAAATCTCTACAAAAATCAGAGTGGGTGGTATTTTCCTGGAAAAGCTAACTTTTCTATTTTACTGGTCAGTCAATTTATAATGATGTATTATAATAACTACATTTTATATCACACTTTCAATTTGTTTCATATTTTACATTTCTCTTCTTCCATATCTCAATAATATTCACTATAACTTCTGCACTTCAATGGGATTAGCAGTCCCATGTGAACTAGAACTATTAAATCGTTCATAGTGTCTTTATGATTTTTCTCTCTGACTTGTTATGACACTCTAATAACTTCATCACTTGTCTATTGTGAACTCTTAGAATATACATGGTTAGGCTCTAAGCACAATGCATCCATAGAGCAAAATATTCAGTGGGAATAAATGTTAAATAAGGTAATACTACAGGAGAAAGGACCACATGAATAATTCTACAATAACTCTATTTGTTTTTCATTTTAAAGTTTATCTTGAGATTGCATAGAAATAAATAAGATAATGCCATTTGCAAGGTCATTTTGGTCCTTACATTTCTGTGAGCATTTCATTGTCATTATAAGCAGCTGTTTCAAAATGTTAGATAAGGTGACAGTCAATTAGCAAGTTATGTGCATTTTAAGTTTGATTCTGTCATTAGTAGTAGTTTATGTCTGAAGGACAAAAAGCATTTCGCTTTTCATTGATTCTAGCTTTCTGACAGCCAGCTCAGACATTGACTAACCTGCTCTCTGGAGTGTTTGTGCCTACACTGTACCCCTGGTTTATGTGAGCTCCAGCAATTTTGCATATTAACAGCATTTATTATGATCAATATATCTAATTATAGCCATTATAATTGCTATACAGTAGTCCCTATTTCTTGATTTAGTCACAGTTTTTTTTTAAAAGACAGGACCTCATATGGCCTGGGTTGTCTTTACACTCTGTATAGCCAGGATGACTGGCAGCTTGCTTATCATTTTGCCTCCATGACAGGCCCCTCTTTCTTTGGTTTTATTTTGCATTTCTTTATGGACTAATGTTGTTGAACATTTTTAGCTCTTCATCACTATCCATAATTGTCTTTATCAAAGTGGTCTTTAGATGTTTTACCAATTCATTTTTATGGTTTTTAGAATTTGTATTGAGTTTGAGAGTTCAAATTCATGTGTTTTGGACTCAAGGTCTTTATCAATTATGGTTTGCTAATATTTTTCCCAAGACTGACTATTGTCCCCAAATTATGAACTCCTTCTTATAAAAATCTTTACAATTCTCTTCCCTACTTAGTCTGTACTTTCTATATTTTTCTTTTGTTAGTTTCTGAAAGTAGAATCAACACAATAGGCGTTGTTCTTTTACGTAATAGAATCCAATGCTATAAACTCCCTGTTGATATTATTTTGGCTACATAGGGCACATATTTGTGCACCATTTAAAATTTTTCATTCAGTTCAAACAAAGCTGAATTTTAAATTGGTTTTGGTATATAATGTGATACAAAAATAAATCGTGATACCATTCTTTTAATAGGGTTAAAAAACAAAAATACTGCTTGCATTGCTTCATCTGTCAGCAGTTTATTCTTTTTTAGGAGCACAACAGACACCAAACAACACTATGCCCACATTACCCTTCAGCCTTTGAAGGTTCCATTCAAAGTGTCCCTTCTTTGTATCCTCCATTCCTGACAAATGTAGATAAAACTAGCTGTTTCATCTTGTGTGTTACCATATACATTTCTACATTGGCACCGAACCACACTGCAGTGTGGATTTGTCTGTCTCCCTAAATGTATTTTGAGCCCCCTGGGCACTGAGATCATGGCTCGTTCATCTTTGTGTCTCTAACACCCAGCATTGAGCCTGACACATAGCAGATGCTTGGTAAATATTTGTAGAAACAAAGTAAAATATTTACCGTCATTCTTCGTTGAAACATAAAATTTGCACTTGCTTCTTCCCTGGATGCTTAACCATCTATATGAAAAGAAAAGCTTGATTTACAATATATGGCATCACTAGCTGGCCTTGGAATGAGAGCCAACATTCTGGCTTCCGCTTTTATTGCTTTCTATGACTCCTGTCAAAACCACCTGGGACCAAACTTTGGGGTGGAGCACAGGGAGTCCTTATGGAAGAGTGTGGGAACAGAAGGACCTGGAGGGGACAGGAGCTCCACAAGGAGACCAATGGAGCCAACAAATCCAGGCAGAGGAGAGAGGTGCTGCAGGGAATGATGCACCAACCAAGGACCATGCCTGGTGAAGACTTAGACCCTCTGCTCAGATGTAGCAGATAGACAGCACAGTCTCCTTGTGAGTCCTGTAACATGGGGAGTAGGGGACTGCTTTTGACATGGACACTGGCCCCCACACACTGATCAGTTCCCTCTGGTGAAGCCGCCTTGCAAGGCCAAAGAGGAAGTGGATACAGGCAGTCCATATGAGACTTGAGAGTTTGAGGTCAGATGTTGGGGGAGGAGAGCTCCCCTTTTCTGAGGACTAGGGAAGCAGGGAGGGAGGGAAGGAAGGAGGCCAGGAGGCAACAAGGCACTATCTATACTTCAAATTTCCATTTAACTCAGATTTCCATAACTTCCAGCATTTTGATGTCAACATAAGTATTTACATAACATCACCCCCTCTCTTCTACTACTTTATCTCATAGTGGAGTTCTTCCAAAAATCTAGGAGGCAGGGACTCATGTTTACACTGCCATCCCCATGATCACTCGTTCTTGTCGGCAGCATGCACTCTTGACCTCCACACCCTCTTCCTCCATGCAAGGCAACCTTCACTCTGCCTCCCACCAGGGTCCGCAGTCTTGCCAGAGAAGTCTCTCTGAAGTGCGAAGTTACACTTTGACTACGCTGTTTGTGATCTGCCACATGGGCAGATCCACATTTCTTTTTTTTTTTAATTTTAATTTTATTAATTTATTCAGATTACAACTGAATTGTTATCCCATCACTTGTGTCCTCCTGTTCCTCCCTCCCTCCCATTTTCACCCTATTCCCCTCCCCTAGGTCTAAGACAGAGGAGGACCTCCTCCCCCACTATATGGTCATAGGCTATCAAGTCTCATCTTGGTAGCCTGCTTATTCTTTCTTTGAGTGCCATCAGGCCTCCCCACCAAGGGGAGGTGGTCAAATATGGGGCTTAACATAGCATATAAGATTCCATATGAGCCAGGTTGTCTAGGGAGCATCCTTCTCTGTTGCCCTTTTCCTGTCTTGCCCTAAGTTCTGTGCAAGCCAAATAGCCAGGCCTCATTTGTGCTCTCTGGTCCCCATCTCCTGCCTTTATCTGTATTCGTTGTGCCCTTTGAACACCCATAGCCCATCTGTGTTTCACCTGGCAAATGTGCCCTTCTTAAGCTAATCATTTGCTCCCATTTATTCCACAACTATTGATTATATGTTTCAGACACTGTCTGGGCTCAGGAGATAATTGCTGGGCAGGAGAAATTTAGTCCCCTCTTGCATGAAGCTTAGAGTTGAGCAGGGGAGACAGTAATTAAACTGATAATTATACTGATAAATATGTAATTACAAGCTAGGGCAAAGGTAAAAAGGAAAAGTAAAGAGTGTTCTGACAAATGGCTGTCATTAGATCCCTCTCACAGGAGTCACCACATTGTCCAGAAATTGTTTATCAAGCTCCCTAGCTAGGCTGTGAGCTCCTTGAGGACAAGGACTTCTGAATTCTTCCATATATTTTTCAGTGCTCAAAAAGAGCCTCATTAGTTTTCCTGGGTGAGTGAAACCCCCCACTGCCTGTCTCATGTGGTAGTTAGAAGGAAGTTGGTTGTCCCTGAAAGAAAGCATTATACGTAATGGCATAGGCGGATAGCCTGCTTCTTATGGAAGGAGCTCTCTTATTTTAGAGAAATGCAAGTAATCACCAAGTTGTCTTGAATGCTAAATATTTTGATAGGGTAGCTATCCATAGGGCTTATGACCTATAGGAAAACGCTTAGGGACACAGTGTCTTTCATAATGCTTTGTACACATGAGTATCTGCTGTGTGGGGTATGAGAATACATATATCTAGGCGGGCAGTCTACAGAAAGAGTCAGAGGTGGTATGGTCAGGCAAACTGACTAATGACAGATATTCAGCTGCTAGGTTATTTGTAATGTTTGTTGTTTTAATTATGCCATTTTCTTTTTTTTCTTTATTCCTTTTTTATTTTACTTTTATTTTTTTTTACAATTTATTCAGATTACATCGTCATTGTTAGCCCTTCACTTGTATCTTCCCTATTCCTCCCTCCCTCTCTCTTTTGCCCCACTCCCCTCCCCTAGATCTCTGACAGAAGGGGACCTCTTCCCCTACCACTTGACCACGGCTTATCAGGTCTCATCCGGATAGCCAGCTTCCCCTTCCCCTGAGTCATTTTCTTAACCTATGGACTTCATTTACCTTATGAGACTATTTGTAACAATCATTTAAAACAAGAAAAGAAGCCAAAACAGAATTTCTCTGAGACAACACCAAAGGGGAAAAGTCGGTGACATTTCTTGCGTCCCTTGTTTTTTTCCTTCTTTACTGCTTCTTCACCATGGAAGCTTTTTGACATCGAAGATCACTGAAAAGCCTTTTGTTACATCATGTGATGGCTGATCCTGCTCCAAGATTTCCTGTCTTCATGCCTGTCACGCCCACCCCTCTCCTCTTTGAAGGATGCTTAACAAAATGCTCTGGTGACTCACCGTGTCTTGGCACGGAAATGCATATGCTTGGCGGAAGAGTCGGGAGAGAAAAACTTTTCAGTGTTTTTTTGTTTTTGCTTGTTATGGCTGAATTTTTCCTGCTTTGACATAATGGCTAAAATGTGCACAGCATTTCCGTGCCATCTGCAAACATATTTTCAGCATGCCTGTTGTCATGAAGAGAGCTAAGGAAGCATAAGCTTGGCACAGTGTTAAGGGTGGGGTGTGTACGTGGAGGCCACCTGTTCCACAGACACTCTGCTTTGCTGATGTGCTGGGCCTGAGAGAGAAATCTGTGAGATGTGAATGAGGATTCTGCAAGGTGTTAACTTACTGAATAACTCTAGCAGTGGGCTGAGAGGACCACTCCTGCTTCTCTTTTTTTTTTTCTCCCAGTTTCTCTCTATTTTACCCTCATTTCGGTAATCTGTGGTCAGATCAATAGATGGACTTCCTAGCATATTGCTTTGTAGAATTAAAACCTATGTGATCACTGTTATGATGGTGGGATATAGAGTGATTGGTTGCAACATCTCCCCCACTACCAAATGGGTCAGTGAGGACTATCATTGTAAAGATGTGTTGTATTTCCCACACTGGATGACTTGGGTAAAGTTATAGTGGAGATTTAGGAAACTACACTTGTGTGTGTGTGTGTGTCTGTGTGTATGTGCACATATATGGGGGAGTATGCTTGCCCATGTGTCTGTCTAGAAAGCAGAGGTCAATATCAGGTATACGTCTTTGTCACACTCTATTTTTTGAGACAGGGTCACTTTCTGGACCTGGAGCTCATTCCCTTTCACTAGATTGGTTAGCTAGCAAATTTCTGGGATTCACCTGCCTCTGCCTACCCAGAATTGGGGTTATAGATGCTCACATCACACCTAGTTTTGACATAGGTTGTAAAGTTCTTCCCTCAAATCTTCACGCTTTCACAGCAATCACTCCATCCCTGTTCCTGGAAACTGCATGTTTATGGAGCTATAGTCACTTGTGACTATTTGGGGACTGGTACTCTGGGAAATGCTGCCATATGCCACCAGAGTGACCAGGAGTGATTTCTTATTCTCCTCTGCCTATGACAAATCTATCCTCATTCTGTGGGACCAGAGCATCACTTTCAATCATGATGATGAAGTTTGTGACCTGAAGATTCTTATTCATCAGTGTGAAATTGGACACTCTAAATAACAACAATAACATTATCTCAGTTTACTGTGTTTGAGCAAATGGAAACCCCTATTTTTCCTGTGGGCTAATTCTTGGTCCAAAGGAACTAGAAAGGATGCTTAATAAGATAAAATGAACAAGAGAGAGAGAGGAGCAGAAGAGAGAGAGAGAGAGAGAGAGAGAGAGAGAGAGAGAGAGAGAGAGAGAGAGAGAGATTTTATGATGAAAAGAGAGGAATGATTAAAACCATTTTCTTTTGTTGTTTGTAATAGAGAATTGTTTGAAGCAGTAAAATCCAACTGACTCTTATATACCATTTCTCTAATCTCAGATATGATGATCAGAAATAAGAACAACTATCAATCAGTCTCCATGTTTGCCTAGAGCCTAAGAGGAAAGACAGGAGAGTGACTTGAATAAACCCAAGCTACGTGAGCCACTGCACATCTTGGAGTTGGATTTGCTTCTGTGGACCCTGTGACACCTCTGAGAATCAGTAACATCCCTCCTGGTACTATCCATGATCTTCACATGTGGTGTCCCCAAGCCATAAAATATTTTTGTTGCTATTTTATAACTGCAACTTTGCTACCATTATGAATTATAATGTAAATATCAGATATGCAGGATGGTATTGGGAAACTGCTGTGAAAGGGTAGATTGATCCTTTAAGGGGTCATGTCCCACAGGTTGAGAACCTCTGTTTTGGAAAACAGGCGTTTTTGACAATTCCTGAACCCAATTCAGGGTTCTTTCTCTCTAAGGGAAAGCATGACTTAAATACAGACAGAGGGCCTGGTGAGATGGCTCAGTAGTTAAGAACCCTTGCAGACAATAGGAATCGGGTTCCTTTTCTGCAGTTTGCAACCACTCTCAACTCCAGCTTCAGGGAATCTGACGCCCTCTTCTGGCCTCCAACATGCACTTGCACTCAAGTGCACACAAGTGATTAAAAACCAATACATTCCTAAGTACAGAGAAACATGCATATACACAATTCCTTCTTTCCATGAAATCTCAATACCCAGAAAATTATACTAAACACTTATAATCTGAAAACAGGTGGAGCATTTACTAAGTCAAGGGTGAACATGAATTCACTGGGAATTAATCAATAAAGACTTTTCTCAAAAAAAAAAAAAAAAAGAGCTGGCATCAAATGTAACATACAAAGAAGAGAGGATCACTAAGAAAAGGTCTTAGGCCATCTATCATATACTTGGTCTTCAGGGTGGAAAAGGCAAATAAACTCACAGTCATCTACAAGTTGGTTTTGGTCTTGAAACAAATAGTTGTGTAAAACAACCTGTAAAATTGCTGTCATCAATGCACCCTAAGATACTAGAGTATCAGAGGAAGGAAGTAATGAAGTATGTCTGAGCAGAGGGACTTTTCCAGACCCCCTGAGCAGACGTGAACTGTGGTGTAACAGGCTGAAAAGTGAGAACTCACCTTCCATATTAGCAGAAGTGAGCAAGCAGATGTCTAAGAGGGAGCTTGACCATTAAGGTGCATGGCTGCTAATGGCAGGTGGAAAAATGAATATGAAAGAAACTTCAGCTGCCCAAACATACTGAGCCTTAAAATCAGATGCTCTTGTAGAAATCTGACTGCTCAAGTCATCCCTCTATTACCCCATTGCTCTGTTTTTCATTCAGAGACCTTAGATTGTTGAGAAAAGCAAAGGGGAGCTGTAACTTTCTGCTCTTCTTCATCTGACTTTTTTTCCTTGAGAAGTAATCCTACATAATAAAGATTTTAAGTGATTTTAAAAAGCTTCGACTCCATTTATTTATTTACTTCCTTTGTGTGCGTGTTGGGTGGTGTCCATGCCATGGTACTTGTTTGGAGGTCAGAAGACCCCTGAGACAAGTCTGTTCTCTTCCTCCATCATGTGAGATCTGTGAGTCAAACGCAGGCTCTCAGTCTAGATGGCAAGCACATTTACTGGCCAAACCATCTCACTAGCCTGAGATCTTCTGTATACAGACACTGTGACTCGGGGTTAGGGGAGGGAAAGGAAGGAAAGCTGTTGGGTAAGCGTGCTTATGGGTGTACATCCATAGAAAGTAATATCATGGAAGGGGCATCTCTGAAGCCTGGTTACCAAGAATAATGTAGTACTAACAGCTTTGCATGGTTAGCCCACAAAGCTTGGCTTATTCCGATCCCCATTACTAAGGCAAGCACCACCTCCTCCACCCTGGTGTTCTTTTTTATTTATTTATTTATTTATTTATTTATTTATTTATTTATTTATTTATTATTAATTTATTCTTGTTACATCTCTATGGTTATCCCATCTCTTGTATCCTCCCATTCTCCCCTCCCTCCCATTTTCCCCTTATTCCCCTCCCCTATGACTGTTCCTCAGAGGGATTACCTCCCTCTGTA
Source organism: Acomys percivali (assembly GCA_907169655.1). Lineage (NCBI taxonomy): Eukaryota > Metazoa > Chordata > Mammalia > Rodentia > Muridae > Acomys > Acomys percivali. The sequence goes on along the minus strand of OU015753.1, from coordinate 73,328,659 downwards.
TATGCTCATAGGGTATCAAGTCTCTTCTCAGTGACCTGATGTCCTTCCTCTGAGTGCCACTAGGTCTCCCCCGCCAGGAGACATAGTCAAATGTGAGGCACCAGAGTACTTGAGAAAGTCAAATCCCTCTCTCCACTCAAGTGTGGAGACTGTCCTGTCCATGGGCTAGATCAGGGTAGGGGTTTAAATTTTGCCGCCTGTATTGTCCTTGGCTAGGGCCTTAGTTTGAGTGGGACCCCATGACCCAAATCTGCCTACCATAATGTTCTACTTGTAGGTTTCTAGGACCCACTGGATCCTTCTACATTGCTATTCACCCATTGTTCTCTCATCTAGAGTCCCAATAGAATGTCCTCCCCTCGGTCCCAGTTTCCTGGTAAGGGAAGGCTTTCATGGGACATGCCCGTTGGGCTAGTATGCAGATATAAGTGAGTATATACCATTTGAGTCTTTCTGCAGGCACCTTGGTGTTCTTATTGGTTTTTCTCTTTAGGGAAAGGCTCAAGTTCTAGAAAACATCAGTCCTTGGTTTTTTTTTTCCCCAGGTGTTATCTCACTGATATTTGGGGAGCAGGCCAAGGAAGAGTGAGCACTAGAGTCTCTATCCTGACTTCCTCGCTCTCTACCCCCACTCAATGTCACTGTTAAAAGAAGGAGCAGGAACCTCCTTGACAAGATGCTCACATCCTGCGTCTCCCTGATGTAAGCAAGCATTCCATTTTTAGCTGATTAACGAGAAGGAAGCATCCTTTATGGCAGGTATCTATGACTGAAGGATAGCTCCTGAACATGTTTCTTCACATTCTCACAGTGGTGGCTGGGCTGCCTGCTGTCCAAAATTCTGTTTCTGTGGTTGCCTTCTTTTGCCGTTAGCGTCTTCACTTGGTTTTATCTGTCTATTTGAGTTGCTATCTATTTCTCTTACATATTTAGCATATACTGCGAATTACATTTTAGATGAAAGGAGCCTTCATTTGGAGTGTTTTGATTTTATTTCAAAACAAAATTGCAGCAAAAAAAAAATTGGCTTTACTGCCTTTGAAAACTACGATTGATTCAAATGAATTTCAAAGGGTTCTCATTTGATCTAGCCACATCACATATTCTAGTATTACCCTATCAGGATTTAAATCTCATGACTAGACACATAACAATTTTCAAATATATTCAAACAGACAAGTTTCAGATTTAGATGAAAACCTCATGGTGTCAGTCAAAGCTATATGACCATATATGGCTCAACTTCTCTTGCTTTAAGTACTCTGAAAAGAGAACTAAAGAATCAAGTAGGTTTCTACTGATCTTTTTCTAGGAAGAGGTTTAAAAATCCTGGAAATACATGGCTTATGTTTCTCTCATAAAATGCAAGGTCATCCATGTTCTGTTTACAGAAAAGCATTGGAAACCTGGCCTGGAATTATTTAGCAGGTTTCGACAAGCATAGGGAATACCAGGGTTCTATACGGTTTCAGATTGCTTCTCTTGATACATCAGGTAGGGTCTATCATGTGTTAAAATTCAATGAAAATTCACTGGTAGGAAGAAATCTTTACCAATTAACAGCTAAGCTAATGATTTCCTAATCTCTATTGCGACTACAAGAAGCCATGGCAAGACTTCACAATTAGGTTTGTGGGAGAAAGTCTAATTCTCTGAGGACAAGTTAATTGTATCCTACAGTGCACTGAAATTGTACTGACTCTTTCATATTGATGTTTCAAATTTTTGATATATGGATAACCTTTTCAAAATCATTTCATCTTTAATCACCTCTCTTTTGTTCCCTTACTGTGGGGACAGACTTTGATCTTAAAGCATCTTTTGCTTCTTTAAAGACAGTTAAAAAACTTTAGGTACGAATCCATATAAATTAGATGTTAATGTTTTTTTTCAAGTAATAAAGGTATTGAGGATTGGATAGTGACAGGTATTTTATGATGATGATGTTGGTTGAGAATAACTAGGTTAATAAGACTTACATGGTGATGTGTGCCATGATATATCTTAATTTTATCTTTTATCTTGCTCTAATCAGTTGTCCCCAACCTTACTAATGGTGAGGCTATTTAATGCAGTTTCTTATCTTGTGGTGACCCCAAGCATAAAAGTACTTCATTACTGTGTTATAAATGGAATTTTGCAACTATTATGAACCATAATATAAATATTTGATTTGAAGCCCCAAATGGGTCTCGTTCACAAGTTGAGAACACCTGCTATAAAATTTAAAGGAAGGCTTATAATATCAAGGGTGACAGAGGCCTCTAAGAATGAGCCTTTTCACATAAAACCAGAACGTAGAAAACAAGGCATTGGCAAGCCTGGTTTAGATGCCCAGTGATGGTTAAGATACTAACTTTGTATATCTTTTTATATTTCTCTCATGTGTTACACACTTAAAGTTCATGCAGCAAGGTGGTAGTGACTGAAAAATGGTGTCCCCTTAGTCATCTTAATTACAATAGATGCACTAGTAGACCTATAAAGATTATTTTGATTTAGATATCTTGTAAGTCAAAACAAAATCTTAAGGACATTTCCTTGATTATGGCTTAACTCAACATGGGAATTGGAATGTATCACTGGTTGGTATCTGGCAAATATATCAAGGGCAATCAGAGTAATGGGATTTACTGTTTTCATCTTGAGTTATGTATCAAACAGGAGTTATCTGATCAATGAAGGAAGTGGGGACTATCAAAATGCAGTATCATATGTTATTTACTGTATTTGTCAGAATGTCCTATGATGGTTCTTTGTCATGTAAGCCAAGTCTAACTAAATATTCAATAAATTAAAAATGCAAATTAACACAAGTTGTACCACATGGCACGATATGATGTGTTGTGACTATGAAGTCAATAGCTACTATACATTAAAAAATTCTACCTCAAATGACTACAGATAAGTGGATTGAAAAATAATCCTTTATCCTCAGAGATATGTGGGCTGTGGGTAACTGAATAGTCTGGGTCATCAGAGGAGATCTGTAATTTGCTCCCAATTCTCTCTCTCTCTCTCTCTCTCTCTCTCTCTCTCTCTCTCTATATATATATATATATATATATATATATATATATATATATATATATATATATACATACATATCTTTATTTGGCCCATTAGGTTCCCTGGTATATTTCTCCAGGAAGATAACATTGTGTAGGAAATCAACTTACCCCAAACCTTTGATGGGGTCTTGTCTGCTAATAACTTATTGGCCTAACCTACCTCACAGACAAGAACAAAAATATTTCAGGCATGATAACTAAAAATTAGTAATTGCAGGCAAGGTAAAATTTGGGTCCAAGTTTCTGTGGGTGGGTTGGTATTTCCCTCTTTCCACTAGAAGTCCTGTCTGGCCAGGAGGAAATGATGAAACAATTAGGAGAGTACATTCAGAATGTTAGTAAGTAGTTTGTGAGTTATAGTTTTTCTAGATGATGTAATTCTGGATATATTATATCATTATTTTTTATTCTGTTTTTTTCCAAACATGTAAATTTTATGGGAAAAGAAAAAATAAAAATAAATTAAATAAATAAAAGAAAAATTGTTCTGGCATATTCAAGCTAACATCACAAAATTATTTTAAACAAAATTTCAGTTGTTCAATTTTACCAATACTTGGGAGCCAATGCTCTGGTGAAAGCCTACAAGCTCAGAGAGGCAGAGAAAGCACCCAGGTGACCTTCCTCTTCAGCTGATGTCCCAAAAGGAAAAGGGATGCCCCTTCACCATGCCATCTCAAAAAACCTGTCAAATTCAGTGTCCCTCCCTTCTATTTCTTGTGTGTATATCTAGACTCCTGACTTCCTGTTATTTTCTGTTTTTTCCTCCTACATTCACTCCCTGTCAGCTGATTGCATGCCCACCCTCTTGACCTATGGTTGACTCTATTTAATCTTGTTCAAGCAGAAAGCTCTTGGATTAAAGGTGTTTGAAAAGGCTGAGCCACACCACAACTAGAAACAGTTTTTCCCCAGTAAACAATACAATCAACAATACAATCTTGGGGTCGCAGTGTGATTAAATATCCTGCAACAGCACAGTTTCTACAATGTGTTTGAAAATACTCCAGTGTAAAGATTTTTCAGAGTTTAAACAAATTTTAATGAATATATGTTTTTACTTACTAAAAGAAAAAATAACCCTCAAATAGAAAAGCAGGTTTTCCATGGAAACTTGCCTATGTCCATGGAAACTTACCTATGTGTTCAGTAAGCATAGCAATGAAAGCTCGCAGAATGGCAGGCCTCTTAAGTCAGGAGTCTGCTATAGTGAGCATTTTGACATCTTAAAAAATAAATTTGTGTTATGTAATCATGTTTGTGTTTCAATCCCACGTGTGGGATATAGGGTTGCTTCAGAGTGCCCACAGCAGCCAACTACTTGCCTTGTGCATGCTCTGGAAGGAGGGGGATTCTGCCATCTGAAGATAGTTTGATTCTGGGGACTCTAGAGAGGGTCTAAAAAGACCAATGACCCAGAAGAGGGGCACATCTGTTCCTTTTGCTGGTTCCTGCTCCTGATGCTGCTGTTTCTGGTTTGTCAAGTGGTTATGAGAAAAGGGATGATAAGAAGAAATTAGAGATATCTTGACAAGATGAAGATTGGGCTTGCTCCAGGGAACCCAGCACCCCTAATCAGCAGAAAGTAGTCTAAAAAGATCTAATGTCCCTTCTACCAACTCACCTTCTATATCTCCGATGTGGTGTTGAGGTGTTGGAAGTGATTAGGATGGAATAAGGATCAGCAAGGAGGTAGAGGTATAACAACCCAAATAAAATAGATTTTAAAAAATGCCAATAGTTTGCCACTTACAGTGCAGGCATATATTTTAAAGTCCTTATCCAATGAATATGCAGCCAAGCCAATAATCTCGGTATTAAATAACTGTGCAAATGTCATGGAGTTCTTTATTTTTCTGGGGTGGGACATACAGCAAAGGAGAAATTCATCCAAAAGCATAGGCTTGGTCTTCATATTTCATTCCTACAATTGCCTTCACAGAGAGTTTTAGCCCTTACAACAAACTTGCTTTCTTGTGATTGTCAGCTTCTTTTATAGTCCTGGGATAGAATGACCCTGAGATACATGGTTTAGATTGGAGGTCAGATATGCTTGTTACAAGCTTTATAATAACTGAATGATAATAGTAATGATAAGAATATTTCCTCTAACACTTTGGACACTTTACTATATGAAGTAAATGCTAGTTTGTCTCTAATTATAGACAAAGGAAAAGATGTTTTGAACACTTAAGACATTTCCTTAAGATCACAATGCGGGTTTATTTAGTTCAAAACTGAAAGGGTTCTTTGAATTTTAAGTTAATGGCAGGAAGAAAATATGACTAATAACACTTGCTAGTATGTGAGAGTTTAAAATAGCTTGGAAGGAGTCGTAATATCTGCCCATTATTACAAATAGATGAGCTACATTTTTGTGTATAATAGTACTTATACCACATAAATAAAGGTAAAACTACCACTGATTTTGTGGTGATTCATAAGAAATAGAAATGACACCCAAGAGATCTCACTGTGAACTTCAGAGACGATGAGCTATTTCAGAAGGGAAATAGAACCCAGAAATACTTTCAGAACTCTGTGATGCAAATTTGCACCTCAGGTTCATGAGCCCCTTTGAGGAAGAGATCAGCTCTGAAAGATGATAGGATTGACCTACTGAATAATGATAGAAGGAGTTCACTGTATTAAAGTACTTTTGTAAGTGGAAAAGAGACAGACATTGTTTTCTGGAGAACTGATACACACACTGAACTGAATGAATATCACCCAGAAAGTCAAGAGGAGCTGAGCTGGTTCAACGAATAGGATACATATTAAATTGATAGTGATTAATTAGTTTTATGTCACTCTGATGCTTTCAGACCTGTTCATGGTGTGGTTTTCAATTATTTTAGTATTATTGGAAGAGCCAAGATTAGGCCACAGTTATTAGACTTAGATGAGTTACTTTATTTGCAGAGTGGGATAACCTTTGCTATTCCCCTGTCATGTGATCATTGCCATTTGCAAAGAAAAGAAATTAAGGTAGTGAGCGCATATACAAGGGCTTAACAGAGGGCTAGGTTTTCAAAAGCAGGATCAAATAAACTCTATGTTCAAGATTCAGAAAGATACTTGGATATCTTGGTGACATTCTACTGTCACTCCCTGTCCTTCTAAAGTTATTCATATTAAGATACAAAAAAAAAACAAAACAAAAAACACCAAAAGGAAGTAGGATACCAAGCTTCTGAAAAACAAATATAAAATTGCAACACATTGAAATCCTTCCATTTAACTTAGAAAACATTCTTCCTAAGATATTATTCTATAGATCATACTTGTACGTGTACAGATTGAAAACATATATGGCTTTGTTTTTGAGGGTTCATTTTAATTGTCAGCTGTATGTCATTTAGAACCATTTGGATAGAGAGTCTCACTGAAGATTTATCTAAATTAGGTTGTTCTGTGGACATCTATGTGGGGAATTATCTTGCTTAGGCTAATTTGAGTTGGGAAGATATTCTCACACTGAGTGGGCTCCATGAATACCCATACGCATGTGTTCATATTCAGCCTTACACAAATAAATTGGAAGGTTGAAATTTATCTTATAACTCTATGTCCTTAGCTTTCAGTAGGACTTTCTAGAGAGAATATTCTCTGCTTTTGTGTTTTATTCTAGCAAAAGTGATCTTGTTCCACTCAAGATCATTATGGATTTTTTATTGTTATATACAACTTTTAACATGATATGTTATTTATATTTTTACTCTGCCAATTGTCTACTTTCCACCTATGAGGGTTTCTGTTCTAATAGTGAATGCTTTATCTCTTTTACTCACTCACATAGTGTCATATTTTTGGCTGCTGGTTTGGACAAAGTTGAGACCCTATTAAGTGGATGAGTGACTAAGGAGGAGGAATGTGAAAAAAGTCACTAATGCTCATGTTTCTGACTTTCTGACTATGGAGTGGCAAATATTATGCTTCTGGCTTTTCTCTCATGGGTTAGTTTTAGAAGTCCTTAGTAGTCCCTACCACTAGAGAGTGTTCCATTTTTACCATCTACAATTGTAGATAAATGCATTGTTTGGTAAAGTGTAACGTTCTCTCACAAAACCTGTTGACTGATTTCTTTGCAGAATTCTTTCTGGAACCATTTGTACCCTTCTCATTGAACTCAAAGGCAAACAATAATTCTGCCAATATAAAGATTTTATGGGAGAGACAACTGCTGGGCGGCAAGAGCTCATAAGTCAAGAGACTGCTGGTTTTCTAAATATTTAACAGTGAAAACCCACAAATAAGACAGAGTGGATATGCTCAGAGCCAACTATAGAAATATAACTTGCAAGAGAGTGAAGAGAACTGTTAGTTTAACTGGTCATAATATGAAAATAGGAAATATGGTAACATAGGAAGAGTCACATGGCAAGTTTGGCATGTAGACAATTGTTTCCTTTTGTGATTAATGTGCCTTCTTTGAAAGCCTTGAAATGATGAACATGTAGTTTCCTTTTTAAAATGTGAACAAGCATAATAGAGACACTGTTTTCCTCAGAGGGAAAACAGTGACAGATGATAGGGCAGGGCCAAGACAGTCAATGGAATTCACCAGTGCAACCTTAGCAGGCCTAAAACTCCTCTCACCTTCTTTCCAGGACTTTCCTCTTTTCTGTCGTCTGTCTTCCCAGAGGAGGATTCTGAACTACCAGGGAGATTATAAGCCTGCCTTTGAGGCACGTCAGGAAAGAAATGTGCCCACAAACAGTCACATAACACTCATGTTAATGTATAGTTATTGTGAGTGTCTTAAGGTTTCTGCTGTTGCAGTGAGACACTGTGTTAAAAAGCAGTTTAGGGAGGAAAGGGTTTATTTGGCTTACACTTCTGTATCAAGGTTCATTATCGACGGAGGCAAGAACTGATGCAGAGGCTATGAAGGGATGCTGTTCATGAGTTTGCCCCTTATTACTTGCTCAGCCTGCTTTCTTTGTTTTTTAATTAATTAGTTAATCAATTAACATCCCAGTGGTAGCCCTTCTGTAGTCTCTTCCTGGTCTTCCCGCCTCTCCTTCTTCCTCCTATCCTCCATCCCCTACCCATCAGAAAAGGGGAGTGCTACTACCACCAACCTACCCCAGCCCATCAAAACTCATCAAGACCGAGTACATTCTCTTCCTAGGTGGTCCGACAAAACAACACATCGGGTGGGGGAGGATGATTTAAAGCATGCAACAGAGTCCATGTCAGAGCCCCTGCTCCCCTTATTAGGGGATCCACATGAAGACAAGGCTGCCCATTGGGTACATATCTATAGGGGGCCTAAGCCCAGACCCTGCATGGTCCTTGGTTGATGCTTCAGTTTCCACAAGCCTCGTCCTCCCCACACCGGGTCCAGGTTTGTTGGCTGTGTTGGTTTTCTTTTGGAGTTCCTGTCCCCTCCAGGTTCTTCTATCTTACCCCCGACTCTTCCACAAGGCTCCCTGTGCTCTGCCCAATTTTTGGCATCTGTTCAGATTCATTCCTGCATGGAGCCTCTCAGAGGACAGCTATGCTAGGCAAGCATAGCAGTGCAACTATTGGTGTTAGGAGTTGGCTCTCTCTGTTGGTGTGGATCTCAGAATGTCCAGGCATTCTTTGGAACTCCCTCAATCTCTGCTCTGTCCCTGCACATCTTGTAGGGAGTTTAAATTTTGCACTGAAGTTTTTGTGGGTGATTTGGTTTTCTCTTCCCTTCACTAGGTGTCATGTCTGGCTAGAGAGTGGCCTCTTCAGTCCTAGTGATCCCTACTACTATGGGGGTCTCAGCTAAAGTCACCTTCATATCCTCCCAGGAGCCTACCCTGTGATAGGTCTCCTGCTTGTTACAGAGATACTCCTGCTGGAGGTTTCTCTTCTCTATGGAAGCCCTCTGACCTCCCATCCCTGTTCCTCTCACATCTGATCCCACCCTCATTTCCATCAGCACTTCTTCTCTGTTCTCTTTTTTCAACCGCTTCTGATGTCTATTTTATTTCTCCTTCTGAGTGTGATTCAAACATCCTCCCTCAATGCCCTTCTTGTTACTTAGGTTCTCTAGGTCTGTGAATTAGGTCTGTACATCCTGTACTATATGGCCAATATCCACTTATGAGTGAATTCATACCATGTGTATCTTTCTGGGTCTAGGTTACCTCCCTCAGGATGATCTTTTCTAGTTCCAGAAAAATGCAAATAGATATATATTTATCACCCTGTGCAAAACTCATATCAAAAAAGATCAAAGATTTCAACATAACACCAGAAACACTAAGTCTTTTAGAAGAGAAAATGAGACTCAGCCTTGAATTCATTGGCATAGGAGACAACTTCCTGAACAGAACACCAACAGGTCAGGCTGTAAGATCAACAATTAATAAATGGGACCTCATGAAACTGAATAGCTTCTTTAAGGCAAAGGACACTGTCAACAGAGCAAAACAGCAGCCTAGAGGTTGGGAAAATATCTTTTTCACCTATATCTGACAAAGAGCTAATATCCAGAGCCAAACAGAGAATTCTCAATAGAATAATGTCGAATGGCTGAGAAACACTTAAAGGCCGTTAGTTACCAGAGAAATGCAAATAAAAACAACTTGTACAACCACTTTGGAACTTTATCTGGCACATTCTCAGAAAATTGGGACTATCTCTCCCTCAAGACCCAGCTGTACCTCTCAAGGGCATATACTCAAAAGATGCTCCACCATACAACTCAACTATGCTCAGCTATGTATATAGCAGCTTTATTTGTAATAGCCAGAATTTGGAAACAACCAGAAGTCTTTCAACTGAAGAACAGATAAAGAAACTGTGAGTCCTCAATGGAATACTACTCAGCTACTAAAAACAAGGAAATTTGAAGGCCTGCTTTCTTATAGAACCCAGAACCACTCACCTAGGATGACACCATCCACAGTGGGCTGTTCCCTCCCACATCAATCACTAATTAAGAAAATGCCTTACAGCTGGATCTTTTTAGGGCATTTTCTCAGTTGAGGTTCTTTCCTTTCAGATAACTCTAGCTGGTTTGTGTTAAGTTGACAGAACACTAGCCAGCAAGGTGAGTTACTGCATTTAGGAAATATGATTTTGTGAGGTAGAAATTATGATCTTAAATTGAAGGGCTAATGTACCAAACCCCCTGAGGTTTATCTCTTTACCTTATAATGGGCAGGAAAGGTAGGAAGAATGTTGGAAACATGATAGTCCCTGTCACTCAGCAGCATTTCATACTTTTGTTAATAGTGAGTCAGAAAGTAGATCATATGACCATTATATTCATGATTAGCATATCTAAAATCATAAAAGTGTAAAATCAGAAAATGTACTTCCTAACTCTGCATCTCTACAACAGTATTTTTTTAACCTTAATATTTGGGAGTAAATAATACTTCATCATGGGTGCAGTTCTGTGTCTTAGAGGATCCTATTTAATCGTATCTATGGTTCCTTAAGCACTAGCTGCTGCCTCCATCTTCCAATTTATGATGATCAAAAGAGTTTTCAGAAATTGTTCAATATTCCCCAAGGGTCATAATCTCCTCCAGTTGGGAACTATTGTTCTGGATGAAGTAATTGGAAATAATAATATGTTGGCCACTCTTGATTGCCTTTAGTTGAGTATTAAAATAAAGAGATAAACTCAAGGAAAAAATAGTCCAGTTTACAGGCAGAAAGTGAGAGGCGAGAGAGTGGTTATTCAGCTGGAGATTCCACTGCTTCGAAAAGGTGAATTATCCTTAGACCTTAGAGAGTAAGAGATAAGTTTGAAAAATACTTTGAGCATCAAAGGCTCAGAAAAACTTCTCAGAGAACAAAGAGATTTATCCCTACAAAAGAGATCAGATAAAGAATGTGATCTTTCCACCTCTTATTTCAGACAGCCTAAAGGTATTCATCATTACACTAAAGGAGAGGGGCAGTAAAGCCAAAGGAAAATAAATCAATTTGGCTTGAGAACGATGACTAAGAATAAACTTTGGGTATGCTTACTGGCATATGAAATGGACTGAAAACAAATAGATCAGAAAATTGAAGCTTTTTTTT
>OU015753.1:73289327-73317559 GCA_907169655.1 Acomys percivali | reverse complement strand
GTGTGTGTGTGTGTGTGTGTGTGTGTGTGTGTGTGTGTGTGTGCATGTAGAAGTCAATCTCAGGTGGTGTTCCTCAGGCGCTATCCATCTTGTGTTGATTGGTGCTTTTTTTTTAAAAAAAAAAGATTTATTTATTTATTATGTATACAATGTTCTGCTTGCATGTACCTCTGCAGGCCAGAAGAGGGCACCAGATCTCATTATAGATGGTTGTGAGCTACCATGTGGTTGCTGGGAATTGAACTCAGGACCTCTGGAAGAGCAGTCAGTGCTCCTAACCTCTGAGCCATCTCTCCAACCCCCTGATTCGTGTGTTTTGATCAGAGTCTCTCACTGGCCTGGTCCTCACTGATTAGCTAGGCTGACTGGCCTGTAAGTTTCAGTGATCTATTTGCCTGTCTCCTTAGTGCTAGGATTCCAAGCGTTGGCCTCCATTTCAAGTGTTTTAATGTGAGTGCTGGAAATGGTTGCTATTACTTTACAAAGTGACTCCACAGACTGTAGCTATGCATTTTAAATTTGCAAAGAAAATCTCCATGAATTTGAAGACTGCTAGCATGGCAAAGTTGCCTAGCCCCGCATGGATTTTAGAGGTCCTGATTGGGCACTTTAGTTGTAGTCATGCAAATACCATGTATTCACTATGGAAGTTGGTAGTGGTTCTAAACTGGAGACTCAAGATTTGTCAAATGCTTGTGTGGCCTTTGCTGACTGGTGGCACTCTAAATCCCTTCAAATGTGGGGAAATAGCCTAACACTTCTCTCATCAAAGGAAGGGGAGGCAGTAAGCTGAAACACACCTTCATTTATGCAACAGAGGAGATTATATAGTCTTTTTGTGGTATTGAGCTGGTCCTGGTAGATTGTAGTAGGTCAGATACAATGCTGGAGCAGACGTCATAGTTTTGAAGGCCTTAAGAATGATGAACATATTTCCCATGGTGCCAATCATGTAGCTCAACTGCTATACTAAATGTCATGATATTGGTGCAGATGAATTTTCAGTGGATGGGAAGCCTGGGATGCTCTGTTAGCTGAGAGGTGAGAAAGTGAGGCATATGATGCAGAAGCCTAAATCCAGTAGAAGAGGGTGGGGCAAGTCTGAACCATTTCTTTTAACATTTATAGTGGCTGTGAAATTGAATTTAGCACACATGGTAATTGACATACTGTGGTTGCATTTCACTTATTTACAAGACATAAAGCTGAAATATGCACAAGAAACAAATGATACAAATAAATAAGAAACTATAGTACTTCGTGTAAATACTGCTCCTTCTTGTTTGAAATATCAATCATTCTTGTTCCTCTGCCAAGCATATTAACAGATTAGAGAGAGGAAAGAGGGGAGAGAGCTAGAGAGGAGAAGCCATGGCACAGCAGGGATTTCTGGCTTTTAGTTTTTCTCTTTTGTTACACTCGATTTTTTAAAAATTTTGTGTTGTGTTTTTGAGAGTGACATGAAGGGCTGATCACTTTTCATGTGTCCCTTTACAAGTGCACTCTTCTCTGCTCTGTGGCCAAGGGGAGGGGCTCCACAGTACAGTTGACTCTCTAGAGTTTGGGTTGTGCAAGACATCTGAAGAAGATACCAAGGAGGGAAGAGAAGGTTTTACCTTTCCTTATTGCAAACAGGCCCTTTACTACTCTATGACTGAGGTTTATACCCCAGTGATGCCCTTTTCCACATGGTATGTGCTCAATACTCTGCTCATGCTCCTGGGCTTCTCTCCCACACTGGTGTTTTCGACCCCCTTTTCCCAAGTCGACAGCCCCTCGTCACATAATCACTAGCTAACTAGCAGTGTCTTGTTTCTTGCTGGGCCCATGACTAATGTATTTTTCATACTTTTTATTTTACTTAATCTCTCATGTTCATCTAAGTTCATATCTATATCATTAATTCATGATTTATAATTGCTTTATTTCATTAATATTTACTATAGTCCAATTAATTCCTATTTTTGTTCTAACTCTTCTGAATATTTTGCTCCTGAGAATGACTCTTAAATGACAGTCAACGGTTTTTAGAAATTTATCTGATTTAATTGCTTTTCATTGGCTCACATAGTTTACTTACAGTTATTTAATTTTGATATCAACCCTGTTGTGCATTCTCCCTTTTGAATAGTCAGTTAACCTTAGCAGTGCTATTTATAGCTCCAGCTATTGCTCACAGATAATATACCATACTGTGTTAAAGGCAAAACAAAGCAAAATGTTAAGGTATTTTTTTTTTTAGCAGCTGAAGAAATCAGAGAAAAGATACAAAACCTCAAGACCAAATGGTTTGACCTTAGAAGCTCCAGTTCTCCTTCCTTCTCCAGCAGCAACAAAGCTCTAGGGAAAGTTGACAACAACTTTGGAAGGGAAAGAATAGGTAATGAAGATGCTACACCACTGTGTTTGTCCCTAACCACTCTGTAATTCAATAATATAATGACCACCTTAAAAGTACAAGCTAGCACATTTTGATCATCTAGGGTCCTAGTGCATAGAGATCCAAAAGATGTGTGGATATGACTTAAGTCACATTCCATTAATGGAAACAACCAATGAACTAAGTCAGTGTACAAGGTATATTTAGAATTAATCGTACAACCTTAACTATAACCAAGAAACAAGAACTTCACATGGAACTAGAAAAATAACAGATGAAAAAAAAAAAAAGAGCATGGAATGAAATCTGAGGAGCAAAAGGACAGGATAGGGAATGATGCCTCAGGACGTAGAAGACAATTTTCTGAAACTTCTTTCTGCTCTTTACCACTCACTCTGCGAAGCAAAAGGGAAAGAGGAGACAGTAGGAGATACTAACAAAAAAGAGTTAGTGGATCATATAAGAAAAAAAATGAGTATGTATAACCATTATTACATGGTTGATAATGCTTATTGTTTATAGGTACTGATTGATTTAATTCTTATAGTAACATTAATCACTAGTATAGTCATATAAAACCTAGCTGAGTAACTTTCTCAGGTTCCTTTAGGTTCTGTAACCAAAACGCCTTAGACCATGATGGGCTTGAACAGTGCAGTTTCAGAATCTACAAAGACAATTGTGATATCAATGATCCACTCTTATGTTATGCTAACAAACAATTGCCCAAATATCAGTGGTTTCAAATTATCTTCTCTCTCATGAGAAAGAGAGAGAGAGAGAGAGATCCTACTTATTAAAGTGAGTCATAGACTTAGAGTGGAGGAAATTTCACTTTGATTTGTGCTTTCATGGTCAACAGCGACATTGGAATATATTCAACACTCTCCAGTATGAGTAAGAAGATTCTGTGCACAAGTGACATATATCACGTAACATTCCATTTGTTTAGTTACTTTTGGGTACACACAATCTGTAACTAACTTTGGGGAGTGAAATTGAAGAAATGCAATCTTACCCTATAGATAGAAGAGGTAGGGAAGCCAAAGAACTGGTACTCAGGGTTAGCAGCACAGTTCTGCTGTGGTGTCTCTCTCTACCAGTCTATGTGGCTACTACGGACAATAAGAATGTGAAAAGAGATAAGGACCTGATTACACATGGAATGAAGAATAAAATACCATGAGATACAGTTTTAATAACAACTTTCATTTACTGTAGAAGGGTGATCTAAAATACAGACAAGTTCTTTTGTGGTACACTTCTCACAGAAAGAGTAAATTATTGAAGAAAACCTGTTTCTGTAAAGAAATATCGAAATCTTCAGATCTTAAGGGATTTATTTAGTGTTACAAGATGAATCTTGCAGAGATTTTTTTTTTCTGACAGCTGTTAAAAATAAAAGATACAAGCAGGACCATTGTGGTGCACTCCTGTAATCCCAACAGTCAGGGAGGCAGAGGCAGGTAGATCTCTGTGAGTTCAAGGCCCGCCTAGTATACAAAACGAGTCCAGGACAGCCAAGGCTACCCAGAGGAAAAAAATCTAAACAAACAAAAAAATAAAACAGATGGATGAAGACATGGGTGGAATCAGTCTTCACTGGGGTCACTCTCCTTTTGGGTCTAGGTTGTGGCTATTGATCGAGTGCATGACCTAGGTTTCTTCCATAGAGTCAGAGGACTGTGTCACTGTCGACAGAGATTTGAGGGGAAATGGAAGCCAGATACTTCTCTCACAGGAGCCTTTGTACTGTACTCAGATGTGAAGTAGACTAGAGACATTCTGAAGGTACAAAGTGTCAAGAAATGTGTGTTTCCTGTATTGTTCTGAGAGTTTTAAAAGGGAATATAAGAATTGGCAGATGGCGTGGAGAGCTGTAAAGTGCTGACTTCTGGACACGGTGTCAGGTTTATCACTGCAGGTGTGGTTCCTGTAGAAGATCAAGTTGTTGAAAATCTTAGTGTGGATGCTCGAGGGATCTCAAGGCCCTACCAGTAGCAGAGGAGCTACTGGGGTCACTCTCCTTTTGGGTCTAGGTTGTTGCTGTTGACCATGTGTTAGAGGCGGCACTAATTGGACCACTATAATGAGCATTATAAAAAAAGAGGGTATTAAGTTAGGAGGGATAATGTGAATCATTATGAAGAGGTGGAGGGAGGTTCTGGTGGACAAATATGATAGAAGCACATTGTATAAATGTATGGCTTCTTCAAATAATGCATCGAAAATATTGTTTTAAAAAATGTAATTCTCAAGCCAGATGTGGTTCTCTGGACCCAGTTACTTAGGAGGCTGTTCCAAGAAGACCTTGAGACTGAGTCTAGTCTGAACTACAGAACTAAAATTTGTCTTTAAAAAGCCTCATCCTAAATAACTCAACAATGGATTAATATTTTAAAAATAGAAGCAAGATATGTAATATAATGAAAGAACTGGTGAATCTTTTGATTCAAAACTGCAATAAATAAGAGCATTGATTGACACAAAACGTGGTGGTCTGGAAATAGATTTCAAAGAAGCAGCGAAAGTGGGGGAAGAGTTGGTAACATGAGTTTGCTCTTCTCTTCACATTTATTTAGAGACCATCAGTAGCGGTTGTCCTGTTAAGAAGAAAAGATCTAGGCATGCTATCTGCCTGGCTGGTTTTGTGTCAACTTGACATAAGCTACCTACAGTTGTCAGGGAAGAAGGAGCTCAAGTTGAAGAAGTGCATCTCTGAGATCCAGATGCGTCCAATACCCTCTCTCAGTTAGCGATCAATGGGGGAGGGCTCAGCCTATTTTGGGTGGTGCCATCCTTGGCTGGTGGTCCAGGGCTCTATACAAAAGCAGGTGGAGCAAGTCAGGGGACGCAAGCCAATAAGGAGCCATCCTCCACGGCTTGTGCATCAGCTCCTGACCCCAGGATCCTGCTCTGTTTGAGTTTCTGCCCTGACTTTCTTCAATAATGAACAGCAATATGAAAATGTAGTCAAATAACCTTTTTTCTTTCTGACTTTCTTTTTGATCATAGTGTTTCATTGTAGCAATTGAAACTAACTAAGATACCATGTTATAGCTGGTTACTTAGGATGAGTTTTTTGTTGTTGTTGTTTTGTTTTAAGATATATTTTGGTTCTATAGCTCAGACAGGCCTCAGTCTCAAGGTCTTCCTTACTTATTACTTATTAATCCATCAGAAACATACTTTGTGCTATGTCCAGCTTTTGAGTCATAAATACCGAACCACATATACATGTTCATTTCTCCTAGGCTTGGAAATGCTAGGTCACATGAGCCTTCCATGTTTCAATATTTGAGGTGCTGTCAAAACTGTTTTAGAAAACAGCTGCAATTTTTTCACAGCAACAACATCTGCAGAATCTAATTTCTTTACCACCTCATCAACATTTCTCCTTGTAATGTCAGCTAACCCAAAAAATAGATAGTGCCTGTTTCAATTTCCTAAATGACAAATGAATTAAATTGATGTTGAAGAAATACTTTTTTATTAAATAAATAATTAATTACTAATCATTTTAGAGATTCTAAGCAGTTATTTTACTGCTGAGCCAAACTCACCTTTTGTAATTCTCAAGTGAAAGAAAATGAAATTATAAATAAATATATATATTTACACTGGAAGATATATAGCATATATATGTTAGAAGTAATTACAATCACAATTGTTTACATTTATTTGCAAATCTCAGGCTTAGCCAAAATTAGGTAAGTGTCTAAATATAAAACAAATAGGAATTAATAGCTCTCATGAACAGAAATGACAGACAGAAAATAAATAAAGTATGAAAATATGCTATTTGTAACAATTGAAAAATATAAATAACTATAAATCCATGCATATATTTAGCTATGAAGTTATATTTTATCAATAAAGTCTAAAATCACAATAAGTGTTACAAAAGAAAAAAATAAGTATTTTTTTCAGAGATGTAAATTAAAAAACATGGTGATGTTCATTCTACTTAAACTAATTTTCTAATACCTTGATACCAAATGAGTACCTGCAAATTAGTGAGAATAAGATGAAGAAGGAAACAGAAATTGGGGAAAAAGAAAAAGAAAAAGAAAAAAAAAAGAAAAAAAAGAAAGAACACATCTTAAAGACCAGTAAAGAAGGCTCGTAAGCTCCAAGATGCTCAAATTTACTCAGATGAGGGAAATGAAAACTAAAATTAAGACATGAGTTTTGTCACTTTGATGGGCAGAGAGCCAGAGTTTATGTTAGCCATACAGCGGGAAAGCAGGCAGCTCTAAATATAGGAAGAAGTGAAAACTCTCAAGATGTATGAGGGACACATTGGGAATACTTATCAAAGTTTAAAGTGCACACATCCACACCCTCTCATCCAACAACTTCACACTTCATTTTTATATATTGTCAAGCAAACTTATTTCTATATTAATTTAACCCTTTCTAATAATTTTTTGGTTACCTCACCCAAAAGTTGATTTTATACAAGGAAGGACACTTTTACTTGTACAAAATTATTTACGTGAAAGATTCTACCTTATCCTATTATTTATAACTGCAACCTATTGGAACTGGCCAATATGTTATAGTAAAAATTAATGATAGTGGTTCATTTTGGACCATGAAATGAAGTCCTTCTTCATGTTCCAGTGTGAGGTACACTCCATGATAGTTTTATTGCCAAGAAAAACAAGAAGATCAAGATGTCAAAGAAGCATTATGCTGGGAACAGAGTATCTGTGGCAAGCATCTTGCCCCCAGAGTAACAGCTCCTGACTCGTTACATAGTTCTGTAGGTACTTTGCTACTTGCTAGTTAGTGTGTAAAATTCTTTTGTTGACTCCGGCTGGCTGAGTAGGTGTTTCCCTACAGAAGGAGTCAGTGCTAGAAGATGACACACTGCAGTTATAAGAATACTGCCTGGCCACCCTCTGGATCAAAGCAACACACCACCATGGGAGAGGCTCTGTGGCTGTGACAGTAGGATAGTTTCCCCACCTTATTGTCATAATCAGCAGATGGAAATTTTGAATGCAATGAATTCAAGAGAATTCAATGATTTGATGCACGCAAGTTCTAAAACCAAGCTAGCATTAAAATATATGTTTATTTGCTCTTATCTTCCTCAAAATTAAAGCAGAGCAGATGGACAGAAGGGTAGAGATGAAGACAATTTACTGTGAATCTCTGAAAGAGATGAAAATGTCATTACATGACTATGTTGGAAAGCACACTTCTACATAGAAAATTGAAGACAGATCATAGATTTTTGAGACATATCAAATGATACACACACACTCACACTTGCATACATATTCATATAGGGTATTTATGTATCTATGTATATGCATATTATGCCCATTTATCTGTGCATGTGAATAAACAATTAATATACATATATTACCATATATACATGTGTGTAGGAGACATTAATATATACTAATATATATACATTAATAAATCCTATACCTCTGACATGTGTGTTTGTGAGCAGTAAATTATCAGATTTTTAGAAGGAGCTGCTGGGAGTATCTGCCTACATGTCTGGTAAGGCTAGCATTCACTACTAAGTCTCCATTGCCTGTGTGAAGTAGTTATTGCAGACAGGTCCCTGTGTGTGTCAGTGACTAGAACTGTCCAGAGAATATTAAAAAAGAAAGCACAAGAGTAGAATTGATTCTTTCTTTCTTTATTTTAAAATTATATTTATTATTACTATTATTATTTCTCTCTGTGTGACATGCGTGCCACAGGACATGTATAGAGGTCAATAGACAATGTACTTTTTTTCTCATGATGTGAGTCCCGGAGATTGAACTTAGGTCATCAGTCTTGATGGAAAGCACATAATTAATAAAGTTTATTTGTAGTTAATTCTCTTGTTTCCATCTTTTGGATATTTTTTTCTTTATGTGTTGAATGCACACCATTGCATATAAGTACCAAATGTCACCATTTTTCTTGGCCTCTTTCTCACGGTTTTACCAAGACAGTTCAAAATCAGTTCTTAGGAGCACTCAACCAATCTGATACTGAACACTAGGATAGAATTTATTGGTCCAACCCTTTGGCGATTCGTTTTGCTTTTGAGAGGTGCAGGTAGCTTCATATTGCATATAAAATATAGCTATGTAAAAGGTATATATCTAAGTT
Organism: Acomys percivali; assembly: GCA_907169655.1. Lineage (NCBI taxonomy): Eukaryota > Metazoa > Chordata > Mammalia > Rodentia > Muridae > Acomys > Acomys percivali. Next base: position 73,309,050 of record OU015753.1, on the reverse strand, counting down.
TAGAGAAACAAGATATTTCTAGACTAGGACAAAACTATTCAATTCAAAGTTCTTTAGGCTTTTATTTATGGATTTATCTCCCCTACCCATATCATTTCTGCTTTCTGCTTTTCTCCTTTCTTGTTCTCCCTCTCACCCTTTCTCTTCCTGAGCCAGGCTCCCCTCCCTCTGGTATTTTTTGCAATTGTTTTCTAAGTTGGAAGAGGCCTCTCTCTCCCGCTACAGCTGCGACTCTGTCCCCTGCTGCACTAAATTGACACTTGTGCAAGCAATGGCTCTCGTCAGTCACTCCGAGGCTGCTGCTTCCAGAAGTGTCTATTTAGTGCAGCGGGAGATGAGGTGCCAGCTGCAGAAGTAGGCCACGGGAAAACTCAACAAAGAGTTCTGCCTTCCCTTGTACGCGATGTTCTGTGGGAGGACAAGAAGGATGGGGCTGCCAGGGTCTGAGATTAAAATGGGGACCAACAATAAAGGAGGGTCAGGAAGAGCATTAAATTAAAATAATCTCTTCCTTGGTAACCCCGAGGTTTGCAGAGGAGGGAGGGGAATTCTGAATTGCGGTTAATTCCTTTTCCCTTGGTCTCCAAAAATGCTGTCAGTGCTGAAAAAGAAATATTTAAAAGAAAATTCCTTAGGGGACACGTATGTATGGGTTATGGTGACTGAACCCTACCTCAGACTGTGCACACATCCTACCGATCTAGGGTAGAACTTGAAGTCTGTAATGTGGAAGGCTTGGCAAGTCCTGTTGACATAAACACCCACTCTGCTTAATTAAAAGTCCCTTGTGAGCTCTAACTCCATAGGCATCTGAGTGTTGGAAACAGCCTTCCACACCTATAGTATAGTGTGTCCTGTTAAGTGGACAGACGCAAACGATAGAGATTGGGATTTATTATTTGTGGTATGCTGTTTCCCTTCCCCTCTATTAGTTCAGATAATTTTCTACACGGCTGTGAGCATGGACTGTGCTCTGCACTTCCCACTGACAGGCTGTAAGATCAGAATTACAATATGCTGTGTGCAACACAGTTTTATTGGCTACATTGGATCTTTTATAATAACCAGTTTTGATAAAGGCCAGATTCAAAAGTGACAACTGTAGAAGCAAAAGAGAAAGGGAAGGGGGCATGTGTTACCTATGCTGAATTCTGACCATTGTATTCATTCTCCATTGCTGGTGAGCTGCTACAGTAATTTGCTTTTCATATGCAATGTGGAATGGAAGTTCTTTTGTGCCAAAGAGTTCTGATACAGCTCCTTTAGAAAAACTCTAGTCTCTAGGTCACTTGGCATTCTTAAACCTAAAATAAATTAGATCTTTGATGTTGTAGTATTGTGACTGCAGGACACAGATTAAGTGAGAAAGGATTTGGCTAAGACAATCGGGAGGGAGAACTTTGAATGTTGGCATATTTTTGCTTCTCATGTGAAAGACAAGAAGTATGATTTCATCAAGCTACTTCATATCCTCTATGACACCTCTGTTTGTTAAATATATGTGAAAATATATTTAAGTATACTTATGTTAAGTGCCTATTTAAATATGTTTAAATAGACATGTTAAGTGTCTGATGTACACTGAAAAATACTCTTTACTAGGAATCCTAATACTAGGAGTTCTAATATGGAATTTGAAAGAGAGTGGTGACAGCCTGTCCAACAGTCTGGGAAGATGTAAGATCACTGAGGACAGGAGCTGGAGAAATGGCTCAGAGGTTAAGAGCACTGGCTGCTCTTCCAGAGAGTGAGTTCAATTCCCAGCAACCACTGTTGGCTCATAGCCATCTATAATGGTGTTCAATACTATCTTCTGACAAGCATGCTATATATACAGATAGAGCACTCATATACATAAAAATAAAGAAATAAACCTTAAAAAAAGAAGATCACTGAAGGTTAGGGCTTATTAAGATCTGCTACTTGGAGCAGGTGAATTATAGAATATCACTTGGGCACACAAAGGCACAGAATGGTGAACTCTGAAAGTAATAGCCACAGGCAGAAGAAACTCTCAAAATTAAATGAAGGTTGATGGTCAAGGGGTCTGACTTCCTAGAAGTAGAGAGGCAGGAGCAATGGACGTTATAGAGCATTGATGTAGCAAGAAGGAAATTACACACACTGTGTGCTTAAAGCAAGGCCAGGCAGTTTATGTTACAAGGGGGATGTGCATAAAAATGGAAGAAAATAAGCTAGGAGCATTAGGTTATTCTATTCTATCTATTCAGGACTGCCAAACTTCCTTGAAAAGTCCAACCTTGTTTTGTTTTTTTTTGTTGTTGTTTGTTTTTTTTAATTCTAAATTGATACCATTTAGCATGGATCTCAGGACAGTCTCCAGGAAACCTATCAATGTCTAAACCTGACATGCAATTTTGAATATAGATTTTACCCAGAATTTCTTTCAGGGAAGAAATTACTTCCTTCAGATGCTCAGAGAGGTCTACAATCCCTAAGTTTAATCATTACACCTAATAAGTGTTTCCTGAGTCCAGCTGAGCCTAGCAGTTTAGGAAATTCTCTTCATCTTCACCTCCACTGTGTGAACAGAAGTTTGCAGAATTTTCTTTTTACCTAGTCGCCCTCCCTTCTGCTCTTCTCTTCTTCTTTTTCCTTCACCTTACCCCTTCTATTTCCCCTCCCTCCCCTCCTTTCTTTTTCTTTCTTTCTTGTTTCTTCTTAATCTACTCTCCCCTTCATTGTTTTGCAGTACTGAGGACTGATGGAAAGAGAGCTTTGTGAATACTCAAAAAGCTCACCACTAGTGAACTTTATTACCGGTCGCCTTGTCTGTTATTAATATCACATCAAATTTCTAACATTTCTCAGTCGTCTTAGTTTTTAAAATACATTATCCAAACTATCATCAGGAGAATTCCTTTCTTAGCTGCCCCCTTCTTCCTCCTTCTGGCCATCCTCCCCACTCCATTCCTCCTTCCCTTCCTTACTGCTTTTCTTCCTTCCTTCTTCTTTCTTCCCTTCTTCCCTCTCTTTCTCTATTATTCCTCTCTCTTTTCTTCTCTGCACTCCTTGAAATTTAAAAAGAGCGGCAGGGCAACTATCCCAAGGCAGGGAATAACAATAACCCATACCTTCAACATCTAGAATTAACCACCACTAATATTTTAGCAGATTTGCTTCCTTTATTTTCTTAATCTTGTTGTGTGTGTGTGTGTGTGCGTGTATGTATGTATGTATGTATGTATGTATGTACGTATGTATGAATGTATGTGCGTGTGCATGCATGCCCATAACCCCACATGGCAGATGCGTGTGCGAGGTGTACATGTGGTCTACATCACATGCTTTCCTTGATAAGTCTTAATTTTTTGACCTCCTCCATTTGGTTAGGATGGCCAATAAGCTCCACGAATTCAAACTCAGGTGCTCATGCTTGAATGTTGTGCGTGAGCCAGCTTCCCAGGTCTCCTTTATTTCCTTTAGTAAGACATCGTCTCTCATTTGTCATTTGCTCACTTAACTGCTCCTCATTATTGGTAGAATGCTGATTGCCATCATCTTTACTTTCAGCATTGCTTTTTTATTTTTATAATTTCCTTTTGCTAAGCTCCTCATTAACATATGCATTGTTAGCAGAATATATGCCTATTTCCAAATTAGGAATATTTGGCTTTTGTGTTATTGATTCATTACATTTATGTGTATACACTGTTGTTATATATTTAAGGCTTTGTAATCACATTTTCAAAAGAATAATTAAATAATTATCTAGACATATTCAATAATTAATTATGAGACATAAAGCAGATGGAACTAGAAAATATATCACATGAGACCTGGATTTGAGTAATCACAGTGATGATAATGGGGAAGGTGAAAATGAATATTTATTAACTTGAAGAAAAGATAAAGGGGGAGACAAATCTAATCTTTATTCCCCAAATAGTAGTTGGTAGGTAAAATGCTTAAGAAATAATGATGAATTAGGAGTAAAATATAAAGAACATTAAATATCTTAAAGGATAAATATTAACATATATTTATCAGCTATGACTACAAATTACTGTACTGGGTTTTAAGTAAACAGTAGAGTTTACACATGCAGATATCTTTTATCCATACTGTAGTGTTATAATTTGTCTCCTGAGTGTTCCCTACTTCTGTTTAATTGAGTTCTTTAATGCCTGGGGTAGTGTCAAAATATGAGAAATCCTCCTTAGAGTGGTTATGCTGTGGTGTCACACACTCATTTGAGCAATATCCAACAAGGTTTTGGGACATTTTTGGAAACTGTCTCTGAAACTTAAATGCTTTAAAAAACCATTTTATGTAGCAAAACAACTTTTTTTTTTTGAGACTGGATTTGTTTGGGGGTAATAATCAGAAACTGGCTTTTTCCCAATGTATAGAAACTAGAAGGGTACCCAGTTATCAATTAACAAGTGTGCTTAGATAGGTCTTAAGGTTCAATAGTATTGTGTGGCTATTAATTGAGGATGATGAAAATGTACTGTACATTTAGACAATATTTTACTATGCATCTATTTAAACCAAGTAATTTTGGGGGAAATAAGTGAATATCCCTTTTCAATAAATTTCATATTTTTCCAGACCTTTTTGAGACATCAGGGAACTAAGCTAAAACTGTAAATTATTATCAGTCTGATTTTAACATAAGAGCCTGCAGTTTGCCAGGCAGTGGTGGCACATGCCTTTAAAATCCCAGGACTCAGGAGGCAGAGGCAAGTGGATCTCTGTGAGTTCTAAGCTGGCATGGTCTATGTAGCAAGTTCCAGGACAGCCAAAGCTACATAGAAAACCCCTGTCTTCAACCATATACTGCTCAAAAAATAACCTGCAGTGTAAAATTTTCAGTTTTATATTATTAAACATCTGTTAAACAATAACCAAAAGTTTTAAGTTTGTAAGACATTTGGATTATTTACACTGCCCTGGTCCTTTTTTTTATTTTGTGCATAAACTCAGATGTACTGGGACACTCATTTTTATCTATCTGGTTAGCTATTGGGTTGTCTCTTTTGATATATACTTGGAGATATAAATAAACAGCAAATAGTGAAGAAGTCATCTAGAATGCCCATAATTACAAATAACACTCCATGCACACAATTTCCAGGTTTACATAGGAAAAAAGTCTCACTAAATAAAATATAAATTATACCAGTGTGGGACATCCAGAAGAAACCCTCAATTGAGAACACTTCCCTAAAGGCATGTCTTAAGTAAGGTCAGAAGATCCAAGAATCCATAAAAGAGCTCAGCTGCCTTAGAGTCTCTAGTGATAGTCATTACCATATTGATGTCATCTTACTAAATCCTGAGATTGTCATCACGAATCCTGTTAGGAGTAGAGTTACCATTTGTCTAGAGATTGGACAAATGATTGGTCCAATAGATGACTGTATCACAGGTATGCAAAGATACAGGAACAAAAGAAAGATGGACACAGGCTATTTAAAGGACAAGGAGCTTGCTGTAACCAGACTGAACATCTTGGTCTAGGACTTCTGTGGAGAAAAAGCAGGGGCATATGTTCCATCTGAAGTTCTTCTTGAAGCAGTCCACATGGCTCATGGTTTTCTGCCTGGATGTTCTGCTATACATTTCAGAAAAGGGTATTTCATAGGAGTGCCTTTGTAAGCCGAGTGTGATGGGGCCTGCCTTGCTAGAACTCGGGAGGTCCATTCAGGAGGATTACAGAAGGGTCAAAGCTAGCTTGGGCTACAGTGAGTTTCAGGCCAACCTGGACTACAGAGCAAGACCCTTCTTTTGTGTCTTCCTTAAATTTGCTAGGAAGGGAGCAAGAACGGGAACACTACTTTTCCCACAGTTGTTCACAAACTTTTCTAAAGAGTGTTCTACAAAGGAGCACATATTTTATATTAGTTTTTAAGAAAGCAAGTGAATATGATAGATACTGATTTACATTCAGAATTTTAGATGCACCAAAGAAGGCAAGATGTTTTCTTCAAGGCTGCCAAATACAAATAGCCAAAATTTGTGGATAAATGGATTGAGCTAGAAATGATCATAATGAGTGAGTTAACCCAGAAGCAGAAAGACTCAAATGGTATATACTCACTTATATCTGCATACTAGCCCAAGGGGCGTGTCCCACGAAAGCCTTCCCTTACCAGGAAACTGGGACCGAGGGGAGGACATCCTATTGGGACTCTAGATGAGAGAAGCACGGGAGAATAGCAAAGTAGAAGGATCCAGAGGGTCCTAGAAACCTACAAGTAGAACATTATGATAGGCAGATTTGGGCCCAGGGGTCTTGCTCAAACTAAGGCATCAGCCAAGGACAATACAGGCGGTAAACTTTAAACCCCTACCCAGATCTAGCCAATGGGCAGAACATTCTCCACACTTGAGTGGAGAGTGGGATATGACTTTCTCACATACTCTGGTGCCTCACATTTGACCATGTCCCCTGGAGGGGGAGACCTGGTGGCACTCAGAGGAAGGACAGCAGGTCACCGAGAAGAGACTTGATACCCTATGAGCATATACAGGGGGAGGTAATCCCTCTGAGGAACAGTCATAGGGGAGAGGAATAAGGGGAAAATGGGAGGGAGGGAAGAATGGGAGGATACAAGGGATGGGATAACCATTGAGATGTAACAAGAATAAATTAATAAAAAAAATACTTTCAAAAAATAGCCAAAACACTAAAAATGTAACATTTATACAATTCCTGATTGTTTCATGGTTCTCCTTGCTGTAAACAATTTATTGTATATATGTGTAATAATATAAATCTGTATGTAAAAATAAAAGAACAATAAAAAAAACAAGTGGTACAGAATTAAAGTATGTAAATTCCCATACTCTTTGCTTCAGCGATATTCATTTCTAAGCATAAGCTTGCATTTGTTGGCATTCTTCTTATTTAATTTTTAATGCTTTATTACAAAAGGTGTCTAGCATTTGAAAATTTGAAAGACATCACAGTGAGTGTCCTATAAGTTTCTATCCCCCACTTCTGTTCAATGATTGACATTGACACTTGTTCATCACATACCTGCTCATTTAAATGTCTGTCTAGTCATCTGTAAATCAATTGATATTTTCACACATTTCCCGGTCAGTTACACATAACAGTCCTATTAAATACTTCAATTTACACGTTATTAATAAGAATTCAACATGTCAGTTTTCTCATATAAGACATATGTTGTGGATGGTCTGATGTATTTTGATCCTAATTACTGCTTGCTGTCTCTGTGACCCGCTTTTTAATTAATAAAAAGTCATCCCACCTGGGCAGGGCAAAGGAGATAGAGGTGTGGCTAAGATTCCCTGCCTTTAAGAGAGAAAGAGGAATCCCATGGGAAAAAAGACCACCAAGAAGGAGAGAGACCTGAAGGGAAGAGAAGGCTGCCATGGGTTAGATGGAGGAGAAGCACATGGCCAGCGAGGATGGAGAATCCTGCCCAGATGAAGAGCATTAACAAGTATTTGGGATTATGGATGGGCGGTAGTTTGATCGAAGTTATTAAAAACAGATAGCATGGGATTGAGAAGTAGTTTAGAGGATTAATGTCTGCCCTGCCCCAGGTTAACTAAGGCTATTTTAAAATATAATAAGTATCTGTGTCTTAATTGATTGCTAGCTGGGCATACTAATAATACTGCTAATTTAAAAACAAAAAATATACATAAAATGAAGTACATAATAATGTATTTTTATTAAAGTCACAGAGTTTGGACAACTGTATTAGTACACATGAGCTAACTCCCTCTCTATAACTTTACCATGACCCTAGAGTGTTCCCTAATATTTTTTCCAGCTAGCCATGTGCTCAATGCAGTTCCTACTTACAAAGATACTGCAGATATTTTCCCCTACCACGGAGTTTCATATAAAGGAAACCATATGATTTGACATTTTTGTGCAGTTCATTTTACTTGCTATGTAACAAAACAGAGATTTATGTTATTAGTTGTGTGCACAGCCATTTTTCCTTTTAAATTGCTGAATATCCAAGATGTATTCTGCTCCATTCTATAAATATGTTAGTTTCTTTATTCATTCACCCAAGAATGAACACCTGTGCTATTTCTAGATTGCTCTATTGTGAAAAGAGCTGCTATGAAAAATATTTCCGTTTTGTATAGATTGTTAGAAATGGAATTGATGGGTTATTGCACAGTTACATGTTGTGATATTTAACAACCAGACAATTTTACACCCTTTTCAGTCTTTTCTACCAATGTGGGAGACCCACTTACTCCAGTTTAATGCCAAATCTTTTTGTTGGGTCTGTAGTGGTTTCTCATTATAGTTTTAACTTGACTTTCCTTTGTATTGTTGGGTATGCTTTAGGGTATTCACTGCCCATTCATGTACAGTTAATTTCTAGTGCAACTATAAATTTGTGGTTCTGGATCGTTGCTCCTCGGGAAAACAGTTTGGTTTCTGTGAGCCTCTGTTTACAATAATTTCTAAAGTAAATCAATACATAACTAATTTTCTTATATATTGCTGATTCCTTATTATTGAATTTATTAACAACAGCATTATAACTCATGCCTGAAGAAGGTTAGCTAAATTTAACTAAATTTCTTTTACTAAGAACAATGATCTCAATCTCTCTTTCTCTCCTGCTTTCTCTAGTTGTAGGTAATAATAGTCTATGTATATTTATTTAGTCTTGATGATTGTTTTTCCAGATTATTTGTATGTTTATTAAATAGCTATTTAACAGTTTGAATTGCAATTTCCAATTATGATATTGACATTGCTTGTCTGCTTTCCTTTTTAAACTCCTCTACTTTTCATCCATATATTATGATTTTTAAGGTAGTCTTCCTGCTGTACTATCCTATTAATTATTTTGAAATTATTATCATATTCTTTATCTTCATCTCTTTTATCTCATACTAGTATCAAGGTACTCTAGTTGTTTTGTGATTTCTGTGAGTTGCCTGCCATTTTCAAACTATCACCTTTCCACTTACCTGTATCTTTACAATTTAAGTACATTTCATTTAGACAGAACTTAGCTATGCTTTATGTTTTATTCATTTTAAAAATATTGCCATTTAAATTTGTATTTTAGTAATATTTTTGTAACTATTTAAGTGAATATATGTATTAGTTCTTCATGGTTTGCATCATTCTAGTCATGCATTGCATTCTACTTTCTTTTGAAATATTTGACTTTCCTTAAAATTTGACTTTAATATATATTCATTTTTTGCACTCTCAATATATAACCTCTATATATTATAGTACTTTTATTCTACAGATTAATTTATCATCCTTTTCTTTATGTTGTGCTTATTATTTATAGTATATTTAGATAAATTATAAGCCACCATACAACTCAATGGAATGTTTGTTATAATTGAGCACACAAATTTTATAGAACTGGAGGAAAATAGTTTACTTACAGATAGTTAAGCTTTCCAATGATGTATTTTTTCATTCCTGGAGATGAGTTTTTAATCTGGTGTGATTTCCTTTTACTCTAAACAAATTCCTTTAGCTTTTCTTTTCATTCATGCACGCTGGAATCTAATTCCTGCAGATTTTGGAATACAAAATTTCTTATATACTGCACTCAATATTGAAGAATATTTCTTGGGCATTAGGCTGATAGTTTTTGTTTCAGCATTTCAAACATGTTTAATGGCTACCCTCTGTCTTCTCTAGTTCAGGACAAGAAGGAAGTGGAAATTTGAATCATTGCTCATTCTGTGTAAAATGTCATTTTATACTTTTACTGCTTTCAAGAATTTTCTCTTTATCTTTGATTTTCAGGAGCATAAATGTGTTGTGCCTAACTGTGGATTTATACATATTTATCCTCTCTGATGTTTGCTGAGCTTCTCAGATCTGTAAATTTATGTCTTTCAGCAATATGTTTCCATCCCATCTGTCTCTTCTTTTGGTACTTCAATTACACATAAATTAGAAGTTCTGAAACTACCCCATAGGGCTTGAAGGTTCTGCTCAGCCATTCCTCAGCTCTTCACATTGCGTAATTGTTACTGCTATGCCCTTGGGTTTTCCTGTCATTCCTCTCGTGGTGTCACTCTTCTGTTAAACTTAGCCACTGTATTTAAGTTTTAAATGTTTTATAATATGTAGTTTTAGAAGTTCTATATGGCTAACTTTACAGTTTCTGCATTTTGACTAGTATTGCAATTTCATTTACTTAAATGACCACAGTTATATGTGGTCTGTCATAATTCTTACTTGATAATTCCAGCAACCGAATCATCTTGGGGTTAATTTTGCTTGATTGTCCTTTGTCTGAAGAATGAGGCAAATTTTTCTAGTTGTTCATAAGTTAAGTATTTTTGGATAGCATCCAGAACCTTGTGATTTTTTTTCCTGTAAAGACCAAATATTCTATTATTTTCCTCTGTAGAGTTTTAATGCTTCTGTTTTAGTAAGGAATTACCATTGAAGACTCTATTTAAAATTTTGTTTTAGAATATTCAGCTCAGAATTCCATTTTGATTGTTAGCTTGAGCTGGGCTGCCTTGTTAATCCCTCAGAAATGCCACCAAATGACATGTGAATGTACAAATAACACACATCACATATCACATGCATACATACTACAAATACATCAGATCACACATATGTATACATATGCACACACATCACACACTACACACGCACACATCATATCACATCACAAACATGGAACTAAATCATCCTCAGCGCTGAATAAATACTTGATATTTAATCTGTACAATGGATAATTTGCTTTTTTTTTGAGAACCTTTACCACTGTAATACTTTTGAGTAATTTGTACTGATCTGCATGCAAGCAATTTTAACAGACCAACGTACAGTGTATTTGCTTTAAATACATGACTAATTATGTATATATGTGTAACTGTGTGTATTTATATGTGTGCATTTCAACGTTAATTGAGCTTGTGAAATTTCCCTTTGAATATGAAGTGTTGTTTCAGAATTAAATACCTGCGTTAAGGCAACACCATTTGTTGAATGCACAGCATCTCATTTTCTTCTTGAGATCTCATTTTTTTTCCTGCCATTAAATATTCACAGTCCAGTTTTTCATTACTACTGATAGTAAAAGCCTGGTCTTCCTAGGAGCTCTACCCATCTGTTCCTTACATACATTATTGAACGAGAGGCAACTGGAAGGTAGGCGAACCTTGCCAGCTGCAAGCTAAACTCTCAGGAGCTTTGGTGTGTTCTATAAATTTCCTAGAGTTCATTGCCAGTTTTTCACTATAGGGAATTTTAGGCTTGGGATATTTGTGTTAAAAAGTTGCATCGAAATTCACCACCCTTTCATTAGCCTCAGTTTGTAATCTTTGGATAGAGTTTCCTGAGTCCCTGGGTTTTTCAAACCCCGTGGATTTTTGTTTTTTATTCAGCCTTTCTGGTCTACTTGTTTTTTCAAGACACAAATAAGCCACTTTACCTGGGATCAGGACAATGGAGTCCCGAGGAGCACCCTTTGCATGTATTTGCAGAGCCCACAGGAATTAGTTTGACTATTTACAGATTATAACAGTTGGTAGTTGAATGTTTTCTTTTCATTCCCAGTTGGTGCAATATGTTCACAGCTGATGCTAATGGCTGGCCCATTTGATTTCACATATGGTCCACTATTTGGGGCCCTCCAAGGCTTTCTTTTGTAGTTAGTCTTCCCCAACACTATCATGTTTTTAGTTTTGCCTTTGTCTGCTGGTCAAATGGAGAAAGGAGGGGAAAAAAAATCCCTCTGAACCTTGGCAGCTGCAGAGGAAATCAACAACTCAGTTGATAAAGATTCAAAGAACTGGGTCAAAATGTCCCAGGAAGAAGATTTTTGTTAAACATTGCAAACAAAGTGCTCCTCTGCATTGCGTGAGGCTGCGAGCGCACAAAGTGTTCTCCGGTGTTCTTCTGGCACTTTGGAGCTCTGCTTAAGCAGGTCCTAAGTGGTTTCTGCACGGCTGCATGTCAGAGAGACCGTGCTGTCCTGGGAGTCCATTTACACCGAAAAGCATCGTGCCACAAGTACTTCAAAAAACATTTCCTCTTGGGCAGTTTTTTAACAATTTAATTTATTTGCTTCTGAAATTCGCCAAGAAAGACAGCATTGAAAGTGAGCTGGAGTCCCTTTACTGAGACTTATTCCACACAGAGTTTTTAGACATGAGGAATAAGAACTACAAAATTAACAATATTGAAAAGCTAACCGCAAGCACCCTCCAGCAGTCATTATAATTCAAAACATGGTCAGTGTGTATTCTGACTGTAGACTATAACTGATAAAGCCACAGTCTTATAACAAGATTATTTTCAAGACTATTGTATTACCCTGAGAGAGCTAAAATATTCATTCCTAGCCACAGATTGCAGTAGCTTTAATTCGCTGCAGAGTGGGCATTGTATGACAATTGAGTGGGCTGGGATGTTAATTGTCCTCCACTTCACCTCTAGATGTTTAACTGCTTATCTCTTCAACCAGCAAACACTAATAAGTTTATTTGTGCCTTGCTGTTGAGATAATGTTGTTAGCTGAGTAATTTACTTGTAATAAGGAGGGGAAAAGTGTACAGAAAAAAATATTTAAATTATGCCAGGTCTGTATATTGACATCAATTGAAGATGGTGATGTGCACTGATGGAGCTTTCCAAAGGAGCCATTCTTGATGTACCTGGAAACAACTGGAAACTATAGCTCATAAACTGAAGGTGTGCACAAGCATTACTGAATGAATACTGCTTGGTTAGTTTTCCTTCAGGTTACCAGGCTGCGTCAAAGGTACCTTGACTTGCTGAGCCATCTTGCCAACCTGTTATGCTATTTTGTATTTGGACCAACTCATTTCTCAAACCACTCAGAGAGCAGCCTCTTACCAGCAAGGATGCCGTTTAGTTATTCCACATTGGTTGTTGTCAACCATGAAGAAGTGGAGGTATCTTCTTCCCGCTGGTTCTGTGCGTTAACTAGAACTGTTTCCACTGATATCATTTCCTTATGATTTCCTAATAGTGAAAGAGATATGCATGAATTGATGGGATATTAAAGATCATGTGCTAAGCATCTCATACATCAGGCATTGTGTTTTCCCTTGTGGAGAACAGGCTCTGCTCTGCCATAGCTATTCCATATTGTATCATGCAGTGGTTGTTTAGATTGTGCCTTGATCCGAGAGATTACACTTCATAGACAGCTTTTGACTCCATTTTTGAGGTTGGAGGATGATTCTGCAATTCATTTCTAAGAGTAGAAAGAAAGTTAACATGTAAATTCTGTGGGTGAACTGAGAATATATAAATGCACTGAAATCATACAAGGAAAACTAGGCCCAATAATTTAGTGGACACAGGTGATCAAGGAGAGTGTACAATTCTTTCATCTCAACCCCATAAAGAGATGAATACCTAGCATTGTGATTTCAGGGTTCCTCACTAGCCTACCACTTGATCACTAAGTATGTACATCTAGGAGTAATAGGCAGAGATGGCTTGGCTGCCCCACAGGCTTTGGCTTAGCTCTGTCTATGCAGTTAACATAGTCTGTTTGAATTGCTTTCTGCCAATGCTCCTCTCTCATCTGGACTTGCCATCCATCCATTTGTCTATTCGTTTATCTGGACCTAGCCTGGCATTTTCCTGGTCAATGAGACCTGGTCAATAAGTCTCAACTCTCAACTCTACAGCTTCCTGTCAAGTTTTGCTTTGAGTCAAACCCACAGTGGCCTGACTAAGAATAGAAGCAATGTTTGGTTTTTCTGGCCTCTCAGAGAGATATCTGTCACTCACCTTTCCTGTATCTCAAGCCTCTGTAACTCCTCAAGCTCTGTAACATGTATATGTATATGCTTATGTATGCATATATGTATACACAGAGATAGATAAATGTATAGATATATTTACTATTGTGTCATGTAATGTGTGGTTTAATAGTCAATATTGTATAGGATTGGAATAAAATGAGCTCACCTTGGCCAGGGATACTAAACAAAGTGAAAATATCCAGAGAATTTCTCCCATTGAAATTGTCATACATAGTGACTTTACTGTTATTCAATAAACTCTGACCTTGTGAAAAGACACAAACATGTTAGTTTATATTGACAGGATGTGTTCTTCACATCTTTCATTTACATAGTGTGTCTTGGGTTCAGATATAAGCTTGTTTTGTTAAGGCGTGAAAGAACATTATCTAACACTTGAAAGTAATGTAAAAATGGCTACATGTAGGTTAAAATCATACTGGACATGTGTCCAATAAAGCAAATATTTTGTTTTCTAGAGAGTATTCTTCAAATTGGTTGACAGTGTGCTATTGACTAAGGGGCAAAAATCTGTAAAACTACATGTCAGCTTAGAGATTATTATACAGTAAAAATGAAAGTCTAGTCTATGTATCAGAGTTGACACATATCTTATTTTTCAGATCATAAGACCAACTTTCCCCCTAAAAGTGTGTGTGGGGGGAGATTTAGGGTGCACCTTTTTGTCAGATTGCTGTTTTTACTGTTTTTCTTGTTTTACTGCTCTAAAAACTGGGTGTGTCTTATGGTCAGTTGTGTCTTATAGCTGGAAAATAAGGCAAGCCCCATGGAAAAGGCTTCATTGTGTGAACATTTAAATTCACACAGCTTAGAATTTGTTTATTATAAATTACTTATGTACTTTACATCCTGATCACAGCTTCCTCTCCCTCCTCTCCTCCCAGCCATTCCCTCTCACCTCCTCTTTCCCTCATCCCCCACTTCTTCCCTTTCTTTTCAGATGTCCCCTGGAGGGGGAGACCTAGTGGCACTCAGAGGAAGGACAGCAGGTCACTGAGAAGAGACTTGATACCCTATGAGCATATACAGAGGGAGGTAATCCCTCTGAGGAACAGTCATAGGGGAGGGGAATAAGGGGAAAATGGGAGGGAGGGGAGAATGGGAGGATACAAGGGATGGGATAACCATAGAAATGTAACAAGAATAAATTAATTAAAAAATAAATAAATTAAAAAAAAAAAGAAAAAATAAGCAGGCTACCAAGATGACACTGGATAGCCTATGACCATATAGTGTGGGAGGAGGTCCCCCTCGGTCATAGATGTACGGGAGAGGAACAGGGTAAAAGCAGGAGGGAGGGAGGAATGGGAGGACACAAGTAATGGGACAACAATTGAGTTGTAATCTGAATAAATTAATAAAATTAAAAATTTAAAAAAAAAAAAAAAAGGGGAGGCCTCCCATGGATATCAACCAGCCTTTTTATTTCCTATGACTCATTTCATTAATAATGTAAATTTCCCTGATAAATAAGGACTTTGAGCATTTCGTTAGGTGTTTCCCAGCCATTCGATATTCCTCTGTTGAGAATTCTGTTTTGCTCTGTACTCCATTTTTTAATTGGATTATTTGGTTTGGTGGTGTTTAGTTTCCTGAGTTCTTTATATATTTTGTATATTAGCTCTTTGATGGGTGTAGATTGGTGAAGATCTTCTCTCAGTCTGTAGGCTGTTTTGTTCTGTTGACAGTGTCCTTTGCTTTACAGAAGCTTATAAATGACTCTGAGCTTCCATATTACACCTACCATAATGCCTAAAATAAAAAATTCAAGTGACAGCACATGTTAGCATGGATATGGAGAAAGGAGAACATGCCTTCATTGCTGGTGGGAGTGCAAACTTGTCCAATCACTTTGGAAATGAATCTGATGCTTTCTCAGAAAATTGTGACTGGTTCTATCACAAGTTAGAGCCAACCATAAAGCTGAAAGATGCTCCACTGTACAACAAAGACATTTGCTCAACTATGTTCATAGCAGCTTTATTCACAATAGCCAGAATTTGGAAACAACCTAGATGTTCCTCAACCAAAGAATGGATAAAGAAATTGTGGTACAATTACACAGTGGAATATTACTCAGCTATTAAAAAAAAACAAGGAAATCTTGAAATTTGCAGGCAAATGGGTGGAACTAGAAATGATCATCCTGAGTGAAGTAAACCACACCCAGAAAGACATGCATGGTGTATACTTACTTGTAAGTGGATATTAGCCCAACATAGATGTCCTCTGGGAGAATCCACCCAGAAAGGAATTGGGGCAAATGGTAGGACACCCCACAGGACTCTGGGTGGAGATCTGAGAGTGGTATGAAAGAGTGGGGAGATAAAGGGACACAGAGGGTTCAGGAGCCCCACAATAAGACCATCAGTGAGGGCAGATCTGGACCCCGGGGGAAGGCCTGCACAAACTCTTGCATCCACCAAGGACAATGCATGCAGTGACCCTAGACCCCTTTTCAAATGTAGTCAGTGGACAGCTAATTCTCCACAGTTGTGGGGAGAGCAGGGGCTGCCTCTGACATGAAATCTGGTGCCCCCCAGATTGAACATTTCCCCTTGTTGAGCAGGCCTGGCAGGCACACAGAGGAAGGGGAAGCAGGCTATCCCCTGCTGTGGTCATATTGTAGGGAAGGAGATCCCCTTCTGTGAGAGGTCTAGGGGAAGGGACTAGGGCAGAAGAGGGAGGGAGGGTGGGACTGGGAAGATACAAGCGAGGGGATAACAATTGGGGTGCAATATGAATAAATCATAATAAATTAAAATAAAAATAATGTAAAGTTCTAAAACATGTTTAAAATTTCGTGGACAAGATGTATTTCTAAATTTTCTAAAGTGGCAATACTTTAATACAATTAAATTGAATGTCGTCACTGAGGTTTTAAGACAAGATCTTAAAATAATTCTATGTAAGCGCATCCATATTACTTACCTTGTTGCTGTGACAAAACACCTGATGAAAGCAACTTAAGGAGAGAAGGGGATAATTTGGCTCACAGTTCCAGGATACAATCCATGAAGAATTAAAAGTCATGGTGGCTCAGGTTTGAGGCAGTTTGACACATGCTGGCAGGTAGGAAGTGGAGGACAGGAATACTGATTTTAACTTGCTTTCTTCTTTTTGTTCAGACTAGGACGCCAGCCATGGCATCGGTTCCCCACCTCCTCGGTTAGCATATTGTAATCACTCTTTCACATGCTTCCTCCCATGGAGAGCCTAGACCCTGTCAACTTGTCAATATGAGTCACCACAGAATCTATATCTGTTTGATCACCAGTACCTTGATATCTGCTGTTTCCTTACATATCATCTTGTTTGTCTCCTCTTTAGATGAAGTAGCATTTCAAATACAATGCAATATCTCTATGCCTAGCCTATATGCAGCTCTGGGCTTTTTGTTGTTTTTATTACCATTTGTCCACCACATGAATTGCCTACTTATCCTCCGTAAGTATCACATTGGGTACTTGTTCCACAGTCGGAACTTAATCATCCATCCACTGAATAAATAAACACATAAATGAACAACAAAACCTCAGCCTTCTGCCTAATTGATAAACATATTATTTTACAGCAAGTTGATCTTACTTATGTTCAGGGAAGAAATTACGCACAGCAAATTAGCAACTTCCACGGTGTGATCACTGAAGTATACTTCAGAATACACTTAACAGTATAGGCCCCTGATAGGATTTATTTCATGGCTAATTTAAATACTTGTCTAAATTACAAAAGTACCCAATGCCAGGATTTGGAAGCCCAAATGCATCTTTAATGATTCCCATCTTTGAACTCTACATGAGTTTCTTGGGGACCAACTCCACGTTTGCTGAAACAACATTCTAATCACCTGATCTACCAGATGTGTTCTTAGGCTTACACAACTTTCAGGTTTATGTTTTATTACATTAGTTAGCACAACAAAAGGATCTGTCTCTCTTTCCTTAGTTTTTTTGCTTAAAGATACATTACAGTATTCAGTATGTCAATCAACATATTGATAAACAGCTACTATGTTCCAAGCTTTGTGCTGTATGTCTGGTTATCAAAAGATGAATACTATTCAGTCATGTTTTTGCCTCGGGGTGTTTGTAGTTGCTCTCACTTAGCGTCTGGAGCACTGCCTGTTTTCCTGCCTTGCCACAGTGCTTACCTTTCTTTTCAAATGCCCATCTTAGAGAGGACTTCACAGGTCTTTTTAGTCACATGTAGTCTTACTACTTTCTATCTTTTATCTTGTTTAGAGTAGTTTTTGTTAAATTTATCTTTTTTACAATACATTTCTATATCATTCAGTAACCAGTAAAACCCACAAAGAGATGGGGCACATATGGCTTATTTATTATTATGCCTCCAACACCTTGGAAAATGACTGACTCATAGTAAATGCATTTTATTCGTATGACTTGATGTAGTTAAGGATCTAAATTAGTGAACACTGGGCCATTGTTCCCAGAGAGAAAATAGAATTAGCCTCTCATAAGCCTTTGATCACATGTTCAGCAGTCAATCATCACATTGCTTAATGGGTGTGTCGGTTTAAAGATACCTTATTCAATATAAGATTTTTATAATTACACTTAATTTTTTATCATCTGAGAATTTTATACATGTATATAATAAAATCTCATCACAGCCACCCACTAATGCCATTCCATCTCTGCCAAGATCTCCCCCCTAATATGTGTACTTTACAACTTCATTTCTTCTTGTTGTTCTCTTTGTTCTTCTCCTCTTCCTAGTCCTCCTCTTGAAATAACAGACTATTTAGACTATTTAGAGCTACACAGATGTGCATGCGTATGGAGCCATTCACGCGTCCCTAAAATGATTTTCCTCCTCCACAGCTATCAACTTTGAACAGCTCCTCAGTTAGGGCGTGGTGTCTCATGAGTTCCTCCTCCTCCATCTATGCAAGAATATTGGCCGGCTTAATGTTATGCACATAATCACAGCTGCGGTGACTTCATGAATGCAAAAGCTCTGCTATGTCCAGAAAAATAACATTCTCAGCTCAGTTCTAACCCTTTTAATCCTCCAGATCTCCTCTTTGATAGTGTTACCTGAACCATGATGGGTGGGTGTGGAGGGGTGGGGGAGACCTTCCATTTAGAAAGGAACCCTGATAATAATAATTTATTCTCAGCACTTTGATTACTTATGAATACCTGAATTAACTGTTGCCCACAGAAAAATGGAGCTTCTCTGACCAAGGTTAACAGAAGTCTAGGCCTCTGGGTATAAACATAATTGTTTAGAAGGAAGTTTGACAGCATGATCATTTGTCAAAAATCCCACCACCACCAACAACAACAACAACAAGCAATAGTAACTTCTACTCTGGGACCTTTGACCTTCTCAGCTGTGGTCTTTTGGTTAGGTTTCTAACACTAAAACTGAAGTCTTTCCTGTTTAGCAGACTTCAAATAATCTAATCAGAAATTATACAAGAAATATTATTTTCATTAAACATTCACGGGAAAGGGGATAGCATTTTCTTACTGTGAATAATGGGATCATATGTTTATCTGGTTTTTAGTGTTTAAAACAATGTTTTTCCATTACTAGTTCTTTTGACTGGTTATGTTCTTAAAAGAACACATATTTAGCTGTTTTCCATCGTGTATGATAAGGATATAGCAGCAATCCCTGAAGGGGCTTCACAGACAGAAATTCAAATTTCCCCTGCTGCTCTCTGGATCTAATATGTTACTGAATAACACGACATGGCCAGGAGCACCAAAAGTCATCCTGGTATGCAGCTGATATGCATATTTTCCCTACAAAACACATTCTAGATTCCTTGCATTTAGGAACAAGAGGCAGAATTTTAGTATTAGATTGGAAAATCATTCTAAAACAATGAAATCACTACTTTTATTCTTATAAATGGATCTAGTGTTAAATAGGCTCCTCAGGACTTGTCTTTGACTTGTCTTTATGCCCA